>CM061133.1:356011655-356611655 GCA_030789695.1 Scilla litardierei
ATCGAATTATCGAAATAGTACTAAAGTTTAAAATCAAGTGCGGACGATATATGTTAGAAAAATAGTTACAAGATAGTAATTTAAAATTACGACCAAATAGTCTTCAAAATCTAAGAATGACTTTTAGCTCAAACGGAAGGAATGGAAATATACTGAAAGAAGGTTTAAAACAAAATTTAAATCGAGTGGAAATTTTTAATAAGGAAAATTTGAAAACGGCTTTGGAAGGATCAAGATTTGCAACGGGAAAGATTTGAAGGGTCAACGATAATAGTAAGGAGGGGATCATGTGAATCGAGGGCAATGAATGTGGTTGTGTGAGGCATGCACCTAAATTACGATTCAAGAAAACTACGACGAAAACCTACCGTCAGTAACACCGAAGTGTAGTGACCAGGAAAAGATTGAATCAGAGGGTCCTAATCATCGGTTGACTAAAGGTCAAGGGAAATTTAACACTAAGGCTTCCTAGTGGCTAGAGTATATTAGAGGCCTCAGGGAAGGTTCTAAGAGAATCGAGATCATGTTCTGTTGGGCCCGAAATCGATGAACCCAAGCGAACGGCTAAAGAAATCCTAGGAATCTATCATGGTCAGAGCTAGACAGGAACCACTAAGGTAACTCTTAAGACTATCATATCAATCACTAGCATGGAGTCTAACAAACAATCAGGGGCCTCTAACTAGCAAGCACAAACTTCTAACTAAGTCTCACTATAGTCCTGACCTAATGGATTTCCTATCAAGCTGGGGCAGGTGCTCTAACACGTCTACTAGCCACCTAAGACATAGGAACGCTAAAAACCCAGACTCCGGGCTTATAATTTGGATGTTCTAATTTATTTAATGGACATTCTATAATTATTATCGTTGTTCCGATAGTTCGCATTTGCAAAAGGACCTGCATGTGCCACCAATAAAACCTGTCACGCCCCGCTTCCCAAAAATGTGGAGACGAGACGTGAGAAGGTCCGCGCAGACTTGAAGCTGGAAGGCTCCAAGCCCGATAAGCGTCAATCAACAATAATCTGGCAGGTCCTTGCAACGTAATACGAAACAACGATAAGAATAATGAAGTGAGACAATAAGAAATTTATTCAATCTCAGAATATCCATAAAATAAATTACAATATCATAGAAAAGCCACCAGGCTCAAAAGGAAAAGCCAAGACCCAAACATGGCCAACAAAGTACAACATACAATCAAGGGTGCAACGCACCAACAACTAACAGCAAACCTAAACAAGGAAGAGAACACAAGCGACCTCTAAGACTGGTCACCAATGACCACAAACTCCTCCTCGGCAACCATTGGCTCAGCGCCAGCAAACACTACATCCTCTGCAACGGCCTCTAGCTCAGGATCTAACATGTGTCACCCAAAAGAGTAAAGGGGCACATGTCACCAAGTCGAAAGACTTGTGCAAGGAAACTGAAAGAAAGGTAAACTAACAACCTAGCAGTTATAGTATGGTGCATGGCATGGCAAGTATCGTATGGAAGTAACAAGTAAAGTACAATTAGCAAGTAACAAGTGGTAGGTGTGACATGTATTGTCAAGTAACAAGTACAAGGGATCACACACACACGTGTGAGTGCCCTATTGCCCGCAGGCTATGTTCAAGTACAAGGGATCACCCACACACGTGTGAGTGCCCTATTGCCCGCAGGCTATGTTCAAGTACAAGGGATCACCCACACACGTGTGAGTGCCCTATTGCCCGCAGGCTATGTTCAAGTACAAGGGATCACCCACACACGTGTGAGTGCCCTATTGTCCGCAGGCTATGTTCAAGTACAAGGGATCACCCACACATGTGTGAGTGCCCTATTGCCCGCAGGCTATGTTCAAGTACAAGGGATCACACACACACGTGTGAGTGTCCTATTGCACGCAGGCTGTGTTGAGCTTGTTTTCTGGACCACGAGCCAGAATCGTATTTGGCCTAGGGTTGTGCCTGTAAAGCAGGTGCCTAGCCGGAACAAATAGCACAAGTATGTAGCGGCGCTACGCGATTATGATGAGTATTCGAGTATGCAATGACATGAGCAGATATTCGCGTACCGTTAATAGAAATTAAACATGACAGGCAAAATGCAATGACATGAACAGATATTCGCGTACCGTTAATAGAAATTAAACATGATAGGCAAGGATGCATGGATGACATGAACAGATATTCGCGTACCGTTAATTGAATTTAAACATGACATACAAGCATGATGAGGGTGACGGATCTAGCTTCGTTGTCAAACTAGATCAATGGCGTCTAGACAGCTATCCTTTTACTGTCTAGTCTCTTTTACGCTAAAGCAAGGTAATGGCCTAAGGACATGGCCCAAATCAAGAGATTCAAGGTTCACTTGCCTGATACCGACGAGGACGGTCGACAAGCACGTCACACAAATGTTATCTACGGTGAATGGACCACTGCTATAGAGAAACAACATTAGAAAAGATATCTAGAACCAGTTTCTTAATTGAATCCTATGATGTCTAATAACCATTTTTATTAGGGTTTCACAATGTCAATGTGGGTTGTGAAAACATTAAAGGATTGAACACTACCGTATAGAAGCAGAAGATCGACGCCGAGCAACCACGACAATGGATGAACAATCCGGGAACCACGGCTCAGATCTGAAATGACGGGGAAAATCTGGAGAAAAATGGATTAAAGGGGGTTTTAAAGAGGAGATTGAATCTTGGCCAATGGAGGTGAGATGGAGCTTGGGATGGTGGAGATAGGCTTGAGATGAAGGAGGAAGGGTTTGGGGAAAATGGAGAAGGATTTGGGGAAGACAATGGCTCAGGAGAAAAAGAAAGTGAAAGTGATCCGGTCTATTTATAGGAATAATCCGGCGGCTGCTCAGAAATTAGGGTTTTGACACTGATTAGTCGGTCAAAGAGCAACCACTGACCGACTAGTTTGGGAACTAGTCGGTCGGTTGACCAACGCAGATCGACTAAGTGTAAACAGTAACTCCTGACGAAAAATAGGATTTAGATTTAGTCGGTCAAAGAACAACTACTGACCGACTAGTTTCTCATCTAATCGGTCGACGAACGTTCTTAGACCGACTAAGAATGAATAGTACTTGGTATCAAAAATGATCATAGAGCTAGTCGGTTAAAGAACGATTGCTGACCGACTAGTTTGCAACCTAGTCGGTCGACAAATGTTCTTAGACCGACTAACGATAAACAGTAACTCCTGAATATTTGATTCAATGAACTAGTCGGTTTGAGAAGAGTTCCTGACCGACTAGATTGGAATCTAGTCGGTTGGTTCTCCTTCTTGAACCAACTAACGTGCACGGAAAGTGCCGAATTGAAGCACGAAGCTTCGGGAAGATTCCTACGACTTCTAAGATCAACCTACCTCTAAGATATAAGCGATATGAAGCTCATCATGAGTGACTTACTCCAAGCTCAACGATCTAAGGAAGAAGCTAGGAAATCACAATGAAACGAACGAAAGTGAAAGCTACGGAGACGGAAATCACACGCAAGGAGAAAATCCACCAAGACATATATATATATATATATATATATATATATATATATATATATATATCGATAACACTAATATAGAAAAACCAGTCGTTACACCTATACTCGGTACTCTTTCAAACCATCTGATGCCATCGTCTGCTTCTTCATCCGCTTCTTCCTCTTAAAATCCTCACGTCGAACAACACTTCGGGGAGGTTGGTGGGGGTAGCACCACCGAGTCAGATCCGGTGGCGTCGGAGACACCGTCGGTGTCTTGGCCGGAACAGCGAGAGTGAGACACGGTAGTTGAGCATGTTATCGCTTCATCGTCAGGGATCAAGAGGGACCCCAAGACAGGGAAGGCGCCCAAGTCGACCGACATGGCCGCCAAGTGTATGAGACCTTAGGATTTTTTTCTTCATTCATTTCTTCTTTTCTCTCTTTTCTTTTTGTGTGCATAAATAACTAAGCAAGATAGCTTCCTCTTTGTAATTTTTTTTCACAAGAATGTGTTATCCTAATCTTTTCAAAAGACAGTGTATACTTTCTACCCAAAATCACACAAAGCATGCAAATAGCAATGAATACTAAATAAAAAGGAATGCTCCAGTTATTTTGTGAACTATTGGTGCATGAACTTTGGTGTGTTCCATTGAAAGTATACTATTTGCTAATTCATAATTTCTAGATTCATTAAGTCATCAATCAATCCCACCATTGAGAAATATCAAAAGGAATTTACCACGAGTACTAAATTCATGTCAAATGAGACTGAAATATTTAACAATAGTGGTGGAGGAAAGTAAATCATATGTGTACGGTGGTGAATATATTTAGAGAATTTTCATCACATGAGGTTCATTTCTAGGTAAAATAGGTATTGGTGATAAATCTTGACTCAAAATTTTTTTTTCAATGCAAAAATGGAACTAAAAAAATAAAATCCTAAAAGAAAAAGAAAAATACTAAAAGTTTATACCCTCCCCCAACTTAAAATAAACATTGTCCTCAATGTTAGGAAGAGGGAATAATGGAACGAACACACCTGATTAGTTCCCACCCGAAGGTGGGTCTGTGAGGTCCATGGTGCTCGCCTCCTTGGTCCAAGGCTCGTGAAAATGCTTCAATCTTTGGCCATTCACCTTGAACTCACTCCCATCTTTTTCATTAAGAAATAGCACTGCGTCATGTGGGAAAACTTTGACTGTGAAAGGTCCAAACCACCTAGAGCGAAGCTTCCCGGGGAATATGTGTAGCCTGGAATTGTATAGAAGAACTTTTTGGCCTGGGGTGAACTCCCTCCTTAGGATCATCATGTCATGGACGGACTTCATCATTTCTTTCGATATTTTGGCGTTGTCATACGCATTTCTCCTCAGCTCCTCTAGCTCCAACAATTGTAACCTGCGAGAAGCAAAAGATGAATCAGTATCAAAATTCAATTTCTTAATAGCCCAATATGATCTATGCTCCAATTCAACAGGTAAATGACAAGACTTCTCAAAAACAAGACGGTAAGGTGACATCCCCAAAATTGTTTTGTAGGCCGTCCTGTAGGCCCACAACGCTTCAGGTAAGCGCAAGCTCCAATATTTCCTTGAAGGATTCACCGTTTTCTGTAAAATTCCTTTGATCTCTCTATTTGCCAGCTCTGCTTGACCATTGGTTTGGGGGTGATATGGAGTAGAAACTTTATGCGTGACCCCAAACCTTTTCATTAAACTAGCGAACATGTGGTTGCAAAAGTGGGACCCTCCATCACTGATCAGGGCTTTGGGCACTCCAAATCTAGAGAAAATGTTCTCTTTGAGAAACTTGAGCACAACTGAAGTGTCGTTTGACCTGCAATGAATAGCTTCCACCCATTTAGAAACATAATCAATTGAAACCAAAATATAAACATATCCAAATGAAGGTGGGAAAGGTCCCATGAAATCTATGCCCCAACAATCAAATATTTCAATTTCTAAAATGGGGTTTAAAGGCATCATGTTACGTCTAGTAATTCCCCCTAACCTGACTGGCCCAAAAAATGTGCTTCTCTCAAGCGAAAGAGTCCGTACAAGTAATATAATCTGGGAGTCCAGATGTCGAATCATCGGGAGAAAATCTGTTGCAACCACAAAGCTTAAATCAAATAGAAAGTCAACGTAGAGAAACTAACCACTTTAGATGATGGTGGTGTGGATTGAGTTTGATCGTGGGTGTGATTCGTGAACAATACGAGCAAAAGAAACTTTCGTTTATAGAAATATATATAAGAAGTATGCACATGGTATGGGTTCATTAGGATCCATGATTCGTATTAATTTGGTTGATTAAATATAACTCAATAAATTCTCCTTTTGGGAGCAATTCACCTGAAAATACCCTTGTGGGGATTAAAGCACAATATTGAATAAAATCATTGCTAAAGTTATAATCTTTTAAATATAGATATGAAACTCCCTTTTGGAGAGGTCAAAACTCACCCTTGTGGGGTGATCATCAACTTAATCACGTTCTTTTGGAAGATGAAAAGATGATTTTAAATCAAAGAATACAACTTTATCAACGTTAAAAATTTAGCACAACGATTCAACCAAATAAATACGTATCATATCCCCTAACTACACCATACCATGCACAATGAAAATTTAGCTACTCATACTGAAAATAAACACCAATTTCATCATATAAAGCATGGTTCTAATCAATACAATCAAATAGAGTTCAAAATACGCAAAAGAGTTCAAGAATATCACCAAATACGCTAACTATTTGCCTAAGAACACCCTTCTTCTTCCTCCTAAAAGCCTCTGAAAATTAGCCCAAGTTGCTCCCTATTTTCTCTGGAAAAATCTGCAAAAATCGGCTCCAAAATCGCCCAAATACTCCAAGAATACGCTCAAAAACCCTAGGAATACATTAAATAGAGAGATTGCGGGTTTCCAAGTGCTAACGGGTCTACAATCCGCTCCAAATCACATCCAAAACCCGCTTCCACCGTCAGATCAAACCTTAGCCGTTCGATCGTTGCGGGATTAAACGAGGGGCAGCCGCGTGGCACTTTGAAATTCGTGTGCGCCCGCATCCGCTTCGTGTTTGCGTCGGAGGCTTTGTAGACCGTTGGATCTTCAGTCGATGCTCCAGATCGCGCCACGTCGGCGCTTGATGGCTGCTCCGCTTCACTTCACGCGGGGACACAATCCGCCGTTGGATCAACATCCGACGCCTCTCATCAAGCCACGTCGCCCGCTAGTTTGAATCCTGATCTCCGCTCCGACTTCGCTTCGGGGTTCATTTGATCTGTTCGTTTCAGCGGTGAATTCGTAAGATCACGCCACGTGTCCCAAGATCGCACGCTCCGCTTCGTTCAGCGACTGGGCTTCGCCTTAATTCTTATCCGTCGGATCGCGATCGGACGCTCGAAATCGCTCCACGTCTTCGATCAGGATCGTTGGATCATCATCCAACGATCGATACTGCGCCACGTCTCCCCTCTATTATGATGCGTTTGTTGATGAATGCGGGCCGTTGGATCGAGATCCAACGGCCGATGATTTTCTACTCGCAGATAAACGCACACCGTTCGATTTAGCGGGGATTGACGGGATTGCGCCACGTGTCAACATCTGATTGGCCGGCGGCCGTATTTCCCGTATTTTGAGCATATTTCCTCAATAAATTGGTAATCTGCATTCAATAAAGCACAGAAATTACCACAGATCTCAGAAAAATACAAATAAATAGTCGTTGGAATCGTGAGATCGAGACCAAGCTATGAAAAATATAAAAAGTGCAGAAATACTCCATTAATTGCTGTTTTGTGCTCAAATAAAGTGATTTCTCTAATAAACGATGGTGTACAAAGTACGAATGTATTAGAGAGCAATTTAGCATCATATGAGCACAAAATAGGGCTAAATGGGGGGTTAAATATGCAATATTCAACCCGAATCACACCCCCCAACTAGTGTTTTGCTAGTCTCTAGCAAAAAGAGCGATTACTTTGGATGATTAATAAAACAATAAGTTCTTTTGATCGCTTATGGCATGGCTCAATAATACGCATTCCAACATGATCTTGACCATCAATATACACAATCCATGACTAAGATCAATCACACGATATTTTCTCTAATTTAATTTGAATAAATAACATGCAGGCATCGTTTTGCGCAAGCGAAAGTATAACACGTCGTTATATTCTAGTTTTCTTGTTTCCAAGGAATTGGCATCTCAAAATGACCATTCAAATCATGAGTATTGATGTTGCTTAGTTTATTCATCACTTCTTTTCTTTTATTAGTTCCGCGTAACGCGCATAAAGCAACATTTGCGAAAAAATGTATAACTTGGATCGCTCCATCAAATGAGTGAGGTTCCGGTCAATGGCTCCCAAATCAGACGATAATAGGGCATTAGGCCAAAAAGGACCACTCGGACTGTACTACTCGAGCCAACCAAGTTATTTATTAGTGACATACTTATTCATTCTTTTTTTTTGTTTCTTCATTTTTCTCCCTTTTTTTCTTTTTTTTCGTAAGCAGCTCAAAACCCATTCTTTGGATCATAAACACTAATAACAATGGCCAATTCCTCTTCAACTTGAAGACTATTCTAATAAATCGTGTATACTTAAGCTTTTTCATCACATTAGCATGCATGAAATAAATTCAATCTATTTCGAGATATTAATCATTTAAATTGAAAACTTTCATGAATAGCATATTAACGGTAATTCTATGAAGGAAAAAATAATTAACTCAAGCCACAAACCATTTCTAGAACTCAATCAATGCATAATCATCCGTATTTTGGGAATGCGAAGGGGTTTTAAATGATGAGATTTGGTGATTTATTCTTCTCTTAGCCATGTTTTTGAAAAAAAATCCTAAGGTCTCATACATACCCCCCAACTAAAGATGGACATTGTCCTCAATGTCGAAAGGGGTACGAGTTTATTCAAGCCAAGCAACCTAGAAAGCATATAAAAACTACACTAATGGAAAGAACACACCGTGGTCAAATGGCGGATCCCGAATCTTTAATTGTGGAGGAAGTTGTTCAATTTGCTCCTTGCGCTCTTCGGCGAGTAATCTTCCTCCAATGACTAAACTGGATCCCAGCAACGTAACTCCCAGCATCTCTATAAGATGTTCACCTGTATCCTGCAAGAGATGAGTCACGTCAATCCATTTTAGTTTAAGATTCTTCTTAATAAAAATATTCCAAACGCAGTCATCAAAATAAGTGAAATAAATTAAAGCATATTGATGACTACTCCCTAAAAGATATGCACTACTCTCGGTATGATGCTCAGTCATTGGGGAGAGGGGTAAATGATTTTGGGAAAAAACTGGGGGAGGGAATGGTTCTGGCTCCATGGCGATAATCTCAAAACCCTTGTCCCTAGTTGTGTCCTCCTCCTGTTCATCCAAAATTGCTAGCTCGTCTTCTATTTTGCACACACTTCCTGACATGTAGATATTTTTATTTGAGTCCTCAACGTGACATGGTTCGCTCGATATACCTGCAATAGAAGATAAACTCGTATTAGATTCTTGAAATTGAGTTTCAAAAGCATTACGTTCTTCTAGGCAAGTGGCAATCAGAGTAAGATTTTCAAAGGATTTCTGAATCTGTCGATTCCGAGCAAGGAAATTCTCTTGGAATTGATGGGATGTGGCCTCCTGTGTCTGAATAAGCAAATAAACTTCCTCTTTCAAAGAATGCAAATGTACGTCTACGCTTTGCTCCCCTTGATCGAGGTTTGAAGGCTCCGTTGAATCGCACTCTGAAGTCTCTTTCATGATTTCTTCATTCTCTTGTAAAGACTCCATGTATTTCCACGCCTCTGTCGGCGTCATGACTCCCAAGAATGAAATAAAGCTTGTTCACCACAAAATTTTTGAGCGACAATTGCTCAATCATTGTTTTAAAACAACATTTCGATACATTTATTCAAAATAAAAGGTAACGCCCGCTTGTTGATATCTCGAAGTTCCTAGACAACCCTAGCAGCAACGATAACTTCGATTCCGACCGTGTTGGAACTTCCTCCATCCTTTTGCTTCACGCACCTGTAGACAGTATACAGATGTCTTAGTAGACATACTGGTATCTTATACCATGCAGCAGAACTTTTATGGAAATTTATATACTCTTTAAATGAGATTTGTACCTGAGGTAGGTGCATTACCATTCCCCTTCTTTTCTGCAAGGTAGACCTTGCAATTCCTCTTCATATGGCATGTCTTGTGGTAGTGGAAGCATTCAGAGTTCGACGGCGCCCCCTTGTTCTTCTTCCCCTTCTTTTCTTTCGAATGTTGAGGGGCCTACCTCTTCTTTCCATTGCCCTTAGGCTGGTGGAAAGGGGCATGGCCTACAACCAACGCTGAAGTTGGCTTCTTCTCAATCTCCTTAAACTGCCGGAGCATGTTGAGGAGACCTGAAAGATCTACTTCAGTACTGTTCATTAGGAAACCAGTAATGAACGAATTGAAGTCGGGGGTTATAAATCTCAGGATAATGTCCACACTCATTTCGTTCTCAAGGACAAATCCTAGCTGGGCTGCATCCTCTATGTAGCCGATCATTTTAATAACATGATCCTACACAGGGCCTGACGTCATCTTAGTGCCCCAAAGGTTGCATGTGGCCTCAAACCTGGCAGCTCTGGAACGCTTGCTATACAACTCCTCAGCATTCAGAAGCATGCTACGAACATCCTTATGTTCCTGCTTCCTTTGCAGGTCATTGGTCATAGAAGCCAGAGTAAGGCACCTTGCTTTCGCTGCATCCTTTTGGTACTGCTTGTAGGCATTCTTCTCCTCATTGGTGGCATCCTCGTCAGGGCTTTTCGGAGCGTCTTCAGTCAGTGTGTATCCAATCCCGGCTAGCTAGAGGACCAACTTTATGTTCCTAAGCCAATCCTTGTAATTTGTCCCATCTAGCACGTTCTTCTCGATAATGAATTTTAGACCCGACTCCATACTGCATTATTAGTAGAAATAATTAACATATGTTCTGGTATAGTTTAAGAGGTTTTTATTAAACTATATTCTCCCACTAGTTTTAAAGAATTTTTAAGACATAATAATAAACACGTTATTATAATAAAATATCTGTGGGAGAGGGATCCGACTACTCTGAGTCTGACAACCTTGAGTGTATCTCAACAAGTTGTTAGACTATGTAGTCGACACATGAACTCTTCATGAATCATATCACATATGACTCGTTATAGATTTTACCACTGGCCATTTATGATCATGAGTGTCGCTCATCCAAATCATATTGTCTAGCCTAGTCGGACCCTTGTTTTCGCGTCTAGCTTAACTTATGCAGGCGCTCGGTGTATTCACGACACGATGGTTTGGGTCAAGTCTAGAATACATCATATGTATTCAAGAAGTTGGTTTCTACAAGGTTGACATGTCACAACTTGAGTTTAGCTCAACCACTGGAACACGGGTCCTATAGTTGCCAACCCCTAAAACAAGGAGGGCTACGTTTTATCTTGAGAAAGATTATTAACGTATTAGACTTAGGTATAGTTTAGGGTGTCATATAATCATGATTTGTGTCATTATGGTCCAGCGGACACGGCCAGGAAATTGACTAAGCCATGATCACTTACCCACAGTTTAGCTAGGGTGACCCAACAAACTTAGCCAAACACATTGAACGGTATCATGATCCATTGAATGACACTTATCATTTATATATGTGTGCCGTAAACTGAAAGGCTTTTATTAACACTAATTAATCCTATCAACTAGTAAAATCCTTAAAATTCAAAATTTATTAGGATTCGTTAATAACTTTTATTAAGTCCTTATCAACTATACGGTGCATTTGTTCAATGTGCTCGATCCCAGGGACCCGGTATCATTACAGTTTACCAATTATCTGTTCTTAGGCGGACTGAGCCACGCGGCTAGTTGCCTACCTTCGCTGAGCCCGAGCTTGCGTGACAGCTACCCTAAGCATCATTAGGATTTTAATAAATCAATTTCAACACTTTAAAGTGTAGTCATTTAACGAAAATTATTAGTGAAACGATTAAAATAATAATCGTCGTTAAAGGACTACCCTAATCAGGAATTAGGTTTAAAGGTTGTAAAGATTCATTAAAACATAGCATGTCTCAATTTTTAAAAAATTCATCTTATAAATTTTTAAAGTGATTAATGGCTAACCTAAAAGTTTCATGAATAATCAAATTATAAATCATTGTTATGAAACATAAACTACGCTAATCATTATCGCATAATATTAGGGTTCAACCATTTAACAATTAAATAGAACAACATGTTAAAACATATATCAAATAAAAAATTAACATGCAATCTTTAAATTTTAAAATTTAAATTAAAAAGTATGATTTTAAAACTTAAAACATTTTATCTAATAAAATAATGGTTTCGTAAAAATTATCAAATAATTATTATTACAAACCTTTGTATTTAAAATCATTACAAAACATTAGAATGCTTACTAAGAGGATTTTATCACATAAAATAATCATTAAAAGCATCTAACCATAAGAAGTCTTATTTTAACATCATCACATAAAGTTAAAATATTTCTTAAAAAAATTCATGCTTTTAAAAACAATTTTTAAAAAACATTTTAAAAGAAGGGGTTCATTCTAACGATATCGCATAAAGTTAAAATCTTTATATGCATTTAGTAAGCATTCATAACCTTTTTAATAAAAACATCGCAGTCTACAATCATCATGCAAACCTTGCTCTGATACCACGGAAGGGTTTTGGAAGACCCTTAGGGTTCTAATTTGTGCACGTCCTAAGTCGAACGGACTACAGAAGCAGAACAAAACATCGGAAATAAAAAAATGCTAAACAATTTAGCAAAGCCATAAGGAAGCTAGACCCTTAGCCAGGATCTATGCCCACTTAAGGTGGATCTGACCATCCTAAGAGGGATCTAAGCTACTAAGATATAATTAAAAAAAACTAGAAAGGTACTAAATTACATACCCAGAATCTTGTCTTTGTGCAGGCAAGATGTACCGAACCACCTTCTTTCGCTCCCCGAAGCCGAGCCGCCTTTCGCCCTCGAACTGATCCACCTGAAGAGAGTCGACACTAGCCTCTGAGCCAACCACTTGCCGAAGAAGATTTCACTTTAGCAGATCCACGTCAGAGACTTCTGGATCAGATCCAAACCTCCTCGTCGTCTTGGTAGGACTTGATTGGATGATAGGAAGAAAGAGGAGGAATGATTAAGTCGTCGATCGAGCGTGCTCAAAAATTAGGAGATTCTCGAATTGGAGACTTGGTGTAATTATTTCCAAGGGGTGTGCACCCCTATTTATATAGGGAGCCGGACCCCCTTGCTTGTCACACGAGCAATGTGGTACTAATTAGTGAAAGAGGGATTTAATTAAGTTAGTAAGCCTTTCTCAAAGGCCTAACTTTAACTAATTAAATCTCCCTCATCATTGAACTTCAGAGATAATACAACTTATCATTTCGAAGAGCTTCAAATGGTGAACGCGTAGGAACAAATGGCGATGAATTCCGACTTCGTTTGACCACTCAAATAATTGCTCAAAGTTGAGCAAAAATCGTAGTTCATAGACATCGTCAAGGGTTTCAAAAACCCAAAGAAAACAACCCTTAAGTCGTGGGCACGCCCGCTAAGGCGGGTGCTCCTGTCCCCATTACAGGAGGGCGCCCGCAATCAGGCGCAGCAGGCGCTCCTGCCCGCTTAGCAGGCAGGCCCCGCTGCAGGCCACAGCAGGCGCCTGGCACGCTCAGTGGGCCGGCCCCTGCTGGGCCTTGCGGGCGTGCCAGCCCACCAAGCAGGCTGGCCCCACTGCGGCAGCGGGTGCGCTCGCCCGCCTTAGTGGGCGGGCCCCGCTTTCCCTTGCGAGTTGGCCTGCCTTCCAAAGTGGGTCTGACCCACTTTGGCCCCTTTCTGCTGTTTTCATGTTTCTGGGCTCGTTTGAGCTCCGATTCCAACACAGTTTCTTCCTCAGGAAGTCTTCTTCAATCCCAAATGCTGAACTCCTTTAGCTTTAATCTCACAACTGACTTGTGAACTAAATTATTCCATTGCATCGAATGCATTCCTATTTAAATTTCTCCATATTACTAAGCCATGAATACTACTCGGTGTGAGGCCCTACAACATGACCCTATTACAGGTTGGAACTCAAAGTCCCATAGACGACAGTAACCACGAGCAGCAGGTATCGTCCCTGTTTTAGAATCATACTTACGTGATTGACCCATCGACAAAAGTGTACTCGGGATCACTCTGACTGTGTCAGTGATGAATACCGCAGTTTTAGTCCTTTCGTCATAACTGTAACGGTCGCTTTTCGACTGAGTGTTTTTGGCACGTATTTTCTTTTTCGTACGCGTATTTATTGTGATCTTCTTTTAAATCCAAAACATGCGAAGTTATATATTGTTGTGACCCTCAAGGAGAGCAGATTTTTGTGGAAATTTTTATGAATGTCATTTCATGGGTCATTCTTCCACAAATCAGCTTTGAATGAAGGGGTGTCTTAACCTTTAGACTTCAACGTTTGACTATTTTTTTATTATCGTTTTCCGTAAACCTAGCACGTGACCGAACACCGTATACTCGATCCTCTCGTCGCCATGATCGTCCCGATATTTTTCTTGTATTTTTCGGACATCGTTAGACCGACCTGTCACCTTTATTATTTTGATATTAAATTTTTCCCTAAGTTAATTTCAAATCCTAACTAATAAATCAAATCAAATCCCTAATGGATCCTACGTATCCTACCATATATTCCTAGGCTATTTGCAACACTAATCATACCCTCCCCACCCTCTCTCTCCCACATATCCCTTAAGTCCACTCCTTTTCTTCCCCCTTTAGCATACGCTTCCTAGTTTTAAACGCTTTAGCCCTAGGGTTTTTCTCCAAACCAACCAGCCGCCAGCACCTCCCCCCTTGGAACCGCATGGGACGCTCAACCCTACCGCCGGCCGTCGAACTGTCGGCCATCCTCCCTTGCTCCACCTCCACGCATGCAACAGCAGACCCACAGTTGCCGCCGGCCAAGAACCCCCACTGGCCCCCTCTCCCCTTGACAGCCCCACTGGCCTCCTCTCATCCACGGCAGACCCCCAACAGCCCGGCCACCTTTCCTTGCCGCCGGCCTCTAGGCCCGCAGCAGCCGCCAGTCAAGCCCTTGCGCCGGCTGCCTACCACCTCTCCCAGGCCGAGACCCTCGACCTGCCCTCCTTCCCCTCCTCGCGTCCATGCACATCAGTAGGCTGCCGACCTTCCACCCTGCCGGCCTCCTCCCACGGTAGCCCCTTTGCGCCCCTAGGAGCCCATGCAGCAGATCTCACGGCCTCCCGACATCGCTGCACCCCCTTCGCTTCATCCCCAGGCCGAACATCCTCTCCACGTCGTTGTCGTTACTGTTGCCGCAAGCCGCTTCGTTGCGCTACTCGCAACCGAGGCGACCCTGACGCCATTACCGTTTCGCTGCGCTACCCGCAGTCGAAACGATGCCGAGGCGACGTCCTTACTGCACTACCCATATTCGAGGAAATCGAGTACCGCCACCGTTCCAGAACCGACGTCAGATCTCGCTCGAGCGTCATTCTAGGTTGGTCCCCTTACCATAGAAAAACCCACACCGTAAGACATCAAAACCTAATTAATTAAAAATCGACAACTAACTCACTAAATTTATTTTACGCTACTTTAAAACGTTGTGAAACCATAGATCAACGATCGGACTTTTAACAGTGCATATAGGGTAGAATCGTCGAATACGCTGAACATTCAAAACTTGATTTGAAATTGATAGGATAGCCACGGTCAACTTAGAGACAACTTAATAGGATTTGCTAAACTGGTCATGACACTGCCTGTTGACTTGTGATAGCAGACTTTGACTGACACGCTGCAGTAACGAGACGCTTCCGACGGACGTTCTTCTTGCCATCGCTGGCAAGTGACCCACTTGCGTAGTTACGGCCACGTTTTAGGCCATCTATTTTTAAATTGTAAAAGTATGAACAAGAGAACTGGACGTGAAATGATAGTGTCTGGGACACCCTCACTATAGCTTAGACTTGACGACGAAGTCTAGGCACAAACTACAACAACTGCCATGTAAATCACAATCTCTCTCTGTGTGTGTATGGACCCCATAAGAACGAAATGAAACTTACTTCACTCTCGCCATGTCATGCCATGCCATCTTATTCATAAATAGTGTTGAATAACCTACAGGAAACCCGGCACTCACTAAGCGGAGTGAGTGACCCTTGGTAACCTATGGAGAATGAGGCGCCCACCAAGCAGAGTGGGTGATCCTTTGTACAGAATAACCTACAGGAAGCTCGGCACTCACCAAGCAGAGTGAGTGGCCCCTGCAACCTGTGGGGATAAAGGCACTTACCTAGCAGAGTGAGTGGTCCTCGTACAGTCTTGTCTTGAGCACTTGGGGTGGGGTTGGGTTGAGAGGCCACCAGGTTAGAGAGTTTGGCCACTTTCTAAGCTGCGGGTATGAACCCTCTTGGTGTCACACAATCTTGTCTAGTCTTGCCATGTCTTGTAGCCGGCAGCACACGCTACGGCTATTGCCTGCCACGTTTACTTTCTGCACAGTCTTTACTTTCCTTGCATATATGTATAACTGCCATGTTGTTGCATCTCTCGTGTATTCAACCCTAAAATGTCATCTTTAAATTCCTTTACACTTGCAGTGGAGTCTTCTCACCTTTCCCTTGTAGACTTTACCTGACGTACAGCCCCTTTTCTCTTAGGTGTTGTACGTCAGATACTGAGAGGGAGACGGAGTACACAGACGAGCCGGCCTTACTTGAGGACTTGGAGCCGGAGGACGTTGACCCGGAGTACGTTCCAGAGGAGGACCAGACCTAGAGGTCCCTCACCGTTGCTGTCTTACGGAGGTTTACTGCTTTCTAGTTTAGGTGTGTAGCACCATTTTACTTCTTGTCTAGGGTGGGTGCGTCGCACCTTTAGTTTCCCTTTTCCGCAGTTGTAGCCATGCTTGGGGCTTCTTTTATTAGACTTGATGTATTGCTGGATATTATCCCCTTTATCAGTGAATGTAGTTTCCTTTCGAGTACTCTTATCTTATTGTTATGAACTTTTATATGCAAGAACCTATATTTAAATAGTATCTCTACATACGCTTATTGGGCCCGAGCCTCACAACTCCGGCCCATGCAGACCTTCGTCTCGTCCTCGAACCCGTTTTGGGAAGCGGGACGTGAGAATAACTATGTCGCTGCATGGCCTAGGGTATGGTTAACCGTCAACCCCATTAGCCAGCATCGGTCAGTAAACATCTGTCTTTGTTATATACACGTTGTACATCCTACAAGTACACAGGTCGAGGATTAACACATAGACCGTACTGAGCCTGTGACACTAACTTCCCCTTTAACAGAAGAGACGAATCCCATCTTAGTTATTTACTTACCTCGTATGCTTCAGGTGTCGCCCAATCTAAGACCTTTTAGCAAGCCTAGCCTCGAAGCTAGGTTATAGATCTAAGTGACACTATTCACGAACAGGTTTGTACAAATGACTTCAGGTCTTAAGGACCAGCTTGCCTATTATCACTATAGAGTTATTATTGACAGTTTAGTTAAAGATTAACCATGTAATAACTCTAAGTTGGTCGTTCAGTGAACTCATTCTCCAATGAGCACATATGCCTTGTCTCCGACTTTGCCAGGCCGAATGACTATGAGATCATCATTATCCTTAAGGTAAGACAAATACACGGTGGTCTATCCGATGTGCCGATACCTTATTCTCGACACATCTATGACCACGAACCGTTTAAGACTTAAGTTCTTATCAGTCATTCACTTTCCACAATCTAGATCTACAACTAGATACATGATGACCTCACTTTAAGTCTAAAGAAATTATCAAAGTATATAATTCATAGAATTTATACTAGGACAATTGGTACCGTATAATTATTAGAACAAGATGTTTATCTTAGGATAAATGCCTTAAGTGCATACATCTTCCTATAGGTTTGTCACTGATTATGATTGACTATTGTATATTTTATCCCTGTAACCATTCCCTCTTGTGAATATAACTCATTGAATCATGCTCCCTTAACTATGTTTGCATTAATTCATCATCTTTTAAGCATATGATTTTATTTTGGCACAATTTTACTCTCCAAAGCTTCATAAACATGAATTGTATTTTTACATATTTTTCTGGATTTTTCAAGAGCTCCAAAGGGGACAAAATCAAGTAAATGAAGAAGTGAACCTGGAGCCATGACAGGCGATTGTCCTTATAATGACAATCGCCTGTCATCTCGAAGCCCCGCCTGGAGCGAACTAGAGTGCAACATAAGCGCCTGCAGAAGGATTGACAGGCGCATGTACGACTGTGTAGTCGCCTGTTCTTTCAACAACAGTCGACTGTTTTATCTCCTCCTGAAGGGTGAAAGAAAGCCAACTTATTGTCGATTTGACCACTACTGCAGCAGGCAACTGAAGCACAAAAGACAGGCACCTGTGTCCCTCACAGTCGCCTGTAATCTTCAACGCAGTCGCTAGCCATGAGAGCCCCCAGATTCCGCATGTTTTGCAAAGACCACACAGGTGACTGCCCGGACAATGGCAGTCACCTGTCGTTAGCGCCTGGCCGTTGATCGATAGTCGCAATTCGCGGGGTTTTCCCTGCCAAATCTAGGTTGCGAGAAATGGGGTTTTCTTAACCCAATTTCTCCATATTCGCTGCGAGCCCTTGGATGCTTCTTTGAAGGGCTAGGATGCAATCCCTTAGGGGTTTAAAACCCCTAAACTCCGATGTAATAGAGATCATTCGGCCAAATCTCGGGTTTACTGTTCCATTGGAGGGTTTTGGAGCCTCTCTTATTTCCCAAGTGCTAGGGCTAGGGTTGGAGGCCATCATAGGCTAGGAGATCTTGGAGAAGGTGCAAGAGAGGGAAAGCTTGGGGTTTTATGGTTCTATTTGGTGATCGCTTCCACTCTCTTGTAACATTTGATTTCTATTGCTTTGTATGAATACTTGTGAATGATTATTGAATGAAAGTGAGATTCATTGGATAGTTGTTTGCTTAATAGATTGTAATGAAGATTTGTGTTCTCATTTTGCATGATTATCATCTTGTTTTTATTATTAAGGCCTAGAGCCATTTGTGTGTGGATTGGCATTATCTAGGGTTGTGTGGTTGATTAGTAATTGCTCATCTCTTGCATTTAATTGACCTAGCATGCCTAGAAATAGTTGCTAGTAGTATTGATTGATGGGTTGTGCGCTAGATTTCATTGAGTCGTGCACTACTCTTGGTGGGGCCATAGAACGGTAGTGTACCTTAAGGGTCACACCTACGTGCACCATCATTGCATTCTATTTACACGGATTCAAGGATCGATTCACGAGCTTAAGTTAGGGATTTCAACCCACTGATCGACACATTAATGAATCGTGCATTACCCTTGGTGGGGCCATAGAACGGCGGCGTGCCTTAAGGGCATTACTTACGTGCACAACCCTCGCATGCCTTGAAATGGATGCGAGGGTTGATTCATTTGGAATAAGCCTATTGATAATCAACCCATAAACCTAATGATATCCCATTCCACGCACTCGTCCTTGACTGACTAGCTCCATACTTTGGTCTCCACCCTGCCAACCTTGGGTTTGGCTCGACCGTATCACCCCACACTCCCTCACAATACACTTGTTAGTTTAGTTGGTTGTACTAACACTTTTAGCATTCCTTAGCCAATTGAGATTGCGATTGTGAAACGAATTGTCTCTGTGGATTCGACCCCGTACTCACGGGTTTATATTGCATTTGACACTCCTTCTCTTGGGAGGCGAGCGTGTACATCCTACTTGGATTGTGCACGCCCTCACGATCAATCAGTCGCCCTCTTTGTCCACTTCGCTGATCTTCCTCTTCTCTTGTTGTGCTTACATTTTTGGTTTCATCTGTAGGCGATGGCCGCATTGGTGTCCCTCCAGCTGCACACGTCGACTGCAGTCAAGGCCGAGTCTACCCTGGCGAGGAAGGTGATTGAGCTGAAGGTGGCCGAGGCGAAGCTGAAGGAGGTCTCGGAGAAGCTGAAGAATGTCCAAGGGTATTATCAGATCCAGAAGGACGAGACTGCCAAGTTGGACAAGGCCGTCGGGGAGCTGGAGGCGAAGGTCTGCGACGAGGAGGCCCGAAGGATCGCTATCGAGAAGCTCCTGGCCTCGGAGAAAGAGGCGGCCGCGGTAAAGATCGTCGAGCTGGAGCAGCGGAACGCTGTACTGGTGAAGGTCGACCTGAGCAAGGTCAGGGCTTAGGCCGTCCTCTAGTATCAGACTAGCGAGCTCGTCCCCGCCTTGCCGCCCATAAGGGCGGAGGGCTTCGACGACGGTCTTGAGGCCGGCCTCGAGGGGGCTAAGGCGAGGTTGGGTGTAATACCTAGTATCCATATATATGGGTATATGTACGTATTTTTGGGAGTATATTCGTGCGTATAATTTTTGGGCATCCTTACGTATTTTTCTTTAATTTTTGTGGTGAATGAATTATTTTTAAATGATTTTAACTCATCATTTGGAATTATTAAATGAAGTATACATGAATGAATACATGTATAATGGATGGTACCTAGTATTAAGCCATGTATTCTTATTTACAAAAAATTAAAAATCCAAATATGTCATGCAATGCCACCTCATTAAGATATGTATCATGTGGAGATTTAATCTTACCTAACTCACCATGAGGTGTCATTACCATGTTACATTACACCTATCTTCAAGCTAGGTGTCTTTTGATGAGGAGATTAAGGAGTGAGGTGTAAGATGTAGGAATTTTCAAAGAAAGAAAAGAAAAGAAAATGGAAAAACAAAACCAAAAAGAGAAACAAAAAACCAAAAAAAATCCCTCATTCTCTCATCTCTCACAATCTCTCCCCCTTCCACCACCATACTCCTCCCTTAGCACCACCCTTGCACCACCAAGAACACCACCCTCTTCTCTTATCCTTCTAGCACCAATTTCATCCCAAAAACGCTCACCAAAATCCAACAATTAGAAGGAAAGTTTGGAGCTTGAAGAAGGAAGATTATGAGAGGCTCAAGTTCTTCAATGACTAAGAAGGGCCAAAAAATTTTAGGACGACTTTCAAGGTATGAGCTCTAACATTTAGTAGGATTCAATTTTTAGAACTAGTGATTTAATTTGATTTAGCATGTTATATAAAATGTTGTGTAGGAATTATGCTTTGTAAGTTAAACTAGAACCTATGCCATGATTCCTATTAAATCCTAGTAGCTTTCATCTTGCTCCCATGTTGATTTCTTTAATTTGGTAGCATGTTGTACTTTAAGTAATAAGATTAGTAGGCTTTGTTTTCATTATTTTCATACTTGAATTAGTAATACAATGCCATGTTTATGAATATGAAGTGGATGACATAGTGGTAGGATTATGTTTCTGAAATTATCTTGAAATACCATGTCGAAAACTAGTTTTAGTTGGAAAAATTCATTGCTGGAAATTTTCATAACAAAGGACAGAGACTTAGAAAAATCGTAGAAAATAGTAGAAAAATCGTAGAAAATACAATCTAGGACACTTCGGAAATCAGAAGAAAATTATTTACAACTTTGAAGATGGACCAAAGGCTAAATCTGACTATAAATAAGTCTGACGTAGGGATGGCAATAATGGCCTGACCCGCCCGGCCCGACCTGGCCCGACCCGGTTTTGACCCAGCCCGACCCGGCCCGCAGCCGGGTCGGGGCAAGCTTGGGCTTTGTATGCGCCCCGGCCCGACCCGACCCGCCCCGGTAAACTATAGAGGTTTACTATTTTGATGCGGACCATGCACTCAGCGAATAACCCATAAGTCATACTCTATTCCAAAGTTCTCCTAATTGGGCCAATTCCCAATTCCATATTACCAAATAAATCAAAATTCTCCCAATTCACAAAATAAAATTTTTATTTGGGATTCATGTGGATGGCATTAATGACTTGACCCGACCGGCCTGACCCGGCCCGACCCGGTTTTGGTAAGAAAGAACCAGTCCCGCCCCGGCCCGCGACCCACCACTACAAAAGACAGGGGTATTTGTAGCGGTTATATTAGCAGCGGTTTAAAAAACCGCCGGAAACATTCCTTTTGTAGCGGTTGCGAACCGCTACAGTTGGGTGGCTCCAATGGGAAATATTGTAGCGGTTCGAAACCGCAATAATAATTAAAAAACAGTAAAAAAGAAGCCGCGGGAGTAGCCCGGGCGTGAGGCGGGAAAAAATTTTAGTTGCAACGGTTAGGAACCGATACAATGCAGTCCGTAAATTAATTAAAAAAATCAATACAAATGTGGTTGTTTGTAGCGGTTCGTAACCGCTACAACGGAGTCATTTATAGCGGGTTGAAACCGCTAAAAATGAGTTACTATTTCTGCACCTTCCTCCTTTCCTCCATCGTTCCAGCTGACCTCGTTCTTTCCTCCATCCATCCAACCGATCTCGTTCGAGTCGATTTCATCAGATTTTCATAGCGATCGCCGGAGATCCCCAAGTTTTCAGACATCTTTCTCCTCAAGTTTTCAGATCTCTTTCGTTAGAGATCGCCGGAGATCGCCAAGTTTTCAGGCATCTTTCTCCTCAAGTTTTCAGATCTCTTTTACAGGAGATCACCGAAGATCCCCAAGTTCTTATACCTCTTTCTCCTCAAGTTTTCAGATCTCTTTACCCGGAGATCGTCGGAGATCCCCAATCCTCATGTTCCTCTTGCAGATATGTGATTTAAGATCCCTTTAACAGTAGTTATGTTTGATTGGTCTAATGTTGCAGATGTTGCCGGATCTCATCCAGAAGGGCAAAGATGGTGGCTTGGATGGCATTCAGACTTATGTCTTCTGGAATGGCCATCGGCATCGTCAAGGCCAAGTATACCTTTTTTGACGTTTTCATTTTGTGGGTAATTTTTGAGTTATCTATTGCATTTTTGATGATTTTACTTTTATACGTAGTATTATTTTGAGGATGGATATGATTTGGTGAAGTTCATCAAGTTAGTGCAGCAGGTTGGCCTCTATGTTAATCTTCGTGTTGGACCTTATGTTTGTGCTGAATGGAATTTTGGGTAACTAGAAAAATAGAAGTTTTTTATTTTGTAGACAAAGTGCTTTTTAATTTTCCTAATTTTTGTTTAATGATGTTTTTGATATCTTTGTTTAATAACAATTTTCATTGTTCTTTTTCAAATACTGGGCAATGCAAAATTTCACTCAAAAGATTGTTTGGATGATGAAATCTAAAAGCTTGTTCCAATGGCAAGGTGGCCCTATCATCATCGCTCAGGTCCGTCCCAATACATACTTTATGCAAAATAGTAGCGATATTAGTATTGATTGTGTTCAGACGTCATGTATCTGTTTGCTAATTTTGTGTACAGATTGAGAATGAGTTTGGGCCGTTGGAATGGGACCAAGGGGATCCGGCAAATGCGTATGCGACCTGGGCCGCGAAAATGGTGGTCGACCTCGACACCGGCATCCCATGGATCATATGCAAAACCGATGATGCTCCTGACCCTGTTGTAAGTTCCATCTTCTCAATTTGATCCCTTTTTAGAGACATCCCAAGTTAAGCTATACTGCACATGATTGTTGATTCTTCCATTCTTTCTCACTGCAACAAACCCTTTTCTTACTTATTTGTTGTAAGTGCCAAAAAAATCAATAATGAATGTTGTACTTGAGAGATTACTGTGTTGATGAGCTTCTTAATTTCTTATAGATCAACGCCTGGAAAGGTTTCTATGCTGAGGATGATGAGTATTCCCCAAACAAGCCTTACAAACCTTCGATGTGGACTAAAGTTTGGACTGGATGGTAATTGCTATCGTATGTTAAAAAATTCAGCCTAAATTCAATGAAAATGAGCCGCCGATTGCAAATTCAACTCACAAAGTTTCGGCTTTCTTTGCATGATGGTGACGGGTTCACTGGATTTGGAGGTCCGGTTCCTCATCGTCATGTTGAAGACTTGGCCTTCAACATTACAAAGTTTATAGAAAGAGGGGGGGTCTTATATTAACTACTATATGGTAAGGGTTCATATCAATTCTTTCTATTTGATCATAAATGTTACGGATTGAAACCCTTGGGCACGTGTAAGATATGATATATCCTCTTCAGGTCAAATTCAGGCGATTGTGTGTCATTTCTTGCCAACTATGATACTCAACATTTTTTTAAGGTGGCTTTCAATGTGATGCACTATGATCTTCCCCTTGGTCTATCAGCATCTTACCTGACTGTAAGACCACCGTTTTCAACACTGCAAGGGTGAGGAATACCTATAATTGTTAATCAAGCCGAGCTTTATACAGCTCATGTTTATTTACTTATTTTAAGCATGTTTGAATTTTATTCAAGAATCAAGCTTGATCATCTGGATTATTAAGCGAGCCATCTAGATTATTAAACGAGCTTGAGTTACCTCAGCCAGCAACTATCTGAGAATAAATAAGCTTTAACAATGGTTTCTTACCTGATTAAGTTGACGAGTAATAGCATGTAATAGCTTATCTGAGTATACATGTTAAGATTATATATCAGTATCTGTTCATCCTAAAAATACTTACAACCAGTTTGCACTGTAGGTGTGTGGACAGTTATGCTAGACATTTTGTGGCTCATTTGGAGTAAGTACTTGTATTACTTAATTACATTTTTCAGACTTTCCCATACCAGTCATTTGGACATGGGATTTGGACTTCTTCCTATGACTTAGACGTTGCTTATTCAAAGAAACAAAATAACACACTCAGCCATTGCTACTGTATTATGAGTAATAACAAGTGTTTTACTCCAACTATAATCCAAAATTAGAATCACATTTTTTTGGAACTATACCAAAATATTAGAATAATTATTGTTAAATAGAAACTATTTCTTGACTAGATATGGAGCTCACCTTTGTATCATACTTTCATTTGTTGTGTCGAGACACTACGACACTTGACACATCTAGGGTCCCGTGTACACAATATGCTTAACTGAGCAACATATGATTATGTTGCCTACATTGGTACCTGGAGAGGATATAATTTTAGTAACTTAAATTTTCTACTTATGATTATGGCACTAGCTAAATCATATACTTATATTTCATTATTACTTTATCTCTTTGTCCATCTAGTTCTTATCCACCTGATAGCATACTCAACCAAGAATGTGATGCAAAATACTTTTGTGTTGCATCTTTAATGACTAGAAAATGTCCTTGAGGGGGAAAAGTCAAGTTCTGATGTAAACTTCTTGAGTGCTGCAACTTCTTGAGTGGGAAATGTCAACATTTTCTTTCTATTATCTTCATTGGGTTTTCAATTCCTTATTTGGTTGTTGGGAGTGCACTGGTTTGATTGGTATGTGTGTTGAAATTTTTTGCTCGATTTTAAAGTTTTTGCATATTTTGTCTTTAAACTTTTATGTTTTAGAATTCATTTGTTTCTCTTTTTACTTGATAGAAGAAAATCTCCAAATTGGAGGAAGAGAATGTCTCATTAATGAAAACCTGGGTGGTCAAGGAGTTTAGTGGACATGGATCAAGAGATGGAAGTCCCAAAGAATCATCAAATAACCCAAAGGTTATTTTGGCATACTTATATATTTTTAATTAGTTAATGTGAAAGCAAGCATATCATTTAAACTCACACAAACTACAAGGTTAAATTGTTTGCTTTTTTATGTCTTGAAGTCTGTCTTTCTTAATAAGTTTGGGAAATTCAATTCACATGTGGGTGTGCAACTCAATAATCAAGAAGCTATGTGCATCTTGTACTAATTGATTGAGAATGTTGCTGATGTATATGTGAAACACTCGTAATATGGAAATCAGATTATTCTCCCAAAGTCTTTACAAAGTGATGGTGACACTAAAACAACCTAGATGAAATCGGCAAGAAATAGAAATCTTGGCCTTGAATAAGATTGAGGGAAAGGCTTTTGTTGTTATGTCCATGGCTAAACTTATTTTATGTAATCAACAAAAGGATCATGTAATCAAGCATTCTTTAAGCATTTTCTGCTCGATTATCCTGTCCTTTTTGGTATCTTTAGGTTACATAGTCAAAACACCCACCATTCCTTCTTGTACTTGTATAGAATAACACGTATTCATCATTAAAATGTTTAACTGCATATTCAAGTTCTTGTTTCGTACGTTGATTGAAAGCATGCCTATTGTCATCATTATGCATGTATACAATGGGTAATGGTATCTTTACTATTTTTCGTACGTTTCAGTGAAGTGGCACTACTATGTTTATTTCTTCCATATTTACATCATTCTTAAAGATTGATCTTTTTTTCTTAAATATTTTTGTAGGTTCATCAGGGATGATCGGAGGAAGAAGCGACGGTGGTTGCGATGGGATGATTAGGGGAACAATGGATGGGGGCGAGACAAGAGTGTTTGGTGGCAAAATCCCCGGTGAATGAACGAAAGGAATTTGAGGGAAAAAGAAGAATGCAGGTTGTGATGGCTTTTGGCTTCTGTTCTTCTTCGAATGAAGATTTTGAGGAGCATACAGGTTTCGGTTCTTGGTAGCAGATGTCTGCTTTCTTCGGTGGCTCGAAGAAGAAACCTGCAGAGAACACATGGAGGGCGTTCCTCTAGGCGGAGACCAGTTGAAGTGGCAGATGAAGCCACAGAAAATGGTTCGTTAATTATTTCTGATCAGCTTTAATGAGCAAGACTTGAGGTTGTCGATGTGCCTCTTTTCTATAATGTGACTTCAATGAGCAACTACCACTGAACACTCAATGCTTGTTTGTCCTCGCTTCTTTTCTGAATGTGGACTTTTTCATGCCATCTCCATATTCAATTGCAACAGAAGCACCTGTGGGGAAATTAAGTTAGTGTCAGCAAAGTAAATTTTTTAAAAAATATTGTTTGACAGTTTTCTAGCTGTTCCCAACCGTCAGTAAATTATATATTTTTTTAAAATTATTTTACGGCTTTTGGCGGTTCCTAACCGCTAGAAACATCATTTTATTTTAATTATTTTTTGTTGTAAAAAGATGCTAATAATTTTCCTAGTAACAGTTCTAAACCGCTAAAACAAACGTTTTCATGCGGTTGGCTTTTAACGGTTCGAAACCGCCTCAAATCAAGTTTTTCACCCCCCATTTAGTAGCGGTTTGTTGGACCGCTTGAAACCATGGTAGCAGCGGTTCCGACCCGCCAAAAACACATTTTGGAACCACCAAAAACATTCTCATTCCTTGTAGTGCACCCTGCCCCGTCCTGTAAATGAGTCGGGGCAAGCTTGTGTAGTTAAATACCCGCCCCGCCCCGCAATATTGCCATTCCTAGTCTGACGTGCCATTCTTTCTGCAGTGACAGTTTAGACAGATTTGTGTAACATGCTACAATCATGATTTAGTGTTGTTATTTTAAGTTCTGTTTAATTTCAGTTATCAAGCTATTCATATGTTGTAAACTTATGTTCTTAAATTAAGACAAGTATGCTAACATGCTAATTCCTTGCATTTCTAATGCCATGTTGAATAGTAATGTTAGTAACGTAGTGTAAGTATAGTAATGTTAGTGTAGAAATGTTAGTGTAGTAGTGTTATGCCTTGCTATACTAAATGTCCATGCCATGCTAGTATAGTGATGTTTATGCCATGATAGTAATGTTACTATTGCATTGTTAGTATGTTCACCATGATTTAAATATAACATATTCTTGTCATGTCATGCCCCACTCATGTCAATTATACCATGAAATCATGTTTTGTGTAACATGGAAAATCATGCTATGCATTTCTTGCTTTATGTCCGTATATTAGTTGTTAGTAAGTTCCATGTCCCTTGTGATAATGATGATGTTATCAAGCTTCCTTATGACATACATGTGATTATATATTCATTTCATTTAAAGCTTCATGTTAATGAGTAAATAATTTCAGTGTTGGATGTTGATATGTTTTATGTTGTACTAGCAGTTTAAGTTATGGTTCATGAAATCGTTATTTCGAATAGAGCATGTCGATGCTCTTAGTATGAATGGAAATGCGATGGTCGTTGTTGAATCACGACATCAAAGTAAGAAAAGATATGAACGTGGTATTGAGACCACTGAAAAGAGTATAAGATGAATTATTCCATAAGCTGAGAGTGAGGCAGAGTGATGACATCAAGGGTGCTCGATCCATTCTAAAAATGGGTGAGACTCTAGATGTGGGTTTCGAGGGGAAACACGGGTAAACTATAGGAGTTAAGGAGCGGACATACGATGTATATTTCTCGCCTGATGTGTCACTCCCGGAAGGGGATGTTTGAGAGGGTTAGAGATGCCGCCGGTGTACTCGTAATGCACCATGACGGTAACTGATGGTTTGCTCCGTTTGTCCCATGAAAAACCGAGGTTTGTCTCACTCCTACCTTGCCAGTCGGGTACGGGGTTACGAGAGGTCCCTCCAGTTCTCATGTCGCTGGTTAAGGTACCATTTTTACCCACCTTGGGTGAAGTCCGACCCTTAACGTCCTACGGTTTACATGGGTTTCCAAACATGAGAATCAATAGCTTAAAGTAATTGTCTTTTAATTATAAATATTGTTATCCCATGCTTACTTGTTTCTCTGTTAAGTTAATGTTGTTAATTCATGCTGATCCATTCCATTGTTTACTATAAATGTCCAGTACTTGCATGTTAATATGTTCTCCCACTTACCTCCAGCACTTGCATGTTATAACATGGTTACTTATGTTGGAAGCAACGATCTAGGATCTTGGTTTGATGATGACAAACGTGTCGGTATATCTAATGTGTGTGATTAGTGTGTTTCAGGCTTGGCTAAACAATATACTTTCGATATTTGGCGGATTTGCTATTCGTATAGCACATTGGGAGAGATGGAGTGTTTGTGCACAAAGAAGTGTGACTTGGTCAATGAAGAGCAAAATTTGGACTTGGTCCAATATGGGATGAGATGGGGATGAGATGGTCTTGATCAAATCTTTTAGTAAGATTTACCAATATTTGAATTCTTCCTAATCCCATTAGTATTGCTATAAGATCAAATAAGAATCCCAAATTGATTGACTCAACCCTATCACTAGCCAATTTCAAAGTTCCTAGTTGGTTGTGTCCTCATCCTAGCCAAACTCTATCACTTTCAAATTCCTATCTCTTAGGGTTCTTCTCCAAAAACCCTAGGCTACCATATATATATATATATTATTGGGTGAGAAGAGAGAAATTGAGGCAACCAAAAATATTTTTGTGCGGCAGCAATCAATAAAATTAAGAGAGGGGTTACTATTGCTTTTGCGGCTGATTAAATCATTTCTACGGCAACTATATATACCAGAAAGAGGCTACATCAAGTTATAGGGCTACACAAAATTCCTTAAGCCTAAAACCCATGTACTTACCGTAATACTCTTTAGGGTTTGATTCACGTCTCCGCAACTCAACCTCACTCACATCATCATCACCGGAGGAGAGCCACCTAACGAAGCCAGCACGTCGGAGTATTACTTTCGCCGCATCAGCCATCAACGTTGCACGGAGAGCGTCAACGATCGAAGGAAGGCCGCTGTTCTTGAGTCGCCGTCGTCATAGCCCATCAAAGAACGCCGCTGCACCGTTCCATCGTCATCGGAGAAGCTGAAGTCCTCGTCTTCGTCGTCGCTACAGAAGGAGAAGTCGCCGCTGCCAAAAAGGAGGAGTTATCGCCGTGGGAGATTGTAACGACCCGATTCCCGGGCCCGTTACTTTTTGGTATTCGCGCAGGTCCTGCAGTTAACCAGTGAAAACAAAATAGCCACGATGCAGAGATGTACAAAAATACCCAAATAGTGTCCAATTATTACATCCATATAGTACAAGAATGGTCCAACAATTGTACATGAAGGAAAGTAAATACAACAAGAAAACAACTCTGAAAGCTGCAGACTCATGGTCAAATTCTGGCGCTATTAACTCTAGAGCATCTGCCTCCATATGTACATCGTCTGCGGTGCCACAGAGATGAAACCGTAGGTAAGTCACAACAATTCTAGCAATAGAAACAAAGTAGTGCAAAAGTATGAAACAGACTATAGTAAACAAAAGATGGTCAGATAGGTACAAAAAGTAAAGTATGAGCTGACAGATAAGTAAAGTACTGGTAACTGTACGTAAAGGTGACTGTGTAAGTGTAAGAGTGATAACTGTGACATGGCATATGGTAGCAACAATATTTCATACACAGACAATGTGATGACGTTAGTTAGACATCCATGTGGTTGTAGCAACACTTAGGGAGGTGAGCGTCGTTTGGCTATCTAATAGTGTAGGCGGGCCTAATAATAAGAAGTCTAACTTAACTTCCAAATCAGCCAGTCAGTCAGGGCTTGAAGGCACAGGTCACTTCAAAGACCGCAGGAACAAGTCCCTTGGTTGACCAACCCCCTTCCCATTCCTTCCTAGACACTGATTCAGTCGTAATTCAAGACCGCTCATTATTAAACCGTTTTACCACGTTCGAGTAGTCTTGACTTAGTCCGTAGAATGGTAGTAGTCGTGACTGAAGCAATGGTATCAATCAATTATCAATTAGTGCAACATCAATCAAAATAGTGCATCAGTCTTAAATGCCGTAAGGGCCCAATAGTGTGCTCCGTAAATGCCCGAGGGCCCAATAGTGTTCTCAGTAAACGTGCTCCGTAAATGCCCGAGGGCCCAATAGTGTTTTCCGTCCATGAGTACAATATAACAATCAAACTAGTGCATCAGCCTTGGCTCGAGTGTACGATATGCAACCAGAAGTGCACCCATCCCACGGAGCAACTCGTGGAATATCTACCTACCATTCCTGCAGGGTGATGGTACAGCTTAACTAATAAGGGTGGACCCGGTCACTCCCGCATACTTCGTAGCTCAAGACTACCCCGTATCCCGTGTATTATCATAGTCCAATGTTCATATCAGTGTTTGTATCAATATGGCCTCATGGGCCCTGTATCAATCAGCTAGTGCAACAGTCTTAGCTCGAGTGTACGATATGCAACCAGAAGTGCACCCATCCCACGGAGCAACTCGTGAGATATCTACCTACCATTCCCTACAGGGTGATGGTACAGCTTAACTAATAAGGGTGGACCCAGTCACTCCCGCACACTTCGTAGCTCAAGACTACCCCATAACCCATGATGTATCACATTTCACATTTATATCAGTATCCGTGTCCGTATCCATGTCTGTATCCGTATGGCCTCATAGGCCCATCATTTCGTACGTCCAACAATGTGTACAACAATACATCCATCAATGAGTACATCAAATACATTTATATGGTAGATACTTGCTGAAAAGTCAAGGCGGACGCCTCAACAGAGAATATCAGTCCTGAGCAATGCTTTGAAGTCCAACAACTATGATATCAAATTTCATGAGAGTTTACTATCTCAATTTAGTCCGAGCAATGATTTGAAGTCCAACAACTATGATATCAAATTCATAAAAGTTTTACTATTTAATCCGAGTAATGATTTGAAGTCCAACAACTATGATATCAAATCCCATAAAAGTGCACTATCTCAATTTAGTCCTTTGGTAACTCCACTATTGATTAGTCCTTAAGTTAATTAGGTCTCTAGTCAATTGTTCAAGTCAATAGCTGTTCTGAGAATGTATATGAGATCCTAAGTTCATACGAGTACACTATCCAGATTTCCAAAGTTAGAATTAGAGTGACTTACCCTATTTGAGATCGTCGTGGCAAGACGAGGTTGGAGCAATAGCTTATAAAGGAGCTGGTGCATGGGAATTGGTACCTGAAAACACAAGAAAACATTAGTTACGGATTACCCTATTTTCTACCTATTTAATCTTATCGTTTCGATTTTTATAATCGATTGAAACGTTGTCAAAAAGTATTCTAAATTTTTCTGTAGCCCAGATATAAGGAAAATAATTTTACTGTAAGAGGAAATATTTTTCGAAAGCTTGTAGTAATTTTTATAATTTTTAAAAGCTCAAAATAGATTTAAAACTAATTTTAAATTAAGTAACGTAATTTTTCAATATTTCTCCTGGATGCGATCTGCATCGGAAAGTTGCGAATGAACTGTCAAAATGGCCGTCTCGGAGAGTACTTTAACATATATTTTTCTCACATATTAGTGTACGTGAAAATATCAAGTTACGGATTTTTGAATGAAAACAACCTATTTAACTTTTAGGCTTAAAAATTAATTCTGGAAAATCTAAGCGTCCGATTGAGACGAAACTAGTACCATTGGGTCCAGAATATCATTTCTGATTTTCTAGAGGTGGTCTCATATTTTTTTGATCCCTATATTATTTATTATGAATTTTAAACCATTAAGCCTATTTAATAATTATTAAAATACGTATTATACAAAAATACGTATTCGTATAAATTTTAATACGTTCGAATTATAACTCACCCTTGCTTCGTTCGCATGCAGCACGGGGGTTTGGTTTTGTCGGCGACGTCGGAGGAGCTCAGGTCGACGGCATACGGGCGGCGAGGCGGAGTGGCAGCGTCGACGGTCAGCGGCGGCAGTCGGCGTCCACGGCGGCGGCGGACGGCGTCAAAAAGTGAGGGAGGCGTGCTCGGAGGGGGTGTTGCCGTGGATAGCAGCGAGGGGAGGCGGAAGCGGTGAACTCCGGGGCGCTGTCGGGGCGGTGGCAGCGCTCAGCTGCGGACGACGACGGCGGTGTGCGAGGCGAAGGCAGCTGCGTGCGGGGTTGAGGAGCGAGAGCTCGCCGGAGCTCGGGGGGCGATGCCACGACGTCGACGAGAGGGCGTGCGGCTGCATGGGTAGGCGAAGGCGAAGGAGGGGGGTGAGCCTGTGCAGTTGAAGGCGGGGAGCTTCGAGTGACGGAGGCGGCGGTGTTGGTTTCGGGTGTCGTCGTCGAGCAAAGCGGGAAGCGGAGCTCGGGGCAGTGCGACAGCGGAAAGCGGGGGTCCTTGGCAGCGTAAGGCGGAGCAGCGGCAGCGTTTTGTGAGGAGCAGAGAGGACGGCGGTGCAGCAGCAGCAGCTGCTGCTACTCAGGGTATCGTGGTGACGGTGTCGACCTGAGTGGCGGAGGATTTCGAGGTACACATCGTCGGAAGCGATCGTCGGAGCTCGGAGGGTGGTCGTGGCAGCAGCGGGGGTCGGGAGACACTCGTCGAGGCCTGTACGGAGCTCTCGGAGGCGAGGAAAGCGGGCGATGGCCGTGAAGGTGTGGACAACGGCGGGGCTCTCCGGCGGTGAGGGTGCATGATGGGTAAAGCGAAAGAGAGGGGGAGGTGGGTGTTTTCAAACGTAAGGGTCGAGAGAGAGAGATAAAGTGAGGATGGGTTAGCGGGAAGGGGTTGCCTGGGTTGCGAGATGTAGTGAGGGAGGGTTAGGGGGTTTAAATAGGTAATTAAATTAATACTTAATTAGTATAAGATGGTATTTAGTCAAATACAATTAATGATATTAGGTAAGTAATAAATGTGACTTTTGACTAGGCTAGAAAAGTTTTAAACGTATCCCCTAACACGTTTTAGGTATGGTTAGGTTAATCTAATAGTTAATTAGGTTAAGATAATTAGTAATTAGCTAGGGTAATTTGTGACGATAGCGGTATAAATTGTAACGAAATTACGATTTTGTCCCTACTAGTAAACATGTCCGAAAAATTACGAAAACGTACCCACGGGATCGTATCGTCACAAGGATTGCGAATATGAAGTCCGTTTCAGGGTTTGAGCTACGGGGATACTAGTTTTAGGCCAAAATGTTTAGGAAGCGGGTCTGCGGGTTCTCTATCGATTTGACTTCAGAAAAATACGAAATTAATGTGGGAAGCCCTAAATGATCATTGAATGTTACTGTAAAAGTTTGAAATCGTTTTGATGATGTTTGTATAGAAAATAAATTCATTAAGTCAGAATGGTAAAAACTGAAAATGAATTTTATCAGAAATGTCTTGAGTATTTGATGAAATCCGATCTTACTAAAATACTCCATAACTAGTCTGGTACTTCAAAATATTTTTATAAGAAATTTTTGAAATCAGTAAAACTCTTGACAACCCATTATAAAATAGTTTAAAAAATTGAAAAATTGGTCAAATACGTAAATAGTTTGTCTTGGTGAAAACAGGCCGTTACATCCTACCCTCCTTAAAATAATTCCGTCCTCGGAATTTAAAAATCTTTTTAAAATAGATAATTGATGTTATGAAGAAGCTCAAGCAAATAAATGATAGAAAAGGTAGTAATCTAGTAAAATAGGTTGTAAATAACATGAAATATAATGTGACATTACAGCATCTAGAAAGCAAGAGATGTTACATATGAATACATACTATTGACATCACCATATCTTCCGTAACTACTCCTGAGACCAGTATCATTATAATAGTTACTCTGACTTCTCAAGTAGTCGAAAATTATCACATGAAAATGAGGGCTATTATGATGACAACATCTGTTCGAACTTGGAACCTGAGGTGATAAGCCAGTAGCAAGCTATTTAAACCGCATAAACCGGAAGACCATAAAGTTTGTTCGTGCTACTGGTGACTAACTGGATCTAGCCACAGATGTCGTTCATAACATAGAATGTGATGATTAATCCACGGGTACCAACAACATTAATCTCCATAATGCCCAACCACATGCTATCGTCCAGATCAACGCCCAAAGGTAAGTACAGGGCCAACACCCAAAATCAGTACTCACTTCCAGTATTCCTTCCATCAATCTCCATAATATCCCACAATAAGGCAAGATCCAAGCTCTCATCCAGAGCCAAGCACAAGGCCTACATCCAACTTCAACTCCCAAGGCCAATATCATGCCAATAAGCATCGCCGTCACTCCTTCCGTAGACCAATACTTGACATTCGCAACACCCAACATTACCCAACAAATAAACAACCAAAAACATACTTTTTCGCAAACCAAAAGGAGTAGTCGCAAGAGGAAGCCTAAACGGGACATCAATCTGGGTGAGACCCAGGGCAGAGAGCTCAAGAGAAGCCCAAGGATCATGGCTTCCCAAGATCTCAGCCACACAGCGGCGGCGAGGGTCGTCGCCAAGGCCAAAAATCCCAAAACATATCATCGGAGGGCCATCGGTGGTTGTCGATTTATGGTGGTTGTGACTGCTTGGCGTGGCGGGTGTCACTGGAGTAGGGTGGGGTGGTGGAGCTTCGGGTGAGGTCGGAGGAGCTTGAGGTGAGATGGGTCGAGTTCGCTTGGGGAAGAGGCCGGGAAGAGGAGTGGAGGTTGATACGGCATAGGGGAAAACCACGGGGTGGCTTGGTGGGGAAGAAGAGGGGGTCTCTTAAAGAAAAGAGGGGCACCGAAAGTCATTGGTAGGGTAGACTAGGTTAGGCAGGATCGGGGCTCGAGGTGAGGATGAGGACAAAAATAATAACGAGGGGGTAGGTGGTAGGTGGAAAAAGGAATTCGAACTTATGGAAAATCGGGCACAAGATAGAAAGTAGGGGTTAGAATAGAAATATGATCTCAAGAAGACGTATTCTAGCCTTGAGCAGGTGAGGAAGATATTAAGAGCTCTGCCAAGCTCTTTTAGGCCTAAAGTCACTGCCATCCAAGAAGCGAAAGATCTGTCACAGATGAGGGTGGAGGACTTAATAGGTAATTTGATGTCCCACGAGCTTGAATTGCAAAATATTGATGAAAGGGAGAAACCTGAGGAAAAGGAGAAAGCTACCAAGCCACTTGCTCTGAAAGCTGACGAAAGTGAAGATGATGATGATGACATAGCGCTAATGGTCAGAAATTTCAGAAAGTTTGTCCAGACCAAGCAAGGAAGAGCAGAAATGACACCCAGGTTTAATCGCTCTAACTTTTTTCAGTCTTCTAAGCAAAATTATGATCAGAATACTACTAATAGAATGACTTGTTTTAAATGCAAGAAAAGAGGACATCGAATGAGGGATTGCCCACATGAGACAGCTCAGGTAGCTAAAGAAAAGGGAAAATCCAAGGTGCTTACTTGGGACATGGATAGCAAAGCTGAGAGCGAGGAGGAGGAACACGAAGCCCATTCATGCATGTCATTGATGGGAATACACAATGAGGTAACTTCTGGTAGTAAAACTGAACTCCTTACTCTTTATAAAGAAATGCAAGATAAAATAGTAGAGCTTGAATCCACTATAGATGATTATCAAAATGAGAACTTTGAAATGCAACAATCTGAATATGAAATGTCTAAAGAGATTGAAAAACTCAAAATTGATATTGTTGCACGTGACTCTACTATTGATATTCTGAAAAAGGAAAAATCCCGTTTTAATGATGAAGCACCTTGTCTCTCTTGCCCTTCCTTGATGAATAATATTAGCATGCTTAAACTTGATTTGATTAAGCTCGAAACTGAAAAAGACTATGTTATTAGAGAGCTTAATGATAAATTCTGCATGTTGGATAATGATTTTAAAAGAAAAATGGTTGAATTTGAAAAGAAGGAAGAGGAAAACAAGAGAGCTTTTATAAGTAAATGCACATTGCTTGTGGAAGAAAATAAATTGTTGAAAACCAAAGTCTCTAATCTTGAATTGGCCATTAAGAAATTCTCTACGGGAAAACAATCGTTGGACACTATTTTAGAGAATCAATTATATGGCAATAATAGAAGAGGTCTTGGTTTTGGTCTGAAAAACGTTGAAAAGCAAAAATTCAAGAAAGTCCACAATGCACCGTCTATTGCGAAGAACTTATATGCAAAGTGCTTTACTTGTGATAGTGTAGGCCATACTTCATACTATTGTAAATTTAGGAACACTAAAATCAAGTTTAAACAAGTGTGGGTTCCTAAAACTATATTGGCTAACACTAGTGGACCTTGTTGGATTCCAAGGTCACACTTAACACCTTTCATGTAGGTGTGATGGAGTTTTTGGCGAGGAGCGTTAAATCTAATGTCTCATTCTTTTAGCTCCTTCGTCAAATAGCGACGAGAAGGTATAATTTCTATCCCTCTTTGCATTTCATTGCATACCTTCATAGATTTTTTGTGTGCTTGTTTTTTATTTTATTTTGTGTGGTTGCATGCATGATTTTTAATGTTTTTATTTCTGGAAAAAAAATGAAAAATCAAAAATAAAAAAATTTGTGTGCTTATTGAACCCTCTTTTGAATCTCTTGAGTGATATTGTATGAATGATCAATCTATCCCTTGTAGAAGTCAATTCATTATTGTTGTAGCTACATGAACATGATGTTATTATTTTTAGTAGCCATGACATGTCTCATAAGTTTTAAACTTGACTTCTACACCTACATCTGCACTTTCACGATATTTGACTTTTTAGTGCTTTTGGAGATTCTTTTGAGAATAATGGAAAGTGAATGTAGGAATGATTAATTTCTGAAATTTCTAAGGGATATGATGTGTTTAGCCATGAATTAAAATTGAGCACAAAAGAATGAAAAAAAAGATATTTGCTCCGTATGAAAAATGGATACACTTCATGGCTAATACACAACCCACGAGTATCCAACTTGTGCTAAATGGGTAATCATTAGCGTTGGTGTAAATAACTCGTCAAGTAATGCCACCCCACATTTAAAAGTCCTTATAGGCTATGTTTTGGGGTTCGGTAACTTGAACTCATCTTTGATGAGGTGGGAAAAGTCAATCCTAGTGATATTCATGAAAAATTGAAAATGTGGATTGTTTTGGTTGATTTTCTGATATTGAATCTCCTCTTGCACTTTATTGTCTATATCATTACACTTACACAAAGGTGGAGAAGTCTTGTTATGAAATTCCATGAGCTTGAATTGTCCATTCCTTAGAAAACTCATGCAAATTGCACGCTACATCTAATAATGACTTATTTTTGCATGGGATATTTTTGTGACTTCATTAATCTACTTTTGGTGATTACAAAGGGGGGAGAAAGAAAAGATTTGGCTTTGAGCTTTGATGTTGATATTATTTGTTGAATGGGGAGCATGAAATACTCTTGAATACTTGTTGAAGGGGGAGCTTGAGAGAAGGGGGAGCATGCTATTGTATTTGCTATTTGCTATTAGTTTGTGCATGCCATGTTGTAGTGCTTGAATATTCATCTCATGATTAATATGGCATTACACCCTTCAACACACTTCACACACTCATTTCTATTAATCAAATCTTTTATGGGTTTGTCATCACCAAAAGGGGGAGATTGTTGGAAGCAACGATCTAGGATCTTGGTTTGATGATGACAAACGTGTCGGTATATCTAATGTGTGTGATTAGTGTGTTTCAGGCTTGGCTAAACAATATACTTTCGATATTTGGCGGATTTGCTATTCGTATAGCACATTGGGAGAGATGGAGTGTTTGTGCACAAAGAAGTGTGACTTGGTCAATGAAGAGCAAAATTTGGACTTGGTCCAATATGGGATGAGATGGGGATGAGATGGTCTTGATCAAATCTTTTAGTAAGATTTACCAATATTTGAATTCTTCCTAATCCCATTAGTATTGCTATAAGATCAAATAAGAATCCCAAATTGATTGACTCAACCCTATCACTAGCCAATTTCAAAGTTCCTAGTTGGTTGTGTCCTCATCCTAGCCAAACTCTATCACTTTCAAATTCCTATCTCTTAGGGTTCTTCTCCAAAAACCCTAGGCTACCATATATATATATTATTGGGTGAGAAGAGAGAAATTGAGGCAACCAAAAATATTTTTGTGCGGCAGCAATCAATAAAATTAAGAGAGGGGTTACTATTGCTTTTGCGGCTGATTAAATCATTTCTACGGCAACTATATATACCAGAAAGAGGCTACATCAAGTTATAGGGCTACACAAAATTCCTTAAGCCTAAAACCCATGTACTTATCGTAATACTCTTTAGGGTTTGATTCACGTCTCCGCAACTCAACCTCACCCTCATCATCATCACCGGAGGAGAGCCACCTAACGAAGCCAGCACGTCGGAGTATTACTTTCGCCGCATCAGCCATCAACGTTGCACGGAGAGCGTCAACGATCGAATGAAGGCCGCTGTTCTTGAGTCGCCGTCGTCATAGCCCATCAAAGAACGCCGCTGCACCGTTCCATCGTCATCGGAGAAGCTGAAGTCCTCGTCTTCGTCGTCGCTACAGAAGGAGAAGTCGCCGCTGCCAAAAAGGAGGAGTTATCGCCGTGGGAGATTACGAAGCAGTGTGCCGCTGCTACTGAAGAACGCCGCCGCTGTTCAAGGAGGTCACCGTCGTTCGAAGTCCCGCTGTCCTAGCTGCTGCAAGTCGGAGAAGAAGGCGCTGCCACCATCGCCGAGTCGTTGTGCTTCCAAAGGTGTCGCCGCTGAAGCTGACAAAGTCCGCTGCTTGAAGATCCACGCCGGATAAGACCACTGCAGTCGGCAGGCCGCTGTCGAAATAGGTCGCTGCCCAACGCTGAGTCGTCGCCGTCGTCTGCTCTCGAAGCCGCCGCTGCTGAACGCCATCACCGGAGAAGATCTCGCATCCGCCTTCGTCATCATCGGGTGCAGAAGCTGCCGTCGTCGTTGCAAGATCACCATCTTTGTCATCGCTGTTGTGAAGCCATCACCGGAGAGCCCGTCCACGAAGTCTGCCGTTGCTGATGCAGATTGAAGACGCCCACCGCTCGTTGAAGACGCCGTCGAAGCCAAGATCGACAGCCTGCATACCCTAATACGAACGGAGCGCTTGCTGATGTGGAGACCGTAGGATCGAGAATGAACGGGGATGATTGATTAATGCAAGAGAAAGAGAAATGAAGCCTCCTTCGTTTATCTCGCTGACATGGCGGCTACATTACCCGCAGCTGATTAAAAGCCGCACCGATCTCAAAGCTGACGTGGCATTGCGTTTTTAAAGGATTGCTCTGCGCACCGACCGAGAGTAAAATAATTTGAACTGAATTGCTGAGCACACCGACCGTTGATTTATTAAGGAGCTGCTGAGCGTACAGACCGGCTATTAAAAGGGATTGAACTGAAATTGCTTTACGCACAGACCAGTGCATATCTTGACATCCAGGAGTCGGATTGAGACACCGTTTGCGTCAGATTGGAGCTGACGACGTGCTGATTGACAGAGACGCCTACACGGACACAAACTGAGCATTTCTAAACCCTTAAACTCTTTTATTTGTGTCTTAGTGTAATGTTCTCTGTGGGGAAACTATTACCTGTTTTTGGTGACTATTTTGGGACTTGTCTAGTTGGGACTAGACAAGTGGGACCCAGCTAGTTTGGGACTAGCTGGTAGAAAGCTTTGCTAGGATTGATAGTGAGAGGAAACACTGTGTGTGGGGTACTGAGAGTCTGGCGAGTGTAGAGACGTAGAGGGTGCTCTGAGCGTGCTCTAACTTGTGACTTTGTACCTATTGCACTATTCAATCTAGTATTTGCTTTGGGGGCTGGAGTAGGTCGTTGGGACGACCGAACCAGGGTAAAATCTGTTGTGCACTCTGTGTCTGTTTTTCAACTCTGGTTGTGCTTTTAACTGCGTGTGATTTCTCGTGAGTTGCACGAGAATTTTTTATTAGCCTATTCACCACCCCTCTAGGCTAGGATCCAGATCCAACAACTTATGCATGTTCACAAGTTCTTCCTTGATGCTTACACATCGTGTTGTGGATACTTTTATGCCCTGAGACCATTACTTGTTAGACCACCCTCCCTAGATAGGTAGACCAGTTCTAAAACTGGGTCATGCTAGAGTGTTAGGAGTTCCTACTGGGTCATGCGTTGACATGTCCCCGTTGAATTTTCAGGTTGGGGATAGCGGCTAGAGCCTTGAAGTTGGTGATCGGTCGTAGGATTGGATGGCGAGGGGTACGATGAGAGACTTGTACTTTTGGTGTTTCTTTTCGGGTAGACCTTTGTACTTAAAGTTGTGAGGATGAAGATGTTGACGTTGTATAAGTTGGAACTGGGCTTGGAGTTGTATAAGATTATCGTTGTCTCAGTGTAGCTTTCCTCTTTTGTACCCCTAGAACGGATGGTGTATGTAAAAGAATGTATCAATGTATTAAATAAATGAAATATTATACTTTTGTTTATTTCTCAGTGTTATATCTGTGATGGAGTTTTACTTGTACTTCCCAGCACGTGCGTGGTGACCTGCAGTGTTCTTTTTTGCTCTCTTCCTTTCTCTCTTTCTACGTAACACTCGTTGATCTAGGAATACTTGGGACGGATTTGCACTTCCCTAGTATCCTGGAGAAGTCGCCCCCGCGACCTCTGTTGGTGGACGAGCTACCCCGGTGGTCTTTGAGAGGGCGGGTAGTGGGCCGTCGCCGACCCTGTAACCTCTGTAATCAGGCAGGTATTAGGCCGTCGCCAACCTCGCATGTCCGCTCCAGATTTGGGGGCGAGCTGCCGATAGTGTGGGTGCAGATGGGCCGAAGCCACCCTCGCGGCCTCTGTTGGTGGGCGAGCTGTCTCGGAGGTCTTTGAGAGGGCAGGTATTGGGCCGTCGCCGACCCTGCAACCTCTGTAATCGGACGGGTGTTGGGCCGTTATCGACCCCGTATGTTCGCTCTGGATTTGGTGGCGAGCTGCCGAGAGGGGGGTGCAGCTGGGCCGAAGCCGCCCCCGTGGCCTCTGTTGGTGGACAAGCTACCCCAGCGGTCTTTGAGAGGGCAGGTATTGGGCCATCATCGACCCCGCAACCTCTGTAATCAGGCAGATATTGGGCCGTTGCCGACCCCGCATGTCCGCTCCAGATTTGGTGGCCAGCTGCCGAGAGGATGGTACAGATGGGCTGAAGCCGTCATACGGCCTCTGCTGGTGGGCGAGCTGCCTTGGATGTCTTTGAGATGGGGGTGCAGATGGGCTAAAGTTGACCCTGCGGCCTCTGTTGGTTTGCTACGCGAAGGCTGGGGCTTCCGAAAGTGTAGCCGACCTTCACTATGACACTCTTAATTTTAAAAGAGGGCTGAAATATAGATTCAGACGACTCATTTGTTAGTTCTTGGGTTCAAGACTAACTTTGTTTTATTGATGATCAGTACATTACGTTAGTGTGCTAATGAATCTTATGTTTTAGTCTCAGTTTATTTAAATGATTGTATGTTTATGAGACAAATCATAATGCATGGAGGATATTACAAGGAATATCTTAAAGACCTCCAAGAGTGATGGAGTGCTCAAGCTTGGATGAAGTCATGAAGATCATCTAATGAAGCCAGAGCTTGGAGCATGATGATGGATGGACATCTAGAGGAGCATTGACAAAGTTTGGAGCTTGATGAAGGAAAGCTCATCAAGGGGTGCCAAAGCTTGGAGATGATTGGGTGCATCAAGGTATCATGAGCTTGAAGACTTAGACTCTAGGAGATGCAATTTGTAATCCATGAAATTTCAATTACTTGAATTTCTCTTTTTGAGTCTAGGATTATTGTAATACCTTGATAGATGGTCATACTCTCATGCTCATGCATTAACCATCTTAGTGAGCATTAGGATTATCATAGAATCTAATCCAATATGTCCATCTTGCCCAACGACTCATTTGGAGTCTCTAGCTCTCTAACAGTCGCCTGCTGAAGGTTTTATAGTCGACTGGGTGATTCCAGTCGCCTGTCGAGCCTTCTACAGTCGACTGTGGTGCACTGCTCAAGTCAACTTTTTATTGACTCTACTTGAGCTTTTCGCATAAGTCGAATGATGTTCAATTTATAGTTGCATGTGTTTTTACAGTCGCCTGTGAATTGCTCAACAGTCGTTTGTGTGCAAATTGCATTTTCTGGGCTTCATCCTAATTTGCAAGACAGTCGACTGATGAAGTATTTACATTCGCCTGTATATTTACAGTCGCCTGTGAAATGGTCAACATTCATCTGAAAGGCGTAAGTGCGAAAATTGCATCTCTCTGTTTTATTTCCAGCATCTGCAGCAGTCGACTGATGAAGGATATACATTCGCCCGTCTATTTTACAGGCGACTGTACTTTGGTCATCAGTCGCCTGTATGCATACTGGGAGTAAGTTGCAACCCTATGTTTATTTCCAATCCCATACATCAGTCACCTGATGAAGGATATACAGTCGACTGTCTGTTTTACAGTCGACTATGTAGGCTTCTACAGTCGACTATCGTGGCTTAGATTATAGCCGTTGGGATTTATTTAGCCGTTGGACAGTCGACTGTCATTTGTTCATCAGTCGACTGTCGGTGACATTTCAGCCCAAAATCTAGCCGTTGCAGATTTATTCCCCATGGGTTTTTGGCTTGTTTTATGGGGTCTTCTTGGCTTCCTATATATAGGCGATGGCTTAGTTCATTTAGGACTCTTGGTTAATATTGAATATATTAGAGAATCAATTGCCACCTAATCTCTCCCATTTCTCTCTCATGAGTACATTCCTCTTCATGCATTGAAGCTAGCTCATAGGAAAATTCTCCCAGGGATCTAAATCTCATTCCTTTTCTTGGAGAACATCTTTCTTCTTTTCATTTCATACACTCAAGTGAGAATTGTTAGGATTCATTCCCAGAAGATAGAAAGATCATCGAGTGCAGTCAAAGCATTATCTCAAGCACTTGAGATTCACTTGCATGCCTTCTTCATCGCATTGGTAAGATCATATCAAGGCATATGTAAGTGTTATTTTGTTTCACCTTTGTGGTACCCCTAATTCTCTTTGTGGAAATTAGTTACTCTCTTTGTGGGAGTTACCCTTTGTGTGAGAGTTTGGTTCTTTCTCTGTGAGAGAACAAATCCTCTGTGTGAGATCTCTCTTTGTGGGAGTTTGGTGTCCTGGTGTAGGGCTAACCCTACTTCTCTATGTGGGAGTTAGTAATTCTCTCTGTGGGAGTTAGACCCTTGTGTAGGGTTAGTTTGGTTCTTGTGTTGGACATAATCCTCTGTGTGAGGTATCTCTGTGTGAGATTGTATTCACTTCTCTGCGTGTAAATTATAGTTAATATTGGTATGGCTGGACGTACCCAAGTTTTAGGGAACCAGTGTAAAATCCTTATGTTTGCGATTGTTGTTGTTGAGCACTCTGTTTAATTTTCGCTGCTTATTGTGCTTAATTTCAGTAACTTTTAATTAAGCACTTTGCTTGCTATTACACTATTCACCCCCCTCTAGCGTGTGTAGCCCCCAGGGTCCCTTACATTGAGTGTACAAACACAACAATTTATTAAAAATAATATTGAATGTACAAAGAAGTTCATTTATTGGAAGTACTTGAGCAAATGCTCGGCATTACAAGGGTGAGCTAGCTCCTCGCCCTCCATGGTCGCCAAAATATAGGTCGCTGGTCCCACGACGTCCATTGTGGTGTAGGGACCTTCCGATTTTGCGGAGAGCTTTCCTCGGCGGCAGATCTCGGGTCTGAAAGTTGCATCCCTGAGGACGAGGTCGCCGAGTCTGAAGCTCCGCTTCTTGACGCGAGAGTTGTAGTACCTTGATGTGTCCGTATTTTACATGTTTTATTACGTCTTTTCATGTCATATTCGCGTCCAAACTCTATATTTTCATATACTATCGCGCTTCTAACGCCATATTCGAGTTTTGTATAGCTTTATGGATTTTTCGAAGTTTTTGAGCGAATGGGAGTTATTTTGGGACATGGACACATCCGGCACGTCCGAGATGTCATTGGCAAGGCTCCATGAGAGTTCGTCGAGGAATTTAAGAAGATTGGAGGAGAGGATGAGAAGAAACCGATAGATGGCAAAGTTCAGCTCAGTTTCCCAGGGGACTCGACCGAGTAGCATCAGCTACTCGGTCGAGCTGACACGCAGAAATCGCACATGAAACAGCCTCGACCTACTTGACCGAGCAGACAGCCGACTCGACCTGAGTTGCACCAAACAGATGAAGATTTCAAGTTTTTCTCCAAGGCACCCTTGCTCAACCAAGCAACAAAGTACTCGACCGAGCAGATCACCTACTCGACCAAAGGCGTTAATAAACAGAGCAGCATTTTGGAGGAAGTTTTGATCTACTGTAGCTCGACCGAGTAGGGGGCTACTTGATCGAGTTGCCCGTATCAGCCAAAAGCAGAAGCAGAAGCAAGCGGAGCCTGAAGCCGACTCGACCGAGCAGGCTCCGCTACTCGGTCGAGTAGCGCGACGCGACCAGCCTAGTTGGTGGGCCCAAGTGCCCAGATTTTCTGAGATTTTTGAGATTTCTACCCTCTGTATTTAAGCACGATTTTAGCTTTATTTTCAGAGAGCAACTTTAGGAAAACATTTAGTTTAGTTTTAATTAGGTTTTTGAGAGTTTGTGTCGTCGCTATTTTGTGTGAAGCAAAGCTTGGATTTTTATTATTATTTCGCGCAAGGAATCTTAATTTCTTAATTCTCTTTGGATTGCTATTGCTCCATGACGTGTTTGTAACACTTCTCTACACTTTCTATTGATTTTGATGTTTTCTATTGCCATGATGAATTTTATTGCATCTATTGAATCTTTTGTTGTTATTTCTATGATGCGTGAGTAGTTCTAGCCCATGGATTTTAGGATTTAGAAGCAAAGTTAGGATTTTTTGGTTGTGTTGGTATAAAAAGGATGTATTTTGGTTGATCTTGCAAATTTGTAGGAAAACACGTACTGAGATCGTGCCCACGGTCGGTGGAATCGATTGGCGTAAGGAGTATCCTATCGGCTTAATTAGGGAGTTAGTGGATTCAATTGGGACTCGTGACCATGCCCGGCTCGTGTCTTGATGGGATCCACCGACAAACTATATTACTAATTGACGGCTACCGCCATAGCGTCAATGAGAGCCATCAAAATACATCGAAGCTCTAACCCACGAGAATGGCGTAAGCTGAGATCATTCCGTCCACGAGAGTGGCATGAATATTTTCGATTCTTAATGCATGTATCGTGTGCGCCTGTCGCGAGAGCGAGGTTGATGCAGTACGTTAGATTCATGGTGCTAAAAACTGTGAATTCCACATCTCGGATGCGACAATCCCTATAAAGCTAATGCAACATAAGAGTCTTAACCAAGCATCAACATCCGACGATCCTAGTGGTGAGTCCTAAAGCCCTATTCGTTATTAGTTGTTCACAATCCTAAACAAACAATATCTTGAAACCGACTGCTACTTAAATTCTGAGATATAAAAATAGCCCAAGACAATTGCAACTCTTCCTTTCCAGTGGGATCGATATCTTTTATACTATTATTTGACACCGTACGCTTGCATAAAGTGCCGGAAATTCGCATTTGGGATACATCTAACACTTGGCGTTCGTGCCATTGCTAGGTGGCTTCTAGGTGTTTGTTTTGGGAGCATTATACCTCGCCATTCTTTGGTTATGCTTGATTAGATTTGTTAGTGCACGATCCCTTACATCATCAAAGAGCTCGATGTTAATGTCGAGGCCTTCTTCATTTACTTCTTCATTTAAGTACTAGAGCCAGAGGGACTCCTCGTCGACCTCCACTGGGACGACGGCCTCCGCACCATAAGCTAGCATGAAAGGAGCTCTCATCGGTTGAAGCTTTGTATGTGGTGCGGTAAGACCAAAGGATGCTAGGTAGCTCGTAGGGCCACGATCTAGGAGCACTGCCGACCTTCTTCTTTAAGGGCTCCAGGATGCACTTGTTCGCTGCTTCGGCCAGGACATCGCATTGTGGATGCACCACGGAGGCGAAGTGTAGATTGATGCCCCAGTCCGAGCAGACGCTTCTGAAGTCTGTGGAGTCGAACTGGTTCCCGTTGTCTGTCACTATAGCGCAAAGTACCCCAAAGCAGTATATAATTGACTTCCAGACAAAGTTCTTCATGTCCACCCAGGTGATGCACGCCAGCGGCTCTGCCTCAATCCATTTGGTGAAGTAGTCGACGACGACGACGAGAAACTTTCTTCCTGCTGCTGCTATGGGAAACGGGCCGAGGATGTAGAGCCCCCAATTGGAGAACGGGACCGGGCTAAGGATTTGTATTAGATCGACAGGCGGGGTGGTCGTATGTTTGAAGAATCTTTGATATTCCTCGTATTACTTGACGTAGTTGGTTGCGTCCTTCACCATGTTCAGCCAGTAATAGCCTTGCCGGATTGCCTTGTGCGCCAGGGTGCGACCTCCGTAGTGATTCCCGTAGAGCCCTTCATGGATCTTACGGACGACCTCCTCCGTTCTCCTTGTCCCAAGGCACTTTAGATATGGCAAGACGTCGTACCTCGCATGGCGCTTTCGGTAGAGCACACCGCCGAAGATCACAAACGCCAAGGCCTACCGCTCGATCTTTCGCGGCTCCAGTCTGTCCTCAGGCAGGGCTCCGGTCTCTAGGCAGGCGACGATTGGGCTCATCCACGACTGCTCCAGGTCGACACATAGTAGCTCGCCCTCCACCAGGCTTGTCGTCAGCAGGTTCTCAATGTAGATAGCTTTCCCAATCTCGGTCGGAGAAGAAGACGCCAGCTTCGAGAGGGCGTCGACACGGAGGTTGTTCGACCTTGGGAGATGTTGGACCGCGACCTTCCTGAATTTGAGTAGCTCGGCACGAGCGCACTTCAGATACAATTTCATCAGGTCCTCCATTGCTTCAAAGTTGCCTTCAATTTGCTGAACGACGAGCCTTCAGTCACTGATCAGCTGCACATTTGTCGGCCCAAGCACTCTGTAGAGCTTCAGCTCGTTAATGGCAGCCTTGTACTCCGCCATGTTGTTGATCACTGAGAAGTTGAAGCGGAGTGCGTACTCCAGCAGGCTTCCCTCTGGGGTCTCAATCACAATGCCAGCTCCGCTTCCTGACCCTGTGGTCGACCCATCGACGCGGATGATCCATAGCTCGCCTCCGGACTGTGTGGAAGTAGATAGAGGATGCCCGTCGGCGAGCTGCTGCTGCTGTGTATCCGGTCGGTCGTCGGGCGTGGCTTCGCCACTCTCTTCGACAGTGCACTCCGCCACGAAGTCTGCTAGCGCATGACCCTTGATTGCCGCACTGGGCTTGTAGATGATGTCGAACTCGCTGAGCTCCACACTCCAATTCAGCATTCGGCCCGATCTCTCCAGCCTCCTCAGGTTCCTTTCGAGTAGTAGTGTTGATGACGATTGAGTGCACCTGGAAGTAGGGCCAGAGCTTCCTCGCTGTCAGGGTAGGCAGTAGGCGAACTTCTCGTTGGGGCTGTAGCGAGTCTCCTCCTCTCGGAGCGCTCGACTAGCATAATAAATCGGCCTCTGTATGCCCCCGTCCTCTCTGACTAGGACCGGGCTTACTGCTTCTCCGATGGTGGCGAGGTAGAGGCCGAGCCGCTCTCATTCCTCCGGTTTTGCGAGCAGCGGCAGGCTTTGCAGATAGGCTTTCAGGTCGCCGAAGGCTTGGTCACAGGAGTCGTCCCACTCGACCTCCTTCCGTACTCCTTTCCTCTCGTTCAAGGCATTCCACAGAATTTTGAAGAACTGGAGGGACTTTTCAGCGGAATTCAACAAGAACGTCCCCAGTGTGGCGATCCGGCCGTTCAGCTAAAGTAGGTCTCTGATCGTTTTTGGCTCGCTCATGTTGATGAGGGCGGATATCTTGTCAGGGTTGGCCTCGATCTCTCGCTTCGTGATCATGAAGCCGAGGAACTTTCCAAGTCGGACATTGCCGAGATGGGTGGTGGAGAATGTCACAGTCGCCATGTCATCGCCTAGTTGGCACTTTGGCACATGAAGTGGCATTCTCTAGAGAGTTCCTACAGGTACTCTTGTAAATATTGTATCTAGAATGTTCTTGGACATTCATGTGTATTCTTTAAAGATGAAATTTAGTGTAGAAAAACGAGGAAGGTTCTAGAGCCTCTTTCTTAGTCATTGGATCGTGGAAGACCCTAGAAAACTAATCTCCATCGTTGATTGTAAGGGGCCGTACCTATAAATAAAGGCACGGTAAGATCATTTGGATCCAACAAGAGTTGTAAACAAAGAGCAAAGACATTCTCAACTTTTAAGTTGTATATTGTGATCTTGTGTGTGTGGGAGTTTGAGAGAATGCTGACTTAACCATTCTAAGGGGAAGGGTGAGCCAAACGACGCACATGATTGGGATAGTCTAATAGATAAACAATCCGCCAGTAACAATATCGTTCAGCAACAAAATTCAGTTCCGTAGCAGGGCCCAACGTACCAGCAGACCATACTCGTCATTGGGCCTATACCCAATAATACATACAGGCCTTTCTTTAATCAAACGGCACGTATTCTTTCACTTATTTCTCGAAACTCAGCCGTCGGATGCTTCAGCGTCCTTCCGCTTCATACCGAAACCCTAGCACCAAAACCCCCTCTTGAAATCATATTGCCATTTCTGAGATCCAAAGGATACCGGCAGCAAAACAAAGGGTAAGAGAAAAAAGATAAAAATTTCTAGGGTTTGTGTTATTCTCTCTCATCATACATTCGAGATTCTTGCGTTTGCTAAAATTAGGTAATTTTCCGTTTGGCTATTTGCAGAGGGACGGATGGCCGCTGTAGAATCGAAGGCAGTGATCCCCGAGTCGGTCCTCAAGAAGAGGAAGAGGGCAGAGGAGTGGGCCCTCGCTAAGAAGCAGGATGCGGTCGAGAAGAAGAAGAAGGACAGGGAGAACAGGAAGCTCATCTTCAGCAGAGCTCAGCAGTACGCCAAGGAGTACGAGACTCAGGTATCACCATGGTCTCCCTTATGTTTTGTTTTAGATCGGGGTTAGTTGTTAAAAATTGCATCTTGTTTTGTTTTAGTTTTGCTTGTGTTGCTGACTTGTGGAATGGGGTTTGGATTTTAGGAGAAGGAACTGATCCGATTGAAGCGTGAGGCGAGGTTGAAGGGAGGGTTTTATGTTAGTCCCGAAGCCAAGCTTCTCTTCATCATCAGGATCCGAGGGTAATATTTCAGTTTACTTGCTTTAATACGGTAGTTCTTAAATGTTGTGTATTGCGTAAATATCATGTCCATATCTTATATGATGAATAAAATGTACTCTCAGAGAGAACACAGATTTACATGTAAGGTAACATTTTTTGTTATTTCTATATGTGGATGCTGTGCAAAACCTTTAGTACTAGAAGCCCTGCATAATTATAGGAGTTGAAGATTTAGTTTATGTTTTAATAATATTTTTGTTGTGTAGATCAATTTTATTTTTATTCATTTGTACTGATCTTTGATAACAATATAAATGAATAAAAATAAACATTGATATACTTGAACTGATAATGATGAAATAAAACTTAATAATAATAATAATATATTATAAATTGAGGGATGTTTTTGAATGAGGTTGCTAACTAGGACAAAATGGTGGGTAGAAGGACGGTTGGGATTGAATCTTGAGGAATCAACGGAAAGAATGAGAGTTTTTGAAAATTTTGGGGGAAAACATAAAATTTTGTGGAAACTGTTTGGAAGAAAACACTAAAATTTTGGTGGGAACTAAATATTGAAGGAACTAGATTTTTGGTAACTAAAATTTAAATTTTAGGGGTGACTAAATTTGGAGGGAACTAAATTTTAGAGTAAACTAATATTTTTGGGCAACTACATTTTCTTGTGGGGAACTAAATTTTAATTTAAAGTTTTGTGCCAATAAAAATATGGAGGGAGGCATGGTGCCATTTGCAGCCTTGTATGGAAGGAAGTGCCGATCTCCTCTCAGTTGGGATGATGTTGGAGATCGTGAATTGTTGGGCCCGGATATGATCGCTGAAACCATAGATGTGAGAGTCGTCAGAGACAATCTTCGCATAGCTCATGATCGTTATAAGCACTGGGCAGATGCGAAGAGACGACACTTGGAATTTCAGCCAAGAGAGTTAGTATTTTTGAAGATCTCGCCAACACGAGGGCTGATTCGTTTTGGAAGACGTGGAAAGCTGAGTCCAAGATATATAAGACATTTTGAAGTTCTGACTCGTGTTGGAGAAGTGGCTTACAGAATTGCCTTGCCAGCATCTCTTGAGGGAGTGCATAATGTGTTCCATATATCGCAACTCAGGAGATGTGTTGGAAATCCTGATCATGTCGTTGACTTCTCTGAGATCGAAGTACGACCAGACTTAACTTATGATAAGCAGCCTGTAGCCATTCTAGACCGTAGGCAGAAGATGCTGAAGAAGAAGTCGATCAACCTAGTGAGGGTTATGTGGCACCGATAGTCACCAGGAGAGTCTACCTGGGAACTCGAGGATGAGATGAGAGAGAAGTACCCTCACTTGTTTGTTTGATGTAATTTTGGTTTGAATATATATGATGTATAGAAAGTTTTCTCCCTTAATTTGAAATTCCGAGGACGGAATTTATTTTAAGGGGGTAGGATGTAATGACCCTAATTTCTATATACGCGTATTTGTACGTATTTTTGACGTAGATACGTCCGTATATTTTTGAGAGTATGCCCGTATTTTTCTTTAATTATTTTGGTGGAGGAATTATTTTTAAATAGTTTTAAACCCATTATTGATATTAGAAAATAAAGGTATTAGAATGAAATACCATGTATTTAAGGAGTATGGTGTATTTCACCATGTATTCTTATTTTCCTAAAAAATTTAATTCTTAATTTTGTAGCCATGACACTTAACATGGCTACGTGTCATGTTGTTAGCTTTAATTAGGACACTTGGCAAAAATTTTGACTAAATGAATGGTGGAGAGGATTTTAGGGAATACCATTTTCAAGGCATGATAATAAAAACCCTAAATATAAAAAATCTCATTTTTTCTTCTCTCCCTCACTCCCCAAACCTGGCTGAAACCTTGCACCCCATTTTCCTTGATGTTGATTCATTATCTTCCATCCAAAACTCTTCCAAAATAATCCCTCTTCAATCACTTAAAGTCCCCAAAATTTCCCTTCTCATTTCAACACCAAAATTAGCCCAATTAGCCCAAAAATCCAACATTTGGAGACCAAAATTGGAGCTCGGAGAAGGAAGAATAGGGAGCTCTCCATCAAGGACTAAGAAGGGCCAAAGATTTAATTTGGAGGGCTTTTACAAGGTAGGAACTCTAATCACTTAGTAGAGTTTAGTTTAGGAATGGTTTTCTCTTTAATTTAGTAAGTGTAATGATTTGGAGTTAAAAATTATGTTGAATTTCATGTGTTGAGTTAGTAAACTAAATGTTAGCAAATTTCAATTTTATGTTAGGATTCGCATGTTAGCAAAAATCAATTTTTACCCATATGTTAGTATGTGTTTTCCTTGTAGTATTAAATTAATGTGTTTGTTCTCATGATGGTTAATACTCAAGATTAATATTAGTAAATCATGTTGCAAAATGGAGATAATAAGAAATATGTTAGCTTGCTAAAAATGATGCTAGATGTGGTTGTGATGTGTAGAGAATTGATCATATGCTAGTTTCATTTTAATATGAAGTTGCAAGGTATGTAGTTGTATTTGTGTGTGATATATATAGATGTTAAATATTATCCTTTTTGTAAGTTGGAATTATGTTGAGGCTTTGCAATTGTCATAATCTTATTCTCATGCTAGTATTGACATGTTAATTGTGGCATTTAAACATGTTAGAACTAGATTTAGAAAGGGAATTAGTTGCTGGAAATTTTGTTGCAGCAGAACAATAACTTGTAAAATTCGTATAAAATAGTAGAAAAATCAGAAAAATAAAATTAAGGACACTACGAAAAACTAGAGAAAATTTTCTACAACTTTGAAGAAGAGGCCGAGAGCCAATTCTGACTGCAATTAGGGTAACAGAGCCAATCTTTCTGGTGTGACAGTTTTGGGCAGCTTCATGTGTTAAATTGCTTAGAAATTTTAATGTTGTATTTTATCTTGAGTTGAATTTGATTATGTTGGTGAAACATCATTAATATGCTCTTAAGTTATGTCCTTATGACGATGCTTCATATGTTATGATTCATGTAGAAAAGTACGATGATGAGAATTTGTGAAGTATGAAACGAAAACGGTAGTTGAAACCGTTGAAGAATCATTGCTAAAACAATGATGTATTATGTTTAAAACTGAGAGTGACGTTGAGAGTTTGACATCGGTGTTCTCGTTCCATTCTTGAAATGAGAATCTAGATGTGGGTTTGGGTGAAACACGGGTAAATTGTAGGTGTTAAGGAGCGTACGTAGTATGATTTCTCACTCGCTACGTCACTCCCGGAAGGGGGAGTTGACTAGAGTTAGAGAGGCCGCCAGTGTGCCCGTGACGCACCAGGATAGTAAATGGTGATTTTCTCCGTTTGTCCGACAGAAAAACTGAGATGAGTCTCGCTCTGGTACCTTGTCCAATCAGGTACGGAGTTACGAGAGGCCCTCCAGTGCTCGTGTTGCTGGGGTGGTACCACTTTTCACCCACCCTGGGTGAAGTCTGCTCTCTTAGGCAGCCTATGGTTTATCCGGGTTCCAAAACAGAACAATATTTAATTTTACTTAATTTAATCATTTGTTACTTCAGTTCTGTTCACTGATGTTTACTTTCAGCACTTATACTCTGTTTTTAATTTCTGCGTAAACATGTGATGATGTGACACTTGTAGTTAGTTAGTTAGTTAGTTAGAAAGACCGGTTCTAAACGGGGTTCTACTAGGGTGTTAGGAGTTCCAACTTGGTCGCGTTGACGTGTCCCATCCTGTGGTTTATAGGTACGAGCCTCGAGCAGTCAGCGGGTGTCCCAGAGCCGGAGACCGATACTTGTACATCTGAGGTAGAGCCTACGGGCGACCTCATTCAGTTAGACTTCACGGGTTTAGATTAGTGGGTGTGTTGTACCGGGAGGACTTTTGTACTTTTGGGTTGGGGGTTTCTACTTTTTGTTGTACCCGCTTTTTGTACCCCCGTTGTACAGCTGATGCTTGTATGTATATAAACTTATGAAAGTGATGTAATGTAACTTCTGTGTTGTTTTTACTTTTCACTACTGCGTTTTATTTTCTGTTGGAGCACTTTTCTTATTCTCTGTGTACTATTCCAGTGATATCGTAGTGGCCTACTCATTATTTTATATTAAACCAAAAAAATGCCTAGTAGTATTTAGATAAGAGGGCTCGAAGCCTGAGTCTGAATACTACGGCGACCTCGTCAGCTACGCTCCCCGTACTTGGGTGAGCGGGGCATGCCAGGTTTTTGTGGTGGCCCATGCAGGTCCGCTCACACTGCGATACACGTAAGAATAGTACAAGTAAGCTCCAACATTATGATTCGCAACTTTGGTACTGAATGTTGTTTCCATGTTCATTCTTGCAGAATGGATCAGGGGAATGGATCGTCCGAGAACAAGACCCCTGCTTCTGATGCTGCTTCGTCTGAGGCTTCCCCGATGGGGAAGATTCTGATAAGGATTTTGGAGCATATGCAGCAGATGGAGGATATGATGGCTAGTGGTGCGACACCGAAGCCAGTGGGTATCAGGCAGTTTAGAGCTTTGCACCCGAGGTCCTTTTCGGGCAAGGAGAGTCCTCTGGAGGTGGACGAGTGGATCAGGCATTCTGAGGACGATTTGGAGGCTATTGGATACTCGAGAGATAAGTGGGTGGATGCCGCGAAGAGACAGCTGACACATCAGGCACGATTTGGATGCTATTATTTTGCATTCTTTGATAATTCATTATTATTGATAATTCAAATGCAGCTCCTGAGCATCCCACCAATTTCGTACCTGATGTGTCAGCTGTCTATTCGCGACATCCACCCACTTATCTCTCGGGTATCAAATAGCCTCCAAATCGTCCTCAGAATGCCTGATCCACTCGTCCACCTCCAGAGGACTCTCCTTGCCCGAAACGGACCTTGGGTGCAAAGCTCTAAACTGCCTGATACCCACTGGCTTCGGTGGCGCACCACTAGCCACCTTATCCACCATCTGCTGCATATGCTCCAGAATCCCTATCAGAATCTTCCCCATCAGGGAAGCCTCAGACGAAGCAGCATCAGAAGCAGGGGTCCTGTTCTCGGACGATCCATTCCCCGGATCCATTCTGCAAGAATGAACAGGGAAACAACATTCAGTACCAAAGTCGCCAATCATAATGTTGGAGCTTACTTGTACTATTCTTACGTGTATCGCAGGTTCGAGACCTGCATGAGCCACCACAAAAACCTGTCACGCCCCGCTCATCCAAGTACGGGGAGCGTAGCTGACGAGATCGTCGTAGTATTCAGACTCAGGCTTCGAGCCCTCTTATCTAAATACTATTAGGCATTTTTTGTGGTTTAATATAAAATAATGAGCAGGCCACTACGATATTACTGGAATAGTACACAGAGAATAAGAAAAGTGCTCCGACAGAAAATAAAACGTAGTACTGAAAGTAAATACAACAACACAGAAGTTACATTACATCACTTTCATAAGTTTATATACATACAAGCATCAGCTGTACAACGGGGGTACAAAAAGCGGGTACATCAAAAAGTAGAAACCCATAATCCAAAAGTACAAAAGTCCACCCAATTTAACATACCCGCTAATCTAAACCTGGGAAGTCTAACTGAATGATGTCGCCCGTAGGCTCTACCTCAGCTGTACAAGTATCGCAGGTTTACGTGTATCGCAGGTTCGAGACCTGTATGAGCCACCACAAAAACCTGTCACGCCCCGCTCACCCAATTTACGTGTATCGCAGGTTCGAGACCTGCATGAGCCACCACAAAAACCTGTCACGCCCCGCTCATCCAAGTACGGGGAGCGTAGCTGACGAGATCGCCGTAGTATTCAGACTCAGGCTTCGAGCCCTCTTATCTAAATACTAGTAGGCATTTTTTTGTGGTTTAATATAAAATAATGAGCAGGCCACTACGATATTACTGGAATAGTACACAGAGAATAAGAAAAGTGCTCCAACAGAAAATAAAACGTAGTACTGAAAGTAAATACAACACAGAAGTTACATTACATCACTTTCATAAGTTTATATACATACAAGCATCAGCTGTACAACGGGGGTACAAAAAGCAGGTACATCAAAAAGTAGAAACCCCTAATCCAAAAGTACAAAAGTCCACCCAATTTAACACACCCGCTAATCTAAACCTGGGAAGTCTAACTGAATGAGGTCGCTCGTAGGCTCTACCTCAGCTGTACAAGTATCGGCCTCCGGCTCCGGGACACCCGCTGACTGCTCGAGGCTCGTACTTGTAAACCATGGGATGAGACACGTCAATACGTGACCCAGTAGGAACTCCTAACACCCTAGTAGAACCCAGTTTAGAACTGGTCTTCCTAACTAACTACAAGTGTCACATCATCACATGTTTACGCAGAAATTAAAAACAGAGTATAAGTGCTGAAAGTAAACAACAGTGAACAAAACTGAAGTAACAAATGATTAAATTAAGTAAAATTAAATATTGTTCTGTTTTGGAACCCGGATAAACCATAGGCTGCCTAAGAGAGCAGACTTCACCCAGGGTGGGTGAAAAGTGGTACCACCCCAACGACATGAGCACTGGAGGGCCTCTCGTAACTCCGTACTTGACTGGACAAGGTAGCAGAGCGAGACTCATCTCGGTTTTTCTGTCGGACAAACAGAGAAAACCATCATTTACCGTCCTGGTGTACGTGCACACCGGCGGCCACTCTAACTCTAGTCAACACCCTCTTCCGGGAGTGACGTAGCGAGTGAGAAATCATACTACGTCCGCTCCTTAACACCTACATTTACCCGTGTTTCCCCCAAACCCACATCTGGATTCTCACCCATTTCAAGAATGGAACGAGAACACCAATGTCAAACTCTCAACCTCATTCTCAGTTTTAAACATAATACATCATTGTTTTAGCAATGATTCTTCAACGGTTTCGACTACCGTTTTCGTTTCATACTTCACAAATTCTCATCATCGTACTTTTCTACATGAATCATAACATATGAAGCATCATCATAACGACATATCTCAAGAGCATATTAATGATGTTTCACCAACATAATCAAATTCAACTCAAGATAAAATACAACATTAAAATTTCTAAGCAATTTAACACATGAATCTGCCCAAAACTGTCACACCAGAAAGATTGGCTCTGTTACCCTAATTGCAGTCAGAATTGGCTCTCGGCCTCTTCTTCAAAGTTGTAGGAATTTTTCTCTAGTTTTTCGTAGTGTCCTTAATTTTATTTTTCTAATTTTTCTACTATTTTATACGAATTTTACAAGTTACTGTTCTGCTGCAACAAAATTTCCAGCAACTAATTCCCTTTCTAAATCTAGTTCTAACATGTTTAAATGCCACAATTAACATGTCAATACTAGCATGAGAATAAGATTATGACAATTGCAAATCCTCAACATAATTCCAACTTACAAAAAGGATAATATTTAACATATATATATATATATATATATATTACATTTGACAACGATTTTTGAATTCTAGGGCTGAGTAGGACAAGCTGATGTCATGCTGATGTATAAAGAGGTTGATAGAAGAATGACTAGGATTAAATCTTAGTGAAAGAAGGGTTGAGATGAGTGTTTGGAAAAACCACCACCTTTTTACTTTGACTTTCAAACCCCCCACAATCACCACATTTGCGCAGAATACCACTTATTTCCACTTTGTGCTAAAATACCATCTCATTTCACTTTTTACCTACACACCATACACACACACACACCCACACTTATGCACTTCTCCACTTCATTTTCGTGCCCCCAAATAATCACTACATTTGCGCAGAATACAGACCCTTTCTCTTTTTGCTAAAAAACCCTACCATTTCATTTCCCCCCACCTTTTGGCTTGGATTAAATTTTTTTCCCCACACCCGAAGGCGCTCGCGCCGAAGCTCGATTTTTGTTCGTTTAGATTTTGGAGGGGGAAATAATTTTTGGGGAGAACAAAGATTTTGAGGGGATATCTTAAATGAACCGTGCCCGAGAGTACGAGAACACGGGTTATGCGCCAAAGGCGCCCGCACCGTATCTAGATTTTTGTTCGTTTAGATTTTGGAGGAGTGAATAATTTTGGGGAGAACAAAGATTTTGATGGGATAAATTAAATGAACCGTGCCCGAGGGCACGGGTTATGTGCTGAAACTAGATTTTTGTTCGTTTAGATTTTGGAGGGGAAAATAATTTTTGGGGAGAACAAAGATTTTGAGAGGATATCTTAAATGAACCGTGCCCAAGGGCACGGGTTATGACTAGTATATATATATCACACACAAATACAACTACATAACTTGCAACTTCATATTAAAATGAAACTAGCATATGATCAATTCTCTACACATCACAACCACATCTAGCATCATTTTTAGCAAGCTAACATATTTCATATTCTCTCCATTTTGCAACATGATTTACTAATATTAATCTTGAGTATTAACCATCATGAGAACAAACACATTAATTTAATACTACAAGGAAAACACATACTAACATATGGGTAAAAATTGATTTTTGCTAACATGAGAATCCTAACATAAAATTGAAATTTGCTAACATTTAGTTTACTATCTCAACACATGAAATTCAACATAATTTCATTACACTTACTAAATTAAAGAGAAAACCATTCCTAAACTAAACTCTACTAAGTGATTAGAGTTCCTACCTTGTAAAAGCCCTCCAAGTTAAATCTTTGGCCCTTCTTAGTCCTTGATGGAGAGCTCCATAGTCTTCCTTCTCCAAGCTCCAATTTTGGTCTCCAAATGTTGGATTTTTTGGGCTAATTGGGCTAATTTTGGTGATGAAATGAGAAGAGAATTTTTGGGGGCTTTAAGTGATTGAAGAGGGATTATTTTGGAAGAGTTTTAGATGGAAGATAATGAATCAACATCAAGGAAAATGGGGTGCAAGGTTTCAGCCAGGTTTGGGGAGTGAGGGAGAGAAGAAAAAATGAGATTTTTTATTCAGGGTTTTATTATCATGCCTTGAAAATGGTATTCCCTAAAATCCTCTCCACCATTCATTCAGTCAAAATTTTTGCCAAGTGTCCTAATTGAAGCTAACAACATGACACATAGCCATGTTAAGTGTCATGGCTACAAAATTAAGAATTAAATTTTTTAGGAAAATAAGAATACATGGTGAAATACACCATACTCCTTAAATACATGGTATTTCATTCTAATATCTTTATTTTCTAATATCAGTAATGGGTTTAAAACTATTTAAAAATAAATCCTCCATCAAAATAATTAAAGAAAAATACGGGCATACTCCCAAAAATATACGGACGTATCTACGTCAAAAATACGTACAAATACGCGTATATAAAATTAGGGTCATTACATCCTACCCCCTTAAAATAAATTCCGTCCTCGGAATTTAAAATTAAGGGGGAACTTTCTATACATCATTTATATTCAAAACAAAATTACATCAAACAAACAAGTGAGGTTACTTCTCTCTCATCTCATCCTCGAGTTCCCAGGTAGACTCTCCTGGTGACTATCGGTGCCACATAACCCTCACTAGGTTGATCGGCTTCTTCCTCAGCATCTTCTGCCTCCGGTCTAGAATGGCTACATGCTGCTGATCATAAGTCAAGTCTGGTCGTACTTCGATCTTATAGAAGTCAACGACATGATCAGGATTTCCAACACATCTCCTGAGTTGCAATATATGGAACACATTATGCACTCCCTCAAGAGATGCTGGCAAGGCAATTCTGTAAGCCACTTCTCCAACACGATCAGAACTTCAAAAGGTCCAATATATCTTGGGCTCAGCTTTCCACGTCTTCCAAAACGAATCAGAACTTCAAAAGGTCCAATATATTTTTTTTGGGATTTTGAAGAGATGCAAATTTCTTGGTGGGAGATTTTGAATGAGTTGAAATTTTTTGGGGAAATATTTTGAATGCCACGTGGCCTATGGTCACGAGTTATGGCTAGTAAGCAAATAAATACGGCTTAAAACTTAGCTGGCTTGGGAATCATGCACTGTTCTATCCTAAAAATTGAATTCTCTGCCGTAAAAGTGAAATTCCCATGCATGTGTTGGGGGATTGAAGTATGACTTCTAAGGTACGATCCAGTTGAGAAATAGATTTTTGCATGGATCAACTATACATTTATGATTTGTACTCTCCAGATCTATTAGAAATTTGATAAATTTATATCAAAGACGTAATTTGGCAAGAGCTTTTTTGTTTTTTGAACGAGGAAGAGGCTTTCCCCCCCTATTTTTTACTTGGATAAAAGAGGTTCTATTTTGGGAAAAAAAGCTAAAGTCTTTCGGGTAAGAATTATCTACGTAATTCTCAACTGAAACAGTTTTAAGCATGAGCTTTTTACCCGCCTTTAAAGGACCATTTCTCAACGCATGCATGTCATCCTTGTGCAAGGGCCAGCCACCCATATAGATTTTATGATGAGGGACCATCAGACATCAGTGCACTTTGTTCTCTTTCAGTCTTGAAATTCAATTTTATCATGTTTATTTGGAAGGGATCAGATGTCAGGAGTGCCTTGAACGTCCAGAGTAGGCAACCAAGGCCCATTACTCTTGCTCAGTCTAGATGCATTCTTGCAACTGCCCACCTCTGTTTGCAGCTAGTCAATCACACAAAGATTTGCACTTACTGCTCCGGGTTTTACTAAGGTTTTGGATGATATCAAAAGAATTGATTTACAGGAATGGACACATATGAAGCTCACAAGGAATCACAAATAATTTGGTTTTATACCACAATCAGTCAGGTTCCTTACCCATCGATACACATTTCGATTCTAAAAATTATATTAACGAAAATAAGAAGAATTCATGAAGAATGGACACAAATGAAGCTCACAAGGAATCACAAATAATTTGGTTTTATACCACAATCAGTCAGGTATCTTACCCATCGATACATTTCAATTCTAAAAATTATATTAACGAAAATAAGAAGAAATCATGAAATTTGAGTAATAGTTATTTGTTTGAGAGATGGAATGCGTAATTTGATATTGAAAATATAGCAAGCTAGCTTGGATAGTCTAATGATATTAGGCAACCAACTTGCAACCATTTTTATAACCAAAACAACACAATATATTTGAGATCATCATCAGTTTGTATATTAATTCATTATTATTTTGCATTCTTTGATCATAATGGAAATATTTCTCGAAGCATAGCTAAAATGATCTTTTGTTTACATTGGCAATGCTACATTTTGTTACATATGCAATTGCCCTAAACTTTATTAGATCAAATAGAAAGTTAGCAGATCAATTGATTAAAGTTCTAAGATCTTAATTTTGGAATCATTGAGGGGAATGTGTTTAAAGCTTATAATATAATCACCAGCCGTGCATCTATACCTAGTGATTGGAGCCATCCATAAATTAAGTTCAATGGATTGTAAGGAAGCTGTTGACACACACATATGAGGAATATGTATGTGTGCTGGACATCAAATGAAATTTTCCTGTGATATCAACATTTTGGGGGTCAAAAAATTATTTTTAAATTTTTTTGCAATGTGTTCTACAACTTGTTGTCTATATCCCCACCAATTTTCAAGCGAATTCAACACTTTTTGAGCCTCCATACGTGCATTTCAAAAAGATATTGCACTGACAGTTTCAAAAATTAAGCGGTCTTTAAAAAAAATACTTTTTGACACCCAAAACGCTGAATCCGTTCCTGTGTTGTCAGCACATCTCCATGTTCTTCTATATACATATGGTAATGTTTGGCTGTGCACTGTGTGCATCACCCATCTCATGCGAAATCCAATAGCAGCCATTGGATATCATCCAACACTTAAGCTTCCCCTCACAAATTGCATCCATCGGCCCGTTGGAGCCCAGTGTGATTTCTCGCAGAAAATGGAACAAAAAATTCAGCCCTCTTAGAGACTAGCCACTCCTTCAGCCTCTTTGTGCGATTGAGCTAACCCTCTTCTCTCTTCTTTTTTCCAAGTGGAAGAAACTCACCCCCCGCCCAATTTTCGACAAAGAAAATCTCTCAGCGTTCTTCATACCTTCAGCCGCTGCAACCAAAGAAACTTAGAGTTCTTCAGATCTTCATAAACCCAATTTTATAGACCTCTCTCACAGATTGCCGATGGTTTTGGACCGTCGGTGATGCTTGTCTCCAAGAGGTCGCCATTGGTGCCGCAAGTCTCCAAGAGGTCGATTAAGTATTGAGGCCTTAATTTGCTTTGAGGTTTGATTTGATTAGGTTTAGATTTCGTTTTGGGAAAGTGAGGACAAAAAGAACTGAACTTGTTATCCTTTTATCTTTTATATGTGTTATTGGTGTTATGATATGAATGCTTGGTTTTGATCCAGTATTATATGGTTCATTATGTTGTTTTAGAGCTAATTATGGTGGAATGAAACTTAGCGATTGATTGTGATATCAAAATTTCACATTGGTTGACTTTGATCTTTAGGGATATGTAATAATTAGTGTTTCAAGGTAGGCTTCGAAATAGAGATTCAATGTAGGCTATCAAAAGTCTCTTCTTTTGTGGCGGTGTTATTAAATTCGAATGCTTGTTGGATCTGTAGAAATATGTTGTTTCTTTCATTTAAAGGTGCCTGACAATCGCCACTGCTTGGAAATCAAATTAAGCTTCATAAAAATTTATTTATTATGGTATTGAATTTAATGAGTACATGTTCGAATTAGTCTAGGTTAGGAAACACATGTTTATTCCTAATGTTGCTTCTCTTCAAGAGACAAATTAATTTATTTGAGTTCTTAAGTTTTCAGAGTTAAAAAAGAACCAACTACTTATCTTGGTGTTATTAAAAAATGAGTGCCTTTGATCCAATTCGATATGGTTTAATAGGTTTGATTTGCATCTGCAAATCTTTTCAGGGTTAAATGAGTGAGGATGCAGGACTCTTTTGTCCAATTGCCTTGAACATTTGTTGAAGGAGATACAAATAGTTGCCCTTTTTATATGATCATCAGTTCTTATTCTAAATATATTTCAACTCAATTTGTATTCTAAGATGTATCATTGGATTAGTGACTATTTCAGGCTCAACTATATTATATACATTTGACATGATATTTGATCCAGTAATCTTTCTTTCATGGCTCAATTATTTCCTGTATTCTTTAGAAATATAATTATGTCGTAATATATTATCTCGTAATATGGATAGATATGTCAAAAAAAATTTATGCTGTGAAGAATGGAAAACAATGCGGGGTGTATGAAAGTTTGGAAGAATGCAAGGCACATGTACATTGTGCCTTACATAAATTTCCTAACGTGTTGTGTTCAAGGGTTTCCAAACATTTGAAGATCCTATGAAGTTATAGAATGAGGAAAGCATTTCAGTTCGGACATATCGTGTATGTCAAGAAATATTAACAAGCTCTGATCTCCGTCAAAGACACATGAGTGAGACATTATATGTAGGAAAGTCTTCAGAACATCATACAGACGAAAAGGAGCAGAGAGAGGTTAGAAGAGAAGGGAATAATGAGATATAAAGAACTTCGAGTTTCTTTGGCTACAGTGGCTGAAGATATGAAGAACACTGGGTGATTTTCTATGTCGAAAATTGAGGGGGTGAGGGTTCCTTCCTCTTGGAAAGAAGAAGAGAGAAGAGGATTCGCTTGATCTCACGAAGAGGCTGAAGGAGCGGCTAGTCTCCAAAAGGCCGAATTTTTCGTTTGATTTTCTCGAGAGAAATCACATTGGACTCCAACGTGCCGAGGGATGCAATTTGCGAGAGGAAGCTTGGCCGTTGGATGAGATCCAACGGCTGTTTTTGGATTTCACACGAACTGGGCGATGCGCACAATGCGTAGCCGAACATTACCATATATATTATACATATATAATATATATATGGAGAAATGGGGGTCAGATGGCCTAAGAGGGACTTCCTCCTTGGTTGTTGATGTGGCTTCGTCTGGTCCGAGCATCAAGCCGTCAGATGCAGCCTGAGATAAAATGAAAAGTTCGGTAACTTTTTGCAAAAAAGCCGCTGCTTTTCACTGTCAGCGTTCCCTACGTGGCTTCATCTGGGCTGAGCATCAAGCCATCAGATGCAGCCTGCGATAAAATGAGAAGTTCGATAACTTTTTGCAAAAAAGCCACTGCTTTTCACCGTCAGTGTTCCCTATGCGTCCTCACTCTGCGTGCTCATTTCCTTCCAGCTTTGCAGTGCGGCAAAAATTTGCCCCTCGGTCCAAAAATTTGCAACTCGTTCATTCCAATTAATGCCCTAGGATCCCACTCTCCAGATCCCCCTCTTCCTCCATCTGAGGAGGCCGAGTCCTAGGATCTCACTCTCCAGATCTCCCTCTTCCCCCATTAGCTTCGCAACGCGGCAAAAATTTGCAGCTTATTCCAAAAATCTGCAGCTCGTTCCAATTAATGCCTTAGGATCCCACTCTCTGGAACACCTTCTTCCTCCACCCGAGGAGGTCGAGCCCTAGGATCCCACTCTCCAGCTCGAAAAATACTCATCGCTTGGGCATTAATCGGATCATTATAGGGAACGCTTCGCTTGGGAATTCAGAAGAAACTCATCGCTTTTCACCCCAAACTTTCCTCCCTTCAGGTGATCAGCACTCCATCTCCCTTCCTCCAAGGAGGCCGATCTCCAATTTGATTTTAATAGTTATTCTGTAGTTATTGAGACTGATCTCCAAGGATGCTGATCTCCAATTCAGAAGAAACACATCGCGTGGAAAAACTAGGACTAGCATCTCAGATTTCCTTTATCTTTAATTGTTGTTCTGTAGTTATTGTCGATTTTAACAAAAAAAATTCAAGGTTTAAAAATGCATCAATTTTCTTCGATTTAATGGTTCTGCAATTTCTACAATCTAGATTTCTTCCTTCCTCTCCCTTGTGTGCGAAAAAGGAATGGTATCGTTGCGAGACTCCAATTTGATTTCTTCCTCCCTATCCCTTGTGTGCGAAGAAGGAAATGTATAATCTCCTTGTCAAATTTTGATTTTTCTGGAGTATGAGATATTTCATCCACTGTTATTACGAAATTTGAATTGAGATCTCAATTTTGAAAGATTCATTCTGTGAAGCTCACAAAAATTCCCCAACACAAGATCAAAAATAAGTTAATTTTCATTCTAAAATGTTGTTTGAAAATTGCAAATGGTTGTGTAGTAAATTAGCAGTTAGCTAGATTCTCGCCTCATCAAAATGTAATATAATAAACGCATATAGAATTTTGATATGATAAATTCAGACAAGGATAGTATGTCAGAATCACAAGATGCACAGGTTACCACAACTGATGATACGATAGGAGGCCATATCAATGCGTCCAATTCAGTCAATGACGCATTTGTAATGGTAAGAAAAAAAGTTCATTTGAATTATTTCATTGTATTATCTTAATGTGTATTGTATGGTTTATTAATTATGCAAATATTTTGATCATCCAACATATTACAGGAGCCTTTTCCATTTGACGATAATGTCATGGTAGATGTCCAATCGGATGAGATACGCGGTGATCCTCATCAAATATCTACGGGTATAGGTGATTTATCACAAACATCGCCGATAAATCCAAACTGAGACAAATTATAATGGAGAAGTTTCATATGTAAGGAAAGAGTTTAACAATCATGAAGATGACTATAATTTCTACAATGCATATACAAGGAAGGCATTTTCTGGAATCCAACGAGAGTCACTGGATAAATCTAAAAAAGCTTCAACTCCAGGTTTAGTTCTTAGTTGGACTTTTGTGTGCAACAAGGCTGGAATTAAGAGGCGTTCAAATAAAAGAGAAGTTGGAAAACTTGTTCTTATGCTGCCCTGAAACCAGGGTAGGTTGTCATGCTATGATGAAGATAAAACTGTCTAATCAAATACATAGATCGTTAGCCAATTCATAGAGTAGCATCAAAATCATGCATTGTGTAGTCCAGATAAAGTTGCAAACCACTTTTCACACAAACAGATGCATATGTTAGAGAGCACCAGATCGTGGATAGAGAAATGTCATGGAGCAATAGTAGGTTCTTTTCATATTGCACGTTCAATTAATGTTGGAATGAGAAGTCAAGAAGAAGAGCATGTAACATCGCAACAATGCATCGACCACATAAGGACATTAAAGAATAATATTGGTGATGAATGCATTACTGTCATTAGGAAGTTCCAAGATAGGAGGAATTTGGACCTAGATTTTTATTTTTCTGTGGAAGATTATAATGGCACATTTAGAAGTGTTTTTTGGGCTGATGGGCAAGCGAGAGATGCTTATTTGAGATTTGGGATGTGATAGTATTTGATTCTACTTACAAAACTAATCACCCGAGTCTTCCCCTTGCCCTCTTTACAAGAGTAAATCATCATCGTCAATCCATCCTTTTTGGTTGTGCTTTGCTTGCAGATGAGACCAAACATACATACTTATATACATATGGTTGTTCACCCAACGACTGAAATGCATGCACAGAGTTGCTCCAAAAGCAATTATCATTGACCGGAATAACCAGATGAGTGATGCAATAAAGGAAGTAGTGTCATGTACTTGTCATCGTTTTTGTTCGTGGCAATCTGGTAAGCATATTGCTGAAAGGCAACTGGTATTAAAATGCAATATGTGGATAATATAATGATTTATCTTAATAAATGGATGCATTCTACCATGGTGAGGAAATATGAGGAAAACTGGAAGGTTATGAAGGAAAAATTTGGCATAGATGAGAATGTAGATTGTTGGATTTCATCAATGTATATGGTGCATGAATAATGGATAAATGCATATATGAAAGGCATTTTTTGGGCAGACATGACTACTAGCCCAAGGAGTAAAAGCATCAATTCTTTTTTGATTGTTATGTGAATGCAAATACAAGACTTGTTGATTTTATCGAACAATATGGTAAAGCTGTAGCTACACATCGTGCAGTCGAACGCTGTGAAGGCTTCATGGCATTGAATGTTGTTCCGAGTATGTGTTTGGCTTATACAATTGAGAAACAAATAGGAAAGGTATACACAAATAATGTTTTATTATTTTTCAAAATGAGCTCATTGAAGGGCTATCGCTATTTCGTGAAGAACTTAGCAAGATCTCAACGGCAATCATTTATGCTATTGGTCACTCTGATGCAAATCGAGAAAAATGGGAGGAAGTGACATTTGATCAAGTAACAGAGGTTAAAGTCATGCACACGTGGGATTCTTCAAACAGATGTGCTTTTATGTAAGCATATATTGTATATCATGCATCTACATATGTTGAAAATAATACCAGAAGTATATTACATAGATGGACCATTGGAGGTCGACATAGGAATGTTGGCTATGATAGTGATGAATTCAAGGAGAGGAGAGAATATGGAGCAATGTGGAATTATAAGGGTATGTGTCCTTAGAGCTAAGTTCAATGGAATTCTTGAATTGGTATATATTTCAAAAATACATCTTTCAAAGCTCGAGAGTCTACTTGATGAATATTACATTGAAGTGGATAAAGATTTGAAGTCTACTATGAATCATGGCGAAAAACACTGCTGATGGAAGTGAAATAGGGTCGAGTGCACCGATATTGTTAATAGATGGTGAAGAAATCCATGTACGAGATCTTGTTGGTCCGGCCAAATGCGAGGGGCCGTTAAAAGCTTCCATGTAGATTCAAGTCCAGGATCAAATCCTTAATACCAAAGTAAGCTGGCAAGCAAAGAAAATGTGGGAATTGCCATGTATTAGGACACTATAAACTAATTGTCATGTACAGGTGAGACTAAATTTATTTATCATAAAGCTGTTAAGCTGTTTTCATTTGGCCAGCTCCGTCTCTAGTGTTCCCTAGGTTTGAGGCGACATCCCTTCCTCACAAAAATCAAACTGAGCGAACATTTCATTGCCCCAGAACCACCCTCTCTATTAAAAAAGCAAACTTTTCCTAATCGGCTAAAATTTGACAATAACAGAACCCATAGCCAAAAAATTGTCTAAACGAACCCAAGGGAGAGTTCGAGGAAGAAAGCTGGGATGCAAACTCAATGTTTTTCGAACTCAAGGGATGGTGAGTGAGAAATACCAGGTGAAGATGAGGGTTTTTGGGCTATGAGATGTTCACGCAGTTTGATTTCGGTGAGGAAGAGATGTCGCCTGAAACATAGGGAACCCTAGAGATGGAGCTGGCCGAATGAAAAAGTTTGATTTCTGTGAGGAAGGGATGTCGCCTGAAACCTAGGGAACCCTAGAGACGGAGCTGGCCGAATGAAAACAGCTTAACAGCTTAATGATAAATAAATTTAGTCTCACCTGTACATGACAATTACTTCTATAGTGTCCCAATACATGGCAATTCTCACATTTTCTTTTCTTAACAGCTTGCTTTAATATTGAGGATTCGATCCTAGACTTGAATCTACTTGGAAGCTTTGAACGCCCCTTGCATTTGGCTGAACCAACAGGACCCTGTACATGGATTTCTTCTCCATCCATTAACAATACCGGTGCACTCGACCCTATTTTACTTCGATGAGCAATGTCTTCGTCAAGATTCATAGTAGACTTCAAATCTTTTATCCACTTCAATGTAATGTTCAAGTAGACTCTCAAGTTTTAAAGGATGTGTTTTTTAAATAGATACCAATTCAAGAATTCCATTGAATTTAATTCTAAGGGCATATACCCTTATAATTCCACATTGCTCCATATTCTCTTCTTCTCTCTTTTGAATTCATCACACTATCATAGTCAACATTTCTGTGTCGGGCTACAATGGTTTGTCTATGTAATATATATAGTTCTGGGATTATTTTCACCATATGTAGATGAATGATATACAATATATGTTTACATAAAATCCCACCTGTTTGACGCATCCAACATGTGCATGTGACTCTACCTCTGTTGCTTGATGAAATGTCACTTCCTCCCATTTTTCTCGGTTTACACCTGGGTGACCAACATCATAAATGATTGTCGTTGAGATGTTGCTAACTTTTTCATGAAATAGCGAGAGCCCTTCAATGAGATCATTTTGAAATTTTTTAAAAACATTCCTTGTTTACCTTTCCTACTTGTTTCTCAATTGTATGCGCCAGACACATAGTTGGAACAATATTCAATGTCATGAAGTCTTTACGGCGTTCGACTGCACGACGCGCAACTACAGCTTTATCATATTGTTCGATAAAATCAACAAGTCTTGTATTTACATTCACATAACCATAAAAAAGAATTGATGCTTTCACTCCTTTGGCTAGTAGTCATGTCTGCCCAAAAATATCTTTCATATGTGCATCTATCCCTTGTTCATGCAGCCTATACATTGATGAAATCTAACAATCTACATTCTCATCTATGCCAAATTTTTTCCTTCATAACCTTCCAGTTTTCCTCACATTTCCTCACCGTGGTAGAATGCATCCATTTATTAAAATAAATCCTTATATCATCCACATGTTGCTTTTTTAAATACTAGTTGCCTTTTAGCAATATGCTTACCGATGCGCCACGAACAAAAACGATGACGAGTAGATGACGAGTACATGACAATACTTCCTTTATTGCATTTCTCATCTGATTATCCCGGTTGGTGATAATTGCTTTTAGAGCAACTCTGTGCATGCATTTCAGCCATTGGGTGAATAACCATATGTATGTATGTTTGGTCTCATCTGCAAGCAAAGCGCAACCGAAAAGGATGGATTGACGATGATGATTTACTCCTGTAAAAGGGGCTGGGGAAGACTCAAGCGATTAGTTTTGTAAGTAGAATCAAATACTATCACATCTCCAAATCTCAAATAGGCATCTCTTGCTTGCCCATCAGCCCAAAAAACCTCTAAATGAGCCATTATAATCTTCCACAGAAAAATAAAAATCTGGGTCCGAATTCCTCCTATCTTAGAACTTCCTAATGATAGTAATGCATTCATCACTAATATTATTCTTAATGTCCTTATGTGGTCGATGCATTGTTGCGGTGTTACATGCTCTTCTTTTTGACTTCTCATTCCAACATTAATTGAACGTGCAATATGAAAAGAACCTACTATTGCTCCATGACATTTCTCTATCCACGATCTGGTGCTCTCTAACATATGCATCTGTTTGTGTGAAAAGTGGTTTGCAACTTTATCTGGACTACACAATGCATGATTTTGATGCTACTCTATGAATTGGCTAACGATCTATGTATTTGATTAGACAGCTTTATCTTCATCATAGCATGACAACCTACCCTGGTTTCAGGGCCGCATAAGAACAAGTTTTCCAACTTCTCTTTTATTTGAACGCCTCTTAATTCCAGCCTTGTTGCACACAAAATTTCGACTAAGAACTAAACATGGAGTTGAAGCTTTTTTAGATTTATCCTAGGACTCTCGTCGGATTCCAAAACATATCTTCCTTGCATACACATTGTAGAAGTTATATGCATCTTCTTGATTGTTAAACTCTTTCCCTATACATGGAACTTCTCCATTATAATTTGTCTTAGTTGGGTTTATCACCGATGTTTGTGATAAATCACCTATACCCATAGATATTTGATGAGGGTTGCCGCGTATCTCATCCGATTGGACATTTACCGTGACATTATCGTCGAATGAAAAAGGCTCCTGTAATACGTTGGATGATCACAAATTTGCATAATTAATTAACCATACAATACACATTGAGATATTACAATGAAATAATTCAAACGAACTTTTTGTGCTTACCATTACAAATGCGTCATTGATTGAATTGGGCGCCTTGATATGGCCTCCTATTGTATCATCAGTTGTGGCAACGTGCATTTTGTGAGTCTCATATCAAAATTGTATAGATGAGGCGAGAGTTTAAGCTGCTAATTTACTACATGTGCAATTTTTAGACCAATTTTAGAATGAAAGGTGTTAGGTAATTTTTGAGCTTCACAAAATGAATGAGAAGGGATGAATATCTCATACTCCAGAAAAATCAAACTTTTGACAAGGAGATGATACATTCTTTGCACATAAGGGAGGAAATCAAATTGGAGTCTCGCAATGATTCCCTTCCTCCGCACACAAGGGAGAGAAATTGCAGAACCATCAAATCGTAGAAAATTGATGCAAAACCTTTAAGAACTTTTTGTGCTTACCATTACAAATGCGTCATTGATTGAATTGGGCGCCTTGATATGGCCTCCTATTGTATCATCGGTTGTGGCAACATGTGCATTTTGTGAGTCTGACATGCTATCCTTGTCTGAATTTATCATATCAAAATTGTATATGCGTTTATTATATTACATTTTGATGAGGCGAGAGTTTAGTTAGCTGCTAATTTACTACACACAACCATGTGCAATTTTTAGACTACACAATTTTAGAATGAAAGTTAACTTATTTTGAGCTTGTGTTAGGTAATTTTTGTGAGCTTCACAAAATGAATCTTTCAAAATTGAGATCTCAATTCAAATTTTGTAAAATCATTTGAGAAGGGATGAATATCTCATACTCCAGAAAAATCAAACTTTTGACAAGGAGATGATACATTCTTTGCACATAAGGGAGAGGGATGAAGAAATCAAATTGGAGTCTCGCAATGATTCCCTTCCTCCGCACACAAGGGAGAGGGAGGAAGAAATTTGGATGGTAGAAATTGCAGAACCATCAAATCGTAGAAAATTGATGCATTTTAAACCTTTAAAAATTATTGTTAAAATCAATAATAACTACAGAACAACAATTAAAGATGGAGGAAATCTGGGATGCTAACCTAGGTTTTTCTGCATGATGCGTTTTTTTTGAATTGGAGATCAGCCTCCTTGGATATCAGTCTCAATAACTACAGAATAACTATTAACATCAAATTGGAGATCAGCCTCATTGGATGGATGGAGAGTGATTGCTGATCACCTGATGGGAGGAAAGTTTGGGGTGAAAAGCAATGAGTTTCTTCTGAATTCCCAAGCGAAGTGTTTCCAAGAATGATCGGATGAATGCCTCAGCGATGCTTGTTTTCCAAGCTGGAGATCGGGATCCGAGGGCATGTCCTCCTCGGATGGAGGAAGATGAAGATCTGGAGAGTGGGATCCTAGGGCATTAATTGGAACGAGCTGCAAATTTTTGCCGCGCTGCGAAGGTGTTGGACGAAGAGGGAGATCTGGGGAGTGGGATCCCAATGCTCGGCCTCCTCGGATGGAGGAAGAGGGAGATCTGGGGATCCCAATGCTCGGCCTCCTCTGATGGAGGAAGAGGGAGATCTGGGGAGTGGGATCCTAAGGCATTAATTGGAATGAACGAGCTGCAAATTTTTGCCGCGCTGCAAAGCTGGAAGGAGATGAGCACGCGTAGGGAACACTGACGGTGAAAAAGCAAGGGCTTTTCTGCAAAAAGTTACATAACTTTTCATTTTACTCGGGCTGCATCTGATAGCTTGATGCTTGGTCCAGATGAAGCCACATCAACAAACAAGGAGGAAGTCCCTATTAGCCCTCTGACATCCATTTCTCATATATATATATGCGAATAATGTGTCTCATTTGACATGAGAGGCATCTACCCATATTCCAAGACAAAAAGTGGGGTGGTGCAACAAGTACAAGCCCATGTGGGCCTGTACCGCCCCACTTTTTGTCTTATATATGAGGAGATGACTCCCATGTCATATGATACCTATTAATGTGTGTGTATGTGTGTGAGTAAAGTGTTCATAAGGTGACTCTTTAGATGAAATCTAAGGAGTCGCCCCCATTTCCCCCCATATACCACATTATTTTTTGAATTTTTTTTGAAGTTCACCTTATGGATGATCAACATACCAAAAATCGAGTCATTCCAATACTTTTAGAGTACACATCTACCCCTTGCAACTTCATGGGGTTTTCAGCACGTTTTCAGACCGTTGAAGTTGCAAGGGCCAAATGTGGGCTCTAAAAGTATTGGGATGACTCGATTTTTGGTATGTTGATCATCCATGATGTGAACAACCCCGTGAAAGTTAAAATCCAAAAAATGTGGGATATGGGGGAAATGGGGGCGACTCCTTAGATTTCATCTAAGGAGTCACCCCAGGCACACTTTACCATATATGGCAAAGTGTTCCTGGGGTGACTCCTTAGATGAAATATAGTAAAGTGTTCCTGGGGTGACTCCTTAGATGAAATCTAAGGAGTCGCCCCCATTTCCCCTATATCCCACATTTTTTGGATTTTAACTTTCACGGGGTTGTTCACATAATGGATGATCAACATAGCAAAAATCAAGTCATCCCAATACTTTTAGAGCCCACATCTACCCCTTGCAACTTCATGGGTTTTTCTAACACGTTGTCAGACCGTTGAAGTTGCAAGGGCTAGATGGGGGCTCTAAAAGCATTGGAATAACTTGATTTTTGGTATGTTGATCATCCATGAGGTGAACAATCCTAAGAAAAATAAAATCAAAAAAATGTGGGATATATGAGAAAATGGGGGCGACTCCTTAGATTTCATCTAAGGAGTCATCCCAGGAACACTTTACCAATATATATATGAGGAATATGTGTGTGTGCCGACATCACAGGAACAGATTTCCTGTGATGTCAGCATTTTGGGGGTAAACAAAGTATTTTTAAATTATTTTTTGCAATGTGTTTTATAACTTGTTGGCTACATCCCTACCAATTTTCAAGTGAATCCAACACTTTTTATGCCTCCATCCATGCATTTCAAAACGATTGCGCTGACAGTATTACAATTTGAGCGGTCTTTTTAAAATGCATGGATGGAGGCTTAAAAATATTGGAATCACTTGAAAATTGACGGTGGAGGTATCCAACAAGGTGTAGAACACACTGTAATTTTTTAAAAAATACTTTTTGACCCTCAAAATGCAGATCGAACAGGAAAATTTCCTGTGCTGTCAGCACACATCCATATTCATATATATATATATATGTATATGAGAATAATGTGTATCATATGACAATGTAGGCTTAGACTCATATATCAAGACACAAAAGTGGGGAAGTACAAGCCCCACATCGGCTTGTACTTGATGTACCACCCACTTTTTTGTGCCTTGGTATATGAGGCTAAGTTTCCATTGTCCTATAATACCCATTATATTTATATCTATTATATAAAACACAACTGTTTTTGAATCCTAGGGCTGACTATGAAACGTCCTAGTCATCCACAACGATTAGGATGCATCCACATCCTTTGCATCCAAGGGTTAAGATTTAATTCAAAAAAAGGGAGCTTTGAAACAATGAATGTGAGCTTTGAAATTTGGTCCAACTTTGAAATGAAAGGAGCTTTGAAACTATGAATGCGAGCTTTGAAATTTGGTCCAGCTTTGAAAATTTGGCCCGCACCATTATATTTTTTAAAATTAATTTGTTGTTTTGCGCTGAAGGCCCCCGCTAAATTTTTTAGGCTGATTTGTTGTTCCGCGCCGAAGCCGTCCGTGCCGCTAAATATTTTTACGCTAATTTGTTCTTCTAAATTTTAATAATTGTTTTGGATACAAAGATTTCGCGGGCAAAATCTGAAATGAACCGTGCCCGCGGGCACGGGTTTTTATGCTAATTTGTTGTTCTGTGCCGAAGGCATCCGCTCGAATTTGTTGTTTCGTGTTAAAGGCGCCCGCGCCGAATTTGTTCCACGCCGATAGCGTCCGTGCCGCTAAATATTTTTTTAAAATTTTAATATTTTTTTGGGTAACAAAGATTTCGCAGGGGAAATCTTTAATGAACCATGCCCGCGGGTATGTATACATACATAAATACATACATATATATACATGGGAAAAAGGGATATATGGTGCCTCCTTAGATTAAATCTAAGGAGGCACCCCTATTTCCCTCCATTTCCCACAATTTTTTTCGAATTTTTTTCATGGAATTGTAGTTCACATCATGGATGATCAACATACCAAATTTCAAAGTATGCCAATACTTTTTGAGCCCACCATCCACCCCTTACAACTTCAACGGTCTGAAAACGTGCTGAAAAATCCACGAAGTTGCAAGGGGTAGACGATGAATCAAAAAATATTAGAATATCTTGAAATTTGGTAAGTTAATCATCCATGAGGTGAACAACAAACCCATGAAAATTTTTCAAAAAAAATTGTTGCAGATGAGGGGAAATGAGGGCGCCTCCTTAGATTGAATCTAAGGAGGCACCTTATGATCCCTTTACCCAATATACATATATATATACACACACACACATATATACATACATACATATACATATACATATACATATATATACATATATATACATACTAGTCATAACCCGTGCCCGCGGGCACGGTTCATTTAAGATTTCTCCTGCGAAATCTTTGTTTTCCGAAAAGTTATTTACACAGCTAAAATTTAACAGAACAATAAATTAGCATAAAAATATTTAGCGGCACGGGCACTTTTGGCGCGGAACAACAAATTCGGCGCAGGTGCATTCGGCGTGGAACAACAAATTCGGTGTCGAACAACAAATTTGACGTCCGCGTCTTCTGCGCGGAACAACAAATTAGCGTAAAAAAATTTAGTGGGCGCCTTGCGCGGGCGCCTTAGGCGCGGAACAACAAACTTCAGAGTATTTTTACGCTAATTTGTTGTTCCGCTAAATTTTTTATTTTGTTTAATTTAATGAATCATGCTTCTCCACAATATTTCCCAAGGCACTTTTAATTTCAAAGTTTAGGTTTCTAAGGCAATTTTCCCCCAGATTTAATCTCCACCATCTTTCCCAAGGCACTTCTAATTTTAAAGTTTAGTTTCTCAAGGCACTTTCCCCCAATTTTAATCTCTACCATCTTTCCCAAGACACTTCTAATTTCAAAGTTTTGGTTCACAATACACTTTTCCCACCAAAATTTAAGTTTTCCCACTAAAATTTTCACAAAAACCAATCTCAACTGTCGATTTACCAAGATCAAATCTCAGCCACTCTTTATCTTGTCCTAGTCAGCCCTAGAATTCAAAAAAACGTTGTCAAATGTATAATGGATATATGAGGAGGGATCAAATAACCCCCAAAAATAACCCCCAAAAAACCTAGCAAAAAGTCTATGCCCCCCTATTTTTTCGGAAGATTCGAACCGTTCATCTTGATATCCACCCACTAAAACCCTGACCCACCAATTTTCAGTCCGATCCCATGTGTTTTGCTCGTTCATCCATCCGACCTAAATTTAACGGTTTCACATGAATGGAACTTTAGTGAAGGATTGATGAACATGCAAAATACATGGGATCGGGCTGAAATTGGTGGGTCAGGGTTTTAGTGGATGGAGATCAAGATAAACGATTCGGATCTTCCGAAAAAATAAGGGGGCATAGACTTTTTGCTAGGGGGTTATTTTGGGGGTTATTTTTGGGGGGGTTATTTGATCCCTCCTATATGTGATGTCAACACAAGTAGTTGGCAACATAAAAAACCCATAGTCTTATTTTTTTGAAATTTTTGTAAGGTTATATGTATTCTAAAATAATAAAATTCCAAAAAAATAGGTAAACTCTAGGTACATTAGATACTCGGTTTGCTTGTTATGAAAAATTCTATTGTTCCGATCTGAGACCGTTGAATTTGCAACAATGGTTAAGGGTCAAAATAGCGTTGAATTCACTTGATTTTTTTGTATGACTATCATTCGTATGTGCAAAACAAATTTGAACAATTTTTAAATATATGGTGTCTAAAAATGTGGTGACAATGTGTGTTAGAGCGGGAAATTTCTCATGCTGACACTATATTGTGTGTGTGTGTGTGTATATATATATATATTGATGGAATTGTTACTCCAACCACATCCATATGGTGATGTGCTCTATGTGATATTTAGGTTGAGTATTACGCTTAATTAGTTTCATGCAGTATTTTTTGAGAGGTGTGCTTCACCACGGATACCTTGGAATACTAAGCTAAGTGAGAGTAGTCTTAAGATTGTGGCGGTAAGATCTGGGTAAATCTCTGATAACTCATGAGAATCAAGGTATGCATATGCTCATAATAATGCAACCTTGCATATTGGTTAAATGTACTCTTCATACTGTATGTGGTTGTAAAAAATTGATAAGTATGTTGGTTTAATACCCACTTCATCATTGATCCTCGATCTGATACAATTGTTATCAAGTGTAGGTTCCAATCTAAAATGTACATAACATTGATGTATAGTAAAAGATTAATTCTTTATTTTCAATTTCAGTTTTCCAGTTTTTAGCCCTTTTATGGAGGATTGTTGGGAACATGGTCTTGGAAAAGGGGCTAAATGTTTAAAAAACATTTCAATTGAGGATTGCACGAGATAATTCTCAATGAAAGGTGTAGGCATTTTTTTCCTTTTACATATGTTCTCTTTTATCCAAGTCAAAAATAGAAAAAGTGCATCTTCTTCTTCCTCATCTTAAAAAGGCTCTTTTAAAACTACTTTATCGATATAATTTTCTAATCTAATCGATCTGGTGAGCACAGATCATGAAATATGTAGTTGATCTGTGCAAACAACTACAACCGTGTTGTACATTGATCCATCACAACCTGTGTGGTGGAATTCATGTTTTAAGGCAGAGCACTGTATGATTCCCATCCCAGCTAAATTTTAATCCATACTTATTTATTATTATTATTATTTTTGAGAAGTTCTTATTTCAGCATTATCTGTTTTAGTAGATCAATTTATATTTTTACTCATTTGTATTGTTTTTATAACAATTTTTTAAGTTTTGTATAACTATGTTATTGTCATTGGTCATAGCTGAATGTGCCTTCCAAGTTTTTTAATCCTGATGTCCATGCCATTGTGCCCAAAAATTAGTCTTCTATCAACCATGTTAGTAGATGGCTGTGTAAAGTTTGGATCATTTCATTTGTTGTTTCGAAATCTCAAAATGATTTTACTGTATTAACCTTCCAAAAGTTCCTTGTGTGTGATAATCTCTATAAACTAATGGGAGCATCCCTTCTGCAAGATGTATAATACGTGCGTTGCATTTGAGCCATGGTTGGGTGACATCATATGTCATTGTTTGCTCTGCTTTATTGTTTGTTGGTGTCAAACCTTAATATACTTCTTGGTTAATAATGAAAGACTTTTAAATATAATCGGGTAGAAGGAACCAATTGTATTTTACGGAGTCATTTTCTGCAGTTGTTCCTACAGTCATGAAATAAACATGAGGCGCAACAACTTCATAATTATATTCATTTTATCAACTGTTATGATGGAATCCAATGAATGAATGTCGTCAGGGAACTATTGGACCATGTTAAATAATTGGGATCATAAAAATCTTATTTGTAATATCTATGTGGTAACAATGTGTTGTGCCATAAACAATATATATGTTTAGTATTTACAGCCAGTTTTCTGATTGTTACTCTTCTTATTAATGCAATTTGTTATTTCTCATAGTTTTGGTTGGTATGGATACCCTGAAATTAAACAAATAATACATGCTTTAAACTTTATCAACATCCTTCATCTCAAAATTTGCACTTATATTTTTTGGGGAATCTTTCGTATGGTTTATTGCACCCATGAAATAAATTTATTGGTTTATTTCATTGTTCTTGTGTTCGTTCAATCTTATATTGATGAGATTGTTTTGATAACGTATAGTATTAATGCGATGGACCCAAAATCTCGGAAAATTTTGCAACTCCTCCGTCTGAGACAGGTTAGCAGGCTAAAAGACTTGTGCTTGCTACTTTATGACCGCTGCTGCAAATTGCTACTAGGCTGAATATTAACTGATAAAACTCTGCAGATATTTAATGGGGTGTTTCTAAAAGTGAACAAGGCTACCGTGAACATGTTGCATCGGGTTGAACCTTATGTTACCTATGGGTATCGTCACCTTTCCTTCGTTTCTTGTTTCTTTATTTCCAAGAGTTTGATGCAGAAAGGTAACCCAAAAGATATGACCTGTATTGCTACAGTTACCCCAATCTGAAGAGTGTTAGAGAATTGATTTACAAGAGGGGGTTTGGGAAACTGAACAAGCAGAGAACTCCTTTGGCCGACAACTCAATCATCGAACAGGTCTGTTGTATTTGTGTTTATTGTTCCTGTGTTATTTATTGAAAATGGGGAATATTTTCCTTCTTAGATAATCAAAATTGCATTTGTACTCTTTGTACAGATAATCAAAATGCTTTGAACTAAAACCATGCAATTGATACAAAAACAAGTTTCGAATACCTTGGTTTTATAAATCATGTGTTTATTGTATATCAGGGATTGGGAAAGCATGGTATAATGTGCATCGAAGACCTTGTTCATGAGATCATGACCGTCGGGCCCCACTTCAAGGAGGCCAACAACTTCCTGTGGCCGTTCAAGCTCAAGGCCCCGCTGGGCGGCCTCAAGAAGAAGAGAAACCACTATGTTGAAGGTGGAGATGCCGGAAACAGGGAAGACTACATCAATGAGCTCATCAGGAGGATGAACTAGAGCCATGCCGGTAATGTTTTTGGTTACCTCTTTGCATTTGTCGATGGTTAGGAGGAACTTCAATTTGGACTGTTTTGAGTGAGGAGTTGGACAAGTCCCCATTTCTTAAGTCTTTTCTTAGTATCATGCTTTACAATGAAACATGCCAAGTTTATCTATGCAGGATATTAAAAAATTTGGTGCTATGTTCCTTTACAGGTCTTTGAAATACATGTGACATTTTTCCTGTATCTAAGACATTGCCATTGTGTTCTATTCCTGAAAAATGTTCTGGCTCTCTTTGACTCACAATGCATCTGAGATCGGAAGTACCTTGAGATTCAAACCATGTCGGGTATAATATCCAGTTGAGTGGTGATGCTTGGACATGTATTTGGGTTGATGTGGCGATCAGGAGTTGTCGATAAGTAAAAGTTTGGATTTAAGTTTTTTTTGCCTTCAATTTTTTCAGGGTAAGTTGTACACAAACCATTGCTCTCTTTTCTCCCTTTCATCTATCCTCCACCTCATGCTGCCTCTTTCTCGCATTCCAGCTCTCTTTATCACTCTCATGGGAAAGAAGAGCAAGCTAGGGAGGAGGAGCCTGAGAAGCCGGGAGCGGAAGAGTAGCCGCCAAATGAGGGGAGAAAAGTTAATTTAAATTATAAGAAAACTTTGACTGTAGACTGTTAGAGTCTATGTGTTACTATACGGTATTAAGGCTTAATTTTGCAAAAATATTTCATATTTTCGTTCCGTTGAATTCCAAAAAACTACAACTTTTTATGATAAAATCATAAAACAATATCATACTTGGTGTGAATGGGTATTTGCGCGGGGGGGGGGGGGGGGGGGGGGGGGGGGGGGGGGGGGGGGGTCGATTGCAGGCTTATGGGCCTGAAGCCCATAGGTCGATTGCAGGCTTCAGACCCGCAGACTGGTTTATCTGAAAAAAAAAAAATTTTTTGGGGGAGGCAAATGGCTATAAATTTGCCTCAAAAGGCAACCTATTAGCCTAAAAATTAATTTAAAATGGGGATTCAAAGGCAAAATATTCGTGAAAAATCACGGTAAATTACGGGACAAATATCGGGCAGACAAGGGCGTTTTGGGGATTTTTTGGGGGACTTTTTGGGATGACGAGGGAGACTTTTCCCTCTGACAAAGAAAATGTTAATTTTGGGCTCTTAATCAATTTAATTGATTAAACCCATTTACTTTACAACCTATGCATCGTAATCTCTTTTACATGCTTTACATCTCTGGCAAAATTATGTGGATATTATTTGCGTGGTTGTACATTTTATTTAAAAACTTAATAATTAGGAAGATCCTGCGACCGCTCTGCCGTTAGTTACCTAACCTAACGGTGTATGACGTTGCCCAGTGGTCCAATAATTATTAAGTGATTAAATATCGCTTTATCCTCATATGAATAAACTGCCTGTGATGTCTGTGGATGAAAATGTTGATGAGCACAATATTCTTGCATGAATTGCTAAATGTGGTTTTTGGATCGGCCGTTTAGTCCCACAGTTTATTTCCCGCACTTTTCTTTTATTTTTGAGAGAAATTGTAGTGAGGAATTTATGTAAATGTCAAAGAAAGAAGACCAACTTCCAAGGAGTCGGAAGCTACGTTTGAAGACGAAGATATTAAAATGGGACCCACGGGGTTTCCAAAGTTGTATTTTCATTTTATTCAAGCTGCAAATTTGTATAATTTGGACTGTGGACTCTTGGACTCTTTCTTGTGGGACTGGCCGATCCACACGTTTAGTTTTTCATTCAATATTGCTCCCGCATGAAAATGTTCTTTCTGATTGATTATTAATTCATGCATGTTTGTGCTCTGCTAGATAAATGGCTAAAATTGCAAGCGTTGACTTTGAAGTGCTGGATGCATCAGGCAGAAACTATCTAAGCTGGCAGCTAGATGTTAAGTTTCACTTGCGGGCCAAGTCCCTCATCACTGCTGTGACGGAAAAAGAAAATGTTATCGATATAGAGAAGGCGCAAGCCATCATCTATATTCGCCGCCATGTGGACAAGACCTTAAAGGCTGAGTACCTTACGGTCGAAGATCCACTTGAGCTATGGACCGCCCTTGAGGACAAGTATAAACATCAGAGAGATGTTATACTCCCAAGGGCGAGATATGAGTGGGAGAACCTGAGACTGCAGGACTTTAAGTCCATTGCTGAGTACAACTCAGCACTTTTTAGCATCACCTCACGCCTGAAGTTGTGTGGTGAAAAAGTCTCAGAAGATCGCATGCTGGAGAAGACGTATACGTCTTTCAATGAAAAGGATGCGATACTTATGCAGCAATACCGTGAACGTAAGTTCACCAAGTATTCAGAGCTGCTGTCATGTCTTCTCATGGCCGAGCAAAACAGAGAGCTTCTTCTCGCCACTCACAATATGCGCCCTCCCGGCACTGTCCCCCTACCAGAAGCTCACCATACCTCTTCCTTCAAAAAGAAGAGGGACAATAAAAGAAAAGAAAGACCACAGAAAGGGGGACAACAGAAAAGAGCCAAGGGCCCACCACAGCAGCGCAAGAATGAAGGGAAGCGCAAGTTCACCTGGCGCAGGAATGATAACAAGAAAAACAATGCACCCCCACCCAAGAGGGACTGGGAAGACCAGTGCCACAGCTGTGGCATGACAGGCCACTGGTCTAGAGTGTGCAGGACCCCAGTGCATCTCCAGGAGCTTTATAAACAAAGCAAGAAAAAGAATGCTGAATCAAACCTGGTGGTTGCGAATAATGCAGTCAAATTCACAGCAAAAGACTTCGAGTCAGACAATCTGCTTGATTAGCCCGTTATCATTTATCTTAGCATTTCATTGTATGAACATTTTATTTCATGAGAGCTTTTATGTATCTTCAATTCTGTTGAATAAAATTTAGCTTTTCTGAATGCAAATGTTTACTCATCTTTTTTTAGATGGAATGCTCTCATGACTGCTTAGTAGACAGCGCGTCAACACATACGATCCTTCAACACAAATGCTATTTTCATAGCATTATCCCGTATAAGAGCCCTGTAAACACAATTTCAGGGCCATCGGACATAATTGAAGGTTCTGGGAATGCAACCTTGTTGCTCCCCAATGGAACAGAACTAAAAATAAAAGATGCACTTTACTCTCCGAATTCCAAGATCAAAGATATCCGTTTTAACGGATTCCACTTGGAAACAGCAAATGTCAAAGAAAATGAATTACTGTATGTAACGTCTCAAGAAAATGGAGTTAAAACCATTCTTGAACGTTTTGAGAGCCTCTCATCAGGTCTCTACCATACAAAAATTCGGAGAGAGGAAGCAAACCTGACGGAGCACCTGAAGTGACCGACATCGGCCAAATTCTTACTTTGGCACGATAGACTTGGCCACCCCGGATCTGTGATGATGCACCGCATCCTAGCACAATCCCATGGGCATAACCTGAAGAACCAGAAGATTCTTCAGAAGGGAGAATTCCCTTGTGTACCTTGCTTTAAGGGTAAATTAATAACAAGGCCATCACCACTTAAAGTGGATATTGAGTCTCCTAGCTTCCTTGAAAGAATACACGGAGACATATGTGGACCTATCCACCCCCCTAGCGGGCCTTTTCGGTACTTTATGGTACTGATTGATGCATCTTCAAAATACTCGTATGTGTGTCTATTTTCAACCCGCAACTTAGCTTTTTCAAAGCTTTTGGCACAAATAATAAAGTTGCGGGCGCATTTCCCAGACAACCAAATAAAGAAAATACGTCTGGATAATGCGGGGGAATTTACCTCTCAGTCATTCCAAGAATATTGCCAGGCAACGGGAATAGAAATTGAACATCCGGTGCCACATGTTCACACTTCAGATTCCTGATAAGCTTAACAGGCAACGGTATTGACTATGACGAAACATACTCCCCGGTCATGGATGCGATCACGTTCAGATTCCTGATAAGCTTAACAGCAAAGGAAGGCCTAGATATGCAGCTAATGGATGTTGTGACTGCGTATCTATACGGCAATCTCGACAAGGAGATCTACATGAAACTTCCTGATGGCTTTTCAATGCCTGCTGAACTGAAAGATAGACCTCGGGACGTCTATTCTGTTAAGCTACAAAGATCATTGTATGGTCTCAAACAATCAGGAAGAATGTGGTATTATAGACTCAGTGAGTTCCTTGTTCAACAAGGATTCACGAACAATGAAGTCTGCCCTTGTATCTTCATAAGAACAAAGGGAAAAGGATTCGTGATAATAGCTGTCTACGTAGACGATCTGAATCTCATAGGATCTCCCGAAGAGATCACTGAGATATCTGTAAGCGTAACAAAAGAATTCGAAATGAAAGACCTAGGCAAAACCAAATTCTGCCTTGGCTTACAGATTGAACATCCGAAAGACGGAATCCTATTACACCAAACCACATATACGAAGAAAATGTTGCAAAGATTCCATATGGACCATTGCCATCCATTGAGTACACCTATGGTGGTACGATCCCTGGATGCACATAAAGACCCCTTCCGGCCGCTGGAAGAGGGGGAGGATATACTTGGTCCGGAAGTTCCCTATCTGAGTGCCATCGGAGCACTACTATATCTGGCAAACTGCACGCGTCCCGATATAGCGTTCGCAGTAAATTTGCTTGCCAGATACAGTGCAGCGCCTACGCAGCGCCACTGGACCGGGGTAAAGCACCTTCTGCGCTACCTCCAAGGGTCTACAGATTTGGGACTCTTCTACAAAATGGAACATCCTCTACACTTGCAGGTTATGCTGATGCAGGGTACTTGTCTGATCCCCACAAAGCAAAATCACAGACTGGGTACGTGTTTACCTACGGAGGGACAGCCATTTCCTGGAGATCCATCAAGCAAACCTTGACGGCGACCTCATCCAATCACTCGGAGATCATTGCCATCCATGAAGCAAGCAGAGAATGCGTATGGCTACGCTCAGTCATCCACCACATCTTGTCTACGACCGGACTGAAGACTGGAGACCTCGAGCCCACTACCATGTTTGAGGACAATGCTGCTTGCATAGCTCAGCTACGAGGTGGCTTCATCAAAGGCGACAGAACGAAACACATTTCACCAAAGTTCTTCTGGACGCACGAGCTACAGAGAGATGGCAAGATCGACATCAGACAAGTGCAGTCATGTGACAATTTGGCAGATTTGTTCACTAAAGCCCTTCCTACTGCTACCTTTAGAAAACTTGTACATAGGATTGGAATGAGACGCCTAAGAGATCTGAAAGCTTGAGAGCTTGTACAGATCAGGGGGAGTTTGGCAGAGTTTGTACTCTTTTTCCTTAACTATGGTTTTTCCCACTGGGTTTTCCATAGCCAAAGGTTTTAACGAGGCAAATCTCACCAACTCAGGATCCTGAAGTATCCACCCCATGTGAGACCCATACAGGCTCAGAATCCTGAAGCATTCATGAGCAGGGTCCACAACTATGGCTGGATAAGGGGGAGTGTTGTGAATGGGTATTTACTGGGTTGGATGAGTTATTGGGCCAACCCAAGTGTTTGGGCCCATATCTGTATAAGCCCACTTGTATTCTCCCCTTTGGCTATAAATATAGACCTGAGGGCTCTCCCCTCAGTAGTTGATTTATAACAATACTTTAATTTTAGTTTTCAAAAAAGTCTTCAACGTAACATTCACTTGTTTGACGTGAGCACATGTTGGTTAGGGGTCAAGTAATGCTTAAAATGTCATTTGACTTACTTTTATAATGTTTTTGGGTGTAATTATTTCAAGAGGAAAAGTGGTGTAATTTAGTCAATTCAATATTCCGTTAATGGATGTTAGGTGGTTTATCGAAACATGATATGTATAGTGTAGTTCTGAGATTATAACATGGGATTAATGTAGAGCAGGTGGCTCCTGATCCATTAGATCAGGTGCAAGACACAAAAAGGTGGGACCCCACGAGTACAAGCTCATGTGGGGGCTTGTACTTACCACCTTTTCTGCGTCTAAGCACCTGATCCAATGGATCAGGTGCCACCTTTTCTACATTAAATCCTTATAACATAATAAGATGTCAAGGTGGCCAATGGGCCGTCCTGGCCCTAGCCCGAACGTCCTTTGTCCAGGCCACGGGCCGGGCCGGCCCGTTTGACCGGGTAATTAGTTTACCGGATTATTACCTTTTAAAAAATAACTAAAAACTAAAAAAAGGGAAAAATCATGGAAATTTTTTTATAGGCAGTATTTTGAAAAAAGTTTTAAAAATAGTATTTTTAAAAATTTAAAAAGAGATAGTTTTTTTAAAAATATAGCATTTAAAAAATAAAGTATTTAAAAAAAATTTAAAAATAGATAGACTTTTTAAGAAGATAGTGTTATAAATAGAATATAATGTGAGATGATAAGGTTGTATCTCTTTGAAAGATTGTATCATATCTGTTACGCCTATTTAACCGAGACCCGAAAGACGCGAGCCCAGAAACCCGACTGCCGGTCAAGAGCCCATCTGCGCGCTCAGGCCCACTCGATAAAAGCCCTATAAGGGACCCCCCCGAATGTCGATCCGGCCCGGCCCCGATAACACGCTGGCCACTCGCCCACTCCTGCGATAACCGCTCCCCCGGTTCCGCGACCACTGAAGGGCAGTTAAGGGGAGATGCGGGCATGGCGCAGGGAGCGGCGACGGGGGGGGGGGGGGGGGGGGGGGGGGGCGGATTGAGGGGGCACGATTGAGGGCGGACGAGCGACGTGGGTCGGGGACAATCACGTCGGAGGTCTATAAAGGGGCTAGGAGGACGACAGGACAAAGGACCGCCTCTCAGGTATCTAGAACCTAAGGTACTCCATCAACGACCTAGTTCCCCCATTTCATCTCCTTCCTCCCCCGCTCGCGCCGTGAGACGCCGTTCCGATCTCCTCACGAGTCGAACCGTCTCCGCCGGGCCTCCTCTTTCAGATCTCTGTCTGACTTAGGCATCGGAGGGGATTTGGCCGGAACCAAGGTCCGGCCCCCTGACGAGTGTTCTCGTCTACGCAGGAGGGCATCAGATCCACGGGCCGAGGCTTCCCCTCCGCCCCTCGCCGACCACGCAACCAGCTGAACGATTGAGGCTTCCCCTCGTCGTCCGACCGCCGAGGCCGAGCGCAACCGACCGAGGCCGAGCGTCTCGACCCGGGCCGAGGCTACCCCTCGCCCTACCAACGGCCGAGGACCCAGATTCAACCCAGTCGACGCGCTCTACGTCGTCTGCTGGTCCGACTCGAGCCTCAACTGCACCAACTCGACTCGCCCGAGGGACCCAAACGGGCCCCTTGACCACGTTGACCGGGTTGTCCACGGTCAACGCTTTGTAGTGAGAAAACACTCTGAAACATCTGGCGCCGTCTGTGGGAACCGAAAACCGTCCCACGAAGAAGCAAACCACACCAGCAATGGCACGAGCCAGCAATGGAAGGAAGCGCATGCCCCCCATCTCGGAGGAGGGGAATGGCGCATCCAACGGCAACCTCGAAGACACGCCCGTCGACGATCACCCCGCCCCCTCAACTGAAGAGACCGGCGGCTCAGGACTGGCCACACAGGGACAGCTCCGCGCCCTGGCTCAGGAGACCAACGCGAGCCTCCAGACGTTGGTCGCGACGGTACAGCAGCTCGTCGGCCCTGCGCCATCCAACGGAGGCACGTTGGGCGATAGCCATCGATGGGCGGGGGGTCCCCCGCTCTTGCGGTCCGCCGTGGTCGACGACCACGGGACCCAAAAACCGAACACGGATCGTCGGTTCACGCTGTCCGGCTCCCGTCAGGCGAGATCACGCGCCTCCTCCCCTTATCGTGAAAGGAGCCGAAGAGAAACCGAAGGGACGGAGGGCGAATCGATGACTGCATCATCTCGTCGGTCACGGTCGTCCCGCCGCAGGAGAAGCGAACGACACCACTCGAGAGACCGATCACGGCGGAGCAGGAGCTCCCGCCGGAGGAGCCGGGAGCGCCGGGTCAGCCCGACCCCCAGCGTGGCGAGGGCCGTGGAGCCAGCCCCGCCGGCGCCTGTGCACCCTCCACCACCGAACGAGCCAGAGGCAGGCGACTGTCGAATCCCCGGGGGCATCCACGGAGACCGGTGCCCCTATCACGGAGAATAACCGACGCACGGGTCCCCTCTCGATTCAGGATCCCGGCGCTGGGGAAGTACGACGGGATAGGGGACCCGGGAAACCACGTAATGGACTACGAGGGGGACATGTCCTTCCAAGGAGCTGACGATGACCTGCTCTGCCGAGGCTTCTATTCTACTCTCAGGGGAGCGGCGAGGACCTGGTACCGCAGCCTGCCCAGCCGCTCCATCGACAGCTTTGAGGAACTCACCCAGTTGTTCTGCAAGCAGTTCATGGCGGGGAGGCAGATCAAGCCTGATGCTGAACATCTGTTCAACATAGTGCAAGGCCCGGCCGAGCCGCTCCGGCAGTTCAAGCGCCGCTTCAATGCGGAGAGGCTGAACGTGAACAGCCCTCCCGACCTGGTGGTCCAAACGGCCCTTAAGAAAGGGCTTCGCCACAGAGGCCTCAAGAAGTCCCTGCACAACGATCCCCCGAAGGACCTCCCCGGGATCATGGCAAGGGCCGAGCGCTTCATGTTGACCGAGGAGGCCTTGGCCGTGGATGCAGGAAAAGCCACTCGAGGGACCAAACGCGGCGACAGCGGACGAGGCAGCCCCGAAGGATACCGGACCGAGAAGAGGCCGAGAAACAGGCAGCGCGGAGAAGGTACGAGAGACGCCACCCCAGACACCGTCCTCACCCAAGTGCAGAAGGAAGAACGCGCCGATCGCCCCCCCACCGAGGGCGAAAAGAGGTGGGAAGAATAGGGAGAAATACTGCAAGTACCACAAGGACGACGGCCACGACACTGAAGACTGCTGGCATTTAAAGAAGGACATCGAGAAGCTGATGAGCCGAGGACACGCCAGGAGCTTAACCGACGAGCCAGCCCACGGAGAGGGGACCTCCATGCAGCCAGACAAGGGGAAGAAGATCAACACCGTCCAAGGGCCCCTCCGCATCATAGAGTGAGCTGGCGAGGTCTCTCCCCCCAGTCGCAGCCTAGTCCGAGGGGATTATCTAGGTTCACATCCCTCTGTCTAGCCTCATTTCCTTTTCCTTTTTCTCCAAATGTACTAGTCCGACAGGACTCTTAAGAGTACAATCGCATTCCCTTTTATCTTCCCTTAATCTTCGATGGAATCAACGTTTCACTAAGGGTGCAAAAGACGAAGACCTCTACTGGAGGGAAGGCGTTCATAGGTCTGGGGGCAGTTCCCCCAGCCAGCGCGGACGCCGACCGGTCCTAAGCCGAGGATCTTTGCCCTCGCCGACCGACCCTCGCGCTCGTAAGTCTGGGGGCAACTCCCCCAGCCGGCGCGGACGTCGACCGGTCCTAAGCCGAGGAGCTTTGCCCTCGCCGACCGACCCTCGCGCTCGTAAGTCTGGGGGCAACTCCCCCAGCCGGCGCGGACGCCGACCGGTCCTAAGCCGAGGAGCTTTACCCTCACCGACCGACCCTTGCGCTCGTAAGTCTGGGGGCAACTCCTCCAGCCGGCGCGGACGCCGACCGGTCCTAAGCCGAGGAGCTTCGCCCTCGCTGACCGACTCCTGCGCTCATAAGTCTGGGGGCAACTCCCCCAGCCGGCGCGGACGCCGACCGGTCCTAAGCCGAGGAACTTCACCCTCGCCGACCAACTCAATCGTTCTAAAGTTGAAGACAACTCCCCCGCCAGCTCGGGCGTCAGCCGGTCCTAGGCCGAGGACGAAGCAACAAAGCAAAATATACGAGAAGCTCGGGTAAGTCAAATTTCGTTTATAACAGTATGTCTTATTTACAGGAAATCAAAGTGAAGAAACCTCTCTACAATTAATCCGCTCTCAACGGACAACAAAGCTCGTCACCTACAGAAACTAGGGCCACACCGGCGAAGCAAAACTTGTCGACTAAAAGAACTCGAAGTTGCAGGCATAAGCAAAAATCCATGCAACCAGCAATTATTGGCTCTGGACCAGGGAGTCGCTGGCGAGGCCGAAGGAGAAAGCAGGGTCAGGGGTCCATTCCAAGTAGACTGGCCCAAAGCGAATCGGATGCTAAAAAATTTGAGGATAAACAGCCAGGAGGAACGACCTAGGGAACCCGGGCTCGAGAGGACACATCCTCGGGCACCTCCCCCTGCTCGGAGCAAGGGGGATCGACCGGCGGAGGGGCTTGCTGAACACGCTCCGCACATTCTCGGAAGGAAGACTGGACGACTTCGACGATCCGAGGGGCGATGAGGTCTTCATACGCACCGAAGGCCTCCCTGAGAACCTCGAAGATCCTCTTCCCCAGGGTCTCGAAGACGCCCCTCTCCACCTCCTCTGCAAGCCGCGTCACCTGGCGCCGATCCGACAGTTCCCTCTGAAGCTCCTCCCTCTCCAGGCGGAACGACTCCGCCGCTTCCTCAGCCGACTGACGGACATCCTCCAGCTTTCCCTGGAGGTCACCCACTCGTCCCTCCAACTCGGCCACTCGGAGCTTGAGACGCCGAGACTCCATCTGGGCCTCCGTCATAGCCACCTCCGCCGCCCCGGCCCGCTCCTGGGCCCTCATGGAGGACTCCTCCAGCTCCCTCAAGCGGACGGCTCGACACTGCAACTCCACAGCGAGCGCTGAACCCTGGAAAGACGAGACATGGGCTAAGAAGAGGATAAAGGGAAGGAGAGGATAGCAAGATAACCGAACCAGTTGAAGGATCCAGACCAAGGAATCCGACATCTTGTCGGCAGGGATCTTCTTGAGGAGGCTGCGGTCCCGGGGAGGGACGAAGACCTCGACAACCTGCTGGGCCAAGGCTCGGTCGACAAACATCGAACTCCCAGGGACGAAAAGGGAAGCCAAATTGCTTGCCAACAAGGCCCCGATCCCCGGTGATACGGGCGAGGACGCTGCGAGGGGGGTGGTCGACAAGGCTACCGAAGGATCCCCGGTGGTCGCCGCAGGAAGCTCGGAACCCGCCGGACTGGAGGGATCCGCGTCCTCCTTCATCTTCTTTCCTCCGTGGGGCTCCGAAGGAGCCGGAGGGGAGCGCTTCCGCCTCGCACCATCCCCACCCTCGGGAACCTGAGGGGGCACGCCAAGGGCAGGAGGGACTGCACCGGACCCGTCATTACCCCCTGCCTCTTGGGCTGACGGGGCGGGTCCGGCCCTTGTGACCCCCCCGGAAAGGGGATCGCCAGAAGAAGAGGCGGGAGGCGCGGCCACCACTTTACCCACGGAAGGCTCGGCTCGGCGCACTTCCTCCTCAACGGTCCGCCGAGGCGCCCTTCCAGAGGTACTACCTCGGCTCCGAGCAGCTCCACGGCGGATCAGTTCATCGACGTCACGGACGAACTCGTGGCCAGCCATCCCTGCAAGGGAAACCAAAATCAGGATGAGTCACAGGGCGATTCAAGACTGAAAAGGCGACCTACCCGGAGACCACAAGACGGCCTTCAGGAGTAGGTCGTCCAACAAGGACCAGATGGACTTCGATTCCAAGGGGAGGGTCGACAGCAGCGCGGCGGCTGCCCGATCGACATCTGAGAGAGCTAGCGGCGGGCGAGGCTGGACAGACCCGCCCCAACTTGTCAAAATCTGGGCATCCCCCAGGATGACCACAAAGACGTAATCCGAACTCCAATCCCCCGACCAGCGGGGTAGCCCGATCAGGCATTCCCTCCTCGAGCGGGCTCGGAGCTGCAGCCATGACCCCGGGCCGACCGTCTGGATCTGGTAAAAATGGAAGAGAAGGGGGAGAGACGGCTCCAGACCGCGGGTACAACAGAGCGTAGCGAAGCCCGTCAGTACCACAATCGAGCAAGGGGTGAACTGGCAAAGCGGCACCATGAGATATTCCATGACCTGGATAAGGAAGGGATTGAGCGGGAAACGAAGACCCAGGCGAAACATTTCGACGTAGACGCCGACTTCATTGCTCCTCGGAAGGCAAATCCGCTCGTCGACGAATGGAACTCGGACATCGTACGGGAAGCAGAGATACCTTTCCCGGATCTCCGTGACCGCCGAAGGAATGGTCCTCGACGGCGTTCGGAGGACAACCGGGGGCACGTTAAGACGCACGGCAGCCGACGCCACGTCATCACAGGCGTAGTCTGGGAATAGCTTCCCCTTCCCCTTATCTCGGAGGGGACGACTCCCGGAGGAGGAACCTGATCCCACTAGCCGAGGCCTGCCCCGCCTGGACTCTGGAGAATCCCTCGCCCCTCGGCCAGAACCGCCTATCCTAAGAGCAGCCATAATACGAGAGCGAGAAAGGAATTACCTTTTAACTAGTTTGGGGGAGACGAGGAAGCGAGGGCGACGGGAAATTCCGAGTTGTGGAAAGCCTAGAACAATGGGAAGAGCAAGAAAGAAGTGGAGATCAACGCAGCTGGGGATCTTATATACCGGACACAGGGACGAATTCGAAGCGCCTGACAAGAACGCGTGTCAGGACTCGAAGAACCGGCGGCATTTCGAAATCGGCGCCAAGGGAAGTCCAATCGATCCGCCTCATCATGACCTACATTTATGACCACGCCTCGATTAAAGCGCCACTCGGAATCCCAGGAGGCACAGCGGTTGAACCGAGCAAGCCAAGGCCGATCGACCCCACCGAGGGCGGCTCACGAACCCCTCGGCTTCTCAACTTAAGACGACCCCGCGAGCGATGGGGATAAGCTCGCAGCTACACGTGGCAGCATCAGAGGACCGACGACGCTTCGGAGCCCGTGCCTTAAAAGTATCGAACGGACCAACTCATGATGACGACTAATAAATGAGTCGGCATCGACTGACGAGCCTATCAAAGTCGGCTGAAGACGCATCGGCCGAGCCGAACCGGCCGAAGCCGATCAACCCGACCGATGGGGGCAATTGTTACGCCTATTTAACCGAGACCCGAAAGACGCGAGCCCAGAAACCTGACTGCCGGTCAAGAGCCCATCTGCGCGCTCAGGCCCACTCGATAAAAGCCCTATAAGGGACCCCCCCGAATGTCGATCCGGCCCGGCCCCGATAACACGCTGGCCACTCGCCCACTCCTGCGATAACCGCTCCCCCGGTTCCGCGACCACTGAAGGGCAGTTAAGGGGAGATGCGGGCATGGCGCAGGGAGTGGCGACGGGGGGCGGATTGAGGGGGCACGATTGAGGGCGGACGAGCGACGTGGGTCGGGGACAATCACGGCGGAGGTCTATAAAGGGGCTAGGAGGACGACAGGACAAAGGACCGCCTCTCAGGTATCTAGAACCTAAGGTACTCCATCAACGACCTAGTTCCCCCATTTCATCTCCTTCCTCCCCCGCTCGCGCCGTGAGACGCCGTTCCGATCTCCTCACGAGTCGAACCGTCTCCACCGGGCCTCCTCTTTCAGATCTCTGTCTGACTTAGGCATCGGAGGGGATTTGGCCGGAACCAAGGTCCGGCCCCCTGACGAGTGTTCTCGTCTACGCAGGAGGGCATCAGATCCACGGGCCGAGGCTTCCCCTCCGCCCCTCGCCGACCACGCAACCAGCTGGACGATTGAGGCTTCCCCTCGTCGTCCGACCGCCGAGGCCGAGCGCAACCGACCGAGTCCGAGCGTCTCGACCCGGGCCGAGGCTACCCCTCGCCCTACCAACGGCCGAGGACCCAGATTCAACCCAGTCGACGCGCTCTACGTCGTCTGCTGGTCCGACTCGAGCCTCAACTGCACCAACTCGACTCGCCCGAGGGACCCAAACGGGCCCCTTGACCACGTTGACCGGGTTGTCCACGGTCAACGCTTTGTAGTGAGAAAACACTCTGAAACAATATCCATGTATGAACTTCTCCCATCCTCTATAAATAAAGTCCTGAGGTTTCCCCCGGAAGATACGTTCACACCACGTTATTAGCACGTTCTCCCTGAGATTGAAGGATCGTACTTTACGAAAGCTAGGAAGGAGAAGTTCAATCCATCGCGCGCGGACGTCATCCACCTCCATGTGCTTGTCTTCCTCGATCTTTCAGGTATATCGAAAATGATGCAATTTTTTTATCATGATAATGATGCATATGTTGTAGATCTTCCTAGATCTAACATAAAAATAATAATTTTGAGTAGGACGGGGCTCTCGCCGCCGATCCTAGTGAAGAACAGCCACCGACGTAACCTCCAGGTGCCCCGCCAATCCACTCGCGGTGGCGGCACGTAGCCGCATGCAGCGGCGGTAAAAACCCTAACCTAGGGGTTTTCACAAAAAAACAACAAAATCTCAAAACCACACGACCAGCCGACGTCGTAGGTGCCGCCGGCAGCCGCAGACCCCCCTTTTGTCGCACCGCAACCCTAATGGCGGTGGCACGCTGACGTCTTAAGCGATGGCAAAACCCTAATGTAGGGGGTTTCCAAAAAAACAAAACAAAACAAAACCAATTTTTTTTCACCAACCCTAGCGCCGGCGGCCCCTCGTTGCCGGCATCCTCGCCCCTAGCACCGTCGCTTCCCCAGCGGCGGTGGCACGCCGCCGCTGAGTGGCGGCAAAACCCCAAGACAGGGTTTACAAAAAAAGAAGAAAATTTCACCGCTGGCGGCCCCCCTTACCGACGGCACCAACGCTGCCTTACGGTAGCGCGCCAACCGCACTATGGGGCGGCCGCCCTCCTGCCCCCCTTTGCCGGTGGAAAACCACCGCGGGGAGTGACGACCGCTAACCCCGCCGCTCCCCCCAAAAAACCCTAATGGGCTTCTTGCCCAACCCCAATTTTTTTTGTTTTTCCTCTTAACCCGAGGCCCGCAGCTCTGTTGCGGGCTCGGCCCAACACAAAAAAGGAAGAATAGGAAAGCTACTTATTTGATGAATATGGAGAAGAGCAAGGAGGCAAATGGGGATATTTGATGAATAAAAGGGGTCACAAAAAGGAAAATTTATTCCTTTTTCAAACAAATTGCATGAGGGCTTTAATCAATTGTATTTTAATTGACCCCTATACACACATCTTATTTTCTAGCATATTATCATATTTGATGCCTGTGTTTATGATCATATTTATATGCCTTGCATCACATATATCTGCCACATATTCTAGGATAAATTTTATGCTTAGTTGTGCAAGCATTAGCTTAATAATTATGAAGATCTTACGACCGCTCTACCGTTGTTTATTTAACCTAACGGTGTATGACATCGCTCTGTGGTCCGATTAATTATTAAGCATTAAAAATGATAACTTTATCCTGTTGAATTTGTGATGCCTGTGATGCGTTATAAACATGCTTTCTGAGCACAAATTTTGCATGAATGGCTAATTATGGTTTTGGATCGGCCGTTTAGTCTAACATTTTACTTTTCCTACACTTTTCTTTTTCTTTTGATAGATTTTGTAGTGAGGAAAAACATGTAATGCCCAAGACCCATGACCGGTTCCATTGAGGCGGAGGCCACTTCTAATTATGAAGATTTTCATGGGACCTATGTGGTTTCCAAAGTTCTAATTTTCTCTTTCATTTGTATAAAATGGACTGTATATCTAGACTTTGGGACATTATTTTTTATGTGGTGACTGGTCGATCCACGTACTTAGTTTATTCATTTAAAATTGCATCTGTATGACATAATTCTTTTCAATATTATTAATTAATGCAAAATTTTGCTTCTGTAGATAAATGACAAAAATCGCAAGCATCAATTTTGAAATTCTCGATGCATCAGGAAAGAATTATTTAAGCTGGCGGCTTGATGTCAAATTCCACCTGCGAACTCAATCCATTATATAGCCACAATCACAAAAGATGGCTCTACGACTGATATTGAAAAGAACTAAAGCTATTATATACATTCGTCGCCACATGGATAAGACCCTCAAGGCTGAATACCTTACGGTCGAAGATACACTAGAGCTGTGGACTGCCCTTAAGGACTTGTATAAACACCAGAAAGATGTTATACTCCTAAGGGCCCGTTATGAGTGGGAGAATCTGAGACTTCAGGACTTTAAGTCCATAGCTGAGTACAACTCAGCTCTGGATAGCATCACCTCACGCCTGAAGTTGTGTGGTGAAGAAGTCTCCGAGGATTGTCTGCTGGAAAAGACTTACACGTCGTTCCATGAAAAAGATGCGATATTAATGCATCAGTACCGTGAACGAAAGTTCACTAAGTATTTTGAGCTGCTATCGTGCTTACTAATGGCTAATGGCTGCACAGAACATAGAGCTTCTCTTTACCACTCATAACATGCGCCCTACTGGCACGGCCCCCTACCAGAAGCTCACAATGCATCTTCTTCCAAGAAGAAGAAGAATAATAATAAAATGAAAGGAAAATTCCAGAGGGAGGACCAAACAAAAAGGCCAAAGGACAAGTCCACCAGAATAGAAATGAAGGGAGGCAGAAATTCACATGGCACAGAAATGATAATAACAGAAATCAAGCACCCCCACCAAGAAAGGATTGGGAAGACCATTACCATATTTGTGGCTTAAAAGGACACTGGTCCAAAGTGTGCAGAACTCCGCGACACCTACAAGATTTGTATAAAGAGAGCTTGAAGAAGAAAGTTGAAACAAATCTGGTGGCCACCCACTCATGCTCCAGTCCAATTTACAGTTGATGATTTCGAAAAAGATGAATTGTTTAATTAGTTGCCTTTTATCTTTGTTAAAAACATTGTCATTGAGAGCTATCTATGTTTTTCATGGAGAGTGCTATTGAATAAAGTAGTTATGTTTTTGAAATAAAATTTGCTCATATGTTTCATCTTTTAATAGATGGACTGCTCTCATGACTGCTAAGTAGACAGTGACTTAACACATACAATCCTTCAATAAAAATGCTAATTTCATAGCATTATACCATATAGCCTGGTATACAATATCAGGACCATCAAACATGATTGAAGGATTAGGGAATGCAACATTATGGCTCTCAAATGGTACACAAATAAAAATAAAGGATATATTATTCTCTCCGAATTCAAAACGAAACTTATTAAGTTTCAAGAACATCTGTATAAACGGGTTTCACTTAGAAACTGCAAGTATAAATAAGAAAAAATATCTGTATATGACGTCTCAAGAAAAAGAAGTCAAATCCATATTTGAGCGTTTTGAGAGCCTTTCATCAGGCCTATATCATACAAAGATTCGGAGAGAGGAAGCAGATTTGACGAAGCTTATGAAGTGCTCGATATAATCCAAGTTTCTACTTTGGCATGATAGACTTGGCCACCCTGAATCGGTTATGATGCACCACATCTTATCCCAATCATTTGGGCATGATTTGAAGAATCAGAAGATTCTTCAAAAGGGAGAATTTCCTTGCATCCATTGCTACAAGGTTAAACTAATTGCAAGGCCATCTCCACTAAAAGTGGACAAAGAATCTCTACGCTTCCTCGAAAGAATACAAGGAGATATTTGTGGACCAATCCATCCCCTAGTAGGCATTTTCGGTACTTTATGGTACTGATTGATGCATCCTCAAAATATTCGTATGTGTGTCTATTATCGACCCACAATCTAGCTTTTCTAAAGATACTAGCACAAATAATAAAATTTCGGGCGCATTTTCCAGACAATCAAATAAAGACAATCAAATAAAGAAAGTCTGTCTGGATAATGCTGGAAAATTTACCTCTAGTCATTTCAAGAATTTTACCGGACAACTGGGATAAAAATTGAACATCTGGTCCACATGTTCATCCCAAAATGGGTTTGTAGAGTCACTGATAAAAATACTCCAATAGATTGTACGTTCATTACTAATGAAATCCCAGTTGCCGGTGACTGCATGGTGACATGCAATATTGCATGCTGCTTCTTTAATAAAAATCAGACCCTCTGGAGGTCAGAGTCTTACTCCATTGCAACTTGCATATGGAATAACATCGAACATTTCTCACTTGAGAATTTTTGACTGTGCAGTCTATATCCATATAGCACCACCACATAGGACAAAAATGGGTCCTCAACGTCGTCTAGGGATCTATGTAGGATTTGACTCATCCTTAATTATAAGATACCTAGAACCCCAAACGGGAGACACATTCAAGGCATGTCTTGAAGACTGTGAATTTGTTGAGATAACATTTCTCAAATTAGGCACAGATATTGCAAAATCAAGAGCTACACAAATAATATCATGTGATACAAAATCATTGACCCACTATGATCTGGTAAACAAGCAATGTGAAGATGAGATCCCGAAGATCCTCCACAATCAAAACACTGTTCATCAGTTATCTGATTCATTTACTAACAACCAAAAGATTGTTAAACCATACATCCTTACTGCAAATACTCCAGCTAGAATTGACATCCCCGAGAATGGATGCAATCCACCAGCAGCAGAAGTGGATGTTCCTCAACTGAAAACAGGCAGACCACCAGGCTCCAAAAACAAAAATCCAAGAAAAAGAAAAACTCCTGGAGACCTTGTGACAATACCACCACAGAAAATTGAGCTCATGTCCATACCGAAATCCATTGTAGAGGAAAAGCCGTGAGAAACTGAAATATCATTAAATTATGTACGTACAGTGGAGGTGTTGGACAGAAAGAGTACAATCGTTGACGATGACTTCGTATTTCATATTGCCATTCACGTCGCTAAAAGTGACGATGATAATAATCCACATTCTGTTGTTGAATGCAAACGAAGAAATGATTGGCCAAAGTGGAATGTGGCAATAGAAACAGAGCTAGACTCGCTTAAGAAATGCAAAGTCTTTGGACCAATAGTCCACACCGAATGGTGTCAAACCTGTGGGATATTATTAGGTTCATGATAATCAACCAATAAGAACCCAAATTCATTTTGGATTTGATTTCCTTCAATGCACATACACATAATTTTTTGGATTCATGCAAATTTTTCATAACCTTATATATATATGTATTTTTACCATATTTGTCTAAATTCTTTGGAACCCAAATTTGTTTATCATGCAATTTATGCTTAGAAATAAAATCCATTTTATTGCATGAATGCATAACGACATGATTTGTTAATCCAACTTTTGAGTTGCACTATTTGAAATATTGGATGAAATATTGGACTTCACTTTCTTCTTGCATGCAAACTTTTTATACGTAAAAGCATAATTTTTCTTAACTCTATGAGCATGCAAATTATTTCTAACATGATTCTTTTCATTTTAAAGATCAAGCTCAGATTTGCAATCACGTTTACATGTAGGAATTGTGCTTAAGCTAACATTTCTCTTATTAAGTTTATCAAATTTAAGAACAAGTTCTTCATGCGTTTGTTTACTGAGAAAATTGGCTAAATAGCACCGGTCAACGAGTGGTTTTAATTTTTACCACCAAGTTTAAAAACTTTGCTAGAATACCACCCCCTTAAAAAAGAGACTAAAATACCCTTTTCGTTCCCAAACACTAAAATACCCTCTACGTCGACGCCGAACTCCGACCACCCCGCTTCTCCGTACTCCAACCACCCCGCATCTACGGCAACGCCTCGCCGTACTCCGACAAAGCCCTATGAGCCAATTTGCGCCAATTTGCGCTAATTTGCGCCAATATACGCCAATATACGCCACGATACGTGACGTATATTGGCGTATATTGGCGCATATTGGTGCAAATTGGCGCAAATTGGCTCATAGGGCTTTGTCGGAGTACGGCGAGGCGTTGCCGTAAATGCGGGGTGGTCGGAGTACGGAGAAGCGGGGTGGTCGGAACCCAACGCTGAAAATATCCTCTACGTTGACGCCGAACTCCGACCACCCCGCTTTGCCGTACTCCAATCACCCCGCATCTACGGCAACGCCTCGCCGTACTCCGACAAAGCCCTATGAGCCAATTTGCGCCAATTTGCGCTAATTTGCGCCAATATACGCCAATATACGCCACGATACGTGGCGTATATTGGCGTATATTGGCGCATATTGGCGCAAATTGGCGCAAATTGGCTCATAGGGCTTTGTCGGAGTACGGCGAGGCGTTGCCGTAGATGCGGGGTGGTCAGAGTACGGAGAAGCAGGGTGGTCGGAACCCAATGCCGAAAATACCCTCTACGTCGACGCCGAACTCTGACCACCCCGCTTCACCGTACTCCGACCACCCCACATATACGGAAACGCCTCGCCATACTCCGACAAAGCCCTATGAGCCAATTTGCGCCAATTTGCACCAATATGCGCCAATATACGCCAATATACGTTACGATACTTGACGTATATTGGCGTATATTGGCGCAAATTGGCGCAAATTGGCTCATAGGGCTTTGTCGGAGTACGGTGAGACGTTTCCGTAGATGCGGGGTGGTCGGAGTACGGCGAAGCGGGGTGGTCGGAGTTCGGCGTCGACGTAGAGGGTATTTTAGTGTTTGGGAACGAACGAGGGTATTTTAGTCTCTTTTTTAAGGGGGTGGTATTCTAGCAAAGTTTTTAAACTTGGTGGTAAAAATTAAAACCACTCGTTGACCGGTGCTATTTAGCCAATTTTCTCTTGTTTACTTAACGAGATAGCATTAACAAGTATATCAATTTTAGCATTATACTTTTTATATTCATATATGGGCAAAGTATTTTTCTCTGTTTGATTTTTGTTTTCTAAACTCAATCTTTCAATAATTAAATTAGCATCATTTAATTTAAAGAAATAAATATCATGCTCACTTTTTAATAATTCATATTCATGAGTAAATACACTATGTTCATGTTTCAAATTTTTATGATCATGTTTCAATGTATCATGTGCATTTTTTTATCTTCTTATGATCATGCCTCAATGATTTAAATTTATTTTTTAATGATCTATACTCATTAACTGAATCATTGTATTCATTTACTAACTCATTATAATCGTTATCATTTTCCGAGTTAGAGTTTACCTCCTCATCCATTTGTGATGTGTAGCACATGTTTGTGGTTTCTCTTTTTCCTTCTTTGTGAGATGAGACCTTGGATGTTGATTCATCATACTCCTCTACTATGCGTCATAATTGGTTTGTTAATTCTGCATGTAACACATAATTGAAAATTTTGATAATTAAGAAAAAAAGCAAAATATTCATTACGTTTTAATTTAGAGTTGCCTTATGTTTTTTTTTCATTTGACCATTGTGAGGTGGGTGTTGTTGGTTTATGGTAGGACATCTCTACGAGGGTCCAATAGTTGAGGTTGATGGATTTGAAATATTTCATCATACGCCACTCTTCCAACCTTTGTAGTTGGAGCCATCAAACCACGATGGAATAAGTGGAAATTGACCTCTGGTGAATGTGAAACTTGTTGACTCCATCTGTTAACCTGCTCTAAATTTTTGTTACCGTTGAGTAGGGTTAACCCAAGCGCTCTGATACCAAATGTTAGGATATTGTGCCGATGGATGGGATGCTTAAACATTAAACAGTTGCAGTTTGTGTAAGCTTCTCAATAAATTAAAATTCTCAAACACGAAGATGCACATTGGAATAATAAACCTAAGAAAATTATAATCACATTCAGAACATAACACAAGTAGAGAAGTGCAAACCACAAACACAAACACGAATACTTATCCTGGTTCAGTTAACTCACGTGACCTACATCCAGTCCTCAAGTCTCACATGAGCTTTCCACTATTCTCAAGAATAATACAATCCTTTCCACTACACCACAAGTCGATGTATGGAAACCACCACTCAAACATGCTCTAGTATCAAACCTCTTAACTAAGAGAACCACCGCCTCCAACACTTGTAGCCAACCCTCACAACTGAGGCAATCTTTGAGAGCAGTTACAATTTTCCTAAGCCTTGAAGATGAAGCTTATATAATGTAGTGTGGCTAAGGGATTGTGATTTCTATTCTAGAGAATTGATCTTGGGAGAGAATTGAAATCTCAGCTCAAGGAGAATGGAAATGCAAAGCTATAGCTTTTGGGTAATTATGGATTTTCCTCTTTCTTTCTCCTTTTCTTTATCATGTATGTTTCATCGTAAATTATAGCTAAATAACCTGCAATGATATCTATTTATAGAGGTGAAGAAAAGTATGAGAAAATCCCCAAAATACCACAAGCCAACGGCTAGAAAATGGCTAGTTGCGAAAAATCTGTTTTCTGTAACGGTTAGTTACTAATTGACTAGAGTACAAGGATTGGTCGACTAATTGGTTCATTAGTCAACTAATCATAATTCTAATCTACTAAGCTAGTCATTCCAGAGTAGTAGTTTTCAACCATTGAGTTAGTTGACTATAGTTCATCAGCTAGTCGACTAATTCATGAATTAGTTGCATAGTCTGTATACTCTGGTCGACTAATCCCCCCCAGCTAAACAAGGTTAAAACCCAGTATCCTATTAGTCGACTATGGATCATATTGGTCGACTAATACAAGCAGAAATGTATTGTTTGACTATAAAACTTTGATTTTTATGCATGAATTAATTCCTTTTTAGTTCAGTTATTTACCTAAAGTTTCATGTGTGTGTGTGTGTGTGTTTGTGTGTGACATCTTCAAGGCATTAACATGAATTCTAAGGCAAGAATAAAGTATTACAACAAATATAGAAATATGTCTTCACTGCCTTGATTTGTTATAACCTTTAGCTCCATGATCTTGCCATTGAATTCTTCAATTCATTTTGATACCTTGGAATCACACCACCATCTAATGTTTGTCAAGCTTGAATTAATCTTGCTTTGGTTTCCTCCATGCTTGAGCAAACCACACTTGGTTTTTTGTTCCTTTCAAACTAAAGAAATTCATAAGACCAAAATATAATGTTTGTTTATCATCAAAACATGTATTGGGAAATCCAATACCACACAAAAGTTGTACTAAATAGCTTACTATCATTTTAAACAAGATGCATCAATTGCAATTGTTGGAAATTTTGAATTTTTTCAAATGTATTTGGACGCTCTCTTGGTTTTCCCTCCAAAAGGTTTAGTCCCACATTGCTTGGAAATAAAATTTTTGAGGAGTATATAAGGTTTTTGTTTAGCCATGGGGGTGTGCCCCAAGGGGTAGACTCTTTTGTGAAGGGGAGAGGACTTACATGAACATGTGTTCAACACACGCGCGCCGCCGCCGCCGCCGGCCGGCGGACCGGCTGTGTCGTGTCGTGCACACGGTTATTATTTTTTGAATAAAATAATTATTATATATAATTATTTTGAATTTCAAATTTCAAACCTTTTCATTAACTTTCAAATTCAAACGTTATCATTAACGTTCAGATCCAAAATTTACTCCCCATCACTCTCTTAGATCCATAATTTTCGTTGACAGAGGTTATTTTGGGCTGTTTTATCCTAGGGACGACGGGGCTTTACACTGATTGCACAACCTTGGACAGAGCTGCGAAACGTTTTAAAGAGAGTGACCTAGTACGCGACTCAGCCCATCTCATTTGGTAACTTTGTTCCTGTCCCTTTTTCGGATTCTGTAGCAACAACAATTTTAAGACGATTCTCTGCCATGACTATCGAAACCGATGCTGTCATTCTTACTTCTGATCTTAACAAACCTTTCCGTTTTGAAGGCTCACATTTTAAACGTTGGAGGTAGAAAATATTGTTTTTTCTAACTATGAAAAAGGTTGCCTTTGTGTGTACTTCAGATAAACCACTTTTCGTTCTTTCCGAAAATCCTACTGAAGCTCAGATCAAGGAATCCCAAACCTGGGATGAAACGGATTTCCTTTGTAAGAATTACATACTCAATGGACTGTCTGATGATCTTTATGATAATTACAGTTCTCACAAAACAGCTAAGGAAGTTTGGGAGGCACTTCAGAAGAAATACGACACTGAGGAAGCTGGATCCAAGAAGTATGCAATCAATCATTATCTGAAATTTCAGATGACCGACGACAAATCTATGGAAGTTCAATCTCACAAGCTACAGAAAATAACTCATGAAATTGTTTCTGAAGGTATGTCTATGGATGAACAATTCCAAGTTGCTGTTTTGATAGACAAACTGCCCCCTAGTTGGAAAGATTTTAAGAATACATTTAGACACAAAACTTAGCAATTCTCATTAGAAAGTTTGATAACTCGTCTTCATATTGAGAAGGAGGCCCGTAAACAGGATAAGAAAGATGAAATTAATACTGTTTCAAACAGTAAGAAATCTGCTTCTGTAATTCTGAAACCTAAAGGAAAACCTATGAAGAATCAGAATCAGAAGCGCAATCACTATAACCAGACTAAGAATGGTTCTCAGAATCAGAAAGGACCGAAACCTCCTTCAAGAAATGACACGATATAGTTTCTTTGCTACGGCTGTAATAAGCCTAGCCTTTGGCTCAGAACTGTTAGAATAAGTGTCGTCCTGTTCCGCAGGAGAATCTTACCGAAGAAGAGCTGGTTGCAATGATTTCTGAAGTCAATGTAATCGGTGGATCCGAAGGGTGGTGGGTAGACACTGGTGTTTCACGCCATGCCTGCTATGATTGTGGCTTATTTAAGTCCTATTCACAAACTAAGGACAACAAAGTATTGTTGGGAGATTTCCACTCCAATAAAGTGGCTGGTGTTGGCGATGTTGAATTAAAGTTTATCTCTGGAAAGACTGTTACTCTCAAAGAAGTTCTGCATACTCCAGAGATGAGGAAGAATCTTATTTCGGGCTATCTTCCCAACAAGGCTGGGTTCACTCAAACTATTGGGGTTGATTTGTATACTATTTCTAAAAACAATTTATTTGTTGGGAAATGGTATGCCACTGATGGGATGTTTAAATTGAATGTTGATGCTAATAAAATTTCATCTTCTGCTTATATGCTGTGTTCTTTTAATATTTGGTATGCTAGACTCTGTCATGTTAACAAACATATTATTAACAATATGAGCAAGTTAGGCCTAATCCCTAAAATATCATTAAATGATTTTAATAAATGTGAATTCTGTAGTCAAGCCAAAATCACAAAAACCCCACATAAATAAGTAGTTAGAGAATCTGAACCTCTTGATTTAATTCATTCTAATATATGTGAATTTGATGGTGTTTTAACTAGGAATTGTAAACGTTACTTTATCACATTTATTGATGATTGCATTGATTATACTTTTGTTTATCTCATGAAAAATAAAAGCGATGCTTTTGATATGTTTAAGTTACTTGTGATTGAAATTGAAAATCAATGTAATATAAGAAAATAAAGAGATTACGAACTGATAGATGAACTGAATATGACTATGATATTTTCATTGATTTTTATAATTCACATGGCATAATTCCTGAGAAAACTGCTCCATATTCTCCTGAAATGAATGGTAAAGCCGAAAGGAAAAACATAACTTTTGCTGAATCTGTAGTTGCTATTTTACTTAATTCTGGGGCTGCTTCTCATTGGTGGGGAGAAATTTTATTAACTGTTTGTTATGTGCTTAATAGAGTTCCTAAGTCTGAAAGCAAGATTTCTCCACATGAAGTTCTTAAGAATAAAAAACATATTTTGTCTTACTTTAAGACTTGGGGTTGTTTAGCCTATGTTATGATTCCTTACTCCAAGAGGAAGAAATTTGCTAGTAAGGCATATGAATGCGTGTTTATTGGTTATGCTATTAGTAGCAATGCATATAGATTCTATGATTTGAAAGATCATGTTGTTATTGAATCTAACGATGCTGATTTTTATGAAGATAGATATCTTTTTAAATTGAAGAATAGTGGGGGCTTAAATTCTAGTAATTTGCCTATTAATAATATTGATGAGTCTAATAAGGAATTAGAAATTGAACCTAGACGGAGTAAACATGCTAGATTATCTAAAGATTTTGGTTCTGATTTCTATACATATACCTTGGAAGAAGATCATAGCACTTTTAAATAGGCTATGTCCTCTGTAGATGCCAACTTTTGGCAAGAGGCAATAAATGATGAGATGGACTCTCTTGAGTCAAATAGGACTTGGCACATAGTAGATTTACCTCCTGGTTGTAAATCAATAGGATGTAAGTGGATTCTTAAAAAGAAGTTGAAACCTGATGGAACTATTGATAAGTATAAAGCTCGTCTGGTAGCCAAAGGTTTTAGACAAAGAGAAAATATAGATTTCTTTGATACTTTTTCACTTGTATCTAGAATTACATCCATACGTGTACTATTAGCTCTTGCTGCTATACATGATTTAGTACTACACCAAATGGATGTTAAAACAGCTTTTTTAAATGGTGAATTAGAAGAAGAAATCTACATGGATCAACATGAAGGTTTTGTAGTTCCTGGCCAAGAAGACAAAGTGTGCAAATTAGATAAGTCACTTTATGGATTGAAACAAGCTCCTAAGCAATGAAATGAAAAAATTTGATAACCTTGTTAACTCTGATGGTTTCAAAGTTAACGAAAGTGACAAATGCATATATTATAAATCTGAAAATGGTATTTGCACCATTATATGTCTTTATGTTGATGATATGCTGCTATTTGGTTCAAACATTCATGTTGTGAACAAAGTGAAATCCACGTTAATAGCAAACTTTGACATGAAAGATATTGGTGAATCTAATCTAATCCTTGGAATTAAAATAACTAGGTCTGAACATGGAATTTCTTTGAATCAATCTCATTACATTGATAAGATTCTAAAGAAATATAATTATTTTGATTGTAAACCAGCATGTACTCCATATGATCCTAGTGTTAAGTTGTTCAAGAACACCGGTGATGGTGTTAGACAATCTGAGTATGCGAGCATTATTGGCAGTCTTCGATATGCTGCTAATTGCATTAGGCCTGATATAGCCTACGCTATAGGGTTACTATGCAGGTTTACATGCAAACCTAGTATTGAGCATTGGCATGCTATTGAGAGAGTCATGAGGCACCTTAAGAGGACCATGAATTTCGGATTACATTATTATAAGTTTCCCACTATCCTTAAAGGATAAAGCAATGCTGATTGTTACACCCTTTCAGATGACTCCAAGGCAACTAGTGGCTATATTTTTAGCATAGCTGGTGGAGCAGTTTCTTGGAAATCCAAGAAATCGACTATCTTAGCTCAATCCACCATGTAGTCTGAGATGATTGCACTAGCTTCAGCTAGTGAAGAAGCAGGTTGGCTAAGAAACCTATTATCAGACCATCCTCTATGGGAAAGACCGATTCCAGCCATCTTGATCCTTTGTGATGGTACTGCAAGTATTGCAAAAATTCAGAACCGTTATTATAACGGAAAAAGGCGACAAATACGTCACAAGCACAACACTGTTAGAGAGTATATGACCTCTGGAGCTACGAGAGTGGATCATGTACGTACTGATGATAATTTAGCCGATCCTTTAATGACAGGATTAGCTCGAGAAAAGATTTTTAAAACCTCGAAAGGAATGTGACTCGTGCCCTTGGAATAATGAGTCACTTGTGAGGGAAACCCAACCTATAGACCGGAGATCCCAAGAAATGGGTTCAAAGGGTAATAACAAATCATGAAGTGATATGTGAAGAATCATGCTCTTATAATTTTTTAGTCCTATTCCATAGAAATTGAATTTGAGCATCATATTCTGAAGCGATAGAAGGATGAGTTATTTTTAACTCTCAATGAGATTTATACTCTTTGTGGAGTGGGGTACCTAGCTACAGGAGTACCCTTGATAGACTCACCTCTGTGAACATGGAAGTGTGTCCGCTTCCTATGGAATTTTGGGCAAATTCTCTAGAGCATTCACTATACTGGGATACACGTGCATGGTCGTAAAGCATATTCTTAAGAACAACACCTTGATAAGATTGTGTGTGTGTGTGTGATGATGTTAGAGATAGAGTTCAAAACTACGAGTTACTTTAGTAAAATCTAAATCATCGACACTATGTAAAGGTTCAAGTCGATAGACATCTTTGCTAATGCATAGTCTTATATTAAAATATACTGCTCGATGAAAAATGGAATTTGTTTTATTTTTAAAAAATTCAAGTGGGGGATTGTTGGAACTTTTGAATTTTTTAAAATGTATTTGTACTCTCTCTTGGTTTTCTCTCCAAAATGTTTACCACATTGCTTGGAAATAAAACTTTGGAGGAGTATATATGGCTTCTGTTTAGCCATGGGGGTGCGCCACAAGGGGTACAACTCTTTTGTGAAGGGGATAAGACTTACATGAACATGGGTTCAACACACACACGCACACAGCCGTCACCGCCGCCTGACCATCGGCCGGCCGTGACGTGTCGTACACACGGTTATTATTTTTTGGATAAAATAATTATTATAAATAATTATTTTGAATTTCAAATTTCAAACGTTTTCATTATTAACGTTTCAAATTCAAACGTTTTCATTAACATTCATATCCAGAATTTACTCCCCATTACTCTAATCTCTCAGATCCAGAATTTACTCATGTCTTTACAGCTTCTTCCCGTTATAATTTTCTTTATAAAAAAGTGTGCATGGTTTACATTTTTTACAGAGTTCAGAAACAAGATTCTATGTATTGCGAAAATTCCCCAAGCTTTTGAGCATTACGAAAAATTCCCCATCAGCCTATTCTTTTATTCTCAGTTTTTTTCCCTCCCGCAAATTTCTTTCTTCATAAATTTCCCTTCTCGATTCTGAGTAGTACGACGTTGTTGGGTGGTGTTTTTATGGAGATCATCTTCCAGTTCAGAGTTAATCGTTGACATAGGTTATTCTGGGCTGTTTTATCCTGGGGACGTCTGGGCTTTACACTGCTTGCACAACCTTAGGCAGAGCCGCGAAACGTCTTAAAGAGAGCGACCTAGTCCGCGACTCAGCCCGTCTCATTTGGTAACTTCGTTCCTGTCCCTGTTTCGATTTCTGCAACAACAACAACATTAATTGACGTTAGGACATACATATCCCAATAGAAAGTCTGTAGTAAAATCAACCTATTGGTGAGTGACTTTTTCAGATACAGTTTCTCTAGCTTTCCCCATAATCCCTTGGTCGTAGTCTACTCAGACACCCGATAAATCATCTCATCCGATTAATTGAGTCGGATGGTTGTCATAGTCGAGTCCTCCATCTTTATCTTCTCCCTTTTTGTGATTTAAGTATACATATCATACAACATCATGTGAACATGATCCATTCTCAAGATTACCTTTATTTGGTATCGACATATCTCAAAGTTTTTCTTGCCATCAAACTTTTCATTTTGTGTTACGCTCCTCATCGTTGCATACGAGCCACCTGCATACGAACTCGAACCAATTGCTCCTCTAATTGCACAGCCTTTTGTGAAAGAAATCTCCGACATTGCATTGGACTTGTTTCTCGAACCTTGATCTGATACCAATTGTTGAATGTGGCTGGGACCGCTTCTCTTCTGTTTCTATGCCCTCTTTATAGGCTTATCAACTACATAATCTCCCTGTGAATTCCAAGATCGTTAACCCAATGAACAAAGCTTATGCCACTCTCTTCAAAACTCACAACACAGCTTCGTGTGTGTGTTGGGGGGGGGGGGGGTTGAGGGTTACACTTCCATGTGGGGTTGAGGGTTACGCTTCCTATGGATAAATGTCTCAATGTTTCTACTGACGATTTGAACATTCCTTCAAATGATGGTATTGAAAATGGAGGTACCTCTGAGGGTGTTGATAATGGTGGCACCTTTGAGAATGTTGACATTGAGGATCCCAACAATGAAGTGAATGAAGAGAAATATGAAGAATATGAGAACGAGTGGCAGGTCCACGTGGAACCAACTATAGATAATGCAGAATGGCTAGAGGAGATATTGCCTAAAACTCCTATTAATAGGGCCCTACCTTGTAGAAGGAGTTCAAGAATAAAACATCCTAAAAAGAGATTTGGAAGAAAACTGGTCATGATTTTGTTGTTAATTGTTTTTGTATCGAGACCTTAGTGTCATTTTAGTTTCCTTGTATGGACGTAAACTTCTATTCCATTATTGTAATTGCTTGAGTTAAATGAATAAAATTTATAACTTTTCAAAAAAAATATGGGGTTGAGGGAGGTGAGCATTCGGTGTAGGAAATTTCCTACACAGTCCATCGAAAACATCACATTCCACTTAATTTTTTCAAAATTTTTTGCTACGAATTGTTGTACACATTCTATAACCCCAAAACCTCAAATATAGGTGAACCCTACGGGGATTTGACCTTCGATCGTCTCGTGACAAAAAAGTTCTATTGTTCAGAAAACGTTGAATTTGTAACAATCAGATCGAGGGTAAATTGCGTTAGATTCACTTGATTTTTGGTATGTTCATCATTCATGATATGTACATCAAGATAAACAGGGTTGATTATTGGAAAAAGATTGGAAATTGAAGTTTTATGAGGACGGTGTAGGAAATTTCCTACACTGAATGCTCATATCCCTTTATATATATATATGTATATATATACATATATGTATATATATACATATATAATTTAAGGTTAGGGATAGTTGTCGGCTGAGGACACCCAAAGGGGGTCAGAGAGGAAGGAGTTAAGGATTTTGGGCTAGGGGAGGCCCTACCAAAGGGGCTTAGTGACGGGAATTCGCTGTACTAACAACAAGTGGGTCGTGCATTAGAACATCAAGACCAATCCTAGAATTTGCATCCTTACCCAAACCTAAAGGGAAACATTCGAGCAATCAATAGAAGCATCCGTGCCAATACCTGCCCCCAAGGGCGACTCCAAACTGCCACCAGAGAACCCATCATCCTGACATGCCCCACGAAATGCCCCAACCCCCAAAACAACAGAGGCCCGACCCCCTCCCGCGTGAAGACTCCGAGTTAAACCCCCCATAGTTGTTGATTTATGTCGGTCCTCGTCTGGAATGTCCGGGGGTTGCACTCAAAAGCTCGACGGAGGGATGTCCGTCACCACATCACCAAGTATAGAGCCTCTCTTGAGGGTCTTTTGGAGACCAAGACCATTGGCCCCTCTAGAGATATTATGTCGTCTTGTTGCCCCAAGGTTGGGTGTAACGCCCTGCTCCCCGGGATATCCCGGATTTTTGAAACTGTCCCAAGTATCCTTGAAGGGGCAGAGGTGATGAAGAAAGAGAAAGGAAGAGAGAGGAAGAAGAACATTCTGGGATAGTACCTGTAATGCTCTATATACAACAACAAGGAGAACACATTCCACTTATACAACATCACAAAGAGTACATGCGCAATTTCACATTGCTATTATAAGGGCCAACACAACATCTGATACAAAAGTACATCTATAGATTTCAACTCAAGTTACACCTCCAAAGGACAATATCAACACCACAACCCCAAAGTACAACTCAACTCACTGAACTACCCCACACCCCCAGCTCCATGCTCACAAGTCTCCCAGGCCCTCCAACTATCTGCTACCTGTGGAAAGAGGGGAGGGCACGACAAAGCGATCCAGTAGGGATGCCTAACTAGTATGGCATTTTATTCAACAGTCATGCAAGATGCAATGTATGACATGTTATGGCATATGAAATGAAACATAAATGGAAACAATAAACTTACAATAATGACATAAAGAAAATGAGATATGATAGCAACATATAGGAAATACAATACGTCCATGGTCATAAGAGAGTATCAAGTAATTACAACTATAACAAGTAAAAGAAATAACTACAAGCATACAAAGAAAAATTAAGTGTCTCTATTTATTGTTATTTATTTGGAAACCTGGGTAAACGCAGGACATAAGGACCTAGACCTCACCCTAAGGTGGGTTGGCACTCAAACTACCCCTCCTGTGGTACACGAGCACTGATGAATTTTAACGGGGCCTCTCGAACTCCCCCGTCACTCTAGTGGGAGTGAGATAGAATCAACACACATCATCACTCGGTACATTGCCCTGTGGGCTTCACATATCTCATCAAATCCCGCCAGTGGAGCGATTACACTGGGGTATACCTCCCAAGTCCAGTCCTGATACCTATGTACTACCCAGGCCTCCCCCACTCTGTGTCACCCATGTTAGTGTGGACTGAGTCGCTCTGGAATCACTCAATCCCATGCTTTTCCATTCTTTCTCAAAATACCATTTTCATCCATCTATCAAAATATTACATTTTCATAAAACATTACCACATCACAATCTTTTCACTCTTCTCATCTTTCTTTTATTCTTTATCTCAACACAACATCATGTATTGCTTTATAAGGAACAAATTGTATGCAAGGGCACACATCATATTGAAGCGATGTCACACCACAACTATGGAAAAGGGTGACTTCAAGCATTGCCTTCAACAATAAATAACTTGTATGAAAGAGCAACGTGCCTCATTATAGAATGCTAATATCAGTAAAATGCAATGCATCTTTTGAACATGGCTAACATCATTAAACCATGACACTAGAACACCCCAAACCAACACAAGTGCAGGAAAAATACAATCAATCATTAAATATGGCTGTTCCCATGTAATTATTGTTAGAATTTCAGGAAAGTTACAACTGGAAAGTTTTATATTCATAAATTTTAAATTGTCATACCAATTATAAAAAAATAATAACAAGTGTGTGATTTATATGGACCAATATGGTGACCGATAGAATTTCTGTTTAAAAACTGAAAACTGCTTCAAGTTAATCAATGAACTACTCATAGCTCCAATCAGTTATGGGTTAAAAGCTCAACATAGAAAATGTAGATTAGGAAGTTTAGATATCAAAAATATCCAAGAACTCATGATTTGCATGTCTGTATTAGGAGATAAGGCTAAAACAGTAACTGTGTGTAAATCTTGCAGAATCTGATACCCTGGAAAGAACTCCAGTTTGGGCCTATTTTCAGTATGAATTTGGAAAAACCTCCAACATGAAAGTTGTAACTAACTTGATAACCTTTCCAGATTATATTTATTTGTAATTGTTGGATGATTATAGAGAGAGTTATGCATGTTACAAAAACAGAATAGAGCATGGATACCAACAATAGATAGAGATTTATGTGAAAACACTAAAATTGTATAACATGCCATAGTGGTTAGGTTCCCTACCTCAATAAGCTTCCTTTCATCCTCTAAAAACCCCATCTTTACTCCATGAAAGCTCCCTCCTTGCTTCAACTCCAAAAGCTCCCAACTTGCCCATGAAAACTTCTTCTTTTTAAGCTCCACAGTCCACACAACCACATGTTACTATTTTGGACTAGGGTACTAAAGGAGGTGAGTGGGTGATTTTCTCTTGAGAAAAATGAGCAAAAGGCATATGGGGAGAGGGAGAAAAAGAGAAGAAAATTAAAGGAAAAAGTGAAGAAAAAGAAAGAGAAAGGGAAGTGATTTCTAGATTTTTACCTCTTCTTTTCTTTCATCATCTTTTCTTTTCTTTTCTCTTCTTTTCTCTTAAGAATATGATATGCCATGGAATATTCCTTAGAAATGGAAAATTTATGAAGACCCCCTCTATTGACAAGCATTTATATCTATACTATTGTGCAAATTCTACAAAACCCCTCACTATGCTAAACCTTTTCTAGTAGGTCCCTCATACACAAATGCCCTCCAACTTAGTTGGCTAATTACAACCATGACATCCCATGCATACACACTTCATATACTTATTACATAGCTATAACTATACCACACTACACACCACATGTATATACCAATACACAAACACTACACACCACATTATACACCAATACACAAACGTAGCTATATATATAACCACATCTCAATATACAAGCATATACCAATACACAAACATATACACACACACATGTATGTCTAAGAATGATACACAACAACTACACATACACTCATAGGTATATGGAGATACACGCATTGCACAAACATGGTATGACATTGGGTGTCCTTCCACAACTACTCCCATGCGGCCAAGGATAGGGTTTGGGTGGTGGCCAATCTGACTATCTGGGATTGTGCTGTTATTGCCTCCTCGGTGCAACATATCTCTCTTTCTTGCACCAATCGGGGTGAGTTCTCGGTGGTCTTTACCTTTGTATATGCTTCTAATCTGGCATCTGAGCGTGCTCAGCTGTGGGATGCCCTTCTCAGTAGTGACTAATCTCTAGTTGGTGGAGGAGCCTGGGCGGTTTTGGGTGACTTCAATGTTACTCGGTTTACTGGAGAGAGTGGGTGGCCGTTCTCTTACGCCTGACCTTTTGGAGGACTTCAATAGATGCATTGAGGGCTGTGGATTAGACAACATTCATTGTGTGGGGGGATCATTTCAGTTGGAGCAAAAATTCCTCTAGAGGTCAGCACATTTCTTGCAGACTAGAAATGGCTCTTGTCAGTTTGGCCTGGGTTGCCTCGCTTCCCGATGCATACACCACATACCTTCCCCTGGGGACTAGTGACCACTCCCCTCTTTTGATCCAGGTCATTCCCCCCTCCTGACTCCGGGCCCATGCCCTTTCGCTTATTCAGTTATTACATGCAGATTACCGGCTTCTACCCCTTATTGTTTTCGATATGGCATGGCCACTACTCTGGCTCTCGTATGCTCAGGTTGGTCTCCAAGCTTAAGGCCCTTAAGGGTGCTATATGTACATGGCCCTTGGCGCGGCGCCCCTACCCCCTTCTGAGGATATTAGGAATGGTATTTCTACTTTGAGGGCCATGCCTGATTTTCATTCCTCCTCCGACCTTTTGCGTCAGGATCATGTTCTTAACTTGTCTCTAGTCTCCAGCCTTGACCGTGAGGAGAGCCAGGCCAGGTAGAAAAGCCGTCAGACTTGGCTGACTCAGGGGGATATGAACACTAAGTTCCTCTATGCGGCTTCTAAGGACTGAGCAGCTAGTAATAGCCTTCTTCACTTGATTGGCCCCGGGGGACCCTGCTACCAAGATCGACTCTCTTCGTACCAAGCGGTTGATTTCTTCACCTCCCTGTTCCATCATGATTCCTATTGTACCTCCTTCCCCGAGGTGGTCCCTAAGCGTATCCTCTCTCCTGTTGCTTATAATTGGATGTGCCGTTCGGTCTAAGATTTGGAGATTAAGGATACTCTTTTCTCTTTAGATAAAGACAAGTCCACTGGTCCCGATGGCTTCCTTCCCTTGTTCTTTCAGAAGTTATGGGGGATTGTTGGTCGTGATATCCTCTGTGCCGTGCACTCCCTTTTCTCCTTCGGCTGTATCCTTCGACAGATCAATCATACCTTCCTAACTCTGGTTCCCAAGTCTCCTACCGCCTCGTCCCTTGGGAACTACCGCTCAATTTCCTACTGCAATGTGATTTACAAGATCATCTCCAAGGTCCTTAGTAGGAGACTGGCTGCTTTCATTCATGGGACGATCTCTTGGAATCAGTCTGTGTCCATCAAAGATCGTCTCATCTCGAATTCTTCCCTTCTCGCTCATGAGCTTATTTGTGATTTCTCTGCCTCCTTAGGAGCTAGGGCTTGCATCCAGTTGGACTTGCGTAAGGCATTTAACAGCATCAATCGGGAGTTCATCTGCTTCTTCATGTCTCGTCTTGGATTTCCGGTCTCTTTCATTCATTGGGTGAAGGTTTGTCTCGACTCTGCCTCCTTCTCTGTTCTTTTCAACGGCTTTCTTGCAGTGTTCTTTGGGAGCGATAGATGGGTTCGTCAGTGTGATCCTATTTCCCCTTTCCTCTTCGTCTTGTTTATGGAGGCTTTAACTACTTAGATGGATATTGCCTCTTCCTCTGGTGCCATCCGGCCTCCTAAAAGGGGTGGCTTGGAATTCCTTTGCACCTCCTTTTTACATATGAAATGCTTGTGTTTTCCAAGGAGAAGGCCTCCTCTTTTGTTGAGCTTGGGCGATTACTCTCTTCTTTCCATCTCATGACGAGACTGGAGGTGAATAAGGGGAAGAGTAAATTGATTCTCAGTAGTGTAGGAAATTACGGGACCCTAAGGGCACAAAAATTCTATTCCCATCCTAATTCGGACGGAACATAGACACAAAAGAATTTGCAGCGGAAGAAAAAATCTAGTTAATCTAATTAACATGCAGTTAAAACAATTTTAACTTAGCCCTAAGGTCCAAGACCCTTAGCCAAGATCAATTCCGACTTGGGATGGATCTGATCATCCCAAGAAGGATCTAGCCTACTGCGATTAAATTAAACTAATGCTTATTAAACTACATACCCGGAATCTCAACCCTGGAGCAGGCGAGATGTTCCGCACCGTCTTCTGAGCCGCTCCCCGTCCCACGCCGAGCCGCTCCTTGAACCGCTCCCCGAACCGCTCCTCGAACCGCTCCGCATCCCGAGGCGAGCAATCCTCGTGTTGCCGAGCCAACCACGCGCCGAAGAAAGTTTCACGCGAGTGAAACCTCCGCCTAGATTTCGGATCTGAATCCGAACCCCTTCGCGGCTTTGCTAGAGCCCTTAGGAGCAAGGCAGAAATATAGGGAGAGGAGAAATATTAACTTAAGCCTAGATCCGAGCGTGCTCCAACATTTACGAGAGCCGCTCAGATCTAGAGCTTGGGACGAGTTTAGAGGAAGGGGCAGACCCTTATTTATATAGGCGGCTGACCCCTCCCCTCTACTCAATTTCCGATGTGGGACTAAAGTTGGAGTTAATTAATTCAATTTAGTTTGCCTTTCACAAAGGCTAAACTTCCGTGAATTTTAACTCCCTCACCGTTGAACTTCATGATTGATACAACCTATCAATTCGAAGGGTGTTCAACGGTGAACGCATAGGAAAAAACCGTTCGTCAATCGGAGTTCATTTGACCCTCCAATTGAGTGTCAAAGATCAGCCCACGGCTAGTTTTTCGCAAAAACTAAGCCGTCAAAATTCTGCACCTATCAAGGGTTCAAAACCCTAAAAATGGGGCCCACAAGTGGGCCCCACGCGTCCAGCCCGCGCAGATTAGCCCAGGCCGCGCCTGGGCTCGCCCAGGCGGCCTGGGCGAGCCTAGGCCCGCGCCTGGGCTCTGCCCAGGCGCTGGGCTTAGCCCAGGCCTGCGCCTGGGCTTGCCCAAGCCGCCTGGGCTTTTGCCCAGGCCCTGGGCAAGTCCAGGCCAGTGCCTGGGCTTGTCCAGGCCTTGTCTTTTCTGGTCTTGACCAGCAGACCAGAACAGACTTGGTCTGGTCTAGGTCTGCCTGGTCTGACCCGTTGGGCTATTTTGGGCGTAACTTGGGCATCTGGTGTCTGATTTGGACGCCGTTCGAACCTGGGTCTAGACCGGGACATTCCCGTCTTACCCGTGAACTTTTCCTTGCGTTTATATTATTAAATATTGTTTTAAACAATTTAAAACACATTTAATCTCTTTTGCATCATATGTAAATTAGTCCCTATCTAAGCTTAAATTATCATTTGCATCAAATACAAATGATCCGAGGGCATAATCCTCTACATCTCCCACTTGCACTCAGGATCATTTATCCAGAATGCAGGATATGATTGCAAACATCTTTTGTAATAATTTATCCCTTGCATCAAATGCAAATTATTCTCCCTAACTAATTTCTACCTATTACTAGACGTAGAATCGCACTCTGTGTGAGACCCTACAGCCTGACCCTTACAACAGGTTGGGCTCTAAGCCCTATACGGCAGTGACCATGAGCAGTGGTTGCCGTCCCTGCTTCAGGAATCATCATTATGTGGTTAACTCATTGACATGAGTATTGTCGGGACCACCCTGACTGTTTCCGTGATGAATTCCGTAGTTATAGTCTCTTCGTCTTAACTATGTCGTGTAAGTCAAGTCTAGGGTACGGTCAAACTGTCAACCCCAATAACTTGACTCCGGTTAGTTTCTATCGATCTTTTAGTCAAAAAATGTTGGACTTCTTCCAACATACTCTGGCCAGAGTTTTTACTAAAGACCGAACTAACCCTACGACACTAACTCCCATTGACCGGGAGAGACGAATCCTCTCTTGGTCATTACTCTCCTCATACGCTTCAAGTGTCACCCAATCAAAGACCTTTCGACAGGCCTTGCCTCGAAGCTAGGTCATTTGATCTAAGTGGCACCGTTCACGCACAGGTTCGTCAAAATGACATCAAGTCAAAAGACCAACTAGCCTATCATCACTAAGAGTTATTATTGATAGATCGGTCAATGTAACCATATGATAACTCTTGTGGATCGTTCAGTGAACTCATTCTCTAATGAGCACCTGTGTCTCGTCTCCGACTTCGCCAAGTCAAGCGATCATGAGATCATCACCACCGCTGAATGGTGAAGACTAAGACACAATGGTCTATCCGATGTTTCGATATCCTTGTCTCGAAACATCTACGACCACGACCCTTTTAGACTTATGCTACAGACGGTCAAACATTTCTCCATGATCGAGATACTCATCTCGATACCTGTTTGACCTTGCATAAAGTCTCAGGACTTTACCTAAGTTAATATCTAATGTTAACTACATTATAACATAACTTAGATAAATTATTACCAAACAACTTACTGTTATTTCGAACAAGATGTTTGTGCTATTCACACACAGAGATAGATTGCCTTGAAGGTATCTTCTCTTAACATCTCCCACTTGCACTCAGGCCCATTTATCTCGGTATCTAATACCGTTTTTACACATAAGTTTTCCCGACTTCATGTGGTAGAGCCTTCGTGAGTGGATCTGTTAAAACCGTCTACACTATAGACTTAAGGGGTTTCTATGTTCATGTTAGACCAACCATTTGAATCTCATTCAAATAATTCATTTGGTCTTTCGGAATCCATAATAATTTTATTTCCTTGGATCTCATCCAGTTCATCGTACCTTACGATAATCATTTAAATTAGTTACTGGTCATTTCAAATGGCTCATATTTATTTCTGATAAAGTATCAAACTCTTTTGATCACTTTGTCAAAAAAATATGTTCCATCCCTTTGATGCCTCGCATGTAATTTATACGCTCCCACTGACCTTGAAAACCTTCTGGTTAATTCATATAAGTTGGACCGTCTAAATCATATTTAGAAAAACGAACTTATAAGTGAATGTCCCAATTTTCATGGTCAACTTTGAGCGTTTTACATCGAGCTTGGTCCGAGTAGATCTGTGCACATGTGCTGGCGAGACAGTTTCAACATAATCTGCTTTATAGGAATTAGGATGAAAACCGTTTTCGACTAATATGATTGCACTTCACTATTTTCCTTTCTGCACAAATCTTTCAACTTAAAGATTTACTTGTAGAAAGTGGGGAAACCTTTTCCTTGGGCACGTAAACTAAATTCCAAAATTTATTTACGCACACGGACCTATTCTGATTGCATCAAATTTTTAAATCGGAGTTACCATTCTGAATTTTCATCATAGAAGTTGGCTAAGTCATCATCAATTATGATGTCTAACTCGACTCTTCGTCTTACGAGATTCGAGTAATTATACAACTTCTTAATGATTGATTTTATGAATATCTTATTGATAATGTCCTCACAGAACATTATCAAAACCTATGCATTACTATCTGGGACTTAACCCAGAAGGAGGACTTAACTCAGAGTCACTTTCAATGGATCACACCAAGTCTAACTAAGTGTGATTCATACCTTTTAACACACGGATGTGTTATCAGACTTGACCTGAGAGAAAATCACATTTTCTTTTAATTACGCAAGATTTAATGTAGCTAAGTATTTGACCATTCGATCTAATCGAATCAGTTTAAATACTTTAGTCATTTCGTTCTTTATTTTATCAGACTTGTGTTTCATCAAGAACACGTGTCTTAATAATATATACGAATAACTTAATTTGGTTAATCTAGACTCAGGTACATCAGTATGTACCAGACTGAGTTCGACAACTTATTCTCCCACTGTCTTACAGATGTGTTTCGGCTATTTTATCTAAGAGGATAAGACTCACAAGTGTCCGTAGACTTCATAATACGAGACGTCAGACCCCTCTTTATGTGACTTGTGAAGCTTAGTCTCTCGATACGGCCTAGTCTATCTTGCCATATAAGTTTGCTACTATCTTGTGTATTTATATATTAACATTTAATATATATATTATCGTTATACATATTACTCATTGCTTCAGAAGCAATGTGACGACATTCGTCAACATGTGTTAACCTTTTGTATAACAATAATTTTGAAATCGTGACATCAATTTATGTCACATTTTCATTTCCTCCTTCTTATGCCTTTACTAATGATAAATAAAACTAACTTTCTCAATTAACTTTCCGGAGTGCCTTCTTCCTTTTCTAAATCATATTTAGATATTAAATGATCCAACATAAATAAATAGCTATGCAAGCATCTCATAGATCCAAACGCCTGAGAGTTGCAATCTTGAGTGTAGCTCAAGAAGTTGCTTGTCTCAAGATCCGGTTGGGATACATAGTCTTGCACCGCTCATGCACTCGTATTCAACTCAAACGGTTTGATCGAATTCTCGAACTTTTGCGGATCAAAATTGTTTGTCCATTCAACCTTGAGGGTAGCTCGACAAGTTGTATGGAGAAACATACTTCGAATATCCTATATGTTCAAGCTGCCTCATATAGAGACGAGTGACATGTTGCGTGAATTTATTTGTTGGACCCAGAACTTAATGAAATCATATTTCTTAAGTCTGTTCTTTAGAAGGTCATTTTAATGTCAACGAGAATATAGTTTTGATTCTATCAATTAGAATTTTGCTTGATATTCAATTAATCAACCTATTTGACCAGTTAACTTATTCCATTAAAATATTATATTTCGATTCCTTCGGTAAACATAGTCTTGCCCTAGTTTAGCATATGTTCAATATTAAATATAGGTAGATTGGCATTCATCTATATATATCCTCCCACTATTTTTACGATCGTTTCAAAGCTTAATAACGAACGATTTAATCGAATTAAAATATTAAAATTTAGTGAAATAGGGATCCAATCATCCTGAACCTCACAACCTTGAGGAGACTCAACAAGTTGATTGGTTCCATTATTGGTAGACTAACTCTTAGTCAATCACATCACATGTGACTCCCTATCGTTTTTTTACCCACAGTCACTTATGATCTTGAGGAGACTCAACAAATCATAATGACTGGTCTAGTCAGACCCTTGATTTCGTGTCCAGATTTGACTTAGATCGATGCTCGAGGAGACCCGACGTATCGATTTGGGTCAAGTCTAGACTACATCACATGTATGTTGGAGTTTGTTCCTTAAAGATAAACATGTCATAGCTTGAGGAGACTCAACAACTATAATTGTCTTCTTTGAGTTACCAAGCTCCAAAATCAAGGAGGGATACGGATTAATCTTTAATAAGATTTATAACGCATTGACTAGATATAGTCCAGGGTGTCATACAATCATGATTCGCGACATTGCGGTCCAGCGGAACACAGCCAGGGAATTGACTAAGCCAGGATCACTGCCCCTTGGACTAGCAAGGGTTGATCCAGAACTCTTAGTCAAGCACATTGACTGGATCATGTTCCATTGAATGAAGCTTGTCATTTTTGTATGTGTGCCATAGACTAAACAGCTTTTATTAATAACTAATTAATCCTATCAACTAGTTGTATCCTTAAATTCAAAATTTTAGGATTTGTTTAATAACTTTTATTAAGTCCTTATCAACTATAAGGTTCTCGTGCTATCCTAATCATTATTAGGATTTTAATAAATTTTATTAACAATGCTAAAAGCGAAGTCCTTTAATGAGAATTAATAATAACAATTAAAATTACAAATTCATTAAAAGGACTACCCTAATCAGGAATTAGGTCAATATTGTTGTTAATGTTTTATTAAAACATAGCATGTCATTAAAATTCAATTAATTAATTTTAATGATTTCTTAATGGCTAACCTAAAGGGTTGTCTTGTGTTATCAAATAAGGGACAAGAGGAACTAGCCATTAAAATAAAGCTACACTAATTTTATCGCATAAAATAAAGTGTACAACTATTTAACAATTAAATAGACTAAAGTTTATCGCATAAACAATTTTAGACTTTTAAAATCAGTTTTAAAAATATCTTATAAATTTAAAACATCACTTTAAAAATTTTCCATGTTCAAAAATTTATCACATACAATTTTTAAACATCTAAAACATTTTAAACTTATCGCATAAATTTAAAGCCTTAAAATCAATTTTAAATTTATCACATAAATTTAAAACACCATTTTAAAAATTCCATGCTTAAAAATTTATCATATAAAAAATTTTTAGGCATCCAAAATAACTTTAAACTTTTAAAGATTTAAAATTAGTTTTAAAATTATCACATAAATTTTAAAACGTCATTTAAAATTTTCATGTTCAAAAATTTATCACATAGAATTTTGAACATCAAAAACATTTTTAAAATTATCTTATAACTTTAAAAAAAAGTTTAAAAGTATTTTAAAAAGCATTAACAGGTTTAATGAAATCACAGTGCTAGATCGACTACCCAAACCTTGCTCTGATACCACTGTAGGGAATTACGGGACCCTAAGGGCACAAAAATTGTATTCCCGTCCTAATTCGGACGGAACATAGACATAAAAGAATTTGTAGCGGAAGAAAAAATCTAGTTAATCTAATTAACATGCAGTTAAAACAATTTTAACTTAGCCCTAAGGTCCAAGACCCTTAGCCAAGATCTATGCCGACTTGGGATGGATCTGACCATCCCAAGAAGGATCTGGCCTACTGCGATTAAATTAAACTAATGCTTATTAAACTACATACCCGGAATCTCAACCCTGGAGCAGGCGAGATGTTCTGCACCGTCTTCTGCGCCGCTCCCCGGCCCACGCCGAGCCGCTCCTTGAACCGCTCCCCGAACCGCTCCTCGAACCGCTCCGCATCCCGAGGCGAGCAATCCTCGTGTTACCGAGCCAACCACGCGCCGAAGAAAGTTTCACGCGAGTGAAACCTCCGCCTAGATTTCGGATCTGAATCCGAACCCCTTCGCGGCTTTGCTAGAGCCCTTAGGAGCAAGGCAGAAATATAGGGAGAGGAGAAATATTAACTTAAGCCTAGATCCGAGCGTGCTCCAACATTTACGAGAGCCGCTCAGATCTAGAGCTTGGGACAAGTTTAGAGGAAGGGGCAGACCCTTATTTATATAGGCGGCTGACCCCTCCCCTCTACTCAATTTCCGATGTGGGACTAAAGTTGGAGTTAATTAATTCAATTTAGTTTGCCTTTCACAAAGGCTAAACTTCCGTGAATTTTAACTCACTCACTGTTGAACTTCATGATTGATACAACCAATCAATTCAAAGGGTGTTCAACGGTGAACGCATAGGAAAAAACCGTTCGTCAATCGGAGTTCATTTGACCCTCCAATTGAGTGTCCAAAGATCAGCCCACGGCTAGTTTTTCGCAAAAACTAAGCCGTCAAAATTCTGCACCTATCAAGGGTTCAAAACACTAAAACTGGGGCCCACAAGTGGGCCCCACGCGTCCAGCGCGCGCAGATTAGCCCAGCCCGCGCCTGGGCTCTGCCCAGGCCCACGCCTGGGCTTGCCCAGGCCGCCTGGGCTTTTGCCCAGGCCCTGGGCAAGTCCAGGCCAGTGCCTGGGCTTGCCCAGGCCTTGTCTTTTCTGGTCTTGACCAGCAGACCAGAACAGACCTGGTCTGGTCTGGGTCTGCCTGGTCTGACCCGTTGGGCTGTTTTGGGCGTAACTTGGGCATCTGGTGTCCGATTTGGACGCCGTTCGAACCTGGGTCTAGACCGGGACATTCCCGTCTTACCCGTGAACTTTTCCTTGCGTTTATATTATTAAATATTTTTTTAAACAATTTAAAACACATTTAATCTCTTTTGCATCATATGCAAATTAGTCCATATCTAAGCTTAAATTATCATTTGCATCAAATACAAATGATCCGAGGGCATATTCCTCTACAAGTAGGGGATGCAGAAATGGAGGAGAGCACTCCCTCCTACTTGGTATTTTTATTGCTACCACCGGTCAAGTACCTTGGGCTTCCTCTCTCGTCTACTTACCCGACGGCGAAGATTTACTCTAGCCTTGTGGATAAGTGCAAGGCCAAGATTGTTGGATGGTCCTATAAACTTCTCTCCACCTCTGGGCGTATTGAGCTTGTCCGTACGGTCATTCATGGGTTTGTGTCTTACTGGATTCAGTCCTTCCGCATCCCCGTTTCTATCTTGGCGATGATCGACCGTATGTGCCGGGACTTCATTTGGGGGTTCTAAAATCCACCTTTTGAGATGGGAGGACATGTGCTTGCCCAAGAGTAAGGGGGATTGGGCTGCACTGCTTGCGTGAGGTGGGTGTGGTTGCTGGTACTAAGCTTCTCTGGAGACTTCTTCACTCTCCTTCCTCCCGGGCCTCCTACATGCGGAATGTATATCTGAAGCACACCCCTCTCTTTCAGTGTGAGGCCTCTGTCTTGGACTCGGGATCGTTGAAGCATATTCTTTGTTGCCATGATTCTGCTGCTTCCTGTCTACGCAGGGTCATGGGTGACGGGCGTTCCACGTCTTTCTGGTTTGACCCTTGGTTACACTGTGGCCCCCTGGGCCAATCTGTCCCCCTCCTCTTTCCATGAGATACCGCAGTGTTGCTGATTGTGGGATGGTTCGGCTTGGTTGCTCCCTGACAGCCTTGCCCAACTTGTCCCTCACCTTGCTTCTGTTTCTATCTCTGAGGATCCTGATAGTTGGGAGTGGGTTGCAGGAGGTGGTTGTTCTCTTTGGTCGGCTTGGTTTTGTACTCGACGCTGCGCTCCCCGCACTCGGCTTGCGTCATTGATATGGTTCCCTAGGCATACTCTCAAGTTCTCCCTCACTCTGTTGCGTGCCCTCTCTGATCGTCTCCCCACTTGTCAGCAGCTTGCCAAACAGGGTATCCTAGACCAGTCTCCTTGTGTTCTATGTGGCTCTTACCCTGAGACGACCCGTCACATCTTCTTCCGCTGCGACTACAACGCCTTTGTCTGGGCGGTCTGCAAGCTTCGGCTTGGCCTTCCCTCATGCTCCAAATCCATCATCGTTGATGCTCAAATGCCGAGACTTTGTTTTGGAGCAAGGGGGAATACCACCCCTCGTTTTGCAACTTCAACGGTCTAAAAACGTGCTGAAAACCCCATGAATTGCAATGGGTAGATGGTGGCTCAAAAAGTATTGGAATCTCTTGAAATTTGGTATGTTGATCATCCATGAGGTGAACAACAATCCCATGAAAAAAATCTTAAAAAATTGTGAGAAATGGTGGAAAATGGGTGTGCCTCCTTAGATTGCATCTAAGAATGCACCCTAGAGCCCTTACATTTTTTTTGAAAAGTAAGTGTGTATGTATATATATGAACAGTGGCTACATCAGGGTGGCCCAACAAGTAGGACAGCCGAGGGAGAGGCTGGGAAGCAGTCACCTCGCACAAGGCCTACCAGGTGAAGCCGAGAGAACGAAAAGAAAAGGGGACACCAATGCCGGGGGAACACAAAAAGACGGCCTATAAAAGTCCCCAGCTCTAAAAAACGGCGGTATCCATAGGGTCTAAGTCAACCGAAACACAACCAACTAGGACGTCCGAGATGTCCAGAGTGATCCGAACCAGAGTGGCAGACGCAGGAGATCTGAGGGATCTGAATATGCGGCGGTTCCGCTCTCTCCAAATGTGCCAAACCGTCGCAGAGAAAACCATCAAGGAGAGCTTGCCCCTGGCGGTGGTCTTCCCCTTGGCTCCAACCCGCCGTCGCAGCATGTGGGCTTCAACGATGATGGATTTGGAGCCAGGGGGAAGGCCAAGCCGAAGCCTACAAGCCGCCCAAACAAAAGCGCTGTACTCACATCGGAAGAAGAGATGGCGAGTCGACTCCGCGAACGAGCCACACAGAGCACACACAGACTGATCCCGGATGCCACGCCTGGCCAGCTGGTGGGTGGTGGGCAGACGGTCCTAGAGCCCTTACATATATGTATGTATGTATGTATGTATGGAAAAAGGGATCTAAGGTGCCTCCTTAGATTCAATCTAAGGATGCACCCTCATTTTCCCACATCTCCCACAATTTTTTGGAATTTTTTTCATATGTTTGTTATTCACCTCATGGATGATCAACATACCAAATTTCAAGGGATTACAATACTTTTTGAGCCCTCGTCTACCCCTTGCAACTTCAACGGTCAAAAAACGTGCTTAAAACCCCACGAAGTCGTAAGGGTTACATAAGGGCTCAAAAAGTATTGGAATCCCTTGAAATTTGTTATGTTGATCATCCATGAGGTGAACAACAAACCCATGAGATTTTTTTTCAAAAAAACTTGTGGGAGATGGGGAAAAATGGGGGGCCCTCCTTAGATTGAATCTAAAGAGGCACCCCAGATCGCCTTTACCATACATACATACATGTAAGGGCTCTAGGGTGCATCCTTAGATGCAATCTAAGGAGGCACACCCATTTCCCACCATTTATCACAATTTTTTAAGATTTTTTTTCATGGGATTGTTGTTCAACTTATGGATGATCAACATACCAAATTTCAAGAGATTCCAATACTTTTTGAGCCAACATCTACCCCTTGCAACTTCATGGGGTTTTCAACACGTTTTTAGACCGTTGAAGTTGCAAGGGGTAGATATTGGCTCAAAAAGTATTTGAACCCCTTGAAATTTGGTATGTTGATCATCCATGAGGTGAACAACAATCTCAGGAAAAAATTCCAAAAATATTGTGGGAAATGGGGGAAAATGGAGGTGCATCCTTAGATTTCATCTAAGGAGGCACCCTAGATCCCTTTTTCCATATATATATATATATGATGAGGGATCAAATAACCCCCAAGAAAACCCCCTAGCAAAAAGTATATGCCCCCTTATTTTTTCGAAAGATCCGAACCGTTCATCTTGATCTTCACCATCTAAAACCCTGACCCACCAATTTTAAGCCCGATCCCATATGTTTTGCTCGTTCATCCACCCTTCGCAAAAGTTATGTTCATACAAAACCGTTAAATTTGGGTCGGAAGGATGAACAAGCAAAACACATGGGATCAGACTGAAAATTGGTGGGTCAGGGTTTTAGAGGGTGGAGATCAAGATGAACGGTTCGGATCATCTGAAAAAAATTGGGGGTATAGACGTTTTGCTAAGGGGTTTTCTTTGGGGTTATTTTTGGGGGTTATTTGATCCCTCATATATATATATATATATATATATATATATATATATATATATATATATGAAACCCAGAAAAATCCCCAACCCCCTTCCCCCGCCTTCGACTTAGGAGGGTAAGGCGAGAGCCCGGCAGAGACTATGCAAACTGGGGGGTGACCGCTGTGCCCCCAACGGCCTGAGAGGGGAGAAGTAGTCCCAAGGTAAATAATTCCACAACAAATTCCACAACAATTACCAAGTCACGACGGCCATAGGCCTCGAACCCCGCACCCATTGGCTTTGGAGCGAAATGACTTACCACTAAGACACCCTCTCGTGGGCATTGATCCCTCATATGTGTGTGTGTGTGTGTGTGTGTGTGTGTGTGTGTGTGTGTACTAGCAAATAGCCCGTGCACATGTGCACGTGGTCTGGAAAAAATGGTCGGAAAGGGGGGAGAATAAAAGGTTTAGGTGAGTGTGTGGGGAGGGTCCAGGGGCAAAAATGCAAAAACCGGGGTTGTATGTGTAAAATTCCCCACCTCTTCTCTTATCCCTCAAAATCTCATCTCTTATCCAATTTCTCTTATCCAACTTCTCTTGATAACATCCCTCTTTCGTATAATCTCTTATCCAAATTCTCTTGTCCAAATTCCCTTGTCCAATTTCTCTTTTCCAAATTCTCTTATCCAATTTCTCTTGTCCAAATTCTCTAATCCAATTTCTCGTGATAACATCCCTCTTTTCTATGATAGATATATATATATATATGTATGTATATACTCTTGTCCAATTTCTCTTGTCCTTCTCTTATCCAATTTCTCTTGCTAACATCCCTATTTTATAGAATAGATATGTATATATATGTATATATATGTGTGTGTGTGTGTGTTTATATATATATATATATATATATATATATATATATATATATATATATATATATATATTAATGCTATTATAAGATGGTGAGCTCAGATCCTTATCGTGAGCTAGGACAATCGGCACCACCAATCAACGATCGGCACCGTTCATCTTCAAGAGCATGTCGATAGATCTATACCCTAAAAAAATTAGAGATTATAAACCCCAAAATCCTATGGATCAACCCGTTCCAATTTTGTTACATTTATAGGCAGCTTGTAAACCGTTCATCTTGCTAACACTTGATGGATCTGATAGAAATATCCAAATGACACAAAAAATTATACATAAAGATCACTTGATAGATAGAAGAAGATGGACGGTTCCGATTGATGATTTGGCAAATAGTTTTGGCTAGTTCGAGATATGAATATCTCATCTCACCATCTCACCATCTCATATTAGCATCTTTTTATATATATATATATATATATATATATATATATATATATATATATATATATATATATATATATATATGGTAAAAGGAGCGGCGGGCGCTATCTTGGTCAGAGCGGTCGTGGTGGGCGCCCTCCTTTGCCTTCGGGTCCCAGCTTGGGTGGGACTCGGCCAGCCTCGCGTACCCCATCTTCGAACTCTTCTGCACATCAAGTGCATGGCAAAATGCATGTGTTGTCGGCACCCGCCGTCCCCCGCTCCTCCTATGTTTCGTCTACTTCCTTCAGTGAAATCTGCGCCCCCAGACCCCCTACTACCCCTAATCTCAACCTGGACTTCTCTCCCCCCTCACTCGTCGGTGACGGTATTTTTGTTGACATCCTGCCTGACGACATTGCTCGTGCTTCGGGAAGGTGGGTGCACACCCTCGTTGGCTACTTCGTGGGTCCTCGTCCATACTATGGGCGTCTCTTGTCTTGGATGGCTAGGACCTGGAAGACTTCGACCGAGGTCCATCTTCACTCTAAGGAAAATGGCTTCTTCTTCTTCCAGTTCAGCTCCGACGCGGACTGTGTTGACATCCTCCACGGTGGGCCTTGGTTGCTGGATGGTTGCCTTCTTGTCTTGAGGCGTTGGGCTCCTCATATTGACCTTGAAAGCGACCTATTTTCGTCTGTGCCACTTTGGGTTAGGTTCCCCCAACCCCCTCTACAGTTTTGGTCCAACGCCATTCTCGGTAAATTGTCGAGCGCGATTGGGCGTCCCCTCTTCATCGACACCGCCATGGAAAATGCATCGAGTCTCTCCTTCGCCCGATGCTTCGTTGAGGTCGACGCTACCTCAACGTTCCCTACTTCTATCTCTGCTCGCCTTACCGATGGTTCGGTCATCCCGGTTGTTGTCGAATATGAGCGCATCCCGCCTCTCTGCTCATTCTGCAAATGTTTTGGGCACGACATCCTCCAGTGTGCCTCCCCTTCCCGCCCCCCTAGTGTGGTCCTCGGTAACCCACCTGTTTCGACGCTGCTGGATACTCCGCAACCCCCATGTTCCTTGCCCTCAGTGATTCCTCCTGCCCCATCTGCTCCTCGTCTGGGATCCACTGCCCCCCCTCTCCTGGACCGCCTCTGCCATCCGCCAGTCCTTGTACAGGCTTGGTTTCTCCCTCCCCCGCCGCCGCCAGTCCATGTGCAGACTTGGTTGCTCCCCCGCCGCTGGTTCCTCGCCTATTGGGGATGTCGGCGTGCCCTCTACTGCTTTGCGTAAAGCGCTTTTGGTCGCACTGACTGCTCCATTGCCCTTTGCCTCCTCCAGTTCCACTGCATCGACTATTGATTCGGGCCCTCCCTCGTCTCTCGTTATCTCTCGTTATGCAGGACGGCCAAGTAGGCCGGCCACGGCTCCTCTCCAGCTATCTGTGAAGGAGGGGTTGCCATGTGCCTCTAGCCCTTTGGGGGGCGCTGCCGCATCTACGAAGGGGAGCGCTGATCCTCCTGGGTCCTTTTTGGCGGACGAGCGTCTAAATCACCCTGGGTCACTTACTCTTGCTCATGATTAGTGCCTGAGGGGTTTTGCTCCGGCCTCCTGCTGTGTTGATGGTTCTTCTGGGAGCTTTGTGGCCAGTGTTGAGGACTCCCCCCTCTCAGATCGGTGCGTGTTGTGCCCCCTACCTCTCCCGCACCCCCCTCGCCAGGCGCCCCATCCGCTCCCCGCAGCTTGGAATGTCCTGACCCCGCCACTATCCCCAATCCTGCTTATGTCATACCCGTCAAATCGGGGAAGAACAAGAAGAAATCTAGCTTGGGAGGTTCAGCCCCCTCCCGTGTGTCCACTCGGAGCCAAAACCCACCCATCGTTTAATTATGTCGGTTCTGGGATGGAATGTGAGGGGGTTGAATTCCAAAGCACTGAGGAGGGATGTGAAGCTCACCATCAATAAGCACAAGGCATCCCTTGTCGACCTTTTTAAGACCAAGATCTTGGACCCCAATAGTGATATTGTTGCCTCTTGTTGCCCTCGGGGGTGGGTGGCCTACCACAATTATGCACACTCTCCTAAGGGGAGGGTTTGGGTCATGGCTGACCCGGTTTTCTGGGATTGTTCTGTCCTCTCCTCTTCGGCCCAGCACATCACTTTTCTGTAAGAATGGGGGTGGTTTGTCCGTTCACATCTCCTTCGTCTACGGCCACAATCTTGCTTCGGATCGAGCTCCTCTTTGGGATTCTCTTCTCGTTGACTCTTCTGTGATTGGGGAAAGTCCTTGGGCGGTCTTGGGGGATTTTAATGTCACCCGCTTTATTGATGAAAAGGTGGGAGGTCGCCCACTATTTCCTAGACTCCTGGATGATTTCAATGGCTTCATCAATGGTTGCGGTTTAGATGACATGCGGTGTGTGGGTGATCACCTTAGCTGGAGCAACAATTCGTCTGGCATATCTCGCATCTCCTGTAGACTTGACAAGGTCCTTGTTTCTGCGGCCTGGACTTCCAGCCTTCCTGATGCCTTTGCTTCTTACCTTCCACCTGGCACCAGCGATCATTCGCCCCGGCTGATTCGGATTATCTCTCCACCTGACTCGGGGCCCAAGCCCTTCCGCTTCTTCAGCTCTCTTCTCCAGATTCCTGGGTTCTACAGCCTTCTGCTCTCGATTTGGAGGGGCCAGTACACGGGGTCTCCTATGTTTAGATTGGCTTCCAAGCTCAAGGCCCTTAAGGGCACTATCCGGGCCTGGCCTTCGGTCCGTCGGCCCTTTCCTCCTTCTAAGGTTGTCAGGGACGACATCTTTGCTCTTCGTGCTCGACCGGACTTTCACTCGTGCCCCGTCCTTATCCACCAGGAACATGCCCTCTCCCGCACCCTTGCCTCTAGCCTTGCTTGTAAGGAAAGCCAGGCCAGACAGAAGAGCCGCCAGACTTGGCTCTCCCAGGGGGACAAGAACACTAGTTTCTTCTATGCTGCTTCCAGGGACTGTGTTGCCAGCAACAGCCTTATGCACTTGATTAGCCCGGGTGGGGGGCCGCCGCCAACATTCACTCGATCCGCTCTGAGGCCGTTGACTAGTTTTCCTCCCTCTACCGCCAGGACTCCTACTCCACCTCTTTTCCCGAGGTGATCCCTAAGCGTATCCTTTCCCCGGGTGCTAGCGATTGGATTGGGAGGGATGTTTCTGATCTGGATATCTAGGAGGCGCTCTTCTGCATGGATAGAGACTAGTCCCCGGGTCCTAACGGCTTTCCTCCCTTGTTCTTCCAGGAGTTGTGGGGGTCGTGGGGGGCGACGTCCTCCGGGCCGTGCACTCTTTTTTCACCTCTGGCAGTATCCTTAGTAGCTCAACCACACCTTCCTCACTCTGATTCCCAAGGTGCCCGACGCCTCTTCTTTAGGGGACTACAGACCGATCTCTTGCTGCAATGTGATCTACAAGACTATCTCCAAGGTCCTTAGTCGTCGCCTGGCAGTGGTTATCCCCGGACTGATCTCCTGTAATCAATCTGCTTTCATCAAGGATAGGCTCATCTCTGATTCCACCCTCCTTACCCACGAGCTTATTCGAGACTACTCTGCCTCTCTGGGGGCGCGGGCGTGTATCCAGTTGGACTTGCGTAAGGCCTTTGACAGCATCAACCGGGCGTTCATCTACTACTTCCTCTCCTGCCTCGGGTTTCCCCATCCTTCATCCACTGGGTTTCTGTTTGTGTTGATTCTCCTACGTTCTCGATGCTGGTTAATGGTTCCCCTGATGGCTTCTTCGACAGCAATAGGGGCGTTCGCCAGGGCGATCCCCCTCCCCCTTCCTCTTCGTCGTTGTTATGGAGGCTTTCCCCCTCCTGATGGATCGTGCTTCTGCCTCGGTCTCCATCCGGCCTCCCAAGCGGGGGGATCTGCACACTCCTTCCCATCTCTTATTTGCTGACGACATGCTTGTCTTCTGTAAGGCTAAGGAGGGCTCTGTTGCTGAGCTTGGGAGGCTTCTCTCTTCTTTCCATCTCATGGCTGGGCTTGAGGTGAATAGGGCCAAGAGCAAGCTGATTCTTAGCAATGGTTGCTGTGTTGGTCCGGAGTTGTCCCGCCTGCTGGGCATTCCTATTGCCGTCCCCCGTCAGGTACCTTGGCTTGCCTCTCTCTTCCACTTATCCTGCTGCGAAGCTCTTCTCTGGTCTCGTTGACAAGTGCAAGGCCAAGATTGCTGGTTGGTCTTCCCGGCTCCTTTCTACTTCTGGTCGTATTGAGCTGGTTCGGACTGTTATTCGCGGCTTTGTTTCCTACTGGCTCCAGTCCTTCAGTATCCCTTCTTCCATCATGTCGGAGATTGATCATTTATGTAGGGACTTTATTTGGGGCTCTAAGCTCCACCTCTGGCGGTGGGAAGATATGTGCCTCCCGAAATGCGAGGGGGGTATTGGGCTTTGCTCCTCGCGTGAGGTGGGGGTGGCTGCGGGGGTAAACTTCTTTGGCGGTTACTTCACTCTCCCTCTCCTTGGGCATCCTACATGCGTGCTGCCTACCTGAAGCATACCCCCCTCTTTCAGTGTGAGGCCTCGGTTCTGGACTCGGGTTCTTGGAAGCATGTTCTTCGATGTCGTGATGTTGCTGCCTCCTGCTTCCTTAGGATTGTGGGTGATGAGCGCTCCTCGTCTTTTTGGTTCGACCCTTGGCTTCCATGTGGGCCCCTGGTCAAGCTCTACCCTCCCCTCGCCGCTCTGAGATCTCGTCGCGTCTCTGATTTCTGGGATGGGGCCTCCTGGCGGCTGCCTGCCTGCGTCGGCCATCTTCTGCCCCACTTTGCCTCGATCTCCCTCCGGGATGGCCCGGACCACTGGGAATGGGCAGCGCCTGGTGGTTGCTCTCTCCGTTCTGCCTGGTCCTCCACTCGTCGGCCTGCTTGCATCTCCCGTCTGGCGGCTCTCTGTTGGTTTCTGGGGCATGTTCCTAAGTTCTCGCTTACCTTACTGCGCGCCCTGTCTGATCGCCTCCCTACCTCTCGCCAGCTCGCCCGCCGTGGCATCTTGGAGCAGTCCCCTTGTGTTCTCTGTGGCTCCTACCCGGAGTCGGCTCGCCACCTGTTCTTCCTCTGTGACTACAGCGCTTTTGTCTGGGCTGTCTGCAAGCTCTGGCTTGGCCTTCCCTCTTGCTCCAAATCGATCACCGTGGAAGCTCACATGCTGAGGCGATGTTTTGGATCAAGGGGGAAGACCTCTGCCCGGGGTAAGCTTTCTAGGCTCGTCTTCTCTGCGGCCGTCTGGCATATCTGGCGGAAGCGTAACTGTCGGATCTTCTGATCCAGGGCTTCCCCTAAAGACGTCCTCCTCGCTAGGCTCTCTTCTAATGTCTATGACACTTTGATCTCTTGTGACCTGGAGGACGTTGACTCTGTCGACCGTCCTTTTTTTGGGAACTGGGGGCTTTCTTAGGCCGTTTTGTGGTGCCCCCAATACACCTTTTTTCCCTTTTCTTGGCACGTTCCTGGTAGTTCTAGTGTGGGGTGACCGCTTTCCCAGCCTCTCCCTCACCTGCTCTTCTTGTTGGTATGTGTCCTGATGTAGTCCTATATTTATATTTATATACACACTCACTTACTTTTCAAAAAAATAATATATATATATATATATATATATATATATATATATATATATATATATATATATATATATATATATATATATATATATATATATATATATATATATATCTATATCTATATCTATATCTATATCTATATCTATTATATAAAAGAGGGATGTTATCAAGAGAATTTGGATATCTATTACATAAAAGAGGGATGTTATCAAGAGAAATTGGATAAGAGAATTTGGATATCTATTACAGAAAAGAGGGATGTTATCAAGAGAAATTGGATAAGATAATTTGGATATCTATTATATAAAATTGAGATGTTATCAAGAGAAATTGGATAAAGGAGTTTGGACATGAGAATTGGATAAGAGAATTTGAATATCTATTATATAAAAGAGGGATGTTATCAAAGAAATCTAATAAAAGAATTTGGATATCTATTATATAAAAGAGGAATGTTATCAAGCGAAATTCGATAAGCGAATTTGGACATGAGAAATTGGATAAGAGAAAAATATAAGAGATGAGATTTTGAGGGATAAGAGAAGATGTGGAGAATTATGCACATACAACCCCGATTTTTGCATTTTTGCCCCTGGACCCTCCCTACGCACACACCCACACTTTTTATTCTCCCATCTTTCGACCCTTTTTTTCCAGTCCTTTGAAGATTTTGAATCTTATCCTACTAGGATAAAGATTTGTCATACGTGGCAAGTTTGTCATAGGTGGCAATGACAATTTTGGGGGACTTAAATTTTGGGGCAAAACTTAAATTTGGGGGAAATCTATTATATAAAAGAGGGATGTTATCAAGAGAAATTGGATAAGAGAATTTGGACATGAGAAAATGGATAAGAGAAAATATAAAAGATGAGATTTTGAGGGATAAGAGAGGAGGTGGAGAATTTTGCACATACAACCACGATTTTTGCATTTTTGCCCCGGGCCCTCCCTACGCACACATCCACACTTTTTATTCTCCCCTCTTCCGACCATTTTTTTCCAGTCCTTTGAAGATTTTGAATCTTATCCTACTAGGACCAAGCTTTCTCCTACGTGGCAAGTTTGTCATAGGTGGCAATGACAATTTTGGGGGACTCAAATTTTGGGGAAAACTTAAATTTGGGGGGAAACATGGAATTTTGTGGGAAAACTTGAAATTTGGGCGAACTTGAAATTTGTTGGGGGACTCGGCCATTTAATAAACCGTGCCCTATGGGCACGCGTAATGACTAGTATATATATATCGTAAAAGGATCCTAAGGTGACTCCTTAGATTCAATCTAAGGAGGTGCCACCATTTCCCACCATCTCCAACATTTTTTGAATTTTTTTCATGAGCTTGTTGTTCACATCATGGATGATCAACATACCAAATTTCAAGAGATTCTAATATTTTTTGTGACATCATCTACCACTTGCAACTTCATAAGTTTTTCTGCACGTTTTTAGATCGTTGAAGTTGTAAGGGGTTAGATGGGGGCTCAAAAAATATTGGAATACCATGAAATTTGGTATGTTGATCATCCATGATGTGAACAACAATTCCATAAAAAATGTCAAAAAATTGTGGGAAATGGAGGGAAATGGGGGTGCCTCCTTAGTTTAATCAAAGGAGGCACACTAGATCTCTTCCCCTCCCCCCATACCCACCCACACACACACACACACACACACAATGCAAAACAAAAGAAAAGTACGTATTTGACACCAAGATTTATATTGGTTCCACCAAATTCTTGATATACGTCAAGTTGGAGAGATCACTAATACTTCAATAATCTTCGATTACAAGTTATAGCATTTGATTTAAGGGAAAACCCAAACCCGCAAAGAATTTAAAGAAGAAAATAATGGAGAAATCACCATTTAAGCTCTCAAACAACCCTCTCTTGACCCTTCAGTTTGCCCTCTAAATTTCTACAAGTAGCCACAAACTTGTATGGAAAATTTTACACAAAAACCTAGCTGAAACAAGCTTTAAATATCCTTAACAAACCCTAACAGGTCTATTTCGTAATCCGAATTCGGATCCGCACCTACGGTGTGTCCGCTTCCCTCGCACGCTCGCAGCCACTCTACCGTGTCCATCTAATCAAGCAATTGAGGCTCCAATCTCTACCGCATAGCTGCATCTGCCGTCGCCTGCCTCATGCTAGATCGTGCAGCACTATTGCCGTGTGGCACGTGCAGCACATACGGGCTACGCCAACAAGCTGTGAGTTCGCGGGCCGCACAGCAATGATCCGTTGCAAGTGAAAAAAATCTCGAAAATGATTCTAAGATGGGTTTTACTGGGCTTCAAAAAGCCAGTGTTTTAAGCTTGGGATTTTTTTTAATGTTTTGTATCACATTTTTGAACATTTAAGACTTAGGATGGTGTGTTTAGATGGAAGAAATTGAGTTTGAAAAAATTGAGTTGGCAGAAAGGTTCACTTTCTTCAACAGAACAATGAGCGTTAGCTAGATAGGATCAAAATCCTAACCATTCTATTTTTCCGATGATCGGATCTGTTCATTATGGTTTTCATATTCTAAAACTAAATATCATCAATTTTGAAATGAATTTAATATGTTTTCCTAGTTCATCCATTCGTCGCAAATTTAACCATTTCGTAGTAAGAGAACTTTTCGCAACGTCTAGATGAACGAGTAAAGCCCCTTCACTTCACTTGAAATGGGATGATTTGTGGGTTTAAAACATGATAATCAAAATGTACTCGTCAAAAAATATAGGATATGGTGGTTTTGAAGTTAGCTAAGAAAAAAACTTCCTCTTTGGCGAGCTAACATCAATATTGCTCTAATTTCCCATGAAAGAAGATGTTGACCAAAGGACAAATAACATGACACTTTCAGACCCACCAATGCTTTCTATCGAACATACCATGACACTTTCAAAATGGTTCAACATCTTTTTCCCTCTCGTAAATGGAGAAGAATAGAGAGTAACCACATCACAAAAATACTTTGCCTATATGACAGAAAAATTTATGAGCATATCACCTCAAAATAATCCAAGTTCTTAGCAATGATCACTGAAAAAATAAACATAAGCAACAGCTTGCCTAATCTTTGCATACACATATAATACCCCTCAACACATTTAGAAGTCCGAAATAGTACAACATGCCCCGAATCGAACAGGGTTGCTCACAAAAAATTGCCCTAACACGTGATTCTAATCACGGCATGATCCGAGCAGCCCAGCAACGCCCTGCTTAAGAAAACTCCGTGACCCGAGGCTGTGTCCCCCAACATATCATTAGGTAAAAGGCTAAGCTGTTCGAGGTCAGATCACGGCCGCTCTTGGGTTGAAATCCCTCAACCAACGGGGGCCATGTATGCTAGCAGAATAAGACGCTCGCTGTTCAATTGTATTCAGACCTGCCGTGCTTTCTCCCAAATCGCAGGATGAGAGGCTTCGGCTTTAGTTTTTCACCTGATCCGTTGGCGCTCTGGTGGTTGCCGCGATGAACTATTCTCATAGGATGGGCTTCTGTGTTGAAGACCCACTCGTCGAATGAGATGTATGATGGCGGGGAGAACAACAGATAGAGGTATTTAAGCGTCTCTGCAAGGAAGAAGCTTTGCATCATGTTGTCCTTGTCCCCTGTATTCACCTGAAAGACCAAACATGTTGGCAACAACCATGACGTGAATTTTACTCGTCAGAAAACATAGCCTCTGTTTGTTAATTGATGTAATGAGGTGAAATCTAAGATAGGATACCGTGATTAAAAAGGATCTCTACTGATCTCTAACTCAGCCTGTTTACAGTGTATAAATTTTTTTATGTGCGTGCTCACTGAAAATTTAACAGACTGACTAAATTCTTTTCTGGGGGATTTTAGCATGTGTGTTTCTTTTGTGATATCGTGTAGTTCTCCATGTTGCATTCAATTTCTCCTAGATATCAGTGTTTTTTAAACTTAATTAGCAATATGTTTCTTCCATTAGCAAGGAGTCAAATGGCATAGATTAAATAGGTGTAGGGGGAAACACTGTCCTTTCGATGACAACCTCTCTTTTATGGAAAGGCAAGCTAGTATACAAAGTTGTTCCTAGATGTCGATAGAACCCGAATATATCTGAAAATTTATTGAATAAAACTAAAAATATATTGAGATAACTTGACTACAATCAAAGGGGTAACTTCCCTCCCAAGACACCGATTGACAGAGGACGTCCACACCCTCCCGTAGATCGAAGAACTATCTCTCCTCTTTCACAAAATAATCAAATCATACATGACCTAGGGCCGGCCGGCCATCCCCCTCTAATACTAATCCACTCATTAGCAAATTACAGGTTTGCCCAGTCACAATTAAAATAATATAAAATGCCTAAAAGTTGCAAATACGCCCCTGAATCATGCGGTTGGGCCCGGTCCTCCTCTGATGCGCCGCCGTATGTAGGTGATGAGCCCATCACTACTCCCCCCAAAAGAGCCACCTTGTCCTCAAGGTGAAAATCAGGAAACTGTTGTGCCATGACGCCAACCAACTCCCAGGTGCTCTCGCGTGCTCTGGCAAGCCATTCCACCACACCAACACTTCCTCAGAAACACATCTGCCACTGAAACTGCACTATAATGATGCCTAAGTGGTATGAAATGTGCATACTAGTTGAGGCAGGGTCAACCACAAGTATCACCGTAAACCCTTCAGACTTAGACAATCCATCAATGAAATTCATAAATAGATCCTCCCAGACCCGCTCTGGCAGGGATAAGGGCTGTAGAAAATCTCCAGGGGCCATCTCCATGTACTTGTGACGCTGGCAAACGTCACGCCGCCACAATCTTCGAATCATCCTTCTTCATCACCTTCCAATAGACCTCCCTTGTTAATCTCCCATAAGTCTTGAGGACCTTAAAATGTCCTCCAACGGCACTGCTGTGAAACTCTTGGTGAATGGCTGGAATGTGTGTGGATGACCTCGGGATCACCAGGCGCCCATGATACAACAATCTTCCATCCTGCAAAGCATAGCCTGAGTGATCCTTTGAGATCTCTGCAACAGTGCTGCCCGGGCGTCTATCAGCTCATGGTCCTCCTCAACCTCTGCAATGGCTCCCAATCCAGCAATACTGAAACCGACAGAGCTGCCAAGTGTACATCAATATCCCGCCGTGACAGTGCATCTGCAGCCTTATTCTCCAACCCTAGGCGATACTCTATCTCAAATCTGTATCACATAAGCTTTCGCAGCTACATCTGATGTTCCTCTGCTGCCATGCGCTGCTCTAACAAGTACTTGAGACTCCTCTGGTCGGTGCGAACCAAGAAACTCCGCCCCAATAAATACGGTCTCCACTTCTGAATGGATAGGACTATAACCATCATCTCCCTCTCGTAAACAGACTTCAATCTGGCCCTCGCTGTCAGTACCTGACTGTAATAGGCAATAGGTCACTGATCCTGCATAAGCACAGCTCCCAGTCCATGTCCCGAAGCATCTACCTCCACAATAAACGCTCTAGAAAAATCTGGTAACGCTAACACTGGTACGGAAGTCATGGCCTTTTCAAGGCCTCACATGCAAATGCCGCCTTGTCACTCCAAACAAACCGGTACTTTAGCAACCATAACCTGCACGAACCTCCGGTAGTAGCCTATAAGACCCAGGAACCCCCTCAGCCCCTTGAGAGTGGTGAGATGCGGCCAGTCCAGCATCGCCTCTATCTTTGACATGTCAACTGCTACTCCCTTAGAGGACACCACATGCCACAAGTACTCCACATATGGCTGCCCAAATAAATTCTTCCAATTTGGGTACGACTGATGGTACTGCAACTCCTGAAAGACTACCTGCAGATGGTCCAAGTGCTCTTCCAAGGAACGACTGTACACAAGAATATCATCGAAAAACACAAGTACAAATCATCTAAGGTAAGGGCAGAATACCTTATTTATCAAGGCCTGAAAGATAACCGGTGCATTAGTCAAGTAAAAAGGCATGACCAAGAACTCATAATGGCCTACATATGTCCTGAAGGCAGTCTTGGACACATCCTCCTCTCGCATCCTGATCGGTTGGTAGCCTGATTTGATGTCAATCTTTGTAAAAATGTCTGAACCATGCAACTCGCCCAGGAGCCTGCCAATCACAGGTATGAGAAACTTATCTGGCACCGTCTCCTTATTTAATGCCATGTAGTTCACACAGAAGCGCCAACTCGCATCCTTCTTCACCAGCAGCATAGGACTGGAAAAGGAACTCACACTAGGCTAGATAACATCAGCCTGGACCATTTTTGCCAACATGCTCTCTATCTCATCCTTCTGTGCATGTGGGTAGCGATAGGGCCTCACGCTGATGGAAGACACGCCCTCTCGTAGAAATATGGCATGCTCGTGATCTCTAGGCGATGGAAGACCTTGAGGCTCTTGAAAACCCACCTCAAACTGCTCCAGTAACGCCTGCACCTCCCCTAGAATAGGCTGCCCACTATCGGTATTAGCACCACCATATCTCACAATCGTGTAACTCCACCAGGAAACCACCCCCCTCTGCCTGTTGGTCCTCACAATGGTCTTCAGCGAGACCATGGCTCTGCATAGACTGGGGTCCCCTGTAGTACCACTGCTTTCCCGTCCTGGAATTCCATTCTGAGCAGTTTTCAATTCACCTTCATATCTCCCAGTGTCTGTAGGCACATCATGCCTAAGATCAAATCAGTACTCCCAAAGTCTAAGGACAGGAAGTCTTCCAGCACTAGTACCCCCATGCAGTCATTGCAGTGTCAGCACTAGCTTGCGGCACACTCCTCGACTGCTCTTTCTCTTGCCAGTCCCCATCATGACACTGAAACTGCCACTGTCTACAAGCTGAAGTCCCTGATGCTCCACCTCTCCTGAAAATGAAATTGTGGGTAGCCACACTGTCAATCAGTCTTGTCACCTCCTGGTCATAAGATATGTCCCCTCAACTTCATAGTATGGTTCGGTGTGAACCCTACCACAGAGTTTAGGAAAACATCTGCCACACCCAGCTGATGGTGCACCGCATCCTCCTCGATGGCCTCATCCTCAACATCAGCCCCGTCATCCTCATCCTCTCGTAACAGCACCTGGAGCTTGCGCCCTGCGCACCTGTGTCTTGGAGTAAACCTCTCATCACATCTGAAGCAGAGCCTCTTCTGACGCTTCTCCCTCATCTATGCGTCAGTCATCCTCCTAAAATGTCCCCCCACCAGCGATGTACTGCTCCTCTCTCCACTCTTCTCCTTGATTGTCTGATCAGTCCCTGTAGACGCCCTATGTCCTGTCGTCGCCTGGCTACGGAAAACAGGTCCACCCCAGCTGCCTCTTGCCCTCTTATCCTCCATCCGCCGATCCTCCACCATCTGGGTGTACTCCATGGCCTCCATCAGGTCCTGAGGCTTCTGTATGCAAACCTCCGCGTGGATGGTAGCCTTCAACCCCTTCATAAAAGTACTCTCCATCATCCCATCAGACACTCCATGCACCCGTCCTGACAGCGCTTCAAACGTCTCCCTGTAGTCCCTCAATGTGTCGTCCTGCCTGAGTGAAAGTAGATGCTCCCTCAAATTCCCCAGATGAGTATCTCGAAATCTCTCCACCAGCCCATCCCTGATCTCCTCCCACGAGTGAAACAGTCGCCTCTCATCACTCAACTGGTACCAAGCGAGGGCCTTCCCATCTAGACATATCGTTGTCACCTCCAACTTCTGATCCTCCGTCATGCGGGAGACCTTAAAACCTCTCTGCCCTGTAGATCCATGCCACTGGATCCTCCCCTCAAACACCGGCATCTTCAGCTTCTGCAATCTATCCACCGCAAATGTCCACTGGTCTCCTCGTCCCTTGTGTGCTTGGACTGATGATAGTGCTGACATCTCTCCTGATGGGTCTCATAGCCCCCCTCCGTGGGCCTCTCACGATCTCCATGGCCCCCCCTCATGGGCCTTCTCCTTGGCCACCATAGTCTCCCTAACCGTCACCTCCAGCCCCATCATCACGACCCCCTTATAGTCTCCATGGCCTCCCCTCCAGTCTCTCCAGGATACCCTTCATAGGTACGAGGTGGGCGTCGTCGTCTGTCATCATCATACCGGAGGTCTGGATGGTCCTAAAACCCTCCTCCATCGTCGTCGTACTCCTGAAATCCCTTGGGATAGAAATCTTCATCGAACGTGCGCGTCTGGACTTCTGGAAGAGGCCGAAATCCTCCGTCAGTGCTGTATCCTGCTCGTCGTGTGCCCAAAGGGCCGTGGGGAGCTCGGCGTGGCTCGACGGGACCCTAGGGGCCCCTGGGGAGGGGCCGCAGGGCCCTGTCGGCCTCTGTATGGCCCCCGATGGGCTTGTTGGTGGTCGGCAGGACCCGCAGGGGGGCCCTGCTAGCTCGCAGGGCCCTGGCGGCCCTAGAACTGGCAAGTCATGCCATGTGGTGCTGCCGCCAGGCCCTGTGGCCCGTGCGTCCTGGGGAGGGGCCTCGGGGCCCACGCGAGGCTACCGAGGCCAGCGGGGGCCCGGTTAGGGTCGCCGGCCCCCAGACCTTCCTCCGTGTTCAGGTAGGCCGGCCGACCCCTAGGGCAATTTTGGGGTTCGGCTGGTACCCTCCATGGCTTCGTTGATTCACGGCGACTTCGCCGTTTTCCGTTGGTGTTTCCTTCACGCCCTCGATCTCCCCATTAAGATTCTCCTCCACCGCATCAATACGATCTTTGGATCGCGTCGTCTCCACATGGATCGACGTGCTCTAATACCAAATTGATAGAACCCGAATAGATCTGAAAATTTATTGAATAAAACTGAAAATAAATTGAGATAACTTGCCTACAATCAAAGGGATAACCTCCATCCCAAGATGCCAATTGATAGGAAACGTTTGCACCATCCCGTAGATCGAAGAACTATCTATCCCCTTGCACAAAATAATCAAATCATGCATGCCCTAGGGCCGGCCGGTCATCCCCCTCTAATACTAATCCGCCACTTATTAGCAAATTACAAGTTTGCCCCTATCACAATTAAAATAATAGAAAAAGGCCTCAAAGTTGCGAATATGCCCCTGAATCATGCGGTTGGGCCCGGTCCAGTGTGCCGCCGTGTGTAGGTGATGAGCCCATCAATGTCATCCCTCAAGGAAAGATGATCCATGTGACAACCCTCCTAACGTTCAAGATTTTAGTTTCAATTGCATCGCTACTACGTATGTACTGAGTGCAATGTACTAGGATCATCTTAAACTTTGGAGAAGCCCACTTTCTACGGAGTCTATCCTCCTCAGGCCAATCCCAACACTTAAGAGAGACCACTCAAACCAATGTAATTCCTCTTTGGAGAAGCTTTTTCATAGTTGCACAAAAACAAATTAACAAAATTAAAAAAAAGCTATCGTTGGCTTCAAAATATTTGAGGGCAGGACTGCCCAGGGCATTGTGCACATAATTTCAAGTAAGTTATAACTATACTCAATCGCTAATGTGCATGATATGCTCTAAACTTTTAGACAGAAAACTCATGATACATCCATTATGTGGCTAGATTTTTCATAACTAGAGAAAAAATAACAACTGCAAGACGCCATGTGTTAGAAAAGTAGAATAGAAAACCTAAGATGAAATTAACAGAATGATTAAAAGGAAAAAGTAATATGCGAGCTCTGATATGAAGACATACATCCTTGAGACCAACATAACCAGAGTCAATTCGAGAGTTCTTTTCAAATGCTTGAAATATGTTCCAACCCCATTCTTGGTATGTCTTATTCCCAGTGTAACGCCAGAGATAAAATAGGGATTCAAGAGTCTCTGGCCTCAATATATTCCATGATGTACCGACATTCATGTCCTGAAAATAATTGCCATAATTTTATACAAGCATTCTATTATCAAATGATTTTTTAGTAACATTTATGAAGAAAGTTTACCTACCTGTCCAGCGTGAAAGAAATAATTTTCACCAGCGAGTTTTGTTGGGGTTGATTCATAGAAGTTATAACAAGTCCAAGCAAGCTGCATCACAAACAGTTTTAATGAAGAGTGATAAGTACAGTGTGTCAAAAACAGGAAATTCATGCACACAATGCAACTATTTGTCAAAGAAACAAAACTTAAAAAGTAACTCAAGTCCTGCAACAACACAAGACTGAAAATCCTGTCTCAGACACGAACATAAAACCATATAACCGTGAACCTAAATGGCGATGTGAAATGACCTTTGCCTGGATAGCATCCACATTTCAACCATAGAGCCATATCATGTAGGACACATATCAGATACACATGACGCAAACATACATTGGACATAATACTACTATTTTGAGTATACTTCTCGAAATTTGTTTACATGTCACTGTGTAGTGTTGTCTCAAACCCATTTTGGTGCATCAGTATCCATGCACCGTGCAACATGGTTCCTAATGGTTCATATGCTGCACCTAGTCTGTATATAGAAATGAAGGATGCAAAACATCTTTTATTTCACACATCAATTAAATTCATAAAATGTTTATATTTGCAAGGAAATTCAATGACATTTTGGAAAATGAACCACTGTTTAATGAACCTTAGAGATAGACCAATCGAATCAATGTAATTCCTTCCGTATAGCAAATCTATTATCCTTTGTTTTTAGACTCTTTCTCAGTATATGAGAATTTCACATATATTTTCTTACTTAAACTCCATAACCATTTAATAGGTTTACAAAACTGTCAACCAGCATTGTTTGATTTGTAGTGAGCCCCTTTCGTGTCCATAGTTTCCTTGGTCAAGAATCTAGCACTGCTTTAGGAGGCTGACATCAGGTTGTAACATTTTGTCACATCTTTCATGGAGTGTGTACCCAATAATTGACCCTACTTAGACGAAAGAAACTTTAGAAGACGATATCTGGCCTACCAGCAGACTGGCTTTTCAAAATGTAAATAAGCCTTTTTTTCTAATGGGCTTTTTGACTCATCGAATTAGATTGGTCAGACATAATATTGACAGCAAACCAGTAAAATTTTGGCGAACTTTTTGATAGACTTGGGAATGCAGCGACAACATTTCTAGGCATATGGAGCAAAACTGTAAGGTGTCTGGGTGCGGATCTGTAATTTTGGGCAGCTGAAAACAATATGTCAGTGATATTTTATTAATTGTGGCATGGCGGCCCGTTATGAGTTTTATTATAAATAAAGGGGAGTCGATTAGAAGAGGGATATGTTGAATTTGATAGAAGAATATTGAGAAGAGAAGAGATTAGGAGTAGATTAAGTTAGATCTTGAGAGAGTTATGATTTTCTCTCGAATCAAAAGTTAGGAGAGTGGTCCTCTCGAATTGAGATCAAGTTATCTTTTAATTACTATTTCAGTCAATAAAAATATTTTCTTTCTCCCCCAAATCCATTCTCGAAACCTAAAAATAACATCTGTCCCACAAAAATCTACTAAAATCTTATTTTACCCCAAAATCCTATCTGAATCCTATCAAATTGGTATCAGATGCACCGACTATGGAATCCATTACAGCAAAAAAAGATGGATGCTCGGGAGGAACGACGGCAAATAGAATTGATGGAGTTGAAATTCATGGTGAAGCAAATGAAGGAATTAGAGAAGATCTTCCACCCTCTGAAGGTGACCACAAAGTCGGATCTGAAGAAAAACAAAGTCCGCAGTGCAAATCTGGGATCAAAGGTGGCACCTTTGGACAAATGCAAGTAAAAAATCATCTCTGTTGAGGAGATCTATCAAAAGGACGATCTGGCTTCAAATCTGGTCATTGACGACGACTCCGACACAGATCTAGATCTTAAGGCGACGCATTTAGGCAGGAAAGATGGAAAGTCGTCGACTTTGAGGTAGATCTACATCCAAATGATGAGAAGCCGCGCACGAAGGGCGAGATCCACACCCCAAACCTGTGGGGGTGCGGCAAGGGCTGGTGACCCATGGAGGCTCAGGCCTCTTGAGGTGGGCCGTCTCAGGACCCGACATTCCCCGAAGGATTTTTCAGACGGCTTGCGAGCCATGGGTTGCGGACAGAGTCCATCAATAGACTTGACGATAGCACTTTGGGCATGATGTGTAGTGATATTGAATCACACCCAGTATAGTTTTGATGGTGAGCAACTGTATCATTTAATATCAATGAGTGCAGGTATAAGAAATTATGGTAAATCAAAGAAGCACTCAAAGGATTAGTGAGTTCAACAAGACCATGGATCAAATAAAGATAGACTATGAGCTTAGAGAGTCAAAGATACATCTTGGACTTCAATGTACTAGATTATTTATGATATAACTTTTATTCTTTGTCTTAACATGCTAAAGACTTAATTGAAGCTCACACACTTAGAAATACACTAAAAATATTTTTGAAATATTTTAAATTGATTAATATAGTGTATCCCTAAGTTTCCGATACAAAGTTGTGTATCAGAAAAGAATTCGACTACCAATTGTATAGAAGTCTGCTACTAGGTTGTTATCTGCTCTCAGGAACTTTCTGTTTCATGTAGTAGTCGACTACTATTGTTCCAGGAGTCGACTACCAATAGTTGTTCCAGGAGTCGACTACCAATTATACAGTAGTCGACTATTGCACTGCTGTCAGCCTATAACGGTTGGATTTCTGTCAATTTTTCTAGTTATTAGATAGCTATTTTGGTCAATCTGGTGGAACATATTAAAGCCTATATATGGGGGTTGTTGCTGAAGTTTTTACTAACTTGAATGATCAATTTTCTTGAGCTAAAAAGAGTTTTTAAGAGAACTTTTAAGCAAAACTCTCCTCCTTTGGCCTATGCTTTAAAGTTTTTCAATTCTTTCTTGGCCAAGTTTTCTTGATCTCAAAGTTCTTATTTTCAACATTATTTGGAGATCAAGTCTTCCACTATAGCCACTACACATCCACAAGAGCTTCAAGCAATGCTAGATATAAAAGTGTCAATTCCATTGTAAGTGAAACCCTCGAGGGTTGAGATGGTAAGTTGTGATCTCTTGAAAAGAGATAGTTTGTAGAAATCATCTTGAAAAGAGGTGTTGTACTATATGAGATAATAGTGGAACTAGCCAAATGGGACTTGAGTGTTGGAGTAGATTACGGGGTATCTGCACCAGGGTACATCTTGTGTTTGCACTTGTTCCAATTTCTGTGTTATTTATCTCTTACTTGTTAATTCTGTTGCATACTCTTTGCAAGTGATAATTATTGGTGATTAAGTTTCTTTTAGGTAACACTAATTGTAAACTTATGTTTCTAGAGGTCTTTGAATATTTCATTAGACACTAACTAATCACCCTCATATAGTGTCTCCTTGCCATCATGTAGGGATCCAATGCAATGGACCTTTAGGCGGGCTTGGCCATCAACATGGCTTCCATTTGGGCTTCAATGATGTCGGTGAAAAATTGGATGGATCAACGATAGGGGAAGAACCGCTCAGCTTTGACGGGGCTAAAAGGGGCATAAGGCGGTGGTCCTTTCAAGCGCAACAGTGATGACGGTGGAGGCATTTCAAACTTTGACCCAGGAAGAAACGAGCACCCTCGTTCGGAGTAGCATGCCCACAGATTTCATGACACCACCTTGAGATGATTCTTTAGAAATAGAGTAATAAAAGATTTGGTATGCGGTGGCCAACAAGTGACAGATCTGTAATTTCTGAGCATATGAACAAAATTGTAATTTAAAAGGTCCAGGGGCAGATCTGTAATTTTGGGCTGAAACTGCTATGTCAATGTTATTTTAATAATTGTGGGGTGACGGCTCATTAGGAGTTTTATTATAAATAAAAGTGAGTAGATTAGAGGAGGGATATGTTGAATTTGATAGAAGAATATGATGCGTTTCGCTAGGGATTTGATGATAAAAGGGGATTTTTATTGGAATTTCAGATCTGGAATTAAAAAGAAAATCCTACTACAATAAATCTACTCGCTAGCTAATGACTAGAAGACGATTATTAACCTAGGGGGAAAAGCCAAATCCTAATACAATTAATCTAAGGGGATAAATAAAATAACTCTCACAATTTTCGCATACCCTCTAGGGCCGGCTCAACCCCCTTTAAATAGAAAAAACACCTCTAATTGTTATTTTACCCAATTGCCCTTGCTCCCAATTACTGGCCGCGACACTACTCCGCCCCTGAAAAACCACCTTGTCCTCAAGGTGGTGCGTGAAGTGTATGGACAGCTACTCCACGTGCAGGTACTCCTGATCATCGTCCACACCGGCTTCCAGCATTACCGCACTCTCTCCCCCCTCTTCTTCGTCATTCACTATCAGGATCTGAAGAGTATGATTCCCGCACCGGTGCCCAGGAGTAAACTTCTCGTCGCATTTGAAACACAGGCCCTTGGTCCGCCTGTCACGAATCTCTGCCTCGGTCATTCTTCGTGTATGTCCTCCAGGTCGTGGTTCCATCCACTTCTCCTTGGTAGCCGCTGTGCCGTCAGTGGATGTTGCCCCTCCTACGGCCCCCTTCTGTCCCGCTCCAGGATCCGGCCCTCGAAAAGTGGAGCCTCCCCATGTCCCTCAGACTCTTCTCTCTGTCTCATGATGGTCCTCCACCTTCCTCGTCAACGTCATCATCCAGCGTAGACCAACTGGCTCGAACTGCCTCAATCCTGACCTCACCGTAGGCTTCAGCCCCTTCATAAAGCAGCCCTCCAAAGACTCCTCAGAAACCCCCCGGACTCGGTGACAGAGCGACTCAAATTTCTTGATATAATCCCCTACGCTCCCCTCCTGCTTCAGAGAATATAGTCTCTCGAACACGTCACCCGACTGTCCTGCACCAAATCGCTCCGTCAAGAGCGTCGTAAACTCCGCCCACGTCTGAAATGGCTGCTGCCCCCTTCTGTCCCGCTCCAGGATCCGGCCCTCGAAAAGTGGAGCCTCCCCATGTCCCTCAGACTCTTCTCTCTGTCTCATGATGGTCCTCCACCTTCCTCGTCAACGTCATCATCCAGCGTAGACCAACTGGCTCGAACTGCCTCAATCCTGACCTCACCGTAGGCTTCAGCCCCTTCATAAAGCAGCCCTCCAAAGACTCCTCAGAAACCCCCCGGACTCGGTGGCAGAGCGACTCAAATTTCTTGATATAATCCCCTACGCTCCCCTCCTGCTTCAGAGAATATAGTCTCTCGAACACGTCACCCGACTGTCCTGCACCAAATCGCTCCGTCAAGAGCGTCGTAAACTCCGCCCACGTCCGAAATGGCTGCTGCTGACGAAACCAGCCTAGGGCCTCCCCCTCCAGACAAACGCCTATCGCCGGAAGCCATTCCTCTCCTGGAACTGCTGACACCTCCAAGTACCTCTCCACCAGGTACAACCAGTCATCTGGGTCTCCTCCCTCAAAGATGGGCACCTCAAGCTTCCTCAGACGTCTCTCGCCAGCGTATCCACCTCTATCATGTTGCTGGAATCCTCCCCTCTGCTGGTACCCTTGTCGTCTGTCGGGAAAATAAGCATCGGCTCGATCGCAGAATCCTCCCTCCGCTCCATGCCACTGCCAGTCACCCTGTGGGTGTCCATACTCTGCCTGGCGCCCCCTTGGTGGGTCCGGGTACGCTCGCCAATCACCCGTCACTCTCCCGAAAGGTGGGGGGTGGGTCGACGGGCCTCCTGTGAACTGGTGGTGCCCTCCAGGCTGCTGAATTCCTCCGCTGGGTCTCCCGAACGGCTGAAAACCTGGAAATTGTGCTCCTCGGACCTCGGGATACCCCCCGGAAACTCAGCTGCGCTTAAAAACGGCTGTCGGGAGGCCTGGAGGGCATGAGGGGGCCCATGGGGGTCTGCCGCAACTCAGGGGGCCCCCAGGAGTCGGCCGAGACCTCCCAGGGGGTCGTCGGGGGCGGTCGACCCCAGTTTTGGGTCGGCAGCCCCCAGGCGGCCCTGCCTGGGTTCACCGAGGCCCCAGGAGGGCTCGGCGGGTGCGGTCGGCCCTCCTGGAGGCCTGGCGGCACCCCCGCGGCCCTCTGGGGGTTCGCCGCCCCCCTGAGGCCCGTGGGGTGCGGCGACATCCCCGCCTGCTGCCGGAGGGGCAGAAGGCCACCTCCGGCGTTCTTTTCTCCTATGCGCAGCATCGGGGGGTCTTGGTACACCCCCACTCCTTCTCTTCTGGATCCACGCCTCCGTCGCCATCTCGTTCCGGCCCGTCTTCGAAAAAAATTGTCTTTTTACCTTTGTCCTTCGCCAAAGGTGGCTCCTTTTTACTTGGATCCGCCTTTGGTACGAGATGTGCGGTCAACGCCGCTATAGCTTCCGTTAATTCTGACAATTTTGCCTCTGTTTTCTCTTGGTTCTCTTTCATCTCTTTCATCTCTCCCCGGATCTCCGCGGCTATCTCGGCGTCTTTCCTTCTCACGTCGATGAAACCCTTGCTAATTTGGGCTTCCATCCGTTCAACCTTCTCTTCCAAAACTTCGACCCGCTCCTTGGATCGCGTGCTTGCCATAGATCGACCGCTCTGATACCAATTTGATGCGTTTCGCTAGGGATTTGATGATAAAAATGGGATTTTTATTGGAATTTCAGATCTTGAATTAAAAAGAAATCCTACTACAATAAATCTACTCGCTAGCTAATGACTAGAAGACGATTATTAACCTGGGGAAAAGCCAAATCCTAATACAATTAATCTAAGGGGATAAATAAAATAACTCTCACAATTTTCGCATACCCTCTAGGGCCGGCTCAACCCCCTTTAAATAGAAAAAACACCCCTAATTGTTATTTTACCCAATTGCCCATGCTCCCAATTACTGGCCGCAACAGAATATTGAGAAAAGAAGAGACTAAGAGTAGATTAGATTAAATCTTGGGAGAGTTGAGCTGTTTTCTCGAATCAAAAGCTAAGAGAGTGGTCCTCCTTTCGAATTAACGCAAAGTTATCTTGTATTCTCTATTTCAATAAATAAAAATATTTCCTTTCTCCCTCAAATCCATTCTCTAACCCTAAAATCTCATCTTTCCCAATTCCACTAAAATACTATTTTTACCCCCAAAACCCTATCCGAATCATATCATTTTCTCCCAGGAATCTTCTCATTTTCAAGCAGCTCTTCATAGTTAAGATCGTGCACCTGGAAACGCCTAGAAGTAGAAGTGATGACAACGATGACACAATAGTCTACATATACACATCATATGTGGCATGCATGCACATGTACCTACATTAGCACTGCATATATAAATATTAATCTGATGAAGCATGGCTTAATTATAAAACAAAGAGGAACTTAGTGTTTAAGTTATCTATGTTAAAAGCACTAAGGCCATTGACTTAACAGGCCATGATGAATTATGAACCCAAAGAGAAATTAGCACCCAATTTCCACCCAACTTCCTGATATACATACCTCCTCAGCAAGGGATAAAATTTTTGCCGCCTTGTCCGATCCATAACCAGATGATCCTAAAGCTAACATGCCTGGAACAAAGCAAGCCAATTCGTCCATCTGCGATTGTTGGAAGCACAAGCACTTAAAAACTCCAAGAAGAAAAAAGATATATCAAATCATCCTACGGAATAATCCAATAGCAATCAAGACATATACCTTATCAGACAGAGAATCGCCGGTTTTTTCGCATAAGTATGAGAAAGAAGATGGTGTAGTTTTTCGAACCAAGCTAACCAGGCCTTCCATTGATGTTTCCCACATTTTTCTGTTTAAGCATTGGACAAGAGATCCATTATTAATACTGAATACGTTCTGGAGGAATGAAAGGAAAGCACAAGATCAGCCTAATAGCATATATGCTAGATACAAATAGCATCCAAGGTAATAGGTTCCAGGAGCCAAATTAAGCACATTTCATATCAATTAACTAACATATATCTAATATAATAATGAACATAATGCATGCGCACACATGCAATTAATAAAAACCAGTAAATATACTGACCTGTAATGATTCACTTCTTCAGTTTTGTTCCCTTGTATCCAAACTTTGAGTAAATATTCGTAGAAACTGCAAAATATTATATATGACCAAAATCAAAATGGAACATATGTCCACAAATGGAATAGATAGACCTACATGAAAACAAGTTGAAAAAAGGGGCATCCACAGGGAAGATATGACAATAATCATAACGAGGAAAAGGACGCTACCTATCACCCATAGCACCAAATGTGATTGTTGAGTGATACGATGGAGTCCCCGAATGAGGATTTATGAAGATTGGAAGCAAACCATCGCTTGGGAATATCTTCTGAAGTTGTGTGATTACATTCTCTGCCTGATATAAAATATGTTCCGGATAAGAGTCAGTTAAGAAAACAAAAAAATTTAATAGAACATCATCAGTATGTAAAGGAATTATTCCCACATCATTGAAACATGTATGTAATGAAGCACACTTATCAAAGTTAAAGAAGTTAAACTTTACAATCATCTGTAAGTTGTACCAAGTTCAGCTCGATGGAGATAAAATGAGGGAAGAATCAATTAAGAGGCTCCCAGCATGTGCAAAGAAATCATGTAAGCAAACAAATATGTGCAACCCCAAAATTCAAGGTCGCCCAGAAATTTTAGGTTGATTGTTTTGCTGTTATTGTGATGGTTGGGAGTATAAATTTATCAACAATGTTAAAATAATAATGGTTTGTTCCATTGGATACATAACACAATAAACTTACATGAAGTATAAAGATTATAAGGTGAAGCCCTTTCTTTAGAAATATATGTTGAAGTGTAAGTCCTATATAGTAGAGACATGCTGATTTTGATGGCCGGCTCAATAGAATTTAGTGCCTATGAAACAAGCAAAGAAAGTAAATTTAAAACAATTTACAGCTTAGTAATGCAGCAAGAATATTTCAGTGAAGTTCTGTTGGTGTTTTATGTGATCATATAATACCCATGAAACTAGCAGGAGACTTCTATGGGACACTCAGAACGTTGGGAAAGATGTACATGTGTGTATTTGCATGAAAACACTGAGATGAATGAATCTAGAATCTAGATATACTACGAGATAGGATCAGCAATGGGTGCATCTGTAAGAACTCAAACGTTGAATTGATTGAAGACTAAATTAGGGAGAAATGATTGAGATAGTGCGGGCATGTCCGATGAAAGCTAAAGAGCATGCCAGTAGAAGTGTGGTGATTTTAGTAATGGAGCAATAAGGAGTATAGATAGGCGTAAACAAAAAATTGGATATAGCAGTTAAAATGGATATGATGATTATTACTTTAACCAAAAAATAGGCCGTATAAGAATGAGTGGGGCGAAAGGATTCATAGAGCCAACCCCAAAGTTTGGAATAAAGGCTTTGTTCTGACTGATGTTATAGAACGTAATGCAGTAGATATCATAATTAAAAAATGAGTTTCATAAGAATTATGACACCAAATCTTACAATAAGCACACATGATAACTCAAAGTAAGACAGATGGTTGACAATGTGATGTGATCATAAAACGACAGTCCCAGCTAAAAGAAAATCCTTCTACAAGATGGATAAGACCAGACTACTAAATGCACAAAGCCAACCAATGTAAGTACAAATATAGCATAGTCTACTTTAATGTATGGATAATAATCCAATACACAAGCAAAGAAGGATTTAACTAGAAAGCAGGATAATAAAGCAACATAACATCATGAAAAACATATTACGCAATTGGTAATACAAATTTTAGACGCAATTTTATGACATTTGGATAAATCACAAACATAGCCTACAATTTGGAAATAGGATCCATACTGCAGTTTGCCCCCAATGAGTAATATGTACATATAGTATGAATATGAACTATTCGGCCATGTAGGAAATTTAAGGATTTAAGTCTGATACACTCGTCCACTTTCATGCATAATTATAACGATCTTGCTCAAGTTTTTAGATGTGCAATCATCATGTAACTTCGTATGCCCATAAAGACATGCCTCACTGCATCCTTTATACATGCTCCCAGTATTCCACATTTCCTTATCTATTATACAAAGAAGGGATGTTTTTGAATGGGTTTGTTGATTAGGACAAAAGGTTTGGTAGAAAGATGGTTATAAATTTAATCTTAAGGAATCAATGAGTAGGATGAGAGTTTGTGAAAATTTTGAGGAAAATCCAAAAATTTTGGGGGGAAACCAGAAACTTTGCAATGTGGAGGAACCACTTTTTTTTGTTGGGGGGAGGGGGGCTCAACCCCAAAAGGCTGCAAAATTTCGCTCCCCCCCCCCCCCCACACAAAAAACTCAGCCCCCAAAATCTATCTCCCCAAAAACCGAAACCTCAGCCCCAGAAAGCCTTGATCGTCTTCCTCTCATCCCCAAAACCTGCGAATCCCCCCCCCCCCCCCCAAGAAGAAAATCTCTATCACCAAAAAAAAAACCTCGGCACTCGAAATTCCCCCCCCCCCCCCCAAAAAAAAAAAAACCTCAGCCCTAAAAACCAAAACCTCAACCCTAAAACCCCCATCCCCAAAAAAGCTCCGCTTGTCTTCCTCTGTTTAATTATCCTCTGTTTAATTAAGAGCTACGGTGAGTCCACACCAATATTTTGATTACCTCTGTTTGATGTTGATTATCTCTTGCCATGTTGCAATACGAAAAAGAAGAGAAAGCAGCAGCTTAGGTGAAGGAGAAGCAGCAGGAATTTTGACTTGCTCCCGAGTGTTCAGTTTGGTCAATTGCACAGTAAAATTTTGATTATGGATGTCTTCTTAGATTGAATAGGTTGGGATTGGTCATTTTATGATTATGTATAGGTTGAAAAGTTTGATTGAATACTATGTAGTGAAAAAAAATTACATGTTGAATTGTTCACATGTTTTAGATTACAGGATTAAAATTACATTTTTTTAGATTTACTTAAAAAGAAATGATGCTTTTTTGAAACTTGCAATCCTTTGTAATGTTGAAACATGTGAACCTTCGTTAATCCTTTGTTAAAAAAGATGCTTTTTTTGTTCGCATGTTTTAGATTAAAATTACATGTTTTAGCTATGTGATCATAAAAAGGATTGCAGTCATTTATCAAAAAATAATTTGGAGTATAGTACAAATTTGGATTTTTAGATTGAAGGGGTTGAAAAAGTTGACTGTATACATGTTTTATAAATTACATATTCATTGGGAACAATTTGATCATATACATGATCATAAAAAAGATGCTTTTTCTTTTTTTTCCCACCAAAAAGTATTTTTTACCTGGATGGATTAAACCTGGTAGTATGTAGTGTAAAAAATTGATTTTTCTTCTTTTCTTAACCTTATTATGGCTCCCTTTAGCTCTCTGTTTTCCATACATGAATGTGTTGTTACAGATGAACGCATAACCATAAGAAAAGTCATAAGGACGTATCTGTGCTCTTTTGTGTCATTTATTATGCGGTAAATGATATATTTGTTGCCGCTCAATGTTATCATTGGTGTTGTTTTTACAAATAGTTGTAGCAATCGCTTTCAGGATAGATATTCAACATAATCATGATAATCGGACTTACATTAATAATGGTGTAATTCAAAATGTGCAAGCAGCAGTAACACCTTTTCAACTAATAGGCAACGAAGCTAAGATTGTTCAGGTATTGTGTTAATACGAAGCATAGTCTATATCGCTTATAACTTCACGCGGCACTTCAAGTATCTTGCATGTTGATTGTTGTCTATCATTTGTTCCTGACAATATTCAAGACTGCAAGAAAGGTCACTGGAACGACTGGTGAGTATTCACTACGCAGAAAAGTTAAATATTATGTGTGATTATTCGTAACTCAACCATTACAAATTCGGATTAATTGTAACTTCTCTCATTTTCAGTCGCGCATATAAATAGTTGGTGTAGATTAGTATTGTCTGCTTATGATATTTCATATTCTTGATGTGCATTTACTAAAAATTGTAACGAAATTAGATTATATTTTCTTTAGTGGTGCTCTATTATTGTTATTTCTTTAAACTATTGTGTTCCATGCAATGAGGATCAAGATGTACTAGCGCTCTTCTTATACTTATAAGCTTCTTGAATATCTCCATATACGATTCCTACATAAGTTTGTTTTTGGGTTTTGAGTGTACTTTCTAGTTTCTTCTATGGATATTTTTTTTTCCCTTTCACCTCCCAAAGCTTCATAAATCCCCACCCATCTTTTAAGCAATCATTGACAGATAATTTCTATCATATTGTTACTAATTGAATGCATTCTATATTAATGACAACCTTACATAACCAAAATATTTTTTAATCAGTCTCAATTACATAATAACGAATAATAAGCAACATAAAATGTGCTATTTTAAAGTGTGAATCAAGATAATTAACCCAATTTTGATAGTATGGGATGGTTCTTTATCAAGGCAAAGCCCTAGAAATAATTTTTGGGAGGTTGGGAAGGAGATATTGATTGGCCTATGTCTGAGAGATCAGCATGCACTTTGTTGTGGTGTATGGGAGGCTTCTCATCGATTGCAATATCATTATAAGCCTTCTACCATGTTTGGCATCTAATTTTTCACTCACTCCTTTCAGATTTATAGATTTAACCAATTTTTACCATGTTGCATATTTTAATTACTGAGTTTGTTTCGTATTCATGATATCTCAGCTTTCTTACATGGTGTATATTATATGGAATATGCATTTCCATTGCGTTTTTGTTGGTGATAATGTGTAATTTTTACCATGTGAATTTGTAAATATTAAGATTGACGTAATTGTAATCGTTGTAAAATGTAAAGTGTAGAAATTTATAATTAACATAAATGTTGTGTAAATTTGTAATGTTGAAATTGTGGTGAAAGGCAATTAAGATTATGTAAATGATCTAAGTTTGAATCGCCGCAAATATTTTTGGGGTGCTAAAATTATTTTCACAGTAATGAAAAATTTATATTACTGCAATAATTTGGGGTGTAATTGGGATGAAATGTATATGGGGAAATTTTTTGGGTAAAATTTTTTTGGGAGAAAGACGGTTGAAATTTTAAGAATTTTTTAAAATTTTAAGGTTTTTAAATTTTTTTAAAGAAAGTCAATATAAAAATTTTACGGTAAAATTATAGGATTTTGAGTTTGCATCTCATAAATTTTCATTGTTCTATAAATTTTCATTTTCTTGATGTCCACAGAGGTGCCAATAAATTTGGAGTTTTACACAGCTGTACTATTAAGTTTGTGGCCGTTTCCTATAAATGCATCCTCTCTCTTCATTCTACTTGCTCTTTATTTGCTATTATGTGATGTTGATTGTGTGTGCACCAGTTTGTTTAAATCAAGCTTTCAGAGCTCAGTTCCAATCCGTGGAAAAAATTTAGGTTTCGCACAATTTTGTCCATTTCGTAGAGTTTAGTTTTGAGTTTTGGTTTCTCTCTCTCTCTCTCTCATATATATATATATATATACACATTTGTAGTAAAAGTTTTTAGAATTTTAGAATTTTAAAATATAATTTTAAATTTTCAATAAAATTTTAAAGTTTTTATAATTTTTAGAATTTTAATATATATATATAATTTAAATAGGTTCATGAACTTAAATCTAAACTCATATTTTATGATGTTTCGACCGAAACCATTGGTTTCGACCGAAATCGAGCAAAATCGAGCGAAACTGAGCCCAATTGGTTTTGATCGAACCCAAGCGAAACCAGCTGAAACCGAATTTCAACTTTAGTTTCGTCGCATCCCTCTTCGAAACCGAAACGAAACGGTCAAAACCGAGTAGTTTCGACCGAAACCTCATTCCTTGGTTTAAATTATTCTATCTACATCTGCATCTAATAGTATTGGTCATGATGATATTTTATACCATGGTTGAAAGGGATAACGTCAATTGTTTTTCTATTTTGGATGTGTTGTATGGTACAAATTTGTGGCAACATCTATATTTAATTATTTTACGTGATTGTTGAACCAATAAGTCAAAGGGCTATCATTCATGCATATTTGTTTAATATTATTAGTTGCTATTCGGACTATAATATTCTTTTAACATTTAGTTTTAAATGATTAAGTTGTATGTTGGCATTATTTGACTAGCCTAACGATTTTAACTTTCCAATTTGCTTCACACAAACATGTGAAAGTTATGAAATCTGTTAATAGAAACGAATGTATTATATATTTAACTTACCATCATTAATCAACTGTATAGTATATACTCAATTTAGGCATCTGATAATAGTGACTTACCATGAAGAATATTAACAGAACGAAGGAGACAAGAACCACAAAGATCTTTTAATGAACCTACGGACCAAATCGCGTCACGTTGCAGCCTTGCAATGATGGCAAAATAGAAGGACTCACAATGATACGATTTCTGAACACGAAGCTGAACCATCTGCCAGGTTATTATCCACTTGAATGTATATAAAATCTAATCTACTCTAATATAATTTAATTGTACTTAATTTTAGTTATAATTTGGATAGGTATTTAGTTCAACGCATAAGGAGAGAACGAAAACAAGAACAAAGATAAATCTATTATACAAATGAGGGATGTTTTTGAATGGACTTGCTGACTAAGACAAAAAAATTGGCAGAAAGACGATTAAGATTTAATCTTAAGAACCAATGGGTAGGATGAGAGTTGTTAAAATTTTGGGTAGAAACCCTAAAATTTTAGTGGAATTAAATCTGGAAGAAACTAAATTTTGGGAGAAACTAAATTTTTAAATTTTAAGCGGAGCTAAATCTAGATGTAAACTAAATTTTAGGAGAAACTAAATTTTTAAATTTTGAGGAAAACTAAAATTCTCAATTTTAAGACGAACTAAATTTGAATGGCACTAAATCTTGGGAGAAACTAAAGTTTTAAATTTTGAGGAAAACTAAAATTTTAAATTTTAAAAGGAACTAAATCTGGATGGAACTAAATTTTGGGAGGAACCAAAAATTTGGTGGGGAACTAAATTCTCTATGAGAAACTAAATTTTAATTTAAAATTTTGGTGAAAACTAATTCTAGAAGAAACTAAAATTTTAACTTTTGGTGGGAACTAAATCTGGAGAAAACTAAATTTTCGAAGGAACTAAAATTTTTTAAGGGAAATAAATTTTCTGGGAAAACTAAATTTTAGCTTGAATGTGGTTAAAAAATCTTGTTGGTGAGGATATTTTGAAGGTAGCTGTTTTGAAGAAAGTTTGAATGGGATTGAATTTTGGGGGAGAGATTTTGAATGGTTTGAAATTTTTCAAATGAATATTTGGAATGCCATTACATATGATCACGGGTTAAACTAATCCTTTTATATTAAATAGACCATATAAATGTAATAAATAGATATCAGGCCATTAGAAAACAAACTAAAAAGCAGCGGCATCTAGTACCATTTTCTTCTCAAAGTGAACATTTTTTCCTTCCATTCCATTCTGGTATGTTTTCAGAATCAAGTAGGTTACTAATAGACACAAACAGTAGAATTTTTCCATTATCTTTAGCAGCCTTCTCGACCACAGACAAAACACTGAATTATCGTTGTTTAATCGATACCAACCAATGGATGCTAATGCAAGAACATCAACGAATGTAGAATAGATTGCGGATAAGGCTTTCAGAAAGTATCCAAAGGTGATGAAAGGTCACTTTAGTAAGAACAATGGGAGACAGATTCCCGAAGGTAAACCAACATGATTCCAGTCTTTAATTTGCATTATGATGGACATATTCCAGAATGTTCCATTGAGGTGAAGTTAGCAAACCATTGGATTTTCTAATAAGATTTGACTATTATTCTCTCAAACTATGTTTACATCAAAGAAAAGCTCATGGCATTCAAAGACATGCATGGGCCTAATTGTTCGCCACACAATCCGTCTTGCGTCGTCTTCTCTGGTAAGTGATAATATCATTACTCCCCTCAAAAGAACTACCTTGTCCTCGAGGTGGAAGTTTGGGAACTGCTGCGCAATAATCTCATAAGGTTCACATGATATCTCGTGATCTAGAAGGCCGGTCCACCTAATCAACATCTCTCGTGCTCTCGTGCTTCGTTAACGAACTCCTCTCAGTTCGGCCTGCTCTAAAAGCACATTCATGTCATCCATGAGCGTTGGGGGTAGTGACGAGGCAGAAGCATGATCTCCAATGGCCTGGTGGAGCTGCGACACATGAAAGACTGTGTGAATGGCTGAATCAAGTGGTAATCTCAGTCTATACGCCATCTTGCCAATCATAGCATCCACCTCATACGGCCCGAAGTATCGAAACGACGGCTTCTCATTCCGCCTATGTGCCAAGGAGCACTGTCAGTAAGGTCGCAACTTCAGATATACTATGTCTCCCACTGCGAAGTGAATATCCCACATATGCTCTCCGCTCGGCTCTTCATAAGCTGATGTGCTCTCGTCAAATGTCACCTCAACTCCAATGTATGGTCCTTCTCAAGATACTGGTCCACCTGGAAAACTGGCGTGGAGCGGTGACCATAATGAAGCAAATGCGGAGGATTCCGTCCATATAAGACTCTGAAGGGGACGTCTAAGCAGAAGTGTGGAAATATGTGTTGTACCAATACTCTGTCCAAGCAAGTCACTTCACCAACTGCTTCGGAGACTCAGAGAAGAAACAGCGCAAGTATGTCTCAATGGTCCTGTTGACGACCTCTGTCTGGCCGTCCGTCTGGGGATAACAAGTGGTACTCCTCTTTAATATTGTCACATGTGTCATAAACAACTCATTCCAAACGGAGTTAAGGAAGGCCTTATCCCGATCGGGCACAATAGAGCCGGAAATCTCATGAAGCCTCACGATCTACCTGATGAATGTCACCGCCACTGTCACTACGGTATAGAGATGTCGTAGCGTCACGAAGTGTGCATACTTGCCGAGTCTATCCACCACCACCATGATGATAGAGTACTCATCTGACTTTGGCAGGTCGTCGATAAAATCCATGGTCACCTCCTCCCAAACTCAGACAAGCAAAGAGAAAGGCTGCAACAATCCCCTAAGAGCTATTGACAGATACTTGTGACGCTGGCACATGTCATATTTCTCCACTATGTCTGCTAAGTCCTTCTGCATTTCCTTCCAGAAGAGCTCCATAACCAGGCACTGATAGGTCTTCAAGACCCCGAAGCGGCCACCCATTACGCTCCCATGAAACTCATATAGTACGCTCGGAATATGAACCGATCCCCTCGGTAAAACCAGACGTTGCCCCTCCAGCGAATACCATGGATGTGCTGTTGGGTCCTGTAGTAGTGCTACCAGAATCTTTGTTAGACCTTTATCCTCCTCAATCTCTCAAAGCAAGGGCTCCCAATCGAGCAAAACCGGCACCAAGAAGGCCGACAATTGTGAATCAACCTCTCCGTAATAATACAACCGCCGCCTTGTTCTCGATTCCCGGCCTATACTGGATTTCAATGTTGTATCCCAGCAACTTGGTCAACCACTTCTAATGCTCCTCAGTGATCGTCCTCTGCTCTAAGAAGTATGTGAGGCTCCTCTGATCTGTCCTCACTATAAAGCGCCTACCAAGTAGATACGGTCGCCATTTCTGCACCACCAACACGATTCAGCTCGCGCTCATAAACTAACTTGAGCCGAGCCCCGCTGACAACAACCAAATGAAATAAGCCATCGGCCTGTTCTCCTGCATCAATAGTGCCCCCAAGCATTACCCGGACGCGTCTGTCTCCACTACAAAGGGCCATCTAAAGTTTTGCAGTGCTAGTACTGGGACGCTCGTCATGGCCCTTTTTAAGGCCTCAAAAGCTAAGGTGGCCTCCTTGCCCCAATGGAAATTGTCCTTCAGCTGCTCGGTCAATAATCATGCAATGGTACTGTACCCCTTGATGAATTTTCTGTAGTAGCTCGTACGCCCCAAGAATCTTTGCAACACATGTAGGGTGGTAGGGAGTGACCAACCAACCATGGTTGTTATCTGTGTACCATCCGCCGACACTCCCACCGCAGGAACAGTATGACCCAAATACTTCACACTCCGCTGGCCGAATAAGCACTTCTTCCTATTGGCATACAGATGATGCCCCTGCAGCTCCCGCAGCACGGTCTTCAAATGCTAGTGTTCCTCCATACACCGGCTATAAACCAAGATATCATCAAAGAACACCAGCACGAACCTCCTCAGATAGTGGTGAAACACCTTGTTCATTAGCACCTAGAAGGTGGCAGGGGCATTGGTCAAGCCAAACGACATAACCAATAACTCATAGTGGCTCTCGTGTGTCCTGAAAGGGGCCTTCGCCACATCCTCACCCCTCATCCGGTTCTAGTGACACCCGGATTTCAAGTCAATCTTGGAGAAACCCACTGTGCCATGTAACTCGTCTAGCAACTCGTCGATCACAAGGATGGAAAATTTGTCTGGCACCGTCTCCTTATTCAATGCCTTGTAATCAATACAAAATCTCCCGCTCACATCCTTCTTCACTAACAGCACCAGGCTAGAGAAAGGGCTCACACTCGGCTGTGTCACCCCTGCCTAAATCATCGCCACTAACATCTCAATCTCCCCCTTCTACACATGTAGAGAATGGTATGGCCGTACACTGATCGGAGAAACACCCTCTCAAAACACAATGGCATGCTCGTGGTCCCGTGAGGGAGAAAGCCCGCGAGGTGTCTGAAACACTCCCTCAAACTGAAGTAAAACCTGTCTCAGCTCCGATGGGATGTCCCGCTCATGCTCCTCCTCAACCGCCAACCCCTGTAGCTCTACCAGAAGCCCCCTTCGGACTGGAATGCCCTCGCCATGGTCTTCAAGGAAACCATGGATCGGCACAAACCGGGGTTCCCCTGAAGCGTCACTACCATCCCTCCGTGTTGAAACTCCATTCTGAGTAGCCCACAATTGGTCTTCGTCTCCCACGAGGACGACAATCATCTCATGCCCAAAATCACATCTGTGATGCCCATGTCGAGCGATAGAAAATCCTCTATAACATGTATCTCCTGGAGGGTCAATATCACGCCTCGACATATTCCACTACTCTGCTCTACCTACTCTCGTCCCCATCATCACCCCAAAGCTCCGGATGTCAACCAAATGCAACCCTTACTGCTCAACCACGCGGCTGTATATAAAAGTATAGGCGGCCCCACTATCAATCAATACCATCACCTCCTGCTCTGAGATCCGTCCGATTGACTTTATAGTGTGGTTCAGAGTGAACCCTACTACAGAGTTTAGTAACATTCCCACTACGTTCAAATAGGAGTGCTCCTGCTCCCCCCTTACTCTCCTTCATCACCTCCTCCTCATCCTCTACCAGCAACACATGGAGTGTACGGTCTCAGTAGCGATATTTTGTATCTCCGCCTGAATCACAAGGGGTATACTTCTCGTCACACCTGAAACACAACCCCTTCGCCTTTTTGTTCTGTATCTCCGCCTCGGTCATACGTTAAAACTATCCATTGGGCTGTGGACCGATGCTCATCTCCTTGCTCACCTGAGCTCCCATGTCTGGACCCCCTGCAGGGGCCCGTTGCGCTTCTGGATGTGCCTGGCCACGGAAAGTGGACCCGCCCGATCCGCCGTGAGTTTGTCATCCACCACCTGGGCTAAATCCGTCGTCTACAACAATCCACTCGGCCTCTGCACGCGAAGCTCCCCCGAATCTCGATTTTGAGCCCCTTCATGAAGCTCCCGACCAAAGTTGCCTCTGGCAATCCCCTCATGCGACCAAAAAGTGCTTCGAACTTCTCCCGATAAGCCTTGACTGTACCAACCTACCGTAGGGCCAAGAGTTGTTCCTGCAAATCCTCGTCCTGGGTGTCTTTGAAGCGATCTAGCATGCAATACTTGAACTCTTCACTGACTGCATCGGCTGCCACTGTTGTCTCCACTAAAACCAAGACGTCTTTCCCTCCAAGCGCACGCCCACCGCATTGCCTTCTCCAACTCCGTCATCTGATATGCCTCAAAGTACCGCTCCGCATGATAGACCCACCCGTGGGGGTCCTCCTTATCTAAGACAGGAATTTTCAGCTTCTGCACCTTGTTTTCGGATCCAAACATTCATTGCCCCGCTCTTCCACCCAATCGCCCGAAGTGAAACTGTAGATATGCATTTTGTGGGGGTAATCCCCCTCCCCGCGACCCCCGCCATCTTCTCCTTAGTGTCCCAAGTCACCGGTCATATGGCTCTCCACCGCCTCCCGTCCAACCACAAGGGTCTCCTTTACGAACACTGAACACTGTACCCCTGAAATTGGTCATCATTCTCTCGAGTTGGCTGTCACACCACGAAAATCCCTTCGTGTGCTTTGTCGAACCGCAAGCACCAAAAATGGTCAGTTTCTTTCGTGGAAAGCTGCCGGAGGCCGTCGGCTTGAAATCCCGCCAAAAAATGGTCCCGACAGGCCTGCTGCTGCGAAAGGGGGTCATTGCCCCTTTGGCAGCGCAGGAGGACAGTGAGGCCCCTACGGCAGTGCAGGAGGACCACGGCATCCCTACTGTCCAAATGGGGGATCGCGAAGCCCCAGGTAATCAACGGGGGCTCGAGAGGCCCCCAGGGATTCGCCTAGGTCCGACGAACCTCCCAATGGGTCGTCGGACCTTCGTCGGGGTCCGATGAGTGACTGGGCCCTAGCAAGGCCTGACGAGGGCGGTGGAGGTCATCATGCCCCTCCCCCCCAAATTAGGGTTTTTGTGGGGGGCGACTCTTCCAGCGACTGTTAGCTCCCTCTCCCATACCGGCAGAGGGGGAAATTGCTCCGAACTGCGACACTCCGCCTTTGTTTCTAGTGGGTCTCCTTCCACAATCACCATTTGCCCTTTCACCTTGTTCAAAAATGTCTCATTTGGCCCTAGATCTGAAATATTTCTCTAGGTCTCGTCATTTTTTGGGCCTTCTCTTCTTCGTGGCGCCGGTTGCTTTGGCTCTCCATGAAAGCCCTAAACATGGTCTCCAAAGATGACATCTTTCCATCGATGGATTCCATCTTTCCTTCCATTCTTTATTGTCGATCCTTTAGGGCTTCTATTTCTCCAACCTTCTCCTCTAGGACATCCATCTTCTCCTTGGATCTCGCCGTTGTCATGATGGATCTTTACTCTGATACCAATTTGATGAGAAATCTAGGGTTTGAAGAACAAATATGAGATTTTTATATATTCTGAGAAGAGGAAATACAAGATAAGGGTTTCTTGCGAGAGGAAACCAACTCTCCAAGCTTGAATCTAACAGAAGTGTACTCTCACTTGCACTAGAGTCCTATTCTCTAATCTAGGGTTTTTCTCTCAAAATAAGCATGAAGCCCAAATGAAATCCCTCCCCAAACATATAAGGGCATATTTGGCCCAAATTACAGCTTGCACCCCCCCAACTCAAACTTTGCAAAACCACCCAAAAACTTCACAAAATGTCCTTGGCCTAATTGTTCGCCCCACGATCCGTCTTGCACCGCCGTCTCTGGTAAGTGATGATCTCATCAGTCAGTTCCCTTGGCCAGCAAAGATGCCCAATTCACATGTACCGTCTTACAATTCTGGTTGTTTACATCAGTTTCATGTAGCAATTTCCAGTAGTTTGCATCCATTTAGATGCAATTTCTGAGTATGACAGAACAATTAGGCTGCTGAACCCCCGTTGTAACATATAACCTTAGTCATGTGCTTCTGATTGTCAAAGGAGAGTACTCCTGTAGTGATCGGAGGTAAAGGAGGGGAAACCTAGAGAAGGACAAGGGAACTGAATAAAAAAGAAATGGATCATTCTGATTGCAGAAATCAAAATGCTTTGAATACTTGAGATTGCTTTCCAGTCTTTTGTTGAATACGTCTTTCCATAGTATAAATAAATAAATAAGCACTTGAAACTTTGTGCAATAAATCTGTGTTTGATAACACATGGAATCCCTGGGGATGCACGCTGATAGCATGATAGCACTCGCCCTCTCTCACTCGATTGTTAAGCTCTGCCAACATACCTTTTTTATTAGTAGTAGTTCGTTCACCTCCACGCCCAAGTTATTATCCCTCGTTATTTCTCGCGTGACAGGAATCACAGATTTTATTATTGGAGTTTTAGAATTTAGATTCTGTTTATACATTAAAATTCTGCAAGTCCAGAAAATTATTGTGGTTGAAATCAGAATGACGATATTGGTAATTGACAATGTGCAAAAAAATGGGATAATAAAGAAGCGTATCCTAATGAAGAATAATTTCAATTGAGAATAAAATAAAGGAGAAGCTGTTGCAATTAACAGAATGTTTGGAAATAGCAACAGAGACCAATAAGCACATTAGGAAATGTGATGGGATTGTCTTCAAAAGAAACAAGAACAAGGGTAGATCAAAATGAATATGGACTGCAACAGTTACAAAGGGTGTGCTAGTTGTTGATCTAACATAGAAAAAGACCCTTAGAAAAGCTGAATGGTTACAGGGTTCATGCAGCAAACCCGAAATATTTGGGTAGGAGCTTTGTTGCTGCTGCCGCTGTGTATATAAATCATACAAATGATTTGCTTTTTATCAAACTTATAGATCTTTACGTATATGATAAAGTTTAAGTACCCTCTGAGATGACTTCAAAAGCACTTTATTTTGGTATTGATAAATCCAACATGAATAGCAATCGTCGGACCTCACTTTCAAATTGCAATCAAGAATAAATATCATCCAAACACCCTAAACACAACATGCTTCTTTACTTCCAAAGGAAGAGACAGCCCATTCCAGTGAAAGTATCAGGCAAAAGAATTTTGATAAAAGATAACATGGGGATAAACCAGTGTAGCAAGTTGCTGCAGGCCTCAATGTAGAGATAGAATTCCATATCATTAACTTTAGAGCTCATTCTGCAATATGACTAAAGTTTGAACCATCGAGAGAAACCGAGCTACACAACAAGTTTAACAGTCAAAATGGTTCAATGGCTATATTAAAGAAAGATACACAGTCATGAAACTTTTGTACACCCACAGATCATTTCATTATCTTCCTCAAGATTCGAAACACCAGTCTAGCAGTAAAATTAATATAAAAATGAAAAGAATATACCTTCTGCTGGTACTTCGGGTCTCCTGTCCTCTGTGATAAAGCTATAAACTCCACTTGCTCCGTGCCAGAATCAGCTAGAATACTATCTCCCTACAAAGAAAAGAGCATTAACTCAAATAGTAAAGTCTGTGACATTGCCCCATGAAAATAGAACTCACATGGAACCTAAAGCAATACCACTAACAAGAAACCTAGAGCAATATATAACAATAATTTATGTCAACCCAAGACGAACTTCCTTAGACGCTATTAGCCCCAATTTGAAACAGAAAAGGTTGATGCAATCCAGGAAAGGAACAAGAATCAACTAAAAGGAATAAGGAGAGATAAGCATATGTTTTGTGTGTTTACCGTTAACGGGTAATTCTCATACCCAGACAACATGCTCGATGGTCAACCGCAGTAACCTCTAGACTTATTTATTCAGTATTTTTTGGAAAAGATGGTGAGCTAGTCTCCCCATATTCTTATGAACGAAACAAACTATATTGTAGGGATTAAGCTCTAGGTTAAACTTATGATATTTAAAGGTTTGAATTCAAGAAATGGTCTACATCAATCCCACACGTTACAGTTGTTGTTCTCCACTATTTGTAACCCGCTACATTTTGATATTGCTTTGCCATCAACAGCTTTACATTTTTGAGGTTACAAGTTTGCATATAATACTACTGAGCATGGAATTATGAATATCACAAAAATGCAAGATAGAAAGCAAAAAATATAGAGATACGAAGACCAAAGCATCCCTTGTACATGACCGATTCAGCATCACATGTGCAAGAAGAAAGGTCAAAACAATAGAGATTTGAAGACCAAACTATCACTCATAGATGACTGATAACGCGTCTGAGCATAAGAACATTAAGATTCTCACTTTGTTCAAATATTGGCCCATGTTCAAAAAGATTTGTTTGTGCCTAGTCCTGGCAGTCACATTTGAACGATAACGATAACGATAACGACATATATAAGGAACACCAATATTTGAAAGCAGCAGTGTTCTAAAACAAGTCATATGCACTCGCATATGAGGCCGCATATAAGGAAGCGACTTTTGGCCGCATGAATAATTAGATATGCATCAGAATGATAGATCCAAAGGAAAAATCTGAACTTTATAGATAAAAAGCAAGAAAATTGATAAGTTGGCTATAATTGATAGGGACAACCGCCCTCCCAAGACGCCGTTAAGAGGACGTCTGCACTCGTACACAAAATAATAATCCAAGCATGACTAGGGCCGGCCGCCGCACCCTCCTATATATCCCTTTTTCCCCCAAAATAACAAATTACAAGTTTGCCCCTTTTAATAATAAAAACAAAGGAAATAAAACAGAAGGTGCGAGCACGTCCCTGAGTCACTTGGTTGAGCCGGATGTCCCCTTGCGCTGCCTAGAGTATGTGATGAGCTCATAACTACTCCCCCAAAAAGAGCCATCTTGTCCTCAAGGTGTAAATCTAGAAACTGCTGCTTCATGACGCTCACCAACTCCCATATGCTTTCATACTTTGGCAAGCCCTTCCAACGCACCAACACTTCGTGCGCTCTCGTTCCCCCCTTCAACTCCTCAGGCTCCAATAAGACATACATATCCTCTGTTCAGTGTCTCCAAAAGTGAAGGAGAGAGAGTATGGTCACCAATCGCTTGACATAGCTGGGATCCGTGAAACACAAGATGGATGATTGATCATGGTGGCAACTTCAATCGATAAGCTACGGGGCCACACCTTGGCATCCACCTCAAAAGGGCCGAAATACCTGAGAGACAACTTCTCATTTCTCCGATGAGCTAGGGATCTCTGCCTGTAAGCACGCAGTTTCAGATAGACCATTTCCCCTACCTCGAACTAGACATCTCTGCAGTGTAAATCAGCCCTCGCCTTCATGACCTACTGAGCTCTCGCCAGATAGAGCTTTAGCTCCTCCAAAATCCGATCCCACTCTGCCAAGTACTGCTACACATCTGATATCTGGGTCGTCTAATGTCCATAGTGCAGCAGGTGAGGATCCCGACCATATAAAATCTGGAAAGGCGTCGTCTGAGCCGCTATGTGATAAGATGTATTATACCAGTATCCTGCCCACGTCAGCCAACGTGTCCACTCCTTAGGGCTCTCTGAGATAAAACACCGCAAATAAGTCTTTATGCTCCTGTTGACGACCTCTGTCTGGTCGTCGTTCTGGGGATGGTAGGCGGTACTCCGTCTCAAGACGGTGCCCTGCAAACTGAAGAGCTCCTGCCAGAACCTGCTAAGAAAGACCTTGTCCCTATCAGAGACAATGGACTTTGGGGGTCCATGTAAACGGAATACCTCCCTCAAGAATACATCTGCCACCGAAACTGTGTTGTATGGTGTCTGAGCGGTATGAAATGTGCATATTTGCTTAGGCGGCCGACCACAACAAATATCATCGTGAATCCCCCAAACTTAGGCAGCCAATCAATAAAATCCATGGATAAGTCCTCCCAAACTCGCTCTGGCAAGGATAGTGGCTGTAATAAACCCCCTGGGGACATCGCCATATACTTGTGACGATGTCACACGTCACACTCTGCTATCATCTTGGCTACATCCTTCTTCATCCCTCGCCAATACAGCTCCATAGCCAATCTCGGGTATGTCTTCAGTACCCCAGAATGCCCGCCCACAGCACTGCAATGAAACTCCTGTAATATGGCTGGAATGTAAGTGGAAGTCCTCGGTATCAATAGGCGCCCCCAATACACCAATCTCCCCTCTTACAAGGAATAACCTGGGTGATCTGCGGAACCATGTAAGAATGCCTGGTCCCCCTCAACCTCCCTCTGCAGTGGCTCCCAGTCGTGGAGTACTGATACTGATATCGCTGCCAGCTGAACATCCTCATCCCTCGGTGACAGCATCCGCTGCCTTATTTTCTAATCGTGGGAGGTACTATATCTCGAACCTGTACCCCATCAGTTTTCGTAGCCATTTCTAGTGCTCCTCTGCCATCATGCACTGCTCCAACAAGTACTTGAGGCTCCTCTGATCGGTGCACATCAGAAATCTCCTCCCCAGCAAGTATGGCCTCCACTTCTTTATGGCCAGGACTATCGACATCCGCTCCCGCTCATATACTGACTTCAACCTAGCCCTCGCCGTCAACACCTGGCTATAGTAAGCAATAGGACACTGATCATGCATTAGTACCGCCCCTAGTCCATGTCCCGAGGCATCAGCCTCCACCACAAACGGCCTCGAAAAGTCAGGTAGTGCCAACACCGACACGGTCGTCATAGCCTTCTTCAAAGCCTCAAAAGCACGCGTCGCCTCCTCGCCCTACACAAACGGATCCTTCTTTAACAACTCTGTAAGTGGCCATGCGATCGTCCCATACCCCTCTACAAACCGCCTGTAGTAACCTGTGAGACCTAGGAAGCCTCTCAACCCCCTGAGAGTGGAAGGATGTCGCCAGTCAAGCATTGCCGCAATCTTCACCCGATCTGCGACCACCCCCCTCTGACGAAACCACATGGCCCAAGTACTCCACCTGTGGCTGTCCGAACAAACACTTCTTCTGATTCCTATATAGCTGGTGATACTGCAACTCCTGAAACACCACCTGCAAATGATCCAAATGATCCACCGTGCGGTTGTTCACAAAAATATCGTCAAAAACTCCAGTACAAATCTCCTCAAATAAGGGCGGAATACCTTATTCATTAATGCTTGGAACGTGGTTAGGGCGTTAGTCAAGCTGAAGGGCATGCCTAAGAACTTATAGTAGCCTTCATGTGTCCTGAAGGCCGTCTTCGGCACATCCTTCCTCCTCATTCGGATCTGATGGTAGCCTGATTTAAGATCTATCTTCGAAAATATGGCTGACCCATGTAATTTATCGAGGAGCTCGTCGATCACCGGTATAGAAAACTTGTCTGGCACAGTTTCCTTGTTAAGTGCTTTATAATCTACACAATAGCGCCAGCTCACATCCTTCTTTTTCACCAACAGTACCGGACTGGAGAAGGGGCTCACGCTAGGCTGGATGACACCATCCTAAACCATCTCGGCCAACATCCTTTCTATCCCATCTTTCTGTATCTGGGGGTAGCGATATGGCCTGACACTGATAGGGGCCATGTCCTCTCGTAACACTATGGCGTGCTCGTGGTCCCTAAAGAGAAGTAGTCCTCGTGGCTCCTGTAAAATATCTCCAAACTGCTCTAGCATCAACTGTACCTCTCATGGGACCGGCTGCTCCTCTGCATTAGCACCCCCTCACGTGCCATCTGGTGTTACTCTACCAGAAATCCATCCCCTCTGCCTGGATGGTCCGTACTATGGTCTTCATGGAGACCAGCACTCTACACAAACTGGGGTCCCCTTGCAGCCTCACTGCTCTCTCGTCCTCCTGAAACTCCATCCTGAGAAGTTTCCAGTTCACCTTCATCTCTCACATTGGCTGCATCCACGTCATAACCAGAATGATATCCCTGCTGCATAACTTCAAAGGCAAGAAATCTGCCACTATATGTATCCCCTGCACCGCCAGCACCAGTCCCCGACATAAGCCCATCTGCTCTCCTTCTTTCCTGTGTCCATCATCACACTAAAACTGCCACTGTCTACCAGTTGCAGTCACAGCTGCTCTATTACCCTCCTGAAGATGAAATTGTGTGGCGTCCCGCTGTCGATGAGAACTGTCACCTCCTGGACACCAATCTGCCCCTCCACTTTATGGTATGGTTCGGGGTGAACCCTACCACAGAGTTGAAGGAAACCCCTGCCACCTCCAGTTGTCTGTCCTTTATGTCCTCTTCCTCAATGGCCTCATCCTCACCCTCTACATCCTCATCTTCGTCCTCCAGCAACAGTACCTGTAACTTGTGCCCTGTGCATCGGTGGCCTGGGGTAAACCGCTCGTCACACCTAAATCAGAGTCCCTTCTGACGCTTCTCCCTCATCTCTGCATCAGACATCCTCCTGAGTTGTCCTTCAGCTGGTGGTGCGCTGCTCCTCTCTCCGACCTTCTCCTTGCCTGCCTGGTTTGTCCCAGTGGTAGCTTTCACCCCTCCTGACACAGCCGAGGACCCGCGCTGCACCTGACCACCATACCCACTCATAACTCTCATCTACTCAGCCTAAGCATCCTCGACCATCTGTGCCATCTCCATGACCTCTGACAGCCCACTGGGCTTGTATGATCGAACCCCATCACGAAGACTGGAATTCAGCCCCTTCATGAATGTGCCCTCTAGTGACTCATCAGTGACTCCGTGCACTCGCCCCGACAAGGTCTCAAACTTCTCAATGTAACCACTAACAGGCCCTTCCTGCCTAAGTGCAAATAACTGCTCATGAAGGTTTCCCAGGTGGGGATTCCGAAACCTCTCCAAAATAAGATCCTTAAGCTCCTCCCAACTGCGAAAATGATGCCTCCTCTCCTTCAACTGTTACCACCCCAAAGCTCTCTCCCCATACAAATGGCCACTGCCTCCAACTTCTGGGTCTTCATTATGTGATAAGTAGTGAAATACCTCTCAGCCTGAAACAAACCACGCATGCGGATCCTCCCAATCAAACACGGGCATCTTCAGTTTCCTCACTCTGCCATCACCCCAAAATGTCCCTGGTCCGGTCTACCGTCTGGGCGTCTGTGCTGGTGATAATGTTGTCATCTCTCATTATATGTCTCATGTCCTCCATGTGGCCCCCCATCACGGTCTCAATAGTCCCCTCGCGGCCCCATGCATGTCCCCCATAATCTTCCTACCCTTCACCAGCACCCAAGTCACCTCCGAACGCTCATCCGCCTTCGTCATAATGATTTCTACCCCCTCCTTCGTCGCCGTAGCAGTTGACTCATGCCTGCCCGTGTCCTGGAAACTCGGGGACCCCAAAACTGATCCTCGTGCCCTTGGCGACGTGGCGGAGCCCCAGAAAATCAGGAACTGCGATTCGCACGCTTGGCGTGCTGGGAAACCACCCTGGCGGCTGCCAGGGGTTCGCCCGGGTCTGCCCTACCTCCGGCAGACCCTGTCGGGCTGCCGGTGGCCGGGCGGCCCTTCAGGTGGGCCTGGCAGGGTCGGTCGACCCTGCCGATGGCCAGCAGGGTTCAGCCGGCCCTGCCAGCCAGCCTCGGGGGCGGGGCGGTGACCCCCGCCCGACCCCCGCCCTCATTGAACATCGGCCGCCCCCTAGGGTTCATATGGGGTGGCGGTCGACTTTCTTCGATGCCCCGTCGTTGATCCACGCTCTCCTCGATCCTCCAGGGTTCCTCCTCATCTTTGAAGTACTCGTCGACATCCGAAAGCAACCCTTCATCAAAAGTCTCTATCTTTTCCTTCCCATTCTCCAAAGGTGGGACCTTTTTCGAAGAACTAGGGTTTGCGCCGTCGATCCCTAATTTTCTGTTGAGAGTCGTAAGTTGGAAGACAATCTGAGCGGGGGCTTCCCCCGTTCTATCTTGTTTAGCAGCGAGGCAATCCACTGCCGTCGTCAATTTAACGATCGACTCGCTATTCCCCGTCACGGTTTTTTTCACCTCCTCAATCTCTCCATGGTTCTTCTCCTATGCTTTGCTTCGATCTTTACTCCTTGTTGACGCCGCCATGGATCGTAGTTGCTCTGATGCCAAAATGATAGATCCGAAGGAAAAATCTGAACTTTAAAGATAAAAGGCAAGAAAAATTAATAAGTTGGCTACAATTAATAGGGGCAACCACCCTCCCAAGACACCATTAAGAAGACGTCCGCACTTGTCTATCTAGAAGTCACACAAAATAATAATCCAAGCATGCCTAGTGCCGGCCGCCGCACCCTCCTATATATCCCCTTTTCTCCCAAAATAACAAATTACAAGTTTGCCCCTTTTAATAATAAAAACAAAGGAAATAAAGCAAAAGGTGCGAGTACATCTCTGAGTCACTTGGTTGAGCCGGATGTCTCCTTGCGCCGCCTAGAGTATGTGATGAGCCCATCACAGAATTATGTGGTCGGTCGCATAATCGGCCGCTTAAATGTTATGCACCCGCATATGCGAATATGTAGGTGGATAATCGGTAACTAAAAATCCCAACTCGTTAAGAAACCCAACCCGTTAAGTATAAAATCAGTTTTTTAAATGTCAAAGTCCTTGTGTAAAGTCCTTGTGTTTGACATGCTTTTGATTTGAACGTAAAACTAGATATTTATGTTTTGTGTGCAAACTACTTTAGACGTTAGGCGTTGGTTATTTTATGTGTTGATCGTCTTGATAGTGATGCTATTTTAGTATGAATTAGTCCATATTTTTAAAAGTTAATATGATTTTTTCTTATTCCTATTTTAAGATTTTTTTTTTAATTTAATATACACACATATAAACTTATTGTTTATTTATTTACTAAAATATTCATTTTCGCATAAACCGCATAATCGGCCGCATAATCTGCTTATGTGCTATGCGCTCCTAGACCGTGCGCATAATGAAACCACCTTTTATAACACCGGTAAGCAGTTCATATGGCAATGTCATTTTGGTTCTGACCAAAATGCATGTAGCAATATATCATTCATAGAAATTTGCATGATTAAATTCAAATGGAGGTCAGTAACCTATGTGTCTATAGATCCAAAGTGAATAGCTTGGCAGACTCAGCGGACAAATAACATATGCAGAACAAAAAATACCAAACTTATTCCATAGGCAGAAAGAGGATGTTTATGAAGTACCCCAGTCCACCCAGAATTATGAGCATTTCCACGAGCCAAGTTAATTCTGTTATAAGGAATCCCTGAAGGTGTATCCCATGCAGGCAGCAATCTATCGCCGATGTCTTTTGCCTTCTCAAGAAATAACTCATCCCCAGAGAGATCGTACGCACTAAGAAGTCCACCAACAACTCTGAAATTACAATTGCAAAAACAAAAGAAGAGATATAAGGAAAATCTCCAAAGTAAATGAACATGAGAGACTTTGCTTTAGTGCTTAGTAGCAATAGCCAGTACATAATTAAACCAGCAACTCCACTCAAAGTATCAAAACTTAATGGTAATACTTTTCCCACAGAAATAATGATAAAGAACAATAAAATTAAACCTTATAACGCAACCTTATGGTCGTCTCAAAGACACTTGCTTCATAGTCCTTGTTGAAATCTAACGAGCTTGCAACCCACCTGCCATCAAATAGCAATGAGTAAATAGGTAGGAGCCTTCTACTTAATGCATATAGAAAGTAAAGACAGAGTGCCCTAGCTCATACTGGTTACTTTCGGTAAGGATTCATTGGAAGCTTATGCAGGCATCTTCAAAACAGATGCATAAATCTTAAAAAGCATTAACAATTGATAATGTATGCCAAAATCTGTAAAAGCAACAATCACCTAACATTTCAGTTCAATTTCTTAATGCTCATTATGAGAAATTGAATGCACAAAATAGTCCAAAGCATGGGCCAAAATATGTGAACATGTGCATTTGTAATGGTTAGTACATCACATTACGATTCTGCAATAAACCCAAGACCATGTGTCAAACCTATCTCAAGCAGTAAATTGCAGAAAAGTTAGCAAGATAAGTGCATAGAATAGTGTGAGAATTGGTGCAGTTAGCATCAGCTTAGCATTCATACTGCAAAAATTGTGTCACGCATCAGCAAGCGTGTTTAAAACTTAAAAGGTTAGACTGGGCCCACAGATGGAAACCTGAATTCTAGAATGTGACTAAAATATAGATGTGTCAATCTGGATTTCAAAACTACTTGCTATGCCTATTGAAGCACAGAATGTTATAAGTAAGATGTGACCAGGGGAAAAATTAGCTTATGAATCCAGTGAGCATGTATTATTATTTATTATTCACCAAAACTGGATCTCAGAATAGGTAAAAGGATTGGGTAGTATTAAGGAGACTGTTTATTCAATGATATAGGTCAACAAAAGGAGTTCCATATAACAATTGCATAATTTTGCTTGGAAAAGAAACAATGAGGTTGTCTTGGAACTAAATAAATTATGGTGCAGATATTGAGAAAAATGATTCAGAAACCATAACAAATTGAAGCTTTCTCAATGCCTTCACAACCTGTAGAGAGAAGACTACAAAGTAAATCACCAAAATTTCATCCCCAAATTATGGAAGTGGGGGCACTGATCACTTAGAATTTTCATTGTTCTTTCAGAACAGAATGTTTTAATTGGTGGTATAAACTTAAAATGAGGTTCAACACAAAAATCACAATCAAATAACATTAGAGACCTATATAATTATGTCAATGAACAGATGATAAATCAAGAAACATGTTTGTGAACATCACTCATAATTTATTTGATCAAACAACAAAAAGATCAAGGATGCTTGAATCAAAAGTATATTTTGAGACGGAACCACTAGAGCTTACTCTCTCGCCTTTCGAAATTCATCTTCCAGTCCCATTATGTACAGAGTATCAAGAGAGTCAATGACGGTTGCTCCAAGACCACCAAAACTGTTAACACCATTCTTTGATTGGGGCTGGCCAGAAAAGAAATATGGATATCTTCTTTGAATTTGAACAGGCCATTTAATAAATAAGTGTGAAACTACTAAAAACAATATATGTAAGTGTTGCTATCATATTACAACAAACCTGAAGCTCATCCTGACCCCATGCATATTTCACATATGAATTCCATGCATGAATCATGGCATCCTTCACTTTTTCTCTCCGTTGATTATTTATAGGATCTAGGTCCAAGGGATCTTTACCGCTGTCTTCTGTCAAAGAGAGATCCCCTATTTTCCGCAACTGCCAAGTTACAAAAATAGTTAAACCCCGAAATAAACATTAAAATCTTCTGTTTTGAAGATTTTATTAAATTATACATACATGATCTTCAAGCCGATTTACTTTTTCCGTCAGTTTTGAAATCTCTTCCTGCAAAATGTTCAGTTTAGATTGTATTAGACAACATAATTAAAATGCTGCACAAGCAAACTGGATAAAATTATAGCTTTGAGAGATGACAAATTGCAAATTTAGAGGATATTTTTCATATGGAAATAAGAGTTAACCAGATCAGACATCCAGTATCTAACACTTTTAGCAAATCAGGGATCCAAGTATCAACTACTTTATGTAACCATAATTTGAATCTAAATACCAATGAGAAGGGTAAATATGATAGCAGCAATAAACACTATCTCAAGTTAGCAAGAAGCTATGCCCGCATCCAAATTCTCGTTTCTAAGTTTCAAGGTTGCAATTATGAAAAACCAAAAGTCCATAATGATTCAATTTTCCAGTTGCCTTCTATTTGGATGGTGAGTTATGTGTGTGGACTCTCTCCCTCCCTCCCTCCCTCCTGTATGGAGGGATAAAGCAGGTTGTTGGAGGATAGCTTCAGAAAGAATGCAAGAAAGAATCCAATGGACCTGTGTTTATGAAGGCGGAAGCACAAGGCAAAGTGTTCAATACGCTAAAGGGGCGAGGTGAAAGCCTCAAGGTATGAGGCGTAAGCCTTACAAAAATATTTTATTTCAACATGCATGCATGCATGAAATAAACCAATGTTTTAGGTCTCGGTTTCGGTCCTATGAAAATTTAGGTTTCGGTTTCGGTTTCGCGCGTTTTGGTGGTTTCGGATCTACGTTTCGTTTCGTTTCGTCTGTATCGATAGTTTCAAATACTTAAAAGTTAAAACATATTAAATACTATCAAATACTAAAGTATCTAATACTTGAAAACTAAAGTATTAAATGTATCAAATTTGTATACAAATACGTATTTAGACATTTATATAATACTATTAATATTATTTGAACTGTGAGCAAAATGGTTTGTTCGCATAGCAACTCTGTAAGTTGTGAACGGAGCAAAAAGGCATGTTCGCATAGCAACTCTTACACACATTTTGCTACTAGTGGATGCTATTAGTCAAACACACATTTTGCTAAATATATTGCACCATTCACAAGTTTGCCATTACAATTGTAAAAGACAATGGCAAACTTGTAAATAAATGCAATATGTTTAGCAAAAATATGTGTGTGACTAGTAGCACCGATTAGGACAGCACCGCACCCAAATTTTTATGTCGATCTTGTTCTTCTTCTGGCGGGAGGCGGCGGGAAATGGGAGGTGGGCGGCGGGCGACTAGAGCTCGAGGACCAGGTAAGTCCTTTCTCTTTCTCTTTCTCTTTCTCCTTCCTCTTATTTTTCGTTTTCTTGTTCTTTTTTTACGTATGGTAGAACTTGATGAACTTGATGGTCTTTGTTTTTCATTTTTTCTTCCTCCATTGAAGTTGTTACTCTTCCTCTTTCCCTCTTCTTCTCTTTTCTTCTTTGGTTTCGGCCGAAACATGGCCGTTCCAGCCGGTTTTGGTCGGTTTCGGTTCGGTCAATTTTGGTCGAAACCAGCCGGAACAGCCATGCTTCGGTCGAAACCGAAACTTTTAGGGCGGTTTCGTCTCGATTGGCTCCGAAACCGAGACGAAATGACCGACCAATACCTAAAAGCATGATATAAACTCCATAGAAATATGAAATAGTACTGCAATATTATTATGAAAAATATTAGTTGGACCTGATACTGGAAGTCCAAGAAGCTGCCCTCGTAGTGAATTGACCATGCTAAATAATAAGAGTGCTAAAACCTTTTCTGCAATAATATTATTCATTTAAAAAGCTTGTCAAGTGAGCACGGCTAAAGGCCCTGTTAGAAAAGTTAAATCTATCATTTAGAGGAGAAGATTAGAGGAGTTAATCACCCTCCACTCATCGTTATTGTGTGTGTATATAGACTAAGCGACTGAGTACGGGTTTATAAATATTGTACCTGCTAAATCCTTGGGCCGGCACTAGAGGGGAGCATATTATAATTGAAAAGCATATTGATGTAACATCTGAGCCCACGAGGCCCACGAGGGATGGTAAACATTTCCCCAGTCGAAGCCCGCATGCCATTTGCTTGTTGAGCTTCTGTTGCTTAATGAAGCGACTGATAATGGGCTCATAAATGGCAGGAGGCATGGACAACGGTTACCCATATTGATGAGGAAGATCGCGCCACCATAATTGGTGACCGTTATTCCCCTAACGTCACTGAAGAGACATTCTATTCTATAAATACAGAAAAGGCAAACAGAAGTGAGGACAGATTCCAGAGATATGAAACTCTAGGTACTCTGATAACTTATCTCTTTCCACTCACATATTTCGTCCTCCAAACGCTTAAGGTGACTGATTCGGGACGAATCCCATTGGATCGATCTCGATAACCCTAAGTCTTCATCTTAAATCCATTCTAACTTAAGTATCGGAAGGGATTTGGGTCGGAACCCATATCTGACCCTCCTGACGTTCATTTGTGATGCAGGAAGATCAACGCTCGACCCAGCTGATCAGTCGAACGATCGTCCCAATCGATCGTTGTTTAAGGCTCGACCCAATAGAAAGGTCGAACGGTCATCAAACTCGATCGCGAGATCGATCGAGCTTCCCCAACGCTCTTAGCCCAACTTTCGTCGACTTCGGTTCCACCAACCGAGGATCCCACTTCAAACAGCTGACAAGGCTCCATCTCAACAAAGGAGTCCACGTCAGCCTAAATCACTGTTGATACCAATTTGGTCTTTAACAGTTGGCACCGTCTCGTAAAAGTCATCAGTCTACAACCCAAGGCAACCAAAGCCACGTGTCGACTGGACTCAGCAACATTGGACCGACCCTTGGTATAAACAACAACACTGGACTACTTGAATTGATCGAGAACACTTTGAACGAGAATGTTCAAATTGAAGACGTTGAGGATTCTGGGTCATCGTAGAAAGAACCAAAAGTTCGAATAGTAACTCAGAAGCAATTCGACAAGTTTACTTAGCTGGTCGAAAAAAGCCTCGACGTATTGGATGCAGCTGTGCAACAAAACATTGAGAATTCACAGCATGTTGTCGAGGAGCAGCCGCCCAATCAGACACAAACACCGGGCGGAGAGCAGGCTACTCCCAGAAACCAAAGAACTGGCGAGCAAGGACCTGAGCAACAGGTCAACAAGCCGCTCAATACCACTCATACATCTCAACGGAGAGGAGAGATGGATAACAACAACCGATCATCGGGGCATCTCAGAGGTCTAGGGCCCTCCAACAATGTACGAACCATTCGTAGCGTCTTGGAGCAAGGGAGAGATCATATCACCCAAGGCCGTAGTCCCCCTAAGCTTACGACGGTCACGAAGAGAAAGGAGATGGAAAAGAGCCCTATCCATTCCTCCAACGTCACCCATCAGCATCGCAGGGAGGAACAAGTTACGCTTGCCCTTCCTGCTAATTGAAATACTCCTCTGAATGAAAACATCAATTTTGCCCCTCAGCTCTCCAAGTTTAAAATTCCAACCTAGCCGACGTTTGACGGGCCGGGTGATCCTTGGAAACACGTCTGCAAATATCAAAGCGTGATGGATTTACAAGGGGCCGACGAGCCGTACCTCTGTCGGGCTTTCCACGCCATGCTGACAAAGGCGACAGAGGGATGGTACAACAGGTTATTCGATGATAGTATCGGGTAACTTGATGAATTGTCTCAAATCTTTTGCATACAATTCATTGTAGGAAGGCACCCGAAACGTCATCTCACCTCTTCACTTTGAGGCAAGGGGAGAAAGAATCATTTTGAGACTTCGTTCAATGTTTCAATGAAGAGAGGCTACAGGTTGAGGACTTCCCGGATGCTACTATCATCGAAACCCTCACCCAACCAGTCAGAAATAAAGATCCGATGAAATCCCTACATCAATTCCGCCGAGCAATCTCGAGGAGCTATTCGTCTCGACGAATCGATTCATGGCCTCGAAGGAGGCACTCGCTACTACGAAGAAAGACGCTCATAAACGTCACGAAGAAACAAGGCGAGATGCACATACCTGAGGAAACCCCCCGTCAGGAACCACGGGATCGACGGCAAAGAGACAAGGGTCCTCGAAACAAGGAACGCCCAGCTAAGGATGCTTATATCAAGACAAATGCCCCCAAAGTAGAAGTCATGGCAAAGGCCCAACGAGAAGGATTCGTCAACAAACCTGTTAAAAAGGACAGGTATGAAAAAAGAGATGATCTCAAATTCTGCATGTACCACAATGACCACGGGCATGATACCAATGATTGCTGGACTCTGAAGAAAGAGAATGACGCCTTAGTTAAACGTGGCCATCAAAAGAAATCAGGTCACGACCCACAAACCAAAGAGGGGACCTCAAAGTAGAAGTGCAAGGGACCGATGATAGGGTCGCCAGTCACCAAGGTGGTCGATCAGAGCTTTCGAACAAAGATCAAACAACGTTTGGAGAAAAAAACTCCGAAAGAAATAAAAACGCATGTACGCTTTTCCTTTGCTATCAAAATGTTTAAGCTTTTCAAATAAATAAAGTTTATTTTTCTTCAAATACATTTTCTCAATATGACATACAACTTTTTGTCGAGAGGTTTATTCCATCTAATGCTCGATTAATCTTCGGAAATTTTCTTCTCACGAGGAGCCAATCCCGAGAAAAAGTTTAGATGTGCCAAGATTCTCCATGCTCATGTTGTCTTGAGGAAATATAGCGTAAAGTACTATCGTTGTCACCCGTAAGACGAAGGGGCCACACCCTTGCAACTGAACGACCAATCTCGGTCGTCGGCAGTAAGACAAAGGGGCCATATCCCTCGCAACCGAACGACCCATCTTGGTCGTCAGCCGTATGACGAATGCGACATGCCCCTCGCAACCGAACGGACGAAGAGGCCACCCACTCGTAAAAGCCCAAGGGATTGTTGGAGTTTTAAGACAGATCAGCCTCCTCTACCGGAGCGATCTGTCCATCATCCCCTGTAACAGCTACATCAGCAACTTCATCAATTGCGATGACGGCCTCGTCGACTGGAAAGGCGGTCTCCATAGTTGTGACTTGACCAACTTCATCTGACTGACTATCCGGTTCGTCGTCGTCATCAAGAGGAACGTGAAGTTGGTCGATCGTAGCTGCGTGAGCAGGGAAGAGGTTTTTCATTTCCCGACGACACCGCTCAACGCCTCTTATGTACAGCTCATCCAGATTGCACAAGCTGGCCTTGTATGCTTGGACAGCCTTTTCTGCAATCTCTTTCTCATAAAGTTCTTGGAAGATGTCAGATACTCGAGCTCGAGCCTCGATCCCTCTTGCCTCCCACGCTTGCCTCTTCTCGAGCAGTCGTGTCTCTGCTTTCTCCCTTGTATCAACTTCTTCTTGAATTCGTACTTCAATTGGTAATCCCCTATTGTACAAGATTCGTCTAACCCTTACACAAGTTGCTTCACCCGAGACTTGAGTAAGTCATAGCGATGTTTCCATTGCTGCAAACACGTAGTTGCCTTATCGACGGCCCTCCTAGCTGAGTCCGACCACTTCATTTCCTTGGCAAGAGTGACTTCATGTTCAACCACTGCCAACGATTGGTGGCATATTTCGAGCATGGCCAAAAGAGCCTTGAAGACAAGTAAGAGAGTTAATCCTATTGCTCGAATTCAAGCAAAGAGTAGCTATAGGTTTTTACCTGAAGGCCCTTATGGATTGCTAGGGTGGCTAACCTTTCATGGTCAATCTTCTCCAGGACAGTCCTATCTCGTGGGATGGCCAAATTTTCGACAAGTCGAGAGGCGCTTCCACGGCTCAATAGAACTGACTCGTCCCGACCCACTAGGTAAGCCGGTCGAAAAAGCTCTTCTTCGGAATATCTGACCGGGTCATGGGGTAATCGATCCTCCAAAAAGATTGGCCTAAACTCCGATGGGATATCCTCGGCCAATAGTTCTGGAGGGGATAAACCCCCAAGGCCAGGAATCCTCACGCGAGGGTGGCTCTCGAGAAGAAGGAAGCTCCCTCGAGGTTTTCTCTAGAGGAGGAACCTGAACTTGCTACAGAGCCTGACCTTGCTCAGAGGATGTCGTCGGAATAACAGCGTCACTCGACTCAGAAGAATCTGAATCATGAGTCGCCTTCTTGGTTTCTTCTTCTTGGTCTGGACCCTCTCGACTTCGACCAAGTGCTGCTTCTTCTTTCTCTTCAACGGTTGGGTCGATCGTGGAGCTTCCTGAATCGCCAATGGCGAACCCTCGATAACTTCAGTAGCCCCATCCTCCAAAAGACCCGTTGGGAAGGAAGGCACATCCCTTTCAATTTCTCGGATTGAAGCCTCGAGCGCCTCTCGCATGCCAGGTTCAGCTTGGTATTCTAGTCTGACCATACCTGTGGGGAAGGTAGATCAAATCCAAGAATAAGAAAGACCAGGTAAAAGCGAGCAAAAGGTTCAACCTTCGGTCCATACGGTCCTGAATAACATATGGTCAGACAAAAGCCACTTTGTTGATTTTTTTCTCCTCCGACAACTTCAATAGAAGATCGACAGCTTTCTTTCCTTCCTCAAAAAGAGCTTTGTCTTCGTTCATCGAGAGTTCGGGATTCCCACATTCAGTAACGAAACTTGCTTCACCAGGAAGCACCACAAAGACGAATTGATCTTTCCATCCCGGATTAGAACTGGGAAGATCCTTATACAATTTCATGTCTCGACGAACAGTAATCACGAACTAGCCCGGGGACAGCGGAGGGAGTACTCTGAAGAAGAAATTAAACAACTTCATGAATGGTTCAACGTCATTAGATACGCATAGCGCGATGAATCTGACCAAGATGTCCACGGCATTTGTTATTATTTGGCAAATAAAAGGGCCCAATGTGTTCAGCCAGCATAACATAAAGGGTGCATGGAAAATCGGAGCCCGAGATGAAAAGATCTCGCATAGACTTCCCCTTCGCAATTGTCAGTGGAATGAACCCTCTCCTCTGCCCGTGGCCGACGAATCTGGTAAATACCCCTCACATATCTCCTTTGCAAATCAAAAATCTGATCAACCGTCACTTGATAAGCTTGGTCAGAGACTGTCATGGAATATGGTTTTACCTTTTTCCTTCTGATGGACGAAAGTCGAGGTATTAGCGGAAACACGAATGGAGAAGGAAGTCATCATCGGAGGTTAAGATTCAATTTGAGAAAGATTGAAACGATGAAGTTTTCCCCCTTTCCGAGCTACCTTATCAAGGTAAAACGACGATCAAAGCTAATCATATCATATAATGACATGTGTCGATAATCCAAGCGTCCCAGTATCTCGGATTTCGAACCGATGCAGCGTCCAAATCAAGAGAATTGGAGTTTTGGCGCTTAAACTCAAATACTCCCGCTTCGACTGTCGTACCACATTAATGAGTCATCACGTCACTTGACCCCAACAGGCGGATCGTCTAAGCTTAAGTGACTAAAAGCCATTGTTAAATCCTTGGGCCGGCACTCGAGGAGGTGAGCATATTATCGTTGAAAAGCCTACTGAGCTAACATATGAGCCCACTAAGTCCACGAGGCCCCCGAGGGATGTTAAATATTTACTCAGTCAAAGCCTGCATGCCATTTGCCTGTTGAGCTTCTGTTGCTTAAGGATGCGGCTGATAATGGGCTCAAAATGGCAGGAGGCGTGGACAACGGTTATCCCTATTGATGAGGGAAGATCGTGCCACCATAATTGGTGACCGTTATTCCCCCAATGTCACTGAAGAGACATTCTATTCTATAAATACAGAAAAGACAAACAGTAATGAGGACAGATTCCAGATGTATAAAGCCCTAGGTACTCTGATAACTTATCTCTTTCCACTCACATGTTTCTTCCTCCAAACGCTTGAGGTGACTGATTCAAAACAAATCCCCTTGGATCGATCTCGACAGCCCTAAGTCTTCATCTTAAATCCATTCTAACTTAAGCATCGGAGGGTATTTGGACCGGAACCCAAATCCGACCCCCTGACGTTCATTTGTGGTGCAGAAAGATAATGCTCGACCCAGCTGATCAGTCGAACGATCTTCCCAATTGATCGTTCTTCGAGGCACGACCCAATCGAAAGGTCGGAAGATCGCCACGCTTGACCGCAAGATCGATCGAGCTTCCCCAACGCTCTTTGCCCAACTTTCGTCAACTCCGGTTCCACCAACCGAGTGTCTCATTCGAACAGCTGACAAGGCTCCATCACGACAAAAGAGTCCACAAATCACTGTTGATACCAATTTGGTCTTTAACAGTACCCAAATACACATGTATCATATACATACTTTAACAAGCCCATGTATATTCAATCCAACCAATTTTTGAAACTCAGATCCACTATCCAATTCCCACTTCCATGCATCACATCTCAAAAGATTCAATGCATCCCCAATCTAAGTCACTACTGTTAGATAAACACTACAAGCATACTAAACACCCATAATCCCCCATTTACTTCTCCCTGCGTTTCTCTCCTCTACCCAAATCCTAGCGTTTTTCAATCGCTTAATTTTATGCTTCCATCAAGAAATGGACGAAGATGAGCACGATGCGTTGGGGAAGATGGTAGAGGATGCCGAGATTCAAACGGATGAGAAGGACGACAAAAGCTCCCGCCAACACAAGAACGCCGCCAACAAGAGCATATGCATGAACCATGAAAGCCGATCAAGTACATGCCTAGCGATCGGTTTTACTTATTTTCTTTATAGTTTTTACACATTTGCACTTTGTACGTGAAAGAGACTCTAAACAGATGTACAAAATAAGGCGTGAAGCACGTGTTTCCAATTGGCCTCAATGTTTGAAGCATGTGCTTCATGGAACCGAATGCCATATGCCCATGCTGAAGGCATTTTTCTTCCAAAACGCCTAGAGTCGACCCTTCAAAAATACCTTTTTTATCATTGCAGCTGACAACATACTACAGCTTAAATCACATTTGAGAGATGCCCCCCCCCCCCCCCCCCCCCCCCCCGATTAAATAAATAAATAAATGGCAATCCAATAAAACTTATTAATTTTTATCTTCTCGAACAACCCCACAGACTGATCCACATGCTAGATTGTTTTAATTCTCAGATTTTTCATTCCATTCAGCAGTTCATTCACAGCTACCCGACCTATATCCGCCACTTAACTCGTCCCAAAAATAGCTCCAAAAAACACAAATTCTTTCAAACAAATATTCTCCCCGAAACCCTTCGATGCTCAGATCAAACAAACAGATGGTTCACGCAAAATCACTAGAAACGAACAAACGAAGCCCAATTCTGAGCAGAGATCTGATCTCAACCGCTCAAAATTCTTAAAAAGCAAAACATATATATATATGAATTAAACTAACGAACCTCATGCTCCCGAACAAGGGATTGCCGATCCCAAACCGCGAAGGTGGCGAAAACGAAGACGATGAAGACCATCGCCAGGCGCTTCGGCCGCTTGAGGTAGTACGCAGGGTGGAGGCACCGCCATCGAGACGACGACGAGGAGGAGGATCTGCGAGCCATTGAAACCCTAACCCCGCGATCGAGATCGAGATCGGAGCCCTACGATCGAGATTCGCCCTTGTTGCCTTTTGGATTGGGGATCGAGCGCAGGTCTTTGCGTAAATGAAAGAGAAAAGTCAAGAAGTCTTTGTATGCGTCGGCGGCGGGGCCCACCGTCACCAACGGCCGAACAATCGTTAATGAGAGGGGGAGAGAGAAGAAACCGACGGACGATCGGTGACTTGAAATAACGACCGCGGTTGCTTATATTTTGGGCTCCGAGATTCGTGCGTGAGAGTCAAGGGGACGAGAGCATTTTCTGATTATTATGATTATTATTAGCCCCTTTCTTGCATGCAAACTTCAAAAGTTTATTTTTTTAACAAATTTTTTAATCGGGGCCGATTATTTTGATCTACGAACACATCAAATTAATAAATATTAATTGAAATTAAGGCTTTTTTTGGGTGCTTCGGAAAATTAAGGCTTTTTTTGGTACTTAAAATTAAGGCTTTTTCATTATGGCTTTACTCGAAGGGAAATTTACGATATTACATCAATAGAATTTTTGTATCCCTTGTAAGTTGGAACAGCAAATAAATAGTTTTGGGTTTTCTAGAGTGTTTATAAATGCTGGTTTCTACGACATATGATGAATTCCCGCATTTTGAATATGTGTATAGCGAGCTCCGGTGTTCATCCTAGTGGTTGAATCATCCAACTGCCTCAGTCGAGACTTGGATTCGAATCCCACTATTCACTATATACCATTTTAATTTTTTTAAATTTTCCAGCTTTTATGACCCCGACCATGTTTCCTACTTTCCGATGGATCAAAAAAATATGTGTGTGTATAGCAAAAAATAATTTTTATTTTTCAAGGCTCTTTCCATGGGAAAATAGCCATGTCCCTTTTTACTATTTTTATTTTCTTTAGATTTTGGTTTAAATAATCGGTAATGGGAGTTATTTTGCGCACTCGACACTTTGCTCTGTGCACGTACCGCTTATACGCACCACCGTGCTATTTTGAAAAATCCAGTTTTTGCGCACTACACAATGGAGATCACAATTTTGCTGTGTAGTACATCCCTCACTTCAAATCCCACTTAATTTTTGCTCATTGTGCACGTTCATACATAATCATCTTTAAAACCTTTTTACTTTGTTAATTAGTTAATTTCTCTCTGTAACGGCCTGTATTTTTCAAACACTTCAAATACGTAATTAGCGTATTTTTATTCTAAATCTTCTTTATAATGGTTGGTTAGGAGTTGTATATCAAAACTGATTTCAAAAATTCTTTTAAAAATATTTTAGAGCACTAGACTTATCATATTGTGTTTCAGCAATTTCAGATTTCCTCAAATGCCCAAAACATTCCTGTTAAAATTCATCTCCCAAAATTACCGTTTTGATTCGACGAATTTATTTTCTATTCAAACATATTCAAAACGTTTTCAAACTTCTACAGTAACATCCTATTATCATTTAGGGCTCCCCACATTAATTTCATAATTTTCGGATATCATTTCAGCATAGAACCCGCAAACCCGCTTCCTAACCGTTTTGGCCAAAAACCTGTACTTCCGTAGCTCAAATCCCAGAACGGATCGTGTATTCGCGATCCTCGTGACGATACGATCCCATGGGTATGTTTTCGTAACTTTTCGGAGTCGTTTATGAAATCGTGTCTGTATTTCACCGCTTTGCTAATTACATTCACTAGCGACTATTCAACTTTACTAATCCCTTTTTAACTGAGTTACTTTACCCCCCTGATTAATTTTTAACCTAACCGACTTGTTGGTTGGATCTGAATTCATTCAGATCCAACACTCACCATCCCAATTAAGTTTCGTGTCTCCCTCTTATAACAAAAATGCCATCAATATAAACCTATAAGTTAACCCCCCATCCCCAGGCTCACTCGTCAAACCCAGCTTTTCCTCAGCCTCCATCTTCTATCTTGCATTCTCTCTCTCTTTCACGTTTCAAGCAAAACCCCAAGCAAATGCTATAACATTGACACAGGCTTTCTCTAACCCTCTCCATCATTCATTTTTCCAACCCATCACACAGTAACCCCCCTCTCTTTTTCGAAACGTAGCCAAGCTCTCTCTCTACCGCTCTCCTCTACCGCTCTCCGGCAGCCCCGACCCACGCTCGCCGTCGCCTAGCCCCGCCACGACAGCGCCCTCCGCTCTCCGATGGCCATCACCGACGCCTCGCATCCCCGCCTCCGCCTCCAGAGCTCGCCGCCGTCGACGAGGCTCCACAACCACAGCAGCTCCGCCCTCCGCCGTTCCCCGTACCCACGTCGCCTCGCCAAAGTCAGCAGCAGCGCCTCGCCGAACACCCTCGCCTGAAGCCGCCCGACGCCGCCAAAGCCCCCCACCGCTCGCTGCTCCCTTGCTCGCCGTGCGCCGCCCATCCCCGACGCCGCTGCACGCTCTCCGAGCTCCGCCTGTCGCCGGCGAGCCCGCACTGTCGCAGCAACGCCAGCACCGCCACCATCGGACGCCGTACACCGCCGCCCCGAGCACCCCCGCTCTCCGGCGAACTCCCCCCGAGCTCCGAGCGCCTCCTCCGTCGCCTTCCGCCTCCCCCGCCCCGCTGCCGTGCCGTCGGCGAAGCCCCCGCTGGCGAGGAACGAAACGGTGGGTGCGAGCGTAACCCAGTGGCACACTCGTAAATACAGAAATACTTCGTATTATCTAATTTTTAAATAATTATAATAGTATTTAATGGTTTTTAATCCATAACTAATTATACAAGGGGCAGAAAAATGTGAAACCAACTCTGGAAAATCAGAAACGATATTTCGGATCCAATGGCGCTAGTCTCACTGCGAGTAGATGCCTACTTTTTTCAGAATAAATTTTTGAACTTGAAAATTAAATACTTATAAAACATTCTAAAATTCGTAGCCGCTGTTTTTCACTAACAAAAATATGTGATAAAATTATATGTGAAAGTAAACTTCGAGACGGTCATTTTGACTGTTCATTCGAGTAATTCCGACTAGGATTGCTCCCGGAACAAATTACGAAAGATACGCGCTAGTAGAATAATTTGGGTTTTAAAGCTAGTTTTGAGTTTCTAAAAATTATAAAAATTATTATAGACTTCAGAAAAATATTCCCTCTTGCAGTAAAACTATTTTTATCATATATAGTCTACATAAAAATTTAGGACCCTTTTCGTCGCCGTTTTAACCAGTTTTAAAATCAGACACTCAACTTAAATAAATAAGAAAATAGGGTATTCTCTAACAGTTATCTCTTGTGTTTACAGGTAGCAAATCTCGTGTATCGACACTAGATCCAGTCCCGGATCACTACCACCACCTCGAAGATGGTAAGTCACAGTAAATTCTATCCTTAGAAATATAGATAGTGTACTCGTATGAACATAGGACTTGACATCTAGTCTCGGAACAGTTATTGACCTGAACAGATTATTGACATTGCTTGACAGAAAGATTGTAACTAGAAATGTGAGAATGGTTGATGGCTGGTAAAATTGCAGAGTATGGTATTGCACAGACACTGGGTTTTTGGGGTAAGTTATAATTGCGGAAGTGCGGGAGCGACCAGTCCGATCTTCGTATTGAACAGTATTGAATAGTATCGATTTGTTGAACAGTATCGTTTTGATTGTAACCCGGGATATCAGGTGGACTCTTGGTTGCTTACCGTACTACCCGTTATAAGTCACGAACTAGGCTAGGCACAGTTTCTCTCATTATTGCTTTGGTCATAGTTATTCTTGTACGTTGCTTGCTCGGTCACCTTTACTTTACTTGTCACACTTGCATGCTTGACAGATGTACTTTACTTATCGCACTTGCATGCTTGTCTGTCCCTACTTTACTTTCCGCACTTGTTTACTATAGACTGCTCCATATTTGTGCACTCCTCTTTTTCTATCGCTAGAATTGTTGTGACTTACCTTCGGTTCCATTTATGGCACCGGCAGACGAAGACCTGATCGAGGAGATTACCCCAGAGTTAGTGGAGCCTACATTGACCCAGAGGCTGCAGAGTTTCAGTTACCATTCTGTTGGTGTGTGTGTTGTACAATGTGTTTCTTTTTCCGCATTTCCTTTCAGTACTTCCTTCATGTATTTGTGAGAGAGTGTGCTGGTTGTTGTTGTACTTTAATTTGGACTGTAATAACGTCTGTACGCTGGTTTGAGTATTGTGATACATCTCTGAGTTGTGGCTATGCTGATTTCACTGGTAAACTGCGGAACCTGCGAATAAACCAAATAAGTAACGGGCCCCGAGAGCGGGTCGTTACACTCTCTAATCATGCACTGATTAATTAATTGGTTATATTCTCACTTATTAGTTAATGTAGGGGGTGGTTGAGAGACACGGAGGTTGCTAGGGAAGGGCGGAGGTACCAGAGTGGCCGGGGCGGGCAGAGGTGGGGAGGTGGGCAGGGGCTAGGGTGGTTCGGAGGGGCGGGTGGGGTGGGGGGGGGGACGGGCTAGGGCGGGCGGAGGAGTTAGGGTTAGGGTTAGGGTCAGGGGTTTAGTGGTAGGGGTATGGTTAGGGTTAATTAGTATGTTGTTAAATGGAATTAGTTAAATGAAATTAGTTAAGTGTAATTAGTTTCGATAATTAATTTGTTTAAGTTTAGTAGCATGTGCACTGAGCAGGAGATAAAGACAAAGAAGAAGAGAAGGAGAGAGAAGACGAGCACGGTATTTTTAAGAAGAAAAAGTGGATGTACGCAATGAGTAATTTGGTATGTGTGCAGATTACTTTTGTTTTGCCTATTGTGCACTATGAGTAATTTGATTTATGCACGCGTATTTTTTTTTTTTTGCATGTTATGCACTGAGCAATTTGGTCTATGCACAGAGTAATTTTGTTTTGCTAATTTTGTTTTGCTTGTTGTGCAGCAATTTGGTCTATGCTCGAAGTAATTTTTTTGGGGGCCAATGTGCAGATTGAGTACTTAATTTGGTGTGTGCGCTAAGCAATTTTTGACGGGGTATTTTTGAGGTTTTTTAAAATGATTTTTCAAAAGAATTTAAGCGATTTGTGCATAGAGCAGTGCATAGAGCAAAACGAGGATTGTGCAAAGTACACGTACAAAACCTACAGTGAAGATGGAAACTAACTCCAAAAGGAGAGAATTTATCGCATCATGCAAGTCCTGCATACTTTATACAGATAGTAATAACCAATATTCAACCCATCAGGGCCATCACATCCTCGTAACTACATGTGTCTTGCCATGTGTTGCTGCCGCTGAAGATGAAAAAACAATTAGATGAATTCCATTTACTAGACACTAATCGACTTAGACATTTTTTACATGTCATATACTTCAAATCACATTTTGAATATATATATAATACTATTTTGTCGCTATTATAAAAAAACCCACCAAAATAAAGATTCAACCAGAAGACATGGCGATAGTCTATAGACAGTCAATTGGTAATAAGAACCAGGCCTGGCAACAAACCAGTTAAAATGAGCCCTAAGCATACCTCATCACCTGCCACCTCGAATTTTGTCGAGCGAACATCGCAATGCAACCAAACCAGCAGGAGAACCGAGAGCCTAGGCTCCATCAAACTAGACAGCATTTCGATACACCAACTGAGACCATGGATATCACTAGTGTTGAAATCAAAGAAAGGGTGTACATTGCGGCCGAGGGCTCCTGCTATAAGTAATCCTCTGATTCTATATGGTACACACACGTAGGTCAAAGGGTGATTCCCCCCATAACTGGTTCCATCTCCTGTAACAGGTTCCTACGACATTAAAAAAAAACTCAAAAATCATTCACGACGGATGATCACGACAGTTTGTGGTGATCAGAACGGGGTACATGCTGCATCCCTCCCTCTTCAACGGCGTTGTTCTGAAAAAATGAACCAAAAAGAGATACGTAACTGTGCCAACGGAAAAGGAATAGCTCGACGTCTCTGATGTCAGAAACAAGAATAAGCAGCTCACCCCGGCGTTGACATCTGTCAGGTGGCCCTGAATGGGCACCGGACTCTTTGAGAGATCCCTCATTGTACCCTGCAGGTCCAGAAATCACCCGAATATGAGTAACTATTGATTGAAGAGATGTCAACTTGAGTGATGCTACGTTGTTGATGATGCGTGTATACTGTGTGGCCGGCCAACAGGAAAATCCAAAGAAAAATGTGCATGGTATGCCAAAGCAAAACTTCGTCAGTGTATCTGCTTCCAATAAGGAAATACATTTTGAACGACAATCTCAGCAGTTTGTTTTTAAAAACAGAAGAAAAAAATGTCAAGGAAACAAAATATACAACGAAAAATAGTAGATATCAGATGTGTGATTACTCAAAATATACAATGAAAAATAGTAGATATCAGATGTGTGATTACTCAAATGTGACTGCATCATCTGAAATGCAAGTATCCGTGTGTGTGCAGACATAGGCGGATATGCATATGTGCATAAATGATGGTGGCTCCTTCGTGTGCGTGCGCGAAAAGGCACATCTTTGTGTGTGGTTGCAGGAGATATAAGATGAAATGGATGGGTATGAAACATGAAACAAGAGGATGATTACTGTTAAGGCGGGCGCAGGAAGAAATGTCTTTTATAATTATTGTGGCATATGTCTATGGGAGTAGCTGGCTTGAAAGCTTCGGGCTCCTCGCAAAGAGGGAGCATGACAGAAGCAGGACGACGACAACGCCACATTCTAGCCATAGCTGCTTCCTGCCATTTGTCAATCACTAACCTGATGCACATATCAACTGAATCACTACTGCCACCTGATCTTTGTGGGTCCCACAATGTATGCTGGTAGAACATGGGGCCATGTAGAACAAATGGAGCTTGCACCCATGAAGCATGTTGACCGTTTCCATCTACGAGTGCACTTACATACGGCGTTTCCCATTAAGACATGGAAACCTATGACAGATTAGGAACTAGGAGGGGAAAACGTACAACCGATCCATATGCCAAAAAAATTTTAGATAGGTCAAAGATTCTGCCACTATGCTGTATTTAAATTGCTGCATCAAACTGTGAATTCATTCCAATGTCAACTAATCAGCACCTATTTTCTATGTGCTACATGGTAATATTTATGCTTCTATAGGTAGCCTTAGATGGACTGCGACAATGTTATAAACACCACGTGGACATGGCAACATAACAAATTATAAGAGAAATATGAAACATGCATGGAAGAAGATTGTGATAATTAATGGGGGTTTGCGGATGGTGTGAATCAGATTAGCAGAACATAGATGCCAGTTAACCATACGACGTAGAAGACACATGATCTGAATGCCTACCTTGTTTGCCCATACAAGTCCACATGCATTGCATAAGGTCCTTGGTCCATCAGGCCCTCGCCGCATCATTGGCGTAGACTTGGCATCAATGCCGCAATGATGACAACTGAACAGATTGAAACATGCAACATCACTAAATGTTGAGCACACAAATAAGTTACATCATTTAATCTTATTGAACATCTCCTTGCCACATAAGCAAAAACCAAAACGTACCCACAACTTTAAAGGCATATGGAAACAATATAAAGGATAACACACATAAAACAACTATTAAGCAAGTAAAATATTAGGTAGGATTTGCAAAGCAATAATTATTCCTTCCCCTTAAATGACATTAGTGACATGATTTATCGTACATTGACAAGACATGCCTGCTGCGATAAGTATGCTGCTTCATATAGCAATGCCGTTGGCCAAAACATCAAGCAGGAAAAGCTATTTTTAAAAAAAACTAATACTTTCTTTTAATTAATTATGCACCAGATCATCATGCAGGTGCTCTACAGGCAGATGTCATATTATGCGCTGACAAGACATGCCCCCTTAGCTAAATCTGCCACTTTAATCCCATCATGTTTAGGTGACCAGCACACTAATTACATAAAACTTGTTTGAACATGTTATGTAGACACGAGAGTAAACATGTGTGAAAAACTTACGTAGTTGCTGCTGGGGGCTGCTGCTTGTCAACTGAACCCCAATTTTCAGAACCATCCCAACAGGCCGTCCCTGCCGATGCATCATCAGGCTTTGATTTAGATGATATAAACTGACCTCTACTTCTTTGCATCCTGAAATCAAACAGAAACATCAACAGCCACAGAAAGTAATATTCACAATTTTAAGTATACCAACTATGACTAACTTATAAAGAGTGCATCCTTATGACTGTAATCCAAATACGATTAAGTACGAGGGAACAACATTGTAGGCTTCAGGAAACCCCATATATCATTTTAAGGTCCTTACACTTTCATTTGAGAGTTTGTGTCATACAAACCATTAGTTTAGGAGATCATTTGTAGGATGGTATAAAAAAGATGTAAATATTAAAATTCAGGCACGATCATTCACGAATATCTATATTAGATAAAAGGTGTTGTACATAAGGAAAAAGAAGAGAGAGAGAGAGAGAGAGAGAGAGAGAGAGAGAGAGAGAGAGAGAAGGAGATAGTATGTCTCTCCTTTAACACGTCAGACGAAATTCCCCTGTATATGGAATCTGAATGTGAGATGGCACGTCTCTCTTTTACTACAGGTGACAGAATAGCAATGAAATATGAAGTCATAAGCTATTTGAGTTATGCATTGTGTGTTTACAGAAATCAAGGATTGATATATCTATTGAGAGGTGGACCACATTAAGTGCTCCCTCCAGGATCGCCTCATTCCTCTCAACTTCCTTTTTTATAATCGTGCCAACCCTAGCAAAGGAACATTTATTAAACTAACTATTTCCCAAAAAAACACAAAAAATATTCCATTTATTTATTCCTGGTACTGATTTATGAAGGCTTAAAGTGTTACATGTACCAAGACATATTATATTCAGGACACGCCATATGCACATGTAAATTGTAAAGCATGTGCATGCTCTATCCAAATCGAATCACAGAGCTTGTACAAACACATTGTACGCATCAATTACCATTTTATGATAAGTGTATTTGTTGTTTTATCAAAAAGAAAATGCATGAGTCATATGCATTTTGCCTCTAGGCTTATCTTTCCCATATGAAATTTTTAAAAACGTGGGGGGGGGGGGGGACAATGTGCAATATGAATCACTGTAGGGGCATATATATACATACATGTGTTGGGATCTTCCTGTGGATGGCAAGTAGACACTAGAGTGAAGGGGTGATTAGTGTCTAAAAGTTCCTCTAGATAATCTACCTAAGTTTTCAAATAGTGTTGCCCAAATTAAAGTTAATCAACAAAAATATCTCAAGCAATAGAGTATGCGGCAGAATTGAATGAACAAGAGATAAATAATTGCAACACGGAAAATAGTAAGCAAGTGCGAACATGAGAATTACCATGGTTCGGATACCAAAGTCCCACTTGGCCTATCATACATCCAGCCACCCGAGCCCCACTCGACTAAATCCACTATTTCCCAAATAGTTCCAACCAAGGTTTGAGGTCTCGGTATCGGTCTCGGTATCGGTCTCTCGAAAATTTAGGTTTTAGTATCGATATCGCCCGTTTCGGCAGTTTCGAACATGGGTTTCGATTGGTCAGTATCAGTAGTTTTAAATACTTAAATACTTAAAAAAACTAAAGTTGATGAAGTTTACCTTGCGCACCCACCGTTTACTTTGCACACGTACCACTTACTTGCAAGTTGCTTGGAGTTGCTTTGCGCACCCACCATTTTGATTTGCACACATACCACTTATTTACAAGTTTACCATAAAATATGGGGCTGTTTTACTCTACTCGCATTCTACTTATTTACAAGTTTGCCATTTAAATAATTAAATACATGTTTGCTATTTACTCTCTCTCTCGTGATCTTCTCTCTCATGCTCTCTTACGGGAGTTGCGCGGGCGACGATGCAGCTAGGGCGACGAGGCGGGGTGACAATGCAGCTGGGGTGGCGAGGTGGGGCGAGGCAGCGAGGCGGGGCGAGGCAGGACGAGGCGAGGCGGCGAGGTAAGTTACAGTTTTCTTCTTCCTCCTTTTTTTCTTTTTCTTCCTTTTTTTGCAATTTTCCCTTGTTTTTGCCTCTTCTTTGTCTAATTTTTCAATTTTGGGTCGTCTTCGTCTTCGTCTTCAAGCCGAAACCCTAGGGTTCCGGTCAGCTTCGGTCAAAATTGGCCGAAATATCGAGAAATAGGAGGTGTTTCAGTCTCGGTAGCCTCCGAGACCGAAACGAAACGATCGAACCCCTAGGGTTTCGGCCGATACCTCAAACTATGGTTCCAACACCTCTTCCCAAGAGGACTTTACAACACTTCTCTTCTCAAGAGAAAACCTACCATCTCCACACTTGAGGATTTTGTTAGGAACTTAACAAAAGATACCAATTTTATAGAGAAATCAATAGAAAGAACAAGATAAATGAATACAAAAAGGTGTATTCTCCTCCCAAGACGCCTAGAGGACGTCCGCACTCGTCTAATCTAAGAACTACTCCTAGGACGCTCAATAGAATAATTTCCAATATCAAGCCTCCATACAAATGACGGCTAGCCCTAGTTTAAATAGAAAAACCCTCCTTGTGGTGCGTAAAGTAATTTCTCCATGACTTGTTGTGCGCAAAGTAATTTCTCCATGACTTGTTGTGCGCAAAGTAATTTCCTCCCCTCTTTAGCCGCACACGGATCTAACATTACTCCGCCTCTGAAAATCCACCTTGTCCTCAAGGTGGTGCATGGAGTGTGTGTGCCATCCATTCCACGTACTGCAAGTCTCCTCCCGGATCGAAAGGATGAGATAGGTCTCCACCACCTTCATCAACGTCCAGACGAAAGCCACGGTCACCACCAGTCAGATCCGAAGGCCATCTATAGCCTAAACTGAGATGTTGGCGTTCTGAAGGACTTTGAACTGAAAACCAAGGGCCTTGGGGCCCACGTCGCCCTTCCGGAAGCTCGAATGTTCGCTGTATTGGGCCCAGGTAGTCAAAAACTCGCTGTCCACTGCATCGGAGGGCCCGTCGTCGGTGCTGAAGGGGCTGTCGGGCCTTGCAGGGCCCCACAGAGGCCCTGTAGGAGCTCATGGGCCCCTGCCGGGGCCTGCAGGGCCGCTGCAGAATTTCTGCAGGCCTGCAGAGCCCTGCAGAAATTTCTGCATGCCTCTGCAGAATTTCTTCAGGCCTGCAGGGCCCTGCAAAAATTCTGCAGGGCCTCTGTAGAATTCTGCAGGAATTCTGCAGAAATTCTGCGGGGCCTCTGCAGAATTCTGCAGAATTTCTGCAGAATTTCTGCAGGCCTACTGTGGCTCCTGCAGAATTTCTGCAGAGCTGGCCGGCCCTGCAGAATTTCTGTAGGGGGCGTGGCCGTCTTCTTGAGACGACGGCTAGGGTTTGCTCGCCTTAAGGGCTCGTCCTCGTCTTCCGCCGCCGCCTTTAAATCTGGATTTTCATCGCCATCAGATTCAAATCTGAAATTTTCAGATCTAAAAATTTTCTCGTCTTCCTCCGTCGCCTTCAGATCTGGATCTGAAAATTTCAGATCTGGATCTGAAAATTTCAGATCTGAAATTTCTAGATCTGGGCTTTTCTCCTCCAAAGGTGACGTCTTTTGCCCAAAATTAAGGCTTTTGTCGTCGTGGATGCGCGCCGTCAATAGCTCCATGATTTTTGCACATTGCTCGTCGTTCTTTGCTTGTCTTGCCTTCATGTGCTCGATGTTTTCCACCAAATCGTCAACCGATTTCTTTACCCCTTCAATTCCCGCCATAGATCGTCACGCGCTCTGATACCAAAATGTTAGGAACTTAACAAAAGATACCAATTTTATAGAGAAATCAATAGAAAGAACAATATAAATGAATACAAAAAGGTGTATTCTCCTCCCAAGACGCCTAGAGGACGTCCGCACTCATCTAATCTAAGAACTACTCCTAGGACGCTCAATAGAATAATTTCCAATATCAAGCCTCCATACAAATGACGGCTAGCCCTAGTTTAAATAGAAAAACCCTCCTTGTGGTGCGCAAAGTAATTTCTCCATGACTTGTTGTGCGCAAAGTAATTTCTCCATGACTTGTTGTGCGTAAAGTAATTTCCTCCACTCTTTAGCCGCACACGGATCTAACAGATTTTCACTTACACTTGAAGAATGAATACGCTTTTACCTATAGCATTGCTTTGAAGCCTTGTGTAGATATGATGGTTATAATGTTGATCTCGAATGAATGATGAAGTGAAAGCTTTGGAAGATCAAGAAATATTGACCAAGAAAAATTTGAAAATCTCTTTTAAAACATAGGCCAAGAAATCTTTGAGTGCTTTTTGAAAGATCTTAGAGATGCTTTTAAAGCTTAATTTTTGCTCAAACATTTTATTACAAAAGCCACAGCAAACTCGGCATATATAGCGGTGAAAACCCGTTTCCAAAAACACCCCTCCAACGGATCAAAAAGACGACTTTTCGTAAATCGTGAAATTGAGTTTTATGTCTGATAAGCTGATACTACTGTACAAAGTCGACTTCCCAAACAAAACTATACTCGACTCCCAAAACAATTGTAGTTGACTACTTCATGGGACAGTGAGTTTCCCAATGAAAAGTAATAGACTCATATTCAATGTGTAGTCGACTATCTAACAGATACATGAAAAAATTTTAAAACTTAGGAAATGATTTTCAAACCATTTAAAAATCATTTTACGATGTTCATATGTGTGCGTGAGCTTCTAGCAACGCCTTAACATTCTAAGGCAAAGAAAAATACATCAAATATATTGTAAAATGAAGACTGTTTGATGCATTCTTACGTTCCAAGCTCTTTGTCTTGCTCCAATAAATCCATGGCCTCGTTTAGCTCATCACTAATCCCTTGAGTGCTACATTTGATTTGTCTTAAGCTCATGCACTCAAAGATCTTAGATGTAACATTTGTTCATCATCAAAACCATATGGAGTGAGTTAATATCTCAACATTATCTATGACAAACAATGCATGCATACTAACCAAAAAAACTTATTTTTCCTGCAACATGTCAAATCCATACCAAGTATTGCAACAATGTAATTATGCATGTGCATCTAATATCTCCCCACATTTGTTATCAACAAAAAGATATTAATAATAGAAGTTTTCTCTCCCCTTTTGAAAAACATATAACTTTTAAAATCATTCTCCCCTACATGCAAAATTCTCTCCTAGATATATGCATGATAATATACTACATGTTAAAGCATGAAAATTAACTTTACAAAATGCTTAGCTCCCCTTGCAAATAAGCTCATTAATTTATAATTCTCCCATTGAAATTATGCAAATTTTGAATTTTGGAAGCAAGCAAGCTTCTAATTCCTTCAAATATGTTTGAGTACCTCAAAATCAAAATTGTTGGCACTCTTTGCTTTCGAGTCCATGGGGTTAGCAATCAAAAAATGATATCAAACATTAGGGAACCAAACCCATTTGTGTTTAGATTTCCTATCATATGAAAATCTATAATCATTGCTATAATGAACATTATTCATAAACCCATAAACATATTCATCCTTCATTTGAATGGTCCCTCTCTTGGGTATCCAAACTTTGATGAACTACTTGTGATTTTACGAACCCTATGATGATGAATAGCCTTAGCATTTTGATGGGTCTTATATCCTAAGTCATGTTTGATACTTGAGTGAATTTGTGATCTAATTAGATCATCTAATTTTTCTTTAACCTTATTAAATCTTGCAACATTTTTACACAAATCATCATGTTTGGCCTTAATGGTCTTCGAATTTTCTAAGTCATTAAACCTATATACTCTACACTAAGCTTCCTATTCAATTCTTCTAATTCCTTATTCTTACTAGCCAATTAAATATTTTCTTTCCTAATTTATCTAAATCAAGATTAGAACTAGTATTACATTATATGTGTTTTCTTGATAGTAAGAAGTTATCTTAGTTTGCTCTCATGTTCGTCATAAAGCTTGTAATACTCTCCCTCCCAATCACACTCATCATCGCTAGAATCACTATTAGTAGAGTGTGAGTCATAATATTTTACCTCTGTCATCCTTGGTCATGAAGCACATATATGTCCTCTCTTCCTTTTCTTCTTCGGATGAGAATGATGATGAGGAATCAAAGCTTCCATCTGTCACTCTTATCCCATGCGACAAAGGCCTTCCTCTTTGTCTTTCTAATCGTGCCATTTCCTCTCTTTTTTGCTAGTGGGCAATCTCTTTAAAAGTTTTATGCACTGGCTTGTTGCATTTTAAACAAATAGGATCATTAGATAAATTGTGTTTTCGGTTTTGAAACTTACATGCATGGAGGATTTTTCGAAAACCCTTGAAATGAGAGCTATTTGCGCTTTGAGCTCATCTCCGGACATCTCCATTTCTGATGTGGCTTTGAAGGCTATGCTCTTTTTCTTCTTGGCTTCCTCCTTATCTTTCTTTTGTTGTAGCCGGTTCTCGTATGCCGTGAGATTTGCAATCAATTCTTCCAATGTGAGTTTGGAAGTGTCATTCCATTCTTCTATAGAAGTGACCTTTCTTTCCCACTCGGGTGTGAGACATTCAAGTAGCTTGATCACATGGTCTTCTTGGGAGTACTTCTTGCCAAAACTTGCAAGAATGCCGATGAACTCAGTGAAGTGGGTGAACATATCCGGAATTTTCCAAACTTCATGGGCGGAGGTTGCATGAGCTACTCAGTTGACTTCTATGTTGTTGAGTGCACAAAGAAGTGTGTTCATCGCCTTGAAGCTCAATGCATCTTTCTCTTTCTCGGCCTTGGCCCATTCATTTGGTGGCTTCGTTGGCTCTACATGTTTATTTTTCACTATAGTCCATATGTCATAGGAGATGGACCTAAAATAGATGTAGATGTGATTCTTCCAAGTAGTTTGATTTGGTGAGAGGTGGACAATTGATATATTGGCCTTTATGGTAGATGCCATTGTTGTTTGTTGACGACATCCTTTAACTTGGCTCTGATACCACGTGTTGGGATCTTCCTGTGGATGTCAAGTAGACACTAGAGGGAGTGATTAATGTCTAAAAGTTTCTCTAGATAATCTATCTAAATTTACAAATGGAGTTACCAAATTAAACTTAATTAACAAAAATATCTCAAGCAATAGAGTATGCAGCGGAATTGAATGAGAAAGAAAAATAATTGCAACACAAAAAATAGTGAGCAAGCGCAAACACGAGAATTACCCTGATTCGGATACCCACCACTTGGTCTATCCTACATCCAACCACCCGAGTCCTACTCGACTAAATCCACTATTTTATAAATAGTTACAACACCTTTTTTCAAAATGAATTTACAACACTTCTCTTCTTAAGAGAAAACTTACAGCCTCCACACTTGAGGATTTTCACTTACACTTGAAGAATAAATACACTTTTACCTATAGCCTTGCTTTGAAGCCTAATATAGATTTGATGGCTATAGTGTTGATGGCTATAGCATTCCAATGAATGATGAAGTTGAAAGCTTTGAGTGATCAAGAAATATTGGTCAAGAAAGATTTGAAAATCTCTTTTTAAATATAGCCAAGAAAACTTTGAGGGTTTTTTGAAAGAGCTTATAGATGCTTTTAAAACTTAATTTTTGCTCAAAAATCTTATTACAAAAGCCGCGGCAAACTAAATATATATATTGGTGAAAAATCATTGAAAATTGTTTCCAAAATACCCCTCCAACGGATCAAAAAGACATTTTTTCGTAAATCACAGTTCTTTTGTAAATCGCAGAACTGTGTTTTCTGTTCGTTAGGCTGATGGTAGTTGATTACTGTACAAATGATAGTCAATTCTCCAAACTATAGTCGACTTCCAAAACAACTGTAGTCGACTATTTTATGGGACAGTGAGTTCCCAATGAAAAGTAGTCGACTCCTATTAAAGGAGTAGTCGATTATCTAACAGATATATGGAATAAGAAATGATTTTCAAAACATTTAAAAACATTTTAAAATCAGTTTTATAGTGGTCATATGCGTGTGTGTGAGCTTCTAGTAAGGCCTTAACATTTCTAGACAAAGAAAGAAAAATCCATCAAATATATTTTTACAATGAAGATAGTTTGATGTATTCTTGCTTCCCAAGCTCTTTGTCTTGCTCCAAAAGATTCATAGCATTGTTCAGCTCATCACTAATCCCTTGAGTGCTACATTTGATTTACCTTAAGCTCATGCACTCAATAATGTTAGATGCAACATTTGTTCATCATCAAAACCACACGGGGTAAGACTCAATATCTTAACATGTCCATGTGTGTAGACATATACACGTGTGTCTATATGTATATATGTATGTATGCACATGTATGTATGTCTATGCATGGCATGTATGTATATATACATACATATACATATATACAGATGCAAGTATACATGCATACATTTAGATACATATGTGTATACATGTATGTATATATGTACGTATGTAAATACATATATATATACGCACACACGCACACACGCACACATGTGCATAGACATATACAAATATACATGTATATACACATAGACAGACACATACATATGTACATGTAGGTTAAGATCCTTAGAAATCAGTTAGTCCCCAATTTACTAGCAATATGAGTGTAGCACCCTCAACACGAACCTGTGCTTCACAAAATTTGAATGGAAAATGAAAATCAAGTCGTAAGATGTAAAAAAACAAACAAAAACAAAAACAAAACTGTTACAAAATCCAACACTGCATCTTCATTACCTCTGGGCAACCTCTTTCCGCACACTGTATCGTATTTTCTTGTCAAAATTCCGTTCTTTCCTCTTCTCACGGAACCTCATCAATGAGGCAACTCTGTGAGGAATGTTAGATCTCTGTTACACACCAAAACCAGTCCATCCATTAAAATGGATTTTATAATGCATCACTGCTTTTGCCAGATGAAACAGTACCTTGTTATTTACATGGGAAGATGATGCGTAAGGAGAACTTAATTCACGTCCCCCAAGCAACAATAGAACAGCCTGAACCTGTATGATGCAATACAAGTGTTATATACTTGCGAACATATATTGGCTTCTGGACAGCTGTGCAATGCTTCTGAAAATATCTTTTTCACAAGACTAGAGTTCTATACTGTATGAGTAAGAGTTCCTATTATATTGTCCATGTGGGATGAAAAATTAGCAGTTGTCATTTATTGCCTGAAGCAGTAGAAAATGAAAGAGTTTAACTACACACAGATGGTGTATGCCATTTCTCCCACTTTTGATGACACAAATACTTCAACATACGCTTTGGTGCACAAGTGTTATCTGAGTAATAGATGTGCATGTCCAATGCTTTTTAATTTTCTGATTACCAAGTTATGTAGCAAAAACAAAACAACTAAAATACAATTTCTCCATTGACTGGCTGAATGTGTGTCTAAATTGCACGTCTTACAGGCATGTCAATTCTAGTCCTCATCCATTTTGAACAGGAACATTGCAATATATATGAATATATGATAATAAATGCATAACTGTAACTATGTGCTTGTTTATAAATGTAGAGATTTACTTTGAATTTAAGAAACTCTCATGGTGCATGCCCATAAACATCCCATCATATGGCACTACTTTTATGTCCATTATTACAACACAACTATTTCCAGCTTTATAGAATGTTTATATAGGTATCCTGGCAACTACAAGTCGATAGCACCATAATATATTCACGGGGTCCCAGCTTTCAGAGAAGCGTCCCTCTTAGTCTGCTATATTTGATATATTTAGTGACTACTAAATCTATGTTCAAGGAAATAGGTAAAATTAGCTTGCAGCATCAAAATTTGGTATAACAAATATCATCAAGATATGAATTTAATAATAATAATAATAAACGGGAAGAAAAGAGTCAATAGATGCATCGAATGAGCTTTGAGGGGAGGGGAATTTATACTTAACAAAGTAAATTTCAGTGCTCGATGAACCACCAGTTGTTCTGTGGTTTGAGAACATAGACATTCTCTACTTGTGCTTAGCTAAGTTAAATTGAGGAAGTGCATGTTTTAGGTCAAATGAATATGATGCTAGGCGAAGATGAGAATGAATTGGAGCTTATAAATCATTAACCCTAATATTCCAAAAAAGTGACCACCTTTAGTATAACAAATAATTGAATCTCGTGATTTATGCTTACGTGGGCGAGGAATCTTAAAATCATACAGATTCTTAAGCTCAATACTCCAAATTAACATGGGTGATATACCACCCAAGTAGGTGGCCTCAAACCCATCATTGGCCAAGACCCACGGGCCCAGAAGCTAAAGCAAGCCAAGCAAAAGCCTAACTTACATGGAGGGCAATGTGAAGTTACCAAAATATTCCTTCATAACATCTATATATATATATATCCTCTTATTTGGGAAGAGGGGTGCTCATTCGCATTCTCATACTCTCTCTATCTCTTATTTGATATATTTTATATTATCTCACTTAGGTTCCAACTTGAACATCAGAGGAGCCGAAATCGAGACCGCATCTCGGGTTCAATTCTCTAACTCACTTGGATATTATGATACGTGCACTGCTTTGTGGCTACTCAAGGCATGTAAAAGAATCTATCCGGAGCCATTGCCACACATGAAGGTGAAAGGAAGTTATCCAGAACCATTGGCACACATCAACGCACACATGTTGATGGAAGGAATCTATCCACGACCTCTGGCACATGAAAATCACCATGAACTACATCATTGGTGCTATTCGTGAGAACGTGAAATCACCATGAACAACACATGAAACACTCGAGCATGTTGGTCATAATCCCACGAGGCATGAAACTGTTAACAAATAAGGTGCTCCACCAACACCTCCACCCCTATACACACAGAGTACACACAGAGTACATGAAGTTCGAGACTCAACGCGCTACAAGAATAGACTTAGAAATAATTTGGTACGTTGCTGGTGCAACTCACCCAAGCACTACAACAACAAACTCATCATGCTACCCAACAACAACGGGACCAAGATGGTACTGAGCATGATGCTTCACACTTTGCTCCTTCTAGCAACCATCCCCCCTTTCCCCCACAAGTTAGCCTTAAGCTCCCAGTCACCCATCCCACCAATCAAGATGGTATAGACATTTCAAGTATGCATCCACATACTTCAAACCTAACAGTTGGACCTTCAACATTTCATGCAGGTGTGGAGTGTTACGCAAAGGAGCTAAAGCTACTCTGGCAGACACTCGATGACATGGAGAAAGGAAAGAAATGAATTTAGGAGATCCAGGCATCCATCTCCGTGAACCACCCTTCACAAAGGATATACTGAAAGTCCCTTGCACAATGACTTCTGTCTCCTACAGCTTAAGGAGTACGATAGCACAAGAGGTCTACTGTAATACATTCATCGATACAGATACGTCATGCAGCTTCATATCGTAATAACGTGATACAATACCATGCATTCTCAAGCAGCCTAATAAAGATGGTACATGATTGGTTCAGGACATTCAAACCTGATAGTATCTCTAGATTCCACAAGCTTGCTTAACTTACATAACAGTTCATCTTCGCGATGTAAATTTGAATAACATCACCTCGACATTGATGAATGAAATCACCAACCTGGATCTCAAGCACCGGTTAGTCACCAACCCACCTGAGAGCTTGGACGATTTGATGATCATTTCTGATGTCTACATCACCGCCAAAAAACTTGAAGTCTCATGCAAGGCCTCTAAGGATTATGGCAAGCGGAAAGGGGACCATAGCCACAAAAACCATGGAAAGTGCAACACCAAGGATAAATGCAATTGACAAACTCCTCTTCCCCATTGTTTTGGCATTTCACTTCTCTCGATGCATCAAGATCCCAGATTTTAATGAATGTGTAACACGATAAATTTTTACGACAAGCACCACCACTAATGCAGAAAAAACCAGAGAGAAGTGATACGAATAGATACTACAAGTACCGTGGAGATCATAGACACAAAAACAAGATGAGTGCACACAGTTCTAGAATGATATTTAGGAATTAATGTGATGAGGCCAGTTGCAGTAGTACATGATGCGGAACCAACATAGTGAGGAACGTAACGATCACTGCCAAATAGATGAAAAATTATATGTAATGTATTACATGTGATCGTTGGAGGTCGAGATGTTCTGGGTTGATGCATGCATGCTGGTAATATCAATTTTCTTGCCTTATCCAAAGACTCCATCCAGCACACCTTTTTCTCTCGTAAAGATTTGGAAGAACTCAACATGAAGTCTGATGAGTTGATAATCATCGAGGTAAAAGTGACAGACTAATACGCACGTCACATCCTAGTTGATAAGGGTAGCTTGGTGAACATACTGTTTGTCTATTACTTCGATAAGCTTGGTATTGAGAAGAAGCTCTTGAGGCCTTGCAACAATCTATGCACCAAATTAACAGACACCAAGCTCACATCATGGAAATACTTAACTTATCCTTTACAATGAGGGACAATCCTGACAGGAGGATGACAGTGAACCTCGATTTTATTGTGGTTGATGCATCATCAGCATACAACATCATTGGACGACCATTCTTGGTGGTCTTAAATACGAATGTGTCATTATACTATCAAGCTTTAAAATTACACACCTTAAATGGAACAAGACGAGCGCGGAGTGAGCATGATATGGCTAAAAGGTGTAACTGGCTTCAACTAAGCTCAAGGGAAAAGCCTAAATGTGTTATTTATAATCTTAAGATAGCAGGTAGCAAGGAGATACCGCAAGCATGGAATGTACTTCACTTGCAGATCTACACCATGTTTTCTTAACGAATAAATTTCAACTCATGTATGAAAGATATATGTAAATTTAACTTTGATGCCTTAAAAAGACCCTCTTTTGATATCTCTATGGATTGTCCTGATGTTTTATTAAGGATGATAATTTCCTATCTCCCGATAGCACAAGATTAAAGGACTATGTAATCATTACAAGCATCCCATTAGCGCAAATGCATTTAAATGGAATGGAGAGACAATGCTTTCTAACTCACCCCCAATGCGACCAACCCTACATACAATAGTTTCATCGACTCAGATATATAGGTAAGCAATAAATACTGACAACACATCTTATGTGCTAAGGTATTATAAGGAGAGATGATACTCGATAACTCATGCTGATCTTCAACCCATATATGGGGTGGGTGTAAAACTAACGATAAGGACAGTCACCCACTGCCGATGTCACGTCAATCATCCAACTATATAGAGAGACAACATTTGCTAATTTTTGTTAATCTTCACCGCCCATATGGGATGGACGCAAAGGTTAAGATGAGGACATGCCCCCAGTATCGATGTCTCGCCAATCATCTTTAGCTTTGCGCCCACCCCTTATGATAAGGATATGCACCCAATACCGACAGCCCGTCAATCATCTGATTATGTGAAAAGGTGATATTTGCAAACTTTTTTTATCGTGATCCCTGCTAGGGGTGGTCACGTTGCTTGTGGGATAAAGCGCTAAGTGATGGCTCCTTATCTAACAAATAAACCAAAGGAGAGATGATACTCTATGTTCCCTACAAAAGTTTATGCCCTTACGTAGGTTGAACACACAGCCCATAGGATATGCGCAAAGCACCGATTTCCTGTCAATTGTCTAATAATAAAGAGAGGAGATTTGCTAATTCATTGTACTCACCTGTCAGGAGGAATACCTTGAAAAATAAGGATAGGCATTTTTCGCCAACATCACGTACATGTGCTATGCAGCGCATGCATCATCGCTCATGCGGTAATGAAGCTTTTGAATAAAAGAATATAAAAAGATTCAATGCTTAAAGATCATACATTGTCACCTGTGTCAAGTCCACTCCAATATTTCCTTCAATACTTGACTATGTCGCCTGCGTGTTGCATACACGCCAATCTTTCCTTTGAGGCTTAACGATGTAGCGTACGTTACACATCCATACCGATCTCCCCAGGGTACACACGCCCCTTACTAGAATGACACGTGTATGAGCATCTCTCTATCAAAATATTCTCTTACTTGGATGCTTCATCGCTTTCTCAAGATGAAGATTGATCGATCTTTCCTTAGTGATTTGTGACGACATGCTCCGGAGGCTCAATCCCCCAAGTATCTGGCTTACCCCCACACCATTCCAAGGGAGCCATGATATTCTCCCAAAGGGGCCCTGATAGGATTTTCTAAAGTTTTGGGTGACAATGGAATTTGTGGTGGATTTAGGGTGAAAGATTTTAAGACAGATAGATAACATCTTTCATGATGAGGACCTCTCTCATAGCCTTTGATTCGAAAGAAAATGTCTAACTTTTCCAAGATCTAAGTTTCCTACTCCTAATCGATTCTACTTTCAATATTCTTCTCAAAATTCAGCCTCCTCATCTAATTACACCAGCCCTTGTGCATATAGTACTGATTGTTCTAATATTATAAAAAATACTCATGGCCCCAAAATTACAAGTTTGCCTCTAAGGCCGCCGTACCCCTTAGTCACATTATTACTCTGCCCCCAAAGAACCACATTATCCCCAAGATGATGCATGAAGTCTATGGACCACACTACTCCAAATGGGATGCTTGTTTCCTCTTAGCTTTTCCTCCTCAACAGCCTTACCTTCGTCATCCTCGATGACCAAAATCTAGAGAGCATGTTCCTAGTAACAGTGTCCCGGCATGAATCTCTCGCCACATCAAAAGCATAAGCCTTTGTTACGTCCGTCTTGAATCTCTGTCTGCGTGAGATACTTGAACATGCTATCTGTTTGAGGCTCGCAACACTTCTCCTGACTTGTCTGACTTGTTATTGGCTGAGACTTTTGTACTTCCATCGTAGCATTAGCGCGGGTTGTGACTCCACTCATCGCTCCCTTGGTGGCTCTCTCTATAATGATCCTGTATTTCACCATTTGGACCAGCTCCAACGCCTCTTCAAGCCCTCTCAGCCTCAATATACGAAGCTCTGCTTTGATGTTTGCCTTAAGCTCTTTCATAAAATTTCCTACTAACGTCATCTCAAATACTCCCCTCAATGGGCCCGAGAGTATCTCGAAATTCTTGTATTTCCTAACAGTGCCCCCTTGCTTGAGCGCACAGAGCTGCTCATGTAGACTTCCTTCCCGAGTGTCGCGAAAACGATCGAGTAGCAGTCCTTGAACTCCTCCTATGAGCACATAGGCTGCATATCCTCAAAAATTGACATCTTTAACTTTTCGACCCTGCTTTCAGTGCTGAAACCCCCGGTCCCACACCCCATCTAGGCTATCTGTAATGAAACCATGCACCAAAATCTCCAAGTTGGGATCCTTCTGTCTTATCGTCGTCTCTCCAATTATCTGCAAACCGATCGGGGTCTCTGCCATCCTCGTTGAAGTTTTGGTAGGTGTCCCAATAATCGACAAGCCCCCAAATGGGGCCGCATCCCCTGGATGATGTCACCGATCTCCCTCGGGTCCCCTTCATTGTCCCATGAGTCTCCACCCCTATGTGGCCCTCCTACAAACCAGTCGTAGCCTCACGAGCCTCTATTGTTATCATCGAGCCATTCAAGGTCTCCACCACCCTCCTCGAAGACTGGATAGACATCATGGTAATCGTCAAGCTAGCTTGGAGGTCCGTCGCACCCAAAGTACCGTCTATGAGGCTCAGGAGGGCTTCCGTCCGCAAACCATGGCATGCAGGCCCTTTGGAAGGCTGCCTATGGGTCGTAGGCCTTCGTGCAATCGGCTCAGGGCTCATGGGCCCTATGACTGCCTGCCCAAGGGTCGCCAAGCCCCGAGAGGCCCGCCAGGGTCTCGCCGACCCCAGGACGACCCACCCCAGGGTCGACAGGTCCCGGGTGGCCCGCACATGGCTTGCCGAAAACATTGGTTGCTTAAACATGCGCTTACCCCTACCCTACATGGAGAGAGAATTTCCTTTGCTTCTCCTTGACGCCTCAAACTCAATGCCACGATGAAGATTGTGTATCCAACGTTCAAAGGTATAGAGCCTCTCGATGACGCTTATGGCCTTCTCCTTATGCTTTTAAAGAACCCACAAGCTCATCATGTGGAGCCCTCTACACATGCGAACGGTGCATATGCCACATGATTGTTGAAGTGCTACAATCAATGATGGGCATCAAATCATTGACTGAAGCATGCTACCACACACACTCATTGCACGATATAGTGCTAGAACAGTATCACATATTTTCTGACATGCAAGCTCGCTAACCCTAAAAGGATATACCGTTTAAATTTCGAGGGCTCTGCTCCCAAGCCCCTACAAGGGAGGCGCTGCCTCATTGACCTCTGCAAGAGGGGCCACTGCCCCTTGATCTGATGCATGTTAACAAGCCATCAGGACCACCATCAACTCTGCAAAAAAGATATAATTATGAACCCATCATAATAATTTTTCTGTATCTAAGATCTTCACCTAAGAGTAACTTCCAAACATTTGACCCATGCATCATATTTAGGCAAGTTATCAAAAGAGTGTTATCCAAGTGCTTTGTCCAAATATTGTAACAACATTTTAAACTCGGAAATTCGGTTTTAAAGCTCGAATCATCAGGCCGAAATCATCGTGTTAGACTAAACACTAACGGGACAAGACTAGCGCACTCTTTACCAGTTTATGCATGTAAGGGGTCCTACATGAAAGCAGAATGATGCATGCACACAAACTCTCACATTAATCCTATTCTTCATTGTCTAAGAATTGGAGTGGAGGGAAAACTAATGGTGATATACCATCTAAGCAGGGGATCTAAGGCCCACGATTGGTAAAGGCTCACTAGCACATAAGTTAAATTATGCTTAGCAAAAGTCTAACCAAAATGAAGACACATCATCTATATAAAATTACCAAAATACTTCTTCATAACCTATATATATATCTATATTATAAAAGAGGGATGTTATCAAGAGAAATTGGATAAGATATATTGGAAAAGAGAAATTGGTTGAGAGATATCTATATTATAAAAGAGGAATGTTATCAAGAGAAATTGGATAAGAGATATTGGACATGAGAAATTGGATAAGAGATATTTATATTATAAAAGAGGGATGTTATCAAGAGAAATTGGATAAGAGATATTGGACAAGAGAAATTGGATAAGAGATATCTATATTATAAGAGAGGGATGTTATCAAGAGAAATTGGATAAGAGATATCTATATTATAAAAGAGGGATGTTATCAATAGAAATTGGATAAGAGATATTGGACATGAGAAATTGGATAAGAGATATCTATATTATAAAAGAGGGATGTTATCAAGAGAAATTGGATAAGAGATATTGGAAAAGAGAAATTGGATAAGAGATATCTATATTATAAAAGAGGGATGTTATCCAGAGAAATTGGATAAGAGATATTGGAAAAGAGAAATTGGATAAGAGATATCTATATTATAAAAGAGGGATGTTATCAAGCGAAATTGGATAAGAGATATTGCAACAGAGAAATTGGATAAGAGATATCTATATTATAAGAGAGGGATGTTATCAAGAGAAATTGGATAAGAGATATCTATATTATAAAAGAGGGATGTTATCAAGAGAAATTGGATAAGAGATATTGGAAAAGAGAAATTGGATAAGAGATATTTATATTATAAAAGAGGGATGTTATCAAGAGAAATTGGATAAGAGATATTGGAAAAGAGAAATTGGATAAGAGATATCTATATTATAAAAGAGGGATGTTATCAAGAGAAATTGGATAAGAGATATCTATATTATAAAATAGGGTTGTTATCAAGAGAAATTGGATAAGAGATATCTATATTATAAAAGAGGGATGTTATCAAGAGAAATTGGAAAAGAGAAATTGGATAAGAGATATCTATATTATAAAAGAGGGATGTTATCAAGAGAAATTGGATAAGAGATATTGGAAAAGAGAAATTGGATAAGAGATATCTATATTATAAAAGAGGGATGTTATCAAGAGAAATTGGATAAGAGATATTGGAAAAGAGAAATTGGATAAGAGATATCTATATTATAAAAGAGGGATGTTATCAAGAGAAATTGGATAAGAGATCTTGGAAAAGAGAAATTGGATAAGAGATATCTATATTATAAAAGAGGGTTGTTATCAAGAGAAATTGGATAATAGATATCTATATTATAAAAGAGGGATGTTATCAAGAGAAATTGGATAAGAGAAATTGGATAAGAGATATTGGAAAAGAGAAATTGGATAAGAGATATCTATATTATAAAAGAGGGATGTTATCAAGAGAAATTGGATAAGAGATATTGGAAAAGAGAAATTGGATAAAAGATATCTATATTATAAAAGAGGGATGTTATCAAGAGAAATTGGATAAGAGATATTGGACAAGAGATATTGGATAAGAGATATCTATATTATAAGAGAGGGATGTTATCAAGAGAAATTGGATAAGAGATATCTATATTATAAAAATGGATGTTATCAAAAGAAATTGGATAAGAGATATCTATATTATAAAAGAGGGATGTTATCAAGAGAAATTGGATAAGAGAAATTGGATAAGAGATATTGGAAAAGAGAAATTGGATAAGAGATATCTATATTATAAAAGAGGGATGTTATCAAGAGAAATTGGATAAGAGATATTGGAAAAGAGAAATTGGATAAGAGATATCTATATTATAAAAGATGGATGTTATCAAGAGAAATTGGATAAGAGATATTGGACAAGAGAAATTGGATAAGAGATATCTATATTATAAGAGAGTGATGTTATCAAGAGAAATTGGATAAGAGATATCTATATTATAAAAGATGGATGTTATCAAAAGAAATTGGATAAGAGATATTGGAAAAGAGAAATTGGATAAGAGATATCTATATTATAAAAGAGGGATGTTATCAAGAGAAATTGGATAAGAGATATTGGACATGAGAAATTGGATAAGAGATATCTATATTATAAAAGAGGGATGTTATCAAGAGAAATTGGATTCGAGATATTGGACAAGATAAATTGGATAAGAGATATCTATATTATAAAAGAGGGATGTTATCAAGAGAAATTGAATAAGAGATATTGGACAATAGAAATTGGATAAGAGTGATGTTATCAAGAGAAATTGGATAAGAGATATCTATATTACAAACGAGAGATGTTATCAAGAGAAATTGGATAAGAGATATTGGACAAGAGAAATTGGATAAGAGATATCTATTATATAAAAGACGGATGTTATCAAAAGAAATTGATAAGAGAATTTGGATATCTATTATATAAAACATGAAAATTGAATTAGAGAAAATATAAGAGATGAGATTTTGAGGGATAAAAGAGGAGGTGGGGAATTTTGCACATACAACCCCGGTTTTTGTATTTTTGCCTATGGACCCTCCACACACACACCCACACTTTTTATTCTCACCCCTTCCGGCCATTTTTTTTCCAGTTCTATGAAGATTTTGAATCTTATCCTACTATGACAAAGCTTTGTCCTACGTGGCAAGTTTGTCCTAGGTGGTAATGACAATTTTGGGGGGACTTAAATTTTGGAGGAAATCTTAAATTTGGGGGGAAACTTGAAATTTTGTGAGAAAACTTGAAATTTGGGGGAACTTGAAATTTGTGGGGGAGAAAAACTCAGCCATTAAATAAACCGTGCCCTATGGGCACAGGTAATGACTAGTATATATATATATATATTATATATATATATATATATCCTCACATTTGGAATGTGGGTTTATTCTCATTCTCATACTCGCTCATATGATATATTTTATATTATCTCATTTAGTTTATGACTTGAGCGTCGGAGGAGCCGAAACCAGGACCTTAATTTGAATTCGACTCTCTAATGCACTAGGCTATTATGGTACATGCAGGTCCATGCGACATCCCAATATAGGTGGAAGGAAGCCATCGATAGCTACTGACACACTTGAAGGTAAAAGGAAGCTATTCAGGACGATTGACGTTGGTGTAGGTGGAAGGAAGCCATCCAGGATCACAGACGCACGTGACTGTTGGAAATAATATGCTCTCAAAAGCCTTGTTTCATTCCCACTTTCTTTTTTGTCTCTAATGGCCATTTAATTGATGCTTTAATTCGCTGCCATTTAATTGCATTTAATTGCTGCTTTTATTACTGCAATTACTACAGCATTCAAACACGACATTTATTATTTGCCCGTTTGAATTCTTCAACATTTTTTTTTCGTTTGTTTTGTTTTCCTATAAATTGCAGAGACTTCTTTTGCAATAACACAGAAAATCTCTCCTATCTCCTCCTATCTTCAGCAAGAATTCCTCTCACGAGTTCCTGGGTTCATGTGTGCAAACTCCACTGTTTCTGACCGCGAGTGGACGCGTTCAGAAGCTGCAGCTGTGTTAACCTTGGGGAGCAACCGGCATCAGCGATTACCACCACGGTCGCGCCGTAATTGCTTTCAAGGCAGTGGTCATCCCACGCCACAGCGCTTTCACTTACATCCGATAAGTATTCTGTTTCTCTGTTCATCCTCATATAGCCACGGTATTCTACCTTTTTTCCTACAATTTGAAAGCAATTATTTCTGTAGTATAATATGGCTATCATATAAGCAGAAAGATCAGTTCTTTATCTGCTCAATAATAAACTTATGCATATGCTAAATATTTAGCTCGACTTCGGTCATTAGTTATTCTATACTATTTGTCGTTGTGTTTATTCATTGCATAAAAATATGTCAATTAAGAGATGGAAAAGAGAAGGAAAATTCGTGGCAAGGCAATGTTACATGCTATGGCATTTGTGGGTATGTACATGTTTCTTTAAATCTTATGTATTTAAGCAAGCTAATTGTTTAAACGACTTTGTTCTATTTGAACAAATCTTTTCTTATTTATTTATCATCCATTCCATTATTCAATTTTTGTTGTGCTGGGTATTTCTGGTTTAAATTTGTGCTTCATTTTTATCCAAGCCATTTGCATTATTATACGAGATGATTTTACAAATGTTCTCTTTATCTAATTTACCATTTTGTTTTGGATGGCAAATCCTATAGCAAGTTCTGTAGTTTGGTGTAATATCTTGATGTACAATTGATCTAAAAGAGAATAAGTTGTTATTATACTTATTTCAGGATATGCTATCATCAGAGGTTGATTGAAATTCTTCTAGATTTGATTGATATCACAACTTTGTTCTTTATTGGTTATATTCTAGACTCATTGTTCTTTCCTCTTGTACATTCTTGTTTCCTTTTTCCACATCAGCTGTCATGTCCCATTATTTAACTGCCTGACCAATAAAATAAAATTTACTACATGCCATCTGGGCCTTCTAGGCTGTTGCTCAGCTTTTTCCATTGGCCATACTTTCCTCCACCGGTAATTGGGATTCAATTTAGAGGGTTATCAGTCTGGTCTCTGGTCAGCAACTAGCTCCAGATTTTTCTGGAAGTTGTGTGGATGCCTGTGTACCATAGTCAATCTCATTCTGATGGGAAAAAGGCTGTGATGATGACTCGCTATTTAAGATTTTCTAGTTGATGCTTTTATTCTGTTATTTTGATTTAGTCTATGGCAAGCTGTTATATGGAGGAGACGTTTCTCTCTTCTTTCTGATAATATTTTTTCAAGAACTGTATATGGTATCAGACAAGTATGTTAACCAGTTGTATGTGGGAACTACGAAGCTAGAAAATTTTGATTTTCTCATTCACCTTGTTAGATTATCTTAGTTATATGTTGTTTCCCCTTTTTAGACAGTCCGGGAAACCGGGAAAGGAAGAAGTTATTAGAAAATTATAAGTTTAAAACTTTGAAAGGTGAAAAACAATGGTACCATCTCATTTGATTCATGAGAGGATGGAAAAAAGGCAATCAACTGATGAAATCAATGTCAAAGTTTGAAGTATCGCTTGATACTGATACATATTGGCTGTATCATATCAGATTTGAAGCATACTGATTTAATACAATTGAACAGGTTACTGCCAACATTGGCTAATAAACTAATTCATCAGCAGGTTCACCAAAAGTTGATTTGATGGTGTTATATTAAGAAAAGAGTTTATTGAAAATAGTGAATGGAAATATTGTGATTTCAAAGTATTTGTGGTCATCGGGAAAAACTATGATTTATGTTTTTCATTTGGTCAATTGATTTATTTTATCCCCCAGATCACAATTAAGCAAATTGGATCCATGTGATAAACCAAGGAACTGAGGATGATGTACTTCATTCAAGTGTGTCAGTATTAATCATAGTAACGGTGTATATGCAGATATGAATCTGACTATTCATATATCATACACCTGCATCCCGATATGGATTCTTGGAATAGTTTGTGCATTTTCATACACGACCAACTCTTGTAACCGTTTTGGGCCAAACAAAAGCCCTCTTGTTAGTATTGGTATGAACTTGTTTGCAGGCATCTTACTATCATATGTAATTTAAGTATCATCATTGCTGAAGTGGTTAAAATTTGTTGCGTTTTTGGTGTGCAATTTTGAGCTTGAGTTTTGTCTCTTGTAATTGGTGTCTTTATACAAAATAACTATCCTAAGTCAACATAATCTAAGCCATCTTGATGTTTGGATGACTTAACACTGATCATGGACATTTAAAATCTTTGTGCTTAGGGCAATGACGCAGCTAATGAGGTTATAACCGAGGCGCGTCAATTGCTGGTTGAAAATTATTTCCAACCGTTGAAATTTTTTTGGGGTGAAACATTACTCTATGTTGATGATTACTCTATGTTCACTGGGTGTTCCTTCTTAAAACTTATGATGAGGCAATGAGAGTCATTGATGCTAGTTTTTGGAAAGATGCTATTAAAAGCGAACTTGATTCTATTATTTCTAACCAAACTTGGGAAATGTCTGATTTACCTAAAAGTAGTAGACCCATTAGTAGTAAATGGATCTTCAAGAAAAATATGAGACCTGATGGTTCAATTGAGAAGTTTAATAGCACTTTAGTAAGGAATGACTATATTGTGAATACCTCTGGTTCCTGTGTTTATTCTAAACTTATAGGATCAGATTGTGTGATTATATGCCTATATGTAGATGTCATGTTGATTTTTGGGAACAATCTGGACGTGGTGAAAGATACCAAGAATTTCTTGTCATCTCAATTTGAGATGAAAGACCTAGGAGAAGCAGATGTTATTTTAGGAGTTAGAGTTATTAGAAAATCTAGTGGCATCTCCTTAAGTCAATCTCATTACGTTAAAAAAGTGTTGAAGAAGTTCAACTATTTTGATGTGCCTGCTAGAACCCCCTTATGACCCTAGCATACATCTGAAAAAGAATTTGGGTGAGAGTGTTTCCCAATCTTAATATGCTAAAATCATAGTAAGTGTGATGTTTCTCACGAACTGCACTAGACCTGATATAGCTTATGCAGTTAGTAGGCTAAGTCGTTATACACATAACCCAAGTAATGAACATTGGAATGATCTTCATCATTTGTTAAAATACCTGAAAGGAACTATTGATTGGTGTTTGCATTTTAGCAGATTTCCTGCTGTTTTATAAGGATATTGTGATGCAAGCTGGGTTTCAGGTAATGATGAAGTAAGTTCAACTAGTGGTTTTGTTTTTACTTTGGGTGGAGTCGCTATTTCATGAAAGTCTTCCAAACAGACATGTATATCACGATCCACCATGGAATCTGAATTCATTGCTCTTGAGTTGGCAGGGCAAGAAGCTGAATGGTTACGGAACTTGTTAGTAGACGTGCCATTGTGGGGGGAAAAATATGCGGCAGTTTCCCTTCATTGTGATTCTCAAGCAGCCATTGGAGCTGCTAAAACAGTGTTTATAATAGGAAGAAAAGACACATACGCATCAGACACGGTGTGGTTAAACAACTCCTGAAAAATGGAGTACTATTTGGAATATGTGAGGTCCGAAAGAAACCTTGCAGATCCACTAACCGAAGGGTTGTCAATGAAAGTGGTTCTTGATTCGTCGAGGGGGATGGGGTTAAAGCCCATGAGTTAAGATAATATGGTTGATACCCAGTGTGGTCTAACGAAGCCATATGATTCTTAACATACACTACATTTCCATCCCTATGACATGTGGTAGTGTTTTAAATCCATAGCCAAGTTTTGGTGATGCTATTGAGAAGCACTTGATGGATTCACTTTGAGATAAGTTCATAACCAGTTTTGGTGGTGCTATAGAGAAGCACTTGATGAACTCATATCTGTTGAGAGGTTGAGCAATATGCTCTTAATGGTTCCATACTCTTTATGATGGTGCTATAGAAAAGAACTTAATGGACCACCTAGTGGGTGTGAAGGTTTGGCCGCCTTCTATGAAAGACAAGGGCAGTCTTTCTAGAGCACTCATGAGACCCAAGATGTGCGCATGGCCTTAAAGCGCCTGACTTGTATCGCGGAGTTTGCACATACTCGGTTCAATACGTGTTGTGGGGGTCTCAACCGAACTCTAATGAGTTCAAGAGAACTTCACTCATTAGTAAGTAAGTTGTTGCCTCACTTCACTACGTATCAATTCAATCGAAAGACATTGATACTTAAGTATATATCCTTTCTTTACCCAGAACTCTTGTTTCTTTTCTCGAGCCATTAGTGGGGGATTGTTGGAAATAATATGCTCTCAAAAGCCTTGTTTCATTCCCACTTTCTTTTTTGTCTCTAATGGCCATTTAATTGATGCTTTAATTCGCTGCCATTTAATTGCATTTAATTGCTGCTTTTATTACTGCAATTACTACAGCATTCAAACACGACATTTATTATTTGCCCGTTTGAATTCTTCAACATTTTTTTTTCGTTTTTTTTTGTTTTCCTATAAATTGCAGAGACTTCTTTTGCAATAACACAGAAAATCTCTCCTATCTCCTCCTATCTTCAGTAAGAATTCCTCTCACGAGTTCCTGGGTTCATGTGTGCAAACTCCACTGTTTCTGACCGCGAGTGGACGCGTTCAGAAGCTGCAGTTGTGTTAACCTTGAGAGCAACCGGCATCAGCGATTACCACCACGGTCGCGCCGTAATTGCTTTCAAGGCAGTGGTCATCCCACGCCACAGCGCTTTCACTTACATCCGATAAGTATTCTGTTTCTCTGTTCATCCTCATATAGCCACGGTATTCTACCTTTTTTCCTACAGTGACAAGTGGTAAAAAAATTGTCACAGATCACTTTCGCATGTGACAATGGAAAGGCATCGTCCGGATCCACTTGCGTACGACGACATCAAACACTCAATTCAATTATTATTTACAATTAAAGCTACGTGAGTTTAAGGAAGTAGTAATTATAATTCGCTTGAAAATGAAAATTGGTGCCAAGACGAAATTCATCGCCCCAAATTAACACCCAGTGTTCATCATTTACTTGAACATGTACTCACTAGAACTCCAAAACATTTCAAACAGCAAACTCCACTTTTGATCGGAAAAAATCGTAAGTTTTTACCAGCTTATCCAAAAAGAACATGAAAAATGTTAGGTAAAATTTTGACCTTTTCGGGGGAAACGGAGTCAAAGACGTAGACCTCTCCCTGAAACGAAAGAGTGAGCTGATTGCCCCCAACATGAGGAACAATCGATGCTTGCGGATCCCCATGCATATTATTGCCCGGATCCGATAGCCCGCCGTCCCCCTCCAAGCCCTCGCTATCCTGGTCATCCTCCATCCCCTCGCCGCCGCTGCCGCCTCCCCCGAGCATGCGAGGATCTCCGGCCAGGATCTGTTGGTCCGCCGCGTCGGAATACATGCCTACGCCCTGAGGCTTGACGCCCGTCGCCAGGCTATGGTTAGGGTTTTCACTCATCACACTCTCCGTATATCTATCAATTTTCACCTCCAAAGCCACTGAGATCTCGAGAATGATTCGATCGGCGAGATCTGAACGAAGTTTTGTCTACCGTCGAAGATTTTTTTCCCGATTCGAAGAAGAAACACAAGAAGTAAGCTCCAGAGCAAAAAAAAAAAAATTTTAGAGTTTTTTAAAAATAAAATTTGTGCGGACGAATCCGCCGTTTAGGCGTTGAACTGGATAAAGATTAGCCGTAGGATTTAGATTGATAAGTTCGGTAGACGGGGATTGTGGGCTGGAATTAAACCTCGAACCAAAACGCACCCAAAACTTCACCCAGATTTCCTATTGGTTTTAGCGGGATGATAAATCCTACGGCTAATATTTGTAGACTACGGCACCAATGTAACAAAACTTAAGCAATTAAATAACAAATCTAACATCATAATATACATAAATAGCATGAACATACTTATGAATGATATGCATGTTTAAAATAAATTTCTAAGCCATTCAACTAATAAATACAAAGTTTCAAGAGCAATCAATTTAGATTCCATTGCATAATTGACCATTATTGGTTGTTTACTTGAGCCCCATGCAATGATGGCTTCGCCATGCATGAATATAAATTCATGCTTGGCCATGCATGAATATAAATTCAAGAAGTAGAGTTAATATCATAGGAATCAGTTATCATATTAGCATCACTTTAACCCTATATTACATTAGGGCATCTAGTATAAAGAAGCTAATAATCATCAATGCATTTAAGTAATTTAAATACTCCCTCTGGTGTTATTAAATGTTCCGTCCTTGGATTACTAGTAAATAAACGGGTAATATAAACGGGTACCAATTACGCAAGGAGGAAAATTTCCTATTTGGTAGTGTGATACAGACCCCTAATTTTTTAAAATATTTGGGAGTTGTTGTAATACACATGTGACTAAATGTTGTGTGTATATAGATATTTACGTGCCTATAAATGTGAGTGAATTCATATGACTAAGTAATGAGAGTATATGGATCTGGTGTACATACGGTGTGACACCGTGACAGTGAACATGTTCAACAAGTAATGATGTGTTGATTAATGTGTATTGTTGTGTGTTTGTGCATGGATATAGACGTATATGTAAATATATATACAGGTAGGACGTAAGTCGTTTATACCTGAATGTATTATGGTGTATATGAAAGCATACCATGTGTGAGTGCCTTATGGATCATGATATGGATATGATGTGATGTGATGTCATATAGATATGAGTAGTGATCTAAATACGTATAATAATACATATAGAGAACTATTTGTGGTATGTGTGTGCTAAATATGTTAGTGTGTGAATATGTATGCTTAGATGTTTACGTGAAAGACATATATGTATGTATATGTAGTGATACAAACAGTGATGTGGGGGTGCTACTAAACGAATAGTGGGATGTATCCGTGATATGTATGTGACGCGAATGTGTATGGATGACAATGAAGTATATAATGTATATAAGTGTGGTGTATGTATGTATTCTCGTTCATACTCAATGGGTAGTAAGACCATCATACCTAGTTGACCTTGGGCAGGGTTCATGCCCTAGGAAGTCCGAGGATGGATTTTATTTTAAGGTGTGTAGGATGACATGCCCTATTTAGCATTAAACATGTATTCTACTGAACACACGTGGTATTTCCACCTATGATGCATACGTAGACATGAAATAAACGTGGATATATATGTATGTAATATAGTGCAAGGGGGATTGAGCCGTAATGTGTGGCTAAGAGACGAGAAAGCGAGATTGAGCGCGGGAGAAGTGTGAAAGACGTCGTGGATGCAAAACAACAGGAATGTATTGGACGTGTTTGTGTGGTGCATGCATGCATGTGTAGGCATGCATGTGCGTGTGTAGGAAAGCCATGCAAGTGTGAAAGGGGTTAGGGGTCAATGACAACCCGCGTAAATTTTTAGAAAGGTTAGTGGCAAAACGGTCATTTGGATTAAAGATGGTGTACGCACATACTAAAATGGTGTGTACGTAAAGTGATGGCAAACTTGTAATTAGTTGAAAGTTGAGGGGCATTTAGGCAAGGGCACTTTGGTCATTTTATGTTGTCATGATGACTAGGATATGGATGGAGAGATTTTTTTTAGGAGAATTCTAGGGTTTTCTCCTTCTTTCGTTATTCTTAACTCTTCCCTTCTCTTCTTTTCATTCTTTTTCCACACACTTCTCATCTTCTCCTCCTCCTTGACCTACCCATCCCCTCCCCCATGGCATGGCCGAAATTTCCATGGCACAAAAAAGGGGGGAAGAAGAAGAAGATGATGATGATGATGAGAAAGAGAAGAGAAGAAGAAAGAGTTCTTTTGAGGTAGGAATCCAACTTAGCTTTGAAAATTTATTTAGGGTTTCTTTCCATCATGTTTTAACAATAATATGACGTAGTGGTAATCAAATTAAGGTGCCATGGTTCAATTTTCATGCAAAACCCCCTTGAAATTCCAAGCAAACCCATCTCTTTAAAATCCTGAAATTCTGTTGTGTGTTGTTGCTGTAATTACGATTACTGTAGCTTGAATCATGTTTCGAAAAAATTATATTTTGATAGATCTTGAAGTTCTACCCTAAAACCATATAAAGTTTGATATATGTTTAATTCAGAAATTAGGAGTAAAAATTCCATCTTTACAACATGCATGTATGATCTTCAATCTTGACACAGTTCAGTAGAATTGTCCTAAGTACCTGCACACACCATGAAATTTGATGTTCTTGGTCTCGTTGGAAATTTAGCAATTTTTTCCAAAAATTTCATCTTAGTGCATATATTTCAAAATTCTAGCTAAAACGTGCTCAAAACAGCAATCTTTACAGGCCCTGAAATCTGTCTGACACGTCACCAAATAATTCACCATAAATCGCATACTTAATATTTTTGCATGAAATTTTATCTGTAAATCCAGGACTAATATATATATATAACTTTCATTTGGGACATTTTGTCAAATTCTCAATAAAACGGATGTTATATGCCATGTATTAACAACTTCTGCAAATTCCAGCAAGCTGAAGTATTAAAGTGATGTTATGAATTGGGTATTGTTGATAATTCACTATCTATAATGCATGATTATTGTTGTTACATGAAAGGTAGATTCTTGGTATGTGTTCCTAATGGATTTGCTAATGGTCTCATGGACATGTATGTCACGCCCATCACGTGTTTGTGAAAATACCTCAATGAAATGGAATTTGAAAAACATGAGAAGTGTGCTTTAATGGATTATGTTATGGAATTGTGATATTGCGAGACATGTATGGCATGATTTCATAAGTGATGTATCAATGAGTTGTGATGGAGGGCATGTCACTTTGGTGCATGACCCACGTTGATATGTGATGTGGTTATGATAGAGGGCATAACACTTAGGTGTATGCCCCAGATTGATATGAATGAGAAACGTTGACACTGTGAAATCATGCCATCACGACTCTTATAAGAGGACTTGTGATGTTTAATTAATGAATTAGAATGTATCAATCCTCTCTAAGGAGGGTGAGTTAGCAAAACCCGGGTTTAGGTGGGATTTGAGTACATTGTGGATATGAGGCATGTGCTGCGAAGTTGGGGGAAATAATTATGTGATATTTTACCCACTCGCTTTTATCGGGAGTGGAGGAGATATTTATACCCACTCGCCTTTACCGGGAGTGGAGGGGACATACGGAGGTTGTGTTATTATGTGGAGATCCTCACTCCTGCCAGGGACGGGGGAGCTGAGAGGCCCGGCGTTGTACAGTGCCTGTATCCACTGCGCCGTGTGCTATATTCACCCCAAATTTGGGATGAAGTCCAGGTCCTGGTATCACACAGTTTGCCCAAGTTCTAATTAATTCAATTATAAAATAATAAAAATAAGAATTTGCAGGTTACTCCTTCTGCTGGCAGCACTTTCCCTTCCATTTGCCTGTTTCTTTGTGAATCTGTGTCATGCCTAAGCACTTGCACTTATCTTATTAGATAATGGTTACCTGAACACTTGTGTTATTATTATTATTATTCGTGCTAACCCTTTTCTTACAGCAGCTCGACATTGGACCGCCGGTATGATCCCCTTACTTAGCTATTTACTTTTCAATACGTTACGTAGTTTGCATGCCTTAGTTCCTTGCATTGTCTTGTGGATTAATAACATTAGAACAGTGTTCCAAATCCAAGTTGGTTCCTACTGGGGCACGCATTGACGTGCTCCTCCCCATTTTTCAGGTAGCAGGGTCAGCTTGGTTGGAGGTGACTTGGAGTTGGGTTTCGGGTGGTGGTACTCGGTGTGAGCTGTATCTTGTAGAGTGACTTGGTTGTCTTGGGATGTGGAGAGTGTTGGTATATGTGAAATGATGTAACTTGGTTATGTATATAAATGGAAGTTGTTATATAAAATGTGTTGTTGTTCTATGTCATTATGAGTTGTTTGATATTATAGTGGAGCTTCACTTGTACTATCCCAGCATGTGCGCAGTGGCCTTCTTATTCAGTTTCTTCTTTCTCTCTCTTTTTTCCTCTCTCATCTTCAGGATACTTGGGAACAAATTAAATGCTGTGTATTCTGGGGAACGGTGCGTGACAGTTTTTGGTGGCCCATGCAGGTCACTGCACTGCGATGTGCGTAAGGATAGTACATGTAATGCTTAAGTAAGTGATTGGGATACTTTAGCCTAAGGTGGGTATAGACATTAGTGACCTTATAGTTTTAAGTGGTCCACCCTTGAACCCCTGGCTTTTGGGAGTTCTGGGATGAACTTCCTACGATGTATTTACTATAGATGAGTATTTGTGGATATACGGGTGTATTTATAATTGTGTGAATCCATGTGTATAAGTGCGTTTGTTGTGCTTGGATATTAGAATTATATATGTTGTGGTATACTTGTAGTCAGTATATGTATTTATATTTGAATGACATGAAAGTTACATGTATCTTGAATGGCTATAGTGTGTGGACGTTTATACTAGGCGGGTAAATACTTGAGTGTATACATATATTGTCTCTATATAGATACATGATACGGGTATGTGAGTATGTATGTGTTATACTTGTGTGACTCCGAGGTATAGGTGATAAGTATATGGTTATTAGTGGCTGTGTACTGGTGGATACATATCAGCTAGCGGGGATATTATATGTTTGTAGAGATGTGGGCGAGGGTGCGTACGTATGTGATGTGAGTGTATGTATGCGGTTCACTATCTCCTAAATTATAGTTGTGTTTCATGTGGGGAGTACACCAATGTGCGTACATCTACACTTGTATGGATAAAGTAGTGGGATGTCCACATTGTCTTTGGACATATGTGGGAAAGTGCATGCGTGTGAATATATGTGTGCTTGTATGTGTAGGTGGTGTAGATATAGGTTGGGATATTGGTGTATATATATCTCTAGTGTTGCATTGCTAGTGTATGAATTCCTCATGTGTTAGATTCGAATAACTGTGAGTATGTGTATATGCTGCCTATGTGCCTATATGAACCGATATATTGTCTTAATTTGGTGTATGTTTGTGGATTGTTTTATTGCGTGAATATAAGTGTTGTGCTTTGGCCATATATGGTGTGCATGTGGTGATACAGGTAAGTGATGAATGCACGGTTAGTATGAGTAATGCTCCAGGGTGTTTGGAGTAGATGCATCCTAAGGTGGGTAAGAGTGATTTAGACCCGGCCACCTAAGTTGAGGCCCTTAGCTCTATACCGTGCCTATTATGGGATAGGGATATAAGTGTGACGTGTATCATATGTAGATGTGATGGATATAAGGATTTGAGACCATAGAGTGTAGGTATACATGGAAAGAGTGTGGGTTTGCATGGTTAAGTGGAGTTATGGTATATATATGTGTGTATGCATGCCACGTCGAATGGCATCTAATGGACTATTTGGATATATATATGTAGTGTATGTATTCTTCTCTATATGGTGGCATGAAGGGGGATTGTGTAATGGTGTATGAGACACTTGTATGTATATAGGTGTGTAGTAGCAAGCGTGGTGTGATTGTGTATATGTGTTGTTATTATTGAATGTATATTGGTATATGTCTTATGAGTGGTTATATGCATATGTTTGTGAATAATCCCTATTCTGATATGCATGTATCAGTATATGAATGTATATGTATATGGAGTGTGACTATCTACTGAATGTGTACGAATGTTGAAATACACTTATTTGTGTGTATACTAGTATGTTAGTAAAAGTGGATATATATTGAATTTTAGGTATATAGCAGTATGGGTAGCTACCGACTACCTACTAGTATAGTTTGAGTAGCTTGACTGTATATGTGTGTAATAGCATGATATGTATACCAAGTGTGAATGGGTGTGTTCGCTCATACATGATAATGTGTGTGCATGGTGTTTTGGTCCTAGTACGTATATATATGCATGTTTGTGTGCATACCTACTATTAGAATAATAATCTGTGTGTATGAGCAAACGTGTATTTGGCTATATGTGGATTTAGAAATCTAAGTATGGTATTTGTTACGACCTAAAGATCGTGATAGCCCGACTTTCTATCCCCAGTCACCAAACACCCCATCTACGTCATTCTTCCGTCCCAAAGGTCGGTGGGCCCAGTGCTAGGGCACCAATCCTGCGACTTCGCAGACCGTGCACTTGACTCGCCCACGGCAGAGCGCCAGGTTACCCCGGAGCCCGACACGGCCGGGAGAAGGGCGCACCCTACTACGGACGATGGCGGAGCCGCACTCCTCCAGGGTCCCGGTCGCCACCCGACTCGCCCCTCCACCTGCTCGCCGGGAACAACGCGCAGAGCGCGTTGTCAGACGACGTGCTCTCCAACCGGGGCGACCTGGCGACCCCATCGATAGTGCGGTACAGAGTATGAATTGATACCATGTATATTTGTTAGAACATTTTGTACAGTATGAATTGTAATAATTGGACACTATTTGAGTATTTTTGTACATCTCTGCATCGTGGCTATTTTGAATTCACTGGGAACCTGCAGGACCTGCGCAATTATCAAATAAGTAACGGGCTCCCGGGAGCGGGTCGTTACACGCATGGCGACGCGGGACGGCGACGCGACAACGAGCGGCAATGGCGCAGGGCAGTTGCGGCATAGGGGGAGGCCGACAGTACGGGCGGCGCAGTGGGGTGACCTGCAGGGCTACCGTGGACTGGAGGCGGCTGGTGATATGAGGGGGCTGAGCGGCTGGGTTGCCGTCGAGATGAGGGGGCCGTCGATAGGAGTCACCGACAATGGGGGGTTCCACGTAGAGGTGGCCGGCGGTTGCATCTAGGGGGAGGCCGGTAGGGCTGTGAATGGAGAAGGGGGGTCGGCGAGGCTGTACGTGGACTCGAGGAGGGGAAGGAGGCAGCCGACGGTTGGGCTGGGCGGCGCATGGGCTTGGCCAGCCGTGAGAGTCAAGGGGAGAGGAGGCCGACGATTCCAAGGGGGAGAGATGGTGGCTGGGTTTGATTTGCGTGGAGAAACCCTAGGGAGTGATACGTTTAATAATGAGAAGTTTGCTAAAGAGGGGTAGAAAAGAATGGGTTTAAGGTTAGGTGAGAGAGAGGGAGGGGGGAGGGAAGAGTAGACTTAGTGAGCAAATAGACTAGGAATATATGCTATGATACGTAGGATCCCTAGATATTTGATTTGAATTGAATTAGAGATTTGAATTAGAATTAACTTAGGGAAATTATTATATATGTCATATTAAAGGTGACGGGTCGGTCTAACGATGTCCGAAAAATACAAGAAAAATATCGGGACGATCATGGCGACGAGAGGATCGAGACTGCGGTGTTCAGTCACGTGCTATGTTTATGGAATACGATAATAAAAATAAATAATCAAATGTTGAAGTCAAAAGGTTAAGATACACCTTCATTCAAAGCTAATTTGTGGAAGAATGACCCGTGAAACGACATTCATACAAAATTCCACAAATAAATACTCTCTCTGAGGGTCACAATGATATATGACTTCGCACGTTTAGGATTCAAAAGGAGGTCACAATAAATACACATACGAAAAAGAAAATACGCACACGAAAAACACTCGGTCGAAAAGCGACCGTGACAACTAAGTACTATGCTGTTAGTGTGCATTAGTGCAATATTGGCAATGTTGTTATGTGTAAGTATGCAAAAGTCATTAGTGCAATATTGGCAATGTTGTCATGTGTATAATGAATCTTTAACTTCATGCCAAAATGATCCTTGTCATAATGTTATAATGTCAAATGTTATGTTTCATGTCACAATTGTTATGCTCCATGTATGCTATGTAACATCATAATGACTTTTGTTATGTTTCATGTCATATGTCAATTATTATATTTCATGTCATAGTGGCAACAATGCTATGTATGTATTGGAAATGATGGAATCATATGATATTGTAATGAAATGAATGTGATGGTTATTAACCAATCGGTGGAAATGATGAGAAATGTGAATGCTGTAAATGAGACAGCAGAAACAAATGAAATGATGAATTATTCTATAAATTGAGAGTGAGGAAGAGTGATAATGTCTGGAGTGCTCGATCCATCCTAAAATGGGTGATACTCCAGATACAGGTTTGGAGAAAACACGGGTAAACTATAGGAGTTAAGGAGCGGACATATGATGTTTATTTCTCACCCGATGTGTCACTCCCGAAAGAGAGAGTTTGAGAGGGTTAGAGAGGCCGGTGGTGTGCTCATGTCGCACCATGACTGGTAACTGATGGTTTTCTCCATTTTCCACTGAAAACCAGAGATTTGTCTCACTCCCATACCTTGCTCTGTTTGGGTAGGGGGAGTTTCGAGAGGCCCCTCCAGTGACCGTGTCGCTGGTGGTGATACCAATTTTCACCCACCCTAGGTGAAGTCCGGCTCCTTAGCGTCCTACGGTTTACTCGGGTTTCCGAATCACATTTATAACTGAAAAGTCTTTGAAGAGTAATTTTCAAAAGAAGTCCCCTTAATTTATTATCTATGGATTGTTCATTCAGTATATGTCTGTTTCCTTTATGCATATCAGTTCTGTAGTATTTTCATTTACGCTCGGTACATGCAGTATTACCTGTTTTACGTTATGCAGTTCTTTCTTTCAGTACATGCTTATGAAGTTTTGCCTTACTTATGCATTAGTCTATAGTTATGATTATTACCAGTAATTAGACCTTTATAATGTAGAGAAACTTTGAGGCTGGTACCTACCCAGGGTAGTTAGATTTCCTACTGGGTCACGCTATGATGTGTCACACTTTATGGTTTCAGGTCTGATTTGATAGCAAGAGTTGTGTCAGGGAGCTGGAGCAGTAGAGCTTATGTGAAAGTTGTGTACTTGAGAATGGGGTTGGTGAGTGAGATAAGAGTGAGAGTGTGTTGTACCTTCTGGGCTTTGTTTGGTGAGAGTGGTAAGGTGATGTATATGAGGTTTTGTACTTGATGATATTGTAAAGAAAGATATGATGTACTATTGATAATGTATAAATAAAATCAATAAGTTTTTATTGTTGGCTTTTGATTATTTCTCTGTTGTTTATGTGTTGTCTGTGTTTTCTGTTTGGTTGGAAAGTTACGCGTACTTCCCAGCACGTGCACAGTGGCCTGCTGGTTCTTTCTGTTTATTTCGTATTCCTCTTCGTAACACTCGACACTCTGAGATCACCTGGGATGGATTTGTGCTTCCTAGGTATCCTGAGGAGCTGGTCGTTACAATTTACAACACGCATAATCTACACCATTAAATTTAAGGGGTCGTGCTATGGACTGACCTTCAGCAAAAGCAGAATTAATAGAATTCATGGTCAATCTAGCCTAGATCCTCTAAGCTGCTCTGATACCACTTGTTGGATCTGGATCTAAGCCTAGAGGAGGGATATGCTAATAAAAATTCTCGTGCAACCCACGAGCAATCACATGCAGATATAGCAGAGCAGAGTAAATAATAATCAATCACAGAGTACGCAACAGATTTATACTGGTTCGGTCGTCCCCACGACCTACGTCCAGCCCCAAAGCAGATACTAGATTAATAATGTTACTGGTACATCCTGTAGCTAGATCACCCACGTATCTACACTCACCTAGCTCTCAGTACCTGCACTCCACCGGTGCTAAACAAAACTAATCATAGTATTAGCTTTCTATTGACTAGCCCCAACTAGTAAAATCCTTGTCTAGTACCATACTAGACAAGACCACAAAACAAGTATGGTAAAGTTTCCCCTACTGAGATCTATACACCATTACACAAAGATAAATAAATAGAGTTTAGAATAGCCCAGTGATGGTGTAGTCGTCTCTGTCAATCAGCTCAGGCCAGAACAAGTCTGACAGGATGTAGTCGTCTGTCTCACGTCGTGGCTCTCCCAAGATGTTGTGGCCTCCTTCTTTGGCTTCGAAGCTTGCGTCGATGGATAAAGAGACCCTTGAAAGTTGCGGCCTTGAGAAGACCCCCTTGGTATGTTGTGCAATAAGGAGAGTAGGGGCTATGGCAAGTTGCAGCCTTGTAGGAGTCTTCCTTGATGGGTTGTGTAATGAAGAGATGGGGAAGCTCCTTGATGACACTTGCGACTTATGCTTGGAACTTGCGCAATTGTTAAAGGAGTAGCTTGTGTCCCTTGCTTGATGTTGCGGCCTTGGAGTAGTATGGCAATTAAGCTGTGGCAATGAGGAGCTCTTGAAGAAGCTTGCGTAAGGAGATGAGATCTTGCGACTTTTTGCAATGGAGAGGAGAGGCTCTATGGGATGTTGCGGCCTATGGAGATCTTGGCTTGATGCAATGAAGCTCTGGGCAATGGTTGCTTCCTACTTGCGTAATGAGGAAGGAGTATGCAAGGGTGTGTTGGCAAGGAGCTATGGCAATGAAGCTTGCGCAAGGAGGATAAGGGCTCTGCTATGTTGCGCAATGAGATGAAGACTTGGGCTTGCAAGTTGCGCAAGGGGCTATGGGGGTGAAGATTTTGATCGGCATCCCTCTTGATTCTCTTGTGTTTTTGCCCTCTCTCACTTTTCTCTCATTTGGAAGATGGGTTTATATATTAGAGGAGGAGATCTCTTTGGCCCAATTAGAATCCCATAGAATATGGAGATTGGATGGAATCCCTACTTGATTAGGATTTGAATGAATCGCTATGGAAGATATCTTCTAGTCACACTAGGATTTGGAGTTTGAATATGGATGGCTATATGATTTCAATTAAGATCTCATTTAATCTCTTATATTGATTTGCATGAGATTCTTCATATCTCTCCATCTTTGACTAAGTCTTCAATTTGCATGGCTTTAGTATTTGATTCATGCACCAACTGATTTGAATCAATTCAAATCCATATTTGAATTGATTTCCTCATTATTTCCCCATCTTTGACTTAGTCCAATATTTGTAGCCATTATATCCATCTTTGACCAAGTCCACTTTGCTAATGCATGTCAAATTCTCCATCACTTTTACTTAGTCTCTCTTTGAGTATTTGTGAGAGTGCCATTCTTGAAAAAACTTAACACACACATTAAATCGTTCACATGTTTGTTATCATCAAACACGAAGTCATCGATCGTTGTATCTAACTACACGTTGTATCCAACAAGAGTAACTTACTTGAATCGATATCGTTGCAAGAAAGCAGGGCCATAGCTAGTTTTGTCGGACGTCCTCGTGCACAGATATCGATTCATGTGAATATAAAAAATAAATTTTAATGTTTATTTCATTTCATAGTTATTTTTGTTTATGTTTTTATTTTTATTATACCTTTTAATTGAAAAAAATGTCAAGATTAATTAATTCAGAAATGTTAAAAATTTAGAACATAAATTTATTTATGTAGGAATGTTAATAGTTTTACACATTTGCGAGTAAATAACCATTCTTTAGAAGAAAAGAACAAATAAAGACACTTTTAAAGAAATCATGCTTTGGATGCCCTTTAAAGACAAATCATAGGGCTTAGCAAGAATACAATATAGATGCAAATAGAATACATTCCCCATTAATAAGAAAATGAAACCAAAATCAATCTAAGCAAAAAGGAGCACTACAGATTTTTTGCATGTGTGCAACAAGAAGATTGGGTTCTGATCTTCAGGATCATTATGGTTCCCTCATGCTCTCGGATGGAGAAGATTGGGTTCAGTTTTTTTTGCATGAACTAATACTTCTTTATGTACTTGAAGGAGATTCCTTCAAGTGCCGAAGGCATGCAATTATTGGTGTGTCCATATAGGAAACTCATTGCACTTTGCATGGCTCATTTATGAATGCTTCTAGTGGCAACCAAATGACATGTCAAATAAACACCAAATATTCTAACTAAAGTCACATGTGGGTTCTCCGTTGGTAGCGTCCGGTCTTTATTTCAATCACTTTGCCATGCTCTCTTTCTCCCTTCCTGTTACTTATCTACTATGACCATTGTCATAATGACTTAATGCCACTCATGTTAAAGCCTCGTCATGCAGACCATAACACTTGAAATGTGGCTAATAGCGGTGAACGATTTAAATCCAAGAGATTCATGACGCATAAACCAAGCCCTCAATAAGGTGGTTGCAAATTTTGGTCGAGATATCTTTTTTTTGACATTCAGTTTAAACTCGTGAGGATCAATCCTTCTAAAATAATATAGTTGCAGGAAATAATCTAGATGAAGGTTTGAGATATATATGCTGATGAACTAATGAGATCCATATGTCTGTTTAACTAGTAATGGTTGTTTCACAAAATAAAGTTTCAGCTAAATGGTTAGGATCCAAAATCCCATATCTTCTGGCAAAATGGCAATCATGCAAGTATATAGCTCTCGATCATTATGGTGCCAAAACCTCATTTAGTTCATGCAAAAAACTGATCTTCCCATTAGAACACACCTTATATACACATCTTAATTCCTAAAGCATCAAAAAGCTGATCTGCACCGTGTCTGTGGTGGCGGCGGAGCTCTCAGTAAAGTGTCTTGGTCGTTGTTCTCGTCGGTGTCGGAGCTCTTGGTGTGTGTGAGATCGCTGGAGGGAGGGGGCGGCGGGGGTTTATAGGCACACAAACAGTAGAAGGCTTCTGAAGCTTTTTTATCCCTGATCTTGTTTGACAAGAGGAGGTGGTGATTGGATTTCGACGAATGAGAGAAGATAAACGGTGACCAAAGTTTACGTGTATGTGGATGGGCTTTGGGGGGGGGGGGGGGATTGTTATAGCCATGGGGTAGGGTGGCGAATGGTTTAAGACCCGTGAGCATGCGCATTCGCATGCAAAGATAGGCTTTCGTTAGACCGCCATGTGCATGCTGACAATTTGGAGCCAAAGTTCAGCATGCAAATGTAAAGGTAAACTTTAATTTGGCTCCATGTTTTCATGGGAAAATTTGGCTCTGACAAATTCGTATGCTCACGTGACAAAATTTTTCCCATGAATGTAAATGCAAGTCATGAAATTTGGCTCTAACAAAGTTCAGCATCCGAATGTGCATGCTGACAATTTTCACATGGATATAAGTGTTAGATACCCGTGAGCATGCCGCTGAGCGTCTGACAAAAACCTGATTCCAACATCTCCAAAAAGCTGATGTAAAGGCGAGTTGTCACTTACATCCCATTCGCTGCAAAAAAATTCAGTGCATGCACTTAAGGGTCTTCGGTGTATATAGCACTCGCCAAAACTAACTATCTTGAATGCTAATCATCATGATACTCAAATGATTAGAGGCGATGTACATCGTAAATAATGAGAAGCATTTTGTTAATTTTTTAATCGTTTGATGCAAAGATCCCACCGGCATCATTAAAAAAATTCGGCATATAGACATAAAAAATTGAAGCCAGCTGGCAAGCACAACGGCTGCCCGAAGGGGCCAACTCCCTGGGACCCACCGCAAGGGGCGCAACAGGGGACGTAACACATCAACGGTCAAATTATAGGGACAAAACCGTAAATGTCCCTACGGCATACCAGTCGTAAATACGACGACTAGTTGAGGGCATTGTCGTCATTTAATCCGAGACCAGGTTCATCACGCGAAATTACCAGACTCCTCTCACTATCTAAGAATTCTCTTTTGCCATCGCGTGTGGTTTTTGGTCATTTAATCTAACAGTCGGGGTAATTTAGTCATTCAAAATTGAGAAGAGATATCCGTTGATCGATGCGAACTGACCGCTACAAATTCATGTAATCCGAGTGGGGGACACATCACCGTTTCTTTCTCTCTCACACCTCTCTTTCTCTCTCTAGAATTTCTCCCCCAATCATTGCGATCTCATCAAAATTACGGGATCAGCTCGCAAATTTGCGTTGTTCTTCTCTTTAAGGTCAGTGTTCTCCTTAATTAGTTGAAAGTTCCATTCTTTCTGCATTGATCTGAACGTTTCTTCTGTTATTTCGTCGGATTTGAGCGATCTTTTGCCCTATTTCTTGTTGGTGTTGCCTTGCAAACAAAATTACTTTCTAGGGCATGGTTTTGTGAAATGTGGTTCTTGATTCTTGTTTGTTCCCATGGAAGTTGAAAAAATTGTCCTTTTTTCAATCAATAGACGTGATTCCGTTTATCTTGATGTTTATCAGTGTTCTTGCTTATGCGTCGTATGTTCTGTTTTGTGCCTCTGAATGAAGACTCTTGATCGACTCACTGTTTAATTCCTGAACCGTGCTCCTTTTTGGTTAGTGATATTCTTTTGAAATTTGAGAATATGCAGAGAGTTCATTGATTTACATGCAAAATTATGAATAAGATGCAAGTGAGTTAAAGAGGGTCAACTCTCAACTTTTATCAAACAATCGAGGGATATACACTAATACATGACCCAAGCATCCAAAAGTTTCATGCTAGGGTTATTCATGTCTACATTCATTGTACCCAAACTAGAACGCAGTCACCTGAAATGCTAATTAAAATGACTGAAGTAAAAGAAAGGAATCATTAGGGCCAGCATTTTGAATTTCTCACATTTTCTTTGTTTTTGATATCCATGGTTGTCATGTGAACGGTGCATTTTCTTCATGTAGTTCTGCTCACGTGTTTTATTAGAAAACACAATAAACTGATCATCAAAACTGGTTGTCAAAGATGCTTTTCATGTTTTTGGATGTCTAAACTCGTATATCTTTGCAATAATGGTAGAGGATGATAACTTATTGTTCCTATTAGACGTCTATTTTTATTAGTAAAATTTGAACTTAGAGCTACCGAAATATTTTGTAATCTTTGTGGGATAATCTTTTATCCAAATATAGATTACATGGATTGAGGTATTTTTGGAATATCATTAGGCCATTTTGTGAAAGCTGCTGTTAGCTTGTTTTTCAGTGCGACCCGGCAATCAAGCTAGTCGACCGATTAAAATTTTTGATTAACCTTTTCATTTATTTTCTACAAGTTTTTTGATTTTATTTTTCCTTTTTCTTGTGGTTTTGAGTTAGTTTAATCCAACCTATTTTTGAATCAAAACCCGATCACTTTAATCCCTCTTTAGCTTAAAACTAATTAAACTAAACTAACCCATATGAAACATATGGGCAATTAAATAAAAACAAGCTATTAATAGAATATTTATTTTTAGTAAAAGGGGTAATCTAAGTAAGTATAACTTGTGCATGCATATAGTTTACATGTCAATAAATATTCTGTAGCATGCGTGCGTGCATGGTTTGTATATTGCTAATTTGGATTTTTGCATGCATGCATGGTTTATATAGTGTTATTTTGAATTTTTGCATGTATGCATGATTTATATATTGTTCATATCTCCAAATAATTGTTTTTATAATTTCTTGGAATTTTTATTCATGTGGCGTGAAGTAAAAAATAAACATGCATACATTTAGTATACTGTAGAATTATTTTTTAATTGATTACTTGTTAGTTAATTAACAAAAATAAACAGGCATACATTTAGTATACTGTAGAATTATTTTTAATTGATTAATTGTAAGTTAATTAATGTATATTTCCTGCAATTTTAATTGATGTTAATTAATATGAATAGTTGCTTAATTAGTGTTAATTAAAAACTATTTTACTTTGGTTTAAATGGTAAGAATTATGAGTTTTATTGATTGGAAATATGGACATGAAAATGTGAATTGATTGATTGATTTGATTAGGACGATGTATGTTACATATTGATGGAATCCATATTGATTGAATTGATTGGGGGTGATATATGTCTTATATATGATAGAATACTATATTATTGAACAAATATTATATTTTTTGTAAAAATGGTTGATTGATCATGCATTGACACGTGGGTTTTAGGGCACATATAGTGCATATTGTCAAAACCTTCTAAAAATGAAGGTGGTGTATTTATTGATTGCATATGTTGTTGAGATGTGGATGCATAGTGGCAGGGCTGGCTTAAGTATAATGTGCCTAAAGCGAAACAAAATGTGAGGGCATAAGTATTAAATCAAATTTTTAGGAGCCTTTATATAATTGAAATAAGGAAGGATAGAGCCCCTCCCAAACCATCAACCAGTTTTATAATAAATAAAGATCGTGGTTTTTAAATCAAAAACATCTATGCTTGAGAAAATTACGCTTCCTTAGTTTTATTTTAACTTGAAAAATATTACAAAACAAAGTGAGAAATAATATGGAAATTTTCAAGTTATTTTAACATTTTTCTAGCTTTTTGAGAAGTGATAATCAAGACTTTCACATTTAACCTATATTGAGTCATGGTTTATAATCAAATTTTTAGGAGCCTTTATATAATTGAAATAAGGAAGGATAGAGCCCCTCCCAAACCATCAACCAGTTTTATAATAAATAAAGATCGTGGTTTTTAAATCAAAAACATCTATGCTAGCACATGTCACTGAGAAAATTACGCTTCTTAAGATGGATGATATTGCCTACTTAGTTTTATTTTAACTTGAAAAATATTACAAAACAAAGTGAGAAATAATATGGAAATTTTCAAGTTATTTTAACATTTTTCTAGCTTTTTGAGAAGTGAATTTTTTTTAAATAAAAGGTTTATAATCAAGACTTTCACATTTAACCGATATTGAGTCATAGTTGAATGTTGATCTTAAATATGTTTTAAATATTTTCAACTTGGAAAAACTTCTTTACGTCGAAGTAATCGTTACTGGGATGGTTAACAATATTCTATATGCAATGCTTGGATTAGAAAAATAATTCATCTTGATAACATAATCTAAAATCAAAATTGGAGCATTAATTTCTATAGTTAAGACTTCTCTTAGGACTTTTAACTCTGAAAAAGGATCACACCTATCAATATTAGAATGTTTGCCAACTTTCTTTTTTCAAGATATATACAATGGCATTTCAAAGTACTTTCATGTCAACATTTTTCTAAATTAAGTAAAAACCCAAATATCTTTTAATACTCCACAAATTGTTCAAACCTTGCTTTAATTAAAGCAACTGCTTGATCTACCTTATATATATATATATATATTGAAAGGTAATTGATTTCGTAAATATAGTCAAAAGATACAACCAGCTAGGCAGAATTTGCTGTACATGTGGACTAGGGGAAAAGAGTGAAGACACCCAAAGACCTAGGCCCTTAGCACCCCAAAGCTAGCTAAATCCAACTACAACCCACACTTACAGCCAGGCCAACCATCCACTAGGGTATGGTATGACAAAAACAATCCCAACATAACATACTCAACGATCAGGTCGTGTACTCATGCAAGACTCGTCCCACCCTGCCCCTAGAACTCATGCGAGGAGGAAGTGACAGCTGGAATGGCTTCTTCTTCACAGAAGCAGTAACAGCTGCTCCCAATCGGGATTATCGGTGACAAGGGAAAAGGGTGGCATGTCGTCATCTTCATGGCAATCGTCATCGAGAAGCGATGGATGAGCGAACCCAGCCGTCTCTTGAGAAGGAGCCGATGCTGGGGTCGGCGTCGCCATAGCAGCACGTAAATAGTCACCAGTAGTAGTGGTCATCTATCCAACATCATCCCACATTAAGGGGAGCCGAAGAATAAGCTTCCTCAAACGAAGAAGGTCGAGAGAGCTTAGGCTAGTGCTCTGCACCCAAATCTTCTACCTCATCCTCATCAGATAACGACTCCACCCTACAATCAACATCCTTACCTTTGTCTCTAGCAACCTCGGGGGCAATAGGCTTATGATCAACAACACAAGTGTCAGGGACAAGTCCACTAACACCCTGCTCCTCTAATACTCCCCCACCCTCTGTATCATCCACCACATTTTTTCCTAAATCCATAGAGGGGCCATGCCCTCAATGACCACCAGCAGGCACTGAATGCCAGTATGACCAAATGGCATACACTTGGTGCACCTTGGAGGTTTGCCTTCATACTCAACTCAGAAATATTCTTCAATTGAAAGTCTTAACCTCATCATCATTATTCTCATCTAACCTTTTTCTCTATGAATCACACATTTCTCACGAAACTTGGGTTCAATGTTTAATTCTTTTGCAATTTTTTAGCATTAATGGCAGACTCAAATCCATTCTCTCTATATTTTTCAAAGTAAGAAATAAGACCTTTAATTGATCAATAGCAATGTCAAGATCCATATCTCTAGATTGTAACTTCTTACTACTAAATTCACTACCAAACAATATAGCATACCAAATATTCATAATAGAAATTCAAAGCATTCGATCTCATATTTGGTTAAAGAGTGTTCTTCACCTTTTATTTTATCATCATAATTACCATTTGCTAATTCAAGTATACCCTTATACCCTTATGTTCGAAGCTTGAAATTTTATGGCCATTACTTTTTTAATTTGACTTTCCCAATGATTATGTAGTTGTTTGATAAAGTAAACCGAGGCACATGGTCTTGCAAGACATTCTATCTTTTGTAGAAGAAGAAAACAAACAATATATACGTTGCACCACATCAAAAAAAGATAAAGTTCTAGCACATAAACCACATCAAAAAAAGATAAAGTTCTAGCACATAAATTAGCCACGTCACATAAACAAGATCAAGATTGTGACAGCCACACGGTGTATAAAATGCTCTAGGATTTATATCTAAAAGCCTCTTTTGCATGTCTTGATGTTTTCCTCTCATGTTAGATCAATTGTCATATCCTTGACCTCTTACGTCACTTGACCAATTCCACAACTCCATAGCCCAGAGCATAAAGATCCCACAACTGTGGATGTTGTTTGGCTGTAATGTATATCTTGAAATTTCAAACCCAAAACACTCCAAGAGTCAGGCCTAAATGAGACCATGTACCCCTTCCAATACAATAGCAGCAGCTCGAAAGTGGGAACAGTCTGTAACATTGAAAGCGTCTTCGAAATATGAGAGGTTATTGAAAGTTTATTGAAAACGTAGTGATCTTCCCTGATAAGGGGAAGAAGTACTTCAACAAAAGAATAGTTTGAGTTAATAGATTGATTGAATAACATTAATAATTTGATGCCAATTATGAATAAGTTACGTAGTCACATTCCCTTAAAGGAATCTCATCCACAGGAAAAAAGGGAAGAGAATACAAGAACGTGTTGATCCAGCGAGCGAGATCCTTCTCTTCAATAGGATTCGTCCACTTTCCCTTCTTTGCTTCCCCAACAGCAAAGGATGACATGGTCATACAGAAAAAGATTAGTTAGGAGAATGCAGTGGAAATCAAATTTCATATGATGTATGTAATACAAATTTACCTACCGTTGAAAGTGTAGTGAAGTAAAATCTTTTATTTAACCCTTGAGCAACATGTCACCTATTCAATAGATTAGAATAACAGTTTAGTATAATGTTCAAAATGTAAGTTCTTGGCTTGTAGGTCTGCATATCTTTCCTAGTCACATTTAAGATACTGTCCTTCTTAAGTACATATGCCATCCATTCCAATTTATCATCCAATATCCTTAGATCATCATAAGTAAGAACAATATTAATGTATTGGGAAATTAGTTGCGGTGCATCCTTGTATGGAGATTTAAAAGCTTTGGATGGCTTCAATTGTCTCTTGGCAGGGATGTTTGGTGTGTCACCTGTCCTCCTCCTCCGCCATATCCACCTTCTCATTATCTCCAACTTGTATAAAAGTGGTTACAACAGGCCGTTCAGTAATAACCGATGGAAGCTCAATGTACACAAAAGAACGTATAGAGCTAACAAATGGCTGAACACCGAAAGAAAAGGAAAGATCCTCTGCATTACCTCTACATGTATTTGAGCGATGTCTACTACATCTTTCATCACAAGCTCCTTTTCTCCCTTGTCATCCACCTCCTTGTCATCTTTATGGTCCGTCTTCTCCTCCTCCTCCTCCTCCTCCTCTTCAAGCTACTGATTCTCCACTTTCCAGCCTCCTCTTCCTCTCTTTCTCCTCCTCCTCCTAAGCTTGTTCTTCTTATTTATTCTCTTGAACCTTTCCAGTCTCTTCTCTCTAACCTCGTTCCATTTGTCCGCATCAAAATACAACTTCTGCTGCTTCTCCTGGTGCTCATACCCTCATACATCTTGCATTGGTTAGTCGACTAGTATGATATTACTAGTCAACTAGCTGTCGACAAAACAATATTATTGGCTTCTCACTTTTTCATGATAAGATTGGGGAATCAAATTTGAACTAGTCTTCTCCTTCTTCATGTGGTTAGGGATGAGACATCATGAACTTGCCTTCTCCCAGAACTATAAAAGAGGGGTGTTTCCTTGCTTTCAAAAGGCACCAAAAACAACAAGAAATCCATACATAAAAGATTGAATATCTTGCATCAAAAATATCTAAGTGTGGAGAAGTTCAAACCTATTTAGAGGGAGAATATCTCACACCAAATAAAGTTTTTTCTTCTCCCCCTTTCTTACTCTAACAAAGCTTGGAAGGACGATTCGAGTTCTTGGAGGGCTCGTGAATCGTGAAGTGGAGTTCTTCATCAACATGAATCTTTTAAGGCGCTGGTTGGTGAGCGAGGTTGGATCTTCACAGAAAAGATTTGGATCTGAGTACCGATGAAGTATACTCACGCAAATATATAAGTTTTATCTCAGCATTAATTTTTAAATTCACAGGTAGATCCATGGCTTTATGATTGCTAGAATAAGAAAATTTTGATTTCCGGCTTTATCTAAAATGTTTAGATCACTAGCATTTTGGGAAAGGAATACTAAAATAAAGGAGGGAAACGATCCAAAACCATACTAAACCTTAATCGAAAATAAACTAAACATCCAAAAGCTTGAACCTGGACGGCTCGGTTCCTTTTTAAAGATCCCCCCAATTGGACAGAACAACATAAAAAAATCAGATGCAAAATCAAGGTATCTTTGTTTGAAGCGATGAAAAGGAATGGTCTCTTCCTTTTATTCCCATTCTGTTTTTAGCATTTTCAGTGATAATACTGATGATAGCTTATACAACAATTATAAGGAGTTGGATAGCAAGGAGTAATTATGTAGTTTATGTTTTATATATCTTGAATGGAACATCAAACGAACACAGCTGATACTGACGAATGATGACAAGTATCAAAATATTTTAAATACTATAGTATGCAGAGTGTTACACGCTGTAGAGATAGACAGATATAAACAGGCAGATGGATTGATGGCTGCCTTTTTACAGCGATGATTATGACTGACACTTGGTCAATTACAACTGCAGAGACTCCTCAAGTAAGGAGTTTGCATTATAGTAGTAGGTTTACAAACCATACACACCCGTCTGTAAGTTTCCAAACCAAGCTCTGTAGAAAGGTATTGAAAAGAATGTTGATAGATTCCACAGGTACAGATCTATAGATGGATTAGGGATGCTGCCAGCAGTGGGGATACGTCTAAAATGTATCCTCAGATAAGGAGTTCGCATTATAGTAGTAGGTTATATACACACCCGTCTGTAAGTTTCCAAACCAAGCTCTGTAGAAAGGTATTGAAAAGAATGCTGATAGATTCCACAAGCACAGTTCTATAGATGGGATTAGGGATGCTGCCGGCAGTGGGGATACATCTAAAATGTTACTGATGACATGATGAATAGTTGCGATTAGGACTTAAGAAGGCGTCATTTTTAATGGTTTTCAACTGTTGGTTCGTTTTAATTACATGATGCATTCTTTGAGATCAACCATGGTAGTAGTATTTTCTCAAGTGAACTGGGCACACTATCATTCAAGGTTTGAGAATTCAGTTTTGGTTTCACTCTTACACATAAACTTAGTTTTGATTGGTATAGGAAGGTTTGACAGTTTAGATTGAGGTTTTGGTTTCGGTTTACTTTCATTGTAAAGCTTTTAAGTATGCTAATAGATTAAAGAGTTGGTAGATATTTTATATTGTACATTAGAAAAAATTTCTATCTTGATTTGAGTTTCGGAAAGCAAAGTCATTTGAAAAGATTAGACTAGTTTATATAGAAACCAAAGCCTAAAGCCTAAAGTCAATCCAATTTAACAAAGTTGTATAACCTGAACCTGAACCTGAACCTGAACCTGTTTTATGTACAAGTTACTGTGTTGTCTTGTGGGGGGTTTTTTTAGTTTGTTTTTTTATTTTTTTTAGTTTTTTTAGTTTTTTTTAGTTTTATTTTAGTTATTTTTTATTTTTTTTTTTGGGGGGGGAGGGGGGGGGGGGGGGGGGGGGGGGGGGGGGGGGACCCAGTTGTCTTACTTTACAAGAGAAGTAACAACAGCAATTTCTCAAGCCTGAATTGAAACATGAGAGGTGGCTTCTCATCATCCTGCCCCAGTGGGGTTCTGAACCCCAGAATAAGCCGCCGGCGGTGGTGGTGACGGCGGCGACATCCAGGTAAGTACATGGTTTCTCCCCAGGTGTCTTCTTCCTTTGGTTGATTTTTAATAAGGCTGCATATGGGGTTTTGGTTCTTTTTTTCTTCTTTGATAATATTTTTACTATTTGTTGAGTGTTTTATTAGATCTGGATATTAAAGTCCATTTATAATTGTTAATGCATGATTTTGTTTCGTACTGGTCTCTTCGAAGCTGGTACAAAAAAAGGCCGAAACATACCAGTTTTGGCCGAAACCTTGGTAATTGCCAGGGGTTTTAATTGTTGGTACCAAGTTGCTACATCATTTGGGTTGCCAGGGGTTTTAATTGTTGGGTGTTTTTAATTACATAATGTATTCTTTGAGATCAACCATGGTAGACTAGATTTTATGTGTAAACCCAAATCCGTTTGTCTTAGTTTACAAGAGAAGTAACAACAGCAATTTCTTAAGCCTGAATTGAAACATGAGAGGTGGCCTCTCATCATCCTGCCCCAGTGGGGTTCTCTCATAATAAGCGGCCTGCGGCGGCGACGATGATAACAACATCCAGGTAAGTACATGATTTCTCCCCGATGTCTTCTTCCTTTGGTTGATTTTTAAGAAGTCTGCATATATGGGGTTTTGGTTCTTTTTTTTCCTTCTTTGATTATTTTTTTACTATTTGTTGAGTATTTTATTAGATCTGGATATTAAAGTCCATTTATAATTGTTAATGCATGATTTTGTTTCGTACCGGTCTCTTCGAAGCTGGTACAAAAAATTCCGACACATACCGGTTTTGGCCGAAACCAGTTGCCAGGGGTTTTAATTGTTGGTACCAAGTTGCTACATCAGTTGGGTTGCCAGGGGTTTTAACTGTTGGTTGTTTTTAATTACATAATGTAATCTTTGAGATCAACCATGGTAGTTGTATTTTTTCTCAAGTGATTTGTCACAGAATCCTTCATGGTAGTTGCATTTCATTTGAATTGGTGGGTATCCATCTTTTGGATTGCCAGGGGGGTTCTGCTGATTTTTTTCCTTCTTATTTTCGCTACATTATTCTCTACACAGGCCTTTCATAATTTCTCTGTATGAGTATGCAAAGAAGCTAGTGAAATATATCTTGCATCATAACCTCTGGAGATTTGTTTGACCCTCCTAACTTTATGAGATTGGTTTTTTCACATTTTGATACATGTTGATGCTTACGATTCTGAGATGAAAATGTTGTTCTTGAAGTCATATATCTCTTTTTAGGATTCCCACATTTCTCTTCTTTTTGAAAAACAGATGATTTACCAACTTGCTTGACAGTTTTATATTGCACTTCTAATATATTTTACTCTTTTTGCTATATTGTGCTCTACACAGGCCTTTCATAATTTCTCTGTATGAATATGCAAAGAAGATAGTGAAATATATCGTGCATCATAACCTCTGGAGATTTTTTTGACCCTCCTAACTTTATGAGATTGGTTTTTTTCACATGTTGATACATGTTGATGCTTACGATTCTGAGATGAAAATGTTGTTCTTGAAGTCATATATCTCTTTTTACGATTCCCACATTTCTCTTCTTTTTTAAAAACAGATGATTTACCAACTTGCTTGAAAGTTTTATATTGCACTTCTAATCTGTGCTTAATTTTACTCTTATGCAGAGTAAATATCGATTTCTGGGCCCCTGAGCTTTACTGGGCATTACATCAGACATCTACATATCAAGCATCTGTACCTAATTGCCTGTTAAAAGCTTGCGGAAAACTTAGTTTCATTTTTTCTCAAAAATTATTTCGAATTGATGGTAATGACAATTTTTTGGGATTCTTAACTTGTTTGCATATGATTCTTAACTTGTTTTGCTTATGTTCCTGCTTTTTTTGGAACTTTTACCTAATGTGTGGTTTTAAATCGTGTTTTCTTCATTACCTCTGGTAGGCGACCAATGAAAACCTTCCACCTAATGTCATCAAACAACTCGCCAAGGAACTGAAAAATCTTGATGAGACTCCACCTGAAGGCATCAAAGTTGTTGTAAACGATGATGACTTCTCTACTATATATGCTGATATTGAGGGCCCAGGTAGCTATCCATTCTTTTCACATATTTTCATCTTTTTGTGGTTGTTTGGTTGTTTGGATGAGATGCATTGACACAAGGCAAGCTGCAGCTGGAACTCCATATGAGAACGGCGTATTTCGCATGAAGCTTTTGTTATCCCGAGACTTCCCTCACTCACCTCCTAAAGGTCTGCGGTCAACTGGCTTCACCTTTCTCCTCTTGTCTTGGCATGTCTTATTTTATTGATTAACTCTTATCAATTTGTATATATTGTATTTTGTAGGATACTTTTTGACAAAAATCTTCCATCCAAACATCGCTACGAATGGTGAGATATGTGTCAATACGTTAAAGAAGGACTGGAACCCAAGCCTTGGGTTACGTCATGTCCTGCTGGTAAGGTCAAACCTTTTCTACATTCTGTATCTTGTGGTGATGGAAATTTCTGCATGCAAAAACGTCTTCGCGGGCTTACTTGGCTAGTTGGCTACATATGAAAACCTGTTTTGTCAGATTGATTTTTGGTCCTACTAATTGTGAACATATTCACTGTACTTGGCTAGTTGGCTACTCATGTGTGAGAAGGGTCTACATGCATTCACTGTACTTTTGTTTAAACATATTCTAGTATTCTGATGGACTATTTGGAGGATTTCTATATATTAGATTGTTTCCTTTCCTATCCGCTGTCTCAGAATGTCAAAGCTGACCAAGACTGCAATCTATGTTAGAATAGCAAACATGTGTTGCATTCCTTATAAGATGACATTTCTATATATTAGATTGTTTCCTTTCCTATCCGCTGTCTTAGATTGTTTCCTTTCCTATTCATTGTCTCAGAATGTCAAAGCTGTCCAAGACTGCAATCTATGTCAGAATAGCAAACATGTGTTGCATTCCTTATAAGAAGACATTTCTTTTCTGTTGTGATCAGTTTTTGCGCATAAGTTGTTTCTCATGAAAGTCCTATCTGGTTGATTTGTTTCCCATTAGTTCGGTAATGGCTCATGTGAAGGAGTTACTCATGTACTTTTAGTTGCCGACAATGCATTTATTCACTCATTAACGGATCACTAGAAATTACCCGTGCACAGAGGGGGTGAGGCGGATGTCCCATGTGGCGATGTGACATTGCCACATGGGACAAACATGCCACATGGGACAACCTCCTCATTTGTATAATAGATTTGTTGTAAATTATTTCAAAATTCCTTAATATAATATGAATATAAACTGCACTGTAATAGATGTGTTCCAATATTAAATTCTCCATCATCTTTTTGTATCAGTTTGATGATTGTATCATGTTTGTGGAATTTTCTACTTGGACAATACATGGTTAGTAGGCGGGTTTCTGCTTATGTTTCTGCTGAATTTTCACATGAAAAGAGATAATGTTGTTTTATACTAATGTTGTTTTCCAATTAAAAACTGGAAGTTTGGTTGCATTGAACGGTATGTAGTTAACCGCATTATCAACAATTCTCTCTTTTCTGTTACTGCATTGGTTTACTAACGGTTCTTTCTTTTCTGTTACTGGGACTGTTCGTGTTAATTATTTCAACTTCTAACCATTCTCTCTTTTCTGTTACTGCATTTGTTTGTTAATTGTTTGTAACTCCAAAGCTCTGGGACCATTCGTGTTGATTGCTGATTTACTTTGCATTTCTCATAGCTTGAAATGTTGCACACTACAGTAACCCACACTCATGTCATGACAGGTTGTCAGATGCCTTCTGATAGAACCGTTTCCAGAATCTGCACTAAACGAACAGGCTGGCAAGATGTTGCTTGAAGATTACGAGGAGTATGCAAGGCATGCCAGGTCAGCTACTGTCTCCACTATCTTTTTTGGTCATTTCGATGTAGTGGTACACTGACAGTTGCGTAGCTTTCCGCTCAGTCTCAGCAAGGGACAATGCATATTAGTTCTAGTCTATGGATTTGCCAGGATTGGTGCTTAGCGAATGCTTTCTGGAGTAAAACATAGGTTAGGACCATGACACTTACATTCAAACCTGATTGCTGCTAATCTTATGCTTTCTAGGGCAAAACACGTATATGTCGACTGTCTAGTAAGTTGCCATGATTGGTGCATATTGTGTGCTTTCTAGAGTGTAAAAACACAGTAAGTATTCTATAGAGTGTAAAAACACAGTATTTATGAATAAAAAACACAGTATTCTAATACCGTGTCTGGGTTTATGTGCTTGAATCCTAGTGCAAAACACTATGGAAGTAAACTTGGTTGGAAAGTATGGTCTGGAGAAGTTATGATCTACATGAAACTTTTTAGTGTTTGGTTATGGTCTGGAGAAGTTATGATCTACATGAAACTTTTTAGTGTTTAGTTAGGGGCTGGAGAAAGTTGGATGGGAAAAGTTGTTTTATATGCAATCAGATTGTGGAGAATGAGCGGGCCCCACCATGGGTAGCTAGCGACGAAAGGTAGGGTAGCAATCTCGAGCGGTAGGGAGTTGGAGAGAGAGAGAGAGAGAGAGAGAGAGAGAGAGAGAGAGAGAGAGACAGGAGAGAGACGGTGAGATTAGATGATTAGATGAGAGAGAGCGTGCGGCCCCCATTGCGGGGGAATCCGCATAAAATGCGTGGATTGTGGCTGCAAATGTGACGCCCACTACATGGAGTGCGACGCCAGCCAAGATTCAAGGCCAAGTCTTAACCCACTTTACTTCCCACGTTCCGCAAACAATGTAAATTTAGGATCACAAACCCACTTTTTTTTTTGTTATATAGGGAAGCTGGTTAAAGGCGCGCATCTGAGTCCACCAGGGATCGATCGATCCCTGGTAAATGCCGCTTGGACCACTGTCTGGCTACACTTTTAGCAAAACAAACATCCCCCAAGTTCCCCTAAGTCTTGACCTATTAGTTATGATAGTTCTACAGGATTAAGTCAATGTGTTCAGAAGGTAACTGAGCAAAAATTGTGTCCATGGAACATTAGTTGCCCAGCTAGATTGTCCATTCTAATTTGTGTTGATAGATAGATAGATAGATATATAAGGATAACTTGCCTATACAAGTTTAAAGATAAACATACTAATATAATATGCATGCATACTTAATCTGAGTTGTGAAGTTAGGAGCGGTTTTAGTCTGAACACAGAAAGCGTTGCCAAATGATACACATACCATGTGACGGTTTCAGTCTCCTGCGTGTGAAGTTTGCGGCCAGATTAAAACCCGAGTTGAGTGTTTTAGGTTTCCTTCGCCGCATCATGCTTAATCCCTCCTGCTTGTGGTGCAGGCTGTATACTGGGATTCATGCACTTAAACCGAAGACCAAGCCCAAATCAGGAGCAATCACCGAGTCCACGACTGCGCTGAATGTGGACCAGACGAAAACAATTCCCAGTAGCAAGGTGCCGGTGATTCCCACCCCGTTAGGTGCTTCCGCAGCCTCCAAAGGCCCGGGGACAAACAGCCAGGAGCAGAACGTGGCAGCCGCTGTGGCCATTGCATCTTCCGAGCCTGCGGTTCAAAAGAAAGGAGTAGCGGCGGCGCCCAAATCTCAGGTAGATAAGAAGAAGATAGATGCAAGGAAGAAGAGCTTGAAGAGACTATAGGCGGAGGGCTTTCGCTAACACATTTATCTGCTACGAAATGTACTCGATGAAGAAATAACAGGCAAGAAGGCCTCGCATTCGTCTCATGTATCTTGTGCAGCCATAGAGCCTAATTTATTTGTTGTAGGAATGCTCCTGGTAGTCTGGACCGGTGCTACGACTGAAGAAACCTGTCACTCTCTCGATTGTCTGTAAAATGTTTTGCAATATTCATCCATTTTGCCGCCGCCGCCGCATGTATGTCCAGTCCGAGGCTATCCAAGTATTGCCAATTTGTTGTAGATTAAGCCCAAGTATTGCTTCTGGGATTCTGATATCTACGCTGTTGTCACGTTGCAGGAGTAGTTGATATTCACATGGAGACTTGTTATATACCAAAAATGACAAATCAGCCGCCTCCCATCAGATAAAAAATGGCAAATCTGTCGTATCAGAGGACGGATAGGAGTCACATGAGGAATGTGCAATGTGACCCTCTGATGCGACTGATTTGCCATCTTTTGAGGGGGAAAAAAGAGATATTTGCTGTCTGCACCGCATGAAATGCGGTGCAGATTGCTTTTTTTGCTGTAAACGGATGATAATTTATTTTGAGAAGACCTAAAGTCACATCGAAGTGTTATTTGTCTTTACATAAACGGCAAAAAATAAGACTGCACCGCATTTTTGCGGAGCAGATAGTCGCGCTAAAAAAAGATCCTAAATACACCGAAGAGTTTTGCAAGCTTCCACCTCCCAAACTCTGTGGTTGATTTGGTGTGTTTTTCTGTTGTTCATGTGGAAAAATGGGAGGCAGATTGTCACTCTTCCTACTTTTGTGGCCTTCATTGGTGGAAGGAGCCATTGCTTGTGTTATAGCTGTTGCATTATGTGCTAAGCCATGTCATATGATTATGCTTTGTAGATGCTAAGGTGTGAATGAATATGCATCAAAGGGTATGTTGAGAAAATTTCAGCCTTTTTTATCAGTGGAGTACAAAAATTCAGGCCAAGTGTTGCTCGGATGACAATATTTTAATTAATTGATTGATTTTATTCCTAATTAATGGAGTCTAGATCCTTCTAGAACCGGAAGGATTAATTAAGCTGCTAATCCGTATCGATACGCAGACATTTTATTCTCACAAGCGGTGACTCTGAAGTCTGGTCACCTCCACGTATCGTTACCGCCGAGTGCAACACGACAAAATCTTGGAGTGACCGCCAAAAAATTAGAAGGGGATATTTACGGTGGGCCCCTGGAGCTTCCTGTCCACAAAAGGTTTGCAACAATTTTGTGTTCTATGCATCTCAGATAACGAGGTGCAGTGAACTTTTTAAGCCAAAAACAATGGATACAACACATCACTATTTCCAATCAAACTCTAAGTTCTCCAAAATTAGTAAAAATTGTACTGAAATCTATATGCACCTTAATTTTTGAGATGCAGATAGCATTTCTCAAGAAATAACGTGCAGCCCACAGCACTCCCGTGTCAGCCGGCGCGTCGATGTGCCGGACCCCCACGTGGCAGTGTCCGGCCTCCCGAAGCGCTGCCGGGTTTCGTGGCGTACAAGTGTCGGTCAGGATGGGAAGTTGACGTCCCTTAAGGGCCTGTTCTTTTGTAGGAAAGTATAATTGGGAAAGTTGAGAAAGTGTGGAATCTGATGAGAGAGAAATTGGTGTGTAGTGTGTTCTTTTGTTGGAAAGTAGATTGGATTGTGGAGTTGGAAAGTTGAGGTGGGGTCCACTCCGTGTAGTGTGTTCTTTTGGTTGAAGAAAATTGGATTGGGAAAGTGGGATTGTGGAGTTTGGTGTTATTAGGTGAGTATAGAGATAAGGTTACCCTTAAAATTTTAATTTGTAAAATAAATCCAATGCCTTTCATTTATTTGGTGAGAACATGGGAGGTGAACATAAGGTTGTGGGACCCACATACATATGTGAATCCATTGTATTCCTCTTGTTTCACGGGGAAAACAAAGGGGCTCGTAAGAATCCCAAAACTCCTCTCCACGTCAGCTTTTCAAATCCACTGTCATTTTTGCAAAAGAACAAACCGAGAGAAAATTTGATGGGAAAGAGACCTACAGGATTTAAACAGTAAAATTTGTATAACTTTCCGTTGCTTTCCGGCCAAAAGAACAGGCCCTAAAGAATATGAGTGGATGTGATTCGCTGATTCCAGGAGTTGGGCGTACGTCGACTAGACGCCATCTTTTCATTTATGACGTTTATGCCCTCCCTCGTTCGTAATTTTCTAGCTTTCGTTTTTATTCCCGGCTGTTTCTAAGGCTGAGACGGGGGGGGGGAGGGGGCATTTTGGGACCACGCAAATGAAGGCAATCAATCAATGTTGCCCTCCCTCAAGCCATGCGACTCGCGCCACGTGTACCGCCCTGGCTGTGGGTCCCGCTGGTTGGCCAGCCGAGTCCGAAAGATATTTTCTGTAACAACCAGCCACAAATACTCACCGCAGCGGTAAGCTCACCCATCAGGATCTACAGTTGGCTATACGGGACGACCCATCCGTTAAACTCGCACACACAAACTCACCCTGCATGGGTTTATTTTTGGGTGTGAAAAAAATATTAGAAAGGGAAGGAATGTGTGCAGTTCGAAGGAAACGATGTATGTGGACAGGGGAGGCTCTACGACCCGAACTAGCGGTCCACACTTTTTTACTCTTTAATTTATTATTTATTGATTTGTTACGAATACATTGTCTTAAAAGATAAAGAGTGTATATTCTATTTAAATATTGTATTCTATCACTGTATGAGCTCTTTCTATCCTATATAAATAATGCTATGCGGTCTCGCAGGGAAAACACATTCAGAATATGTTATCAGCATGCTTCTTCTGAGATTGAAGACATGTGCGTTGCGAAAGCTCTGAAGGAGACGACAGATTGCTTGTGTGCAGACGTCAACCACCCTACACGCTCGTCTTCTTCTTCGATCTTTGAGGTATATCTAAAACTCCGCAATTTTGTTTTAGGATTATGATGCCTATGGCAGAGAATACATATAGAACGAACACAAAATCATACGTTTTGGGGAGGGCGGCGGCTTTTCGTCGTCGACTCTTGGGGGCGGCCAACGGCCGCCACCCTATCCCAGTGGGGAGAAGGCAGCAGCCTATGTGCGCCAACCATACGGTCGAAACCCTAATAAAAAATACATAATAATATCTATATAACACGGCCAGTTGGCGGCCCAATCATCGCCGATAGCCTGTAATTGCCTAAGTGCCATATACGTAGGGTGTATATATGAATGTACTTGTATACCGTATTTATACTTGTATGCGTGTGTATAGTGTGTGGTGTGTGTAGTAATTTGCAGTGTGTATGGTAATATCCTATTGGTTGCCTCATTGTATGACTATATGCGTGGATGTATGCATATGTGAATGTATTATTTGGATGATTATGGTTGCATGAATGATGGTCGTATGGATGATTTGTAGAGTGAATATTGTGTAGTGTGTAAAATTGTTGTGTTATTAGTAGTGTGTACAGTATGCTATATAATATTGCGTGTGTATGCTAGTAAGTATTGTAGTATATGTGTGTTCAGATTGTAATCTATATGTGTGTTCTTATTATATTATAAGTGTGTTCGTATTCCATTGTATGTATGTTCACAGTGTAGTCGGGATTGTATGCATGTTTTCTATGGTATTCCATGTATGTCGAGCTGAGTGTGTATGTATGTACAGTTAGTGATATAAGTATGTACATATGTATGAATATGTGTGTACATCTTTTATATGCATGTGCATATATTTATGTATGTACTTCTAGTTGTATATATGTGTATTTCATATCTGTGTCCAATGCAGATATGTATGTACAGTCTCTTATATATGTGTGTACACATGCTTGTGTAGTAGATTTGTGGATACAGATCTTCATTTATTTATGAACACAGCTGTATTATAAAATACACACACTTGTAGCATATTCTGTACACAGTTGTATTATAAACTGAACACATTTGTAACATGTTCTGTACACAGTTGTATTATAAACTGAACACTTGTACCAAATCCTTATATATCTGTGTGCAGTGAAGTATATATGTATATGCAGTGCAGTGTATATGTGTGTACAGATCATTATATATTTGTGTACAGTGCAGTATATATGTATATACAGTGTGTTACGACCTAAAGATCGTAGCAGCCCAACTCCAGCCCGAATCCGCTAACATACCCCTTTAGCTCACCATTTAACAATTAGGGCCGCCGTCCCGAAAACCCGGGGCATCACGGAGATAGGCGCGCCTTACAGCGCTCCCCAAAACGGCCGAGGCGAACAACTGTAGCCGGCCGAGGCGAACAACTGTAGCCGGCCGAGGCGAACAACCGCAGCCGCCCGACCCACCGGGGGAGCGCGTTAGGGGACGCTCGGATAGCTAGGCCAAGCCTATTGACGGGCGCGGCCGGGCCGGACAACCCCCGACCGGAACGGCCCGTCCGATTCCCGCGAACCGCGGCGCCAAAAGCGAGCCAGACCTTTAGTTCGACGCTAACGACAAACAGCCTAGGATAAGGACACGACTGACACATACGTCGCCCGACCGCCTGACAAAGCACCCCCAGGCGGTTGACCTGACCGGCGGTTAGCGCTTTCGGCCCTGACACCCCGACAAAAGCACCCCTGGGCCGTTGCGCCGCCTGACAGAGGCAGGTCAGAAACTCCTGTTCCCGATGTCCTTGTCCGAAGCCTCCGCTGACACCCGAGCCAGCTCAGCACGCCTAGTCATCACCCGTCAGGTATAAATACCTCCTCTCCTCTTACGGAGAGGAGGTTAGAAAAACTCTCTCATCTTCTATCACTCACACACGAGAGCAAAGGTCCTCCATATCTTTGTTCTCCCACCTATAGCTCGTCACGCGAGGCGGACACACAGTTAGTCTGGCCGGCGTGTCCAGCCCCCCATTTAAGCCCTTTTACTGACTTTGGCATTGGAGGGGCTAAGGGTTGAACCCCAACCCCGCCCTTCTGACGAGTTGTTCGTGCTGCAGGAGAGCTCGCCCCTTGGCCAAAGTCAGCGTCAGCCTCCTGCCGTCCGACCTTCCTCAGCTACGTCCGACGAGATACGATCCTGTGAGCTCCACCGGCAACGGATCCAACCTCTTCATCCCACTAATCACTTGTAAAACAGCCTACCTAACCCCACATTTCCATATAACCACCGTGCCCTTGGTTCCCCATAATACAAATTCATTGTACGCGAGTTCCACCTCGTAACAATTGGCGCCGTCTGTGGGAACGAAGGGTCACACCCATGTTAGACTCCATGCCGATCTCGCGGAACCCTGACCACGGTAAAGATCCCGTGGGTCAGGAACCGCTCTCTCTACAAATCACCCCGACGTCCGACCCCCTTCTGGGGATGGGCACCGAGACTGAACATACTTCGGCCCCCGTCGTCCTGAAGAGCTTCGAGGCCGTCCCCCTGGCCAGGAAAGGCTATCAGACGGCTGGAACGGAGCCTCCGCCCGGCCCCTCAGAGCCCCTGAACGTGAGGCGAAACCTCCACCCTCAATTCGAGGAGGAGGGGGAGAATAGGGGGCTCGCTGAGGAGATTGCGGCCCAGCAAAGGCTCCTGGAAGAGGAGATGGAAGTTGCGCAGCGGTGGAGGCGCCTGGGGGAGGCGGCCGCCGCGTAAAGGCGTTTGGACGAGGCGGCCGAGACCGCCCGGAGGGCCTACCAGGAAGAAGAGACCGCCCGCCGCCAACTCCGCTTCATCGTCACGGAGCGCGAAAGGCTGAGGAAGGAAAACGGAAGCAACCAAGAAGTCATTGAAGAGACGACGATGGGACGGCGACCCGGGAACGGGCAGGACCCGTTGCTGAACAGATCCCCACCTGGAGGAGGCGACCCGCGTCACCAGCACCACCCCTCCGATACCCTGCACGAGGAAGCCGTTTGTCGACAACTACGCTTCCTCGCCGCCGAGCGCGAGAGGCTCCTCCGAGAGAATCAGGAACGGATGGAGGCCCGAGGAGAGCTGGCCGGGAGGGGCTGGCGCTGGGAGAGCCGTAGCCCACAACCCGTCGAGTCCTCGGCCCGAGGAAGGAGCCCCGCCAGACGACCATCGGACTACTCCCCGGGGGCGGAGGACCGTCGACGGCCGCGACGCGACCGAAGCCTGACCCCCGAATGGCGGAGGGGGATGCCCCGGATCACCCTACCTATCCGGAGGAGGCCACGCCTCTCGCACAGTGGATCACGTCCGCTCCAAGGCCCAAAAAGTTCAAACCTCCTCACTTGGCAATGTACAATGGGAGGGGCGACCCCCTCACACACGTGCAACAATACCGGGGGGCAATGGAGGCGCAGGATGTGGACGAGGCGTTCCTGTGCCGACATTTCTCCCAAAGCCTAAGGGACACCGCGCTGGACTGGTACTTCGGCTTGCCAGCGAGATCCGTCGGGAGCTTTGGCGAGCTATCCCACAAATTCTGCCAAGAGTTCCGGGCCGGGCGGACGAAGAAGAAGCCCCTGGACTATCTCTGCACGATAGTCCAAGGAGAAGGAGAGACAACAGGTAGATACCTCCGCCGTTTTCAGGAGGAGAGACGGGCGGTGGTGACATGTGGGGATGAGGTGCTTATGCTGGCCTTCAAAACGGGGTTGCGGACTCGGAGTCTCCACAAATCCCTGCTCCGAGACCCGCCGACCGACTATGAGGCGTTGGTTGCCATGACGGAGAGGCACGCGTTGGTCGAAGAAACTCTTGGTACAAAGGCCTTGTTCCCCCGGGCGAAACCGACTCAAGGCGAACCCCGATCACACCCTCGGCCGAGACAGGAAGAGGGGGACCGAGGTCACGATCGGCTAGCCCGACCAAGGCGGGAACCGCCCGGGCCTCGCCCCCAAGATCGCCCCGGTCCGGCGCGCGAGTTTGCTCCGGCACAAGGGCTCCCTCGAGTCGCCCCAAGACAAGAGGTCCCCTTGCGGGCGCATTACACGCAACTCAATGCCCCCCTGATCGAGGTGATGGCTGCGGCCACCCGGGCCGGTCTGCTGCCGGAGCCGCCCCGAGAAATGAAGTCGGACCCGGCCCGGAGAGATTTTAAGAAATATTGCCGATACCACCGGGACCACGGCCACGACACCGATGACTGCTTCACCCTCAAAAGGGAAATCGAGCGGCTGATCCAGGCGGGCCACCTGGGGGACTTCGTCGGAGGCCGAAGACCAGACCGAGAAGATGGGAACCACCGAAGGGCGCCGAGGGCAGACCCTCCGGCAAACGGCGAGCGGGAAGAGCTTCACCCACCCAAACCCGTCTTGCGCATAGATACGATATGCGGCGGGCCATCTTCAGGAGGGGCGTCGTCGTCAAGCAAAAAGGCGTATGCAAGGCAAGTGATGACGGCGGGTCTCGGAGGTGACCAGAGAGGGAGAAGGATGGCCTACCCTCCCATTACTTTCAGTGACGAGGATCTAGAGGGGATCGAGCAGCCCCACGACGACGCCATCGTCATCGAGGCCCAGATTGGGACAGCCATCGTCAGCCGCCTCCTGATCGACACAGGGAGCTCTTGCGACATCCTGTTCATGTCCACAATTGAGAAGATGGGGTTACGGCCGACCGACCTGAGACCTTGTACCGGGCCCCTCGTCGGTTTCACCGGTCACTCGACCCCCATCATGGGGGTGATCACCTTGCCAATAACCCTCGGAGAGGAGCCACAGGTCGTCACTCGAATGACGCTGTTCGTTGTGGTCGACATTATGTCGGCGTACAACGGGATTATAGGACGACCATACATGTCGGCCATTGGAGCGCTCCCCAGCCTTCTCCATCAGATGGTCAAGTTCCAAACCCCCCGAGGGGTGGGAATCGTGCGGGGAAGCCAGAAGCTGTCAAGGAGCTGCTACGTGGGGTCAACCAAGCACAAAGGACCAGAGGTGAACCTGAAAGTCGACTCCCACGGGCGGAGTGATGACCCCTACCAGCCGGAGCTAGCTCCCGCCGATGCCACTGCCAGGTCGAAACGGGATCAGCCACACCCCCCAGTGAAGGACGGACTAATGACTCCAAGGGGCGCGGTGCGCCGGTCGTGGCATAATCGAGAGCTGTAAGTCATGAACGAAACACCTTGTTCCCTCCTTTTTTGTCTTCGAATTTCGCCTTTTCTGCATGACAATTTCAGTTCCCCCCTCTCAAAGACTACGGGGCAGGACTAGTCCTCGCCACCCAAACCGGAGAGGGGCACGGGCCGAGCTGCGTACTCGCTCCCCCCCAGGAAGACCTCCGGGGCAAGTTCCCTGAGCTTGGCCACCCAAACCGGAGCGCCATATGCGGGGTAGGCGACGGCCCAATACCCGTCCGACTATAGAGGTTGCGGGGAGGCGACGGCCCCATACCCCCCCTCTCAAAGACTCCGGGGCAGGACTAGTCCTCGCCACCCAAACCGGAGAGGGGCACGGGCCGAGCTGCGTACTCGCTCCCCCCCAGGAAGACCTCCGGGGCAAGTTCCTTGAGCTTGGCCACCCAAACCGGAGCGCCATATGCGGGGTAGGCGACGGCCCAATACCCGTCCGACTATAGAGGTTGCGGGGAGGCGACAGCCCCATACCCCCCCTCTCAAAGACTCCGGGGCAGGACTAGTCCTCGCCACCCAAACCGGAGAGGGGCACGGGCCGAGCTGCGTACTCGCTCCCCCCCAGGAAGACCTCCGGGGCAAGTTCCCTGAGCTTGGCCACCCAAACCGGAGCGCCATATGCGGGGTAGGCGACGGCCCAATACCCGTCCGACTATAGAGGTTGCGGGGAGGCGACGGCCCCATACCCCCCCTCTCAAAGACTCCGGGGCAGGACTAGTCCTCGCCACCCAAACCGGAGAGGGGCACGGGCCGAGCTGCGTACTCGCTCCCCCCCAGGAAGACCTCCGGGGCAAGTTCCCTGAGCTTGGCCACCCAAACCGGAGCGCCATATGCGGGGTAGGCGACGGCCCAATACCCGTCCGACTATAGAGGTTGCGGGGAGGCGACGACCCCATACCCCCCCTCTCAAAGACTCCGGGGCAGGACTAGTCCTCGCCACCCAAACCAGAGAGGGGCACGGGCCGAGCTGCGTACTCGCTCCCCCCCAGGAAGACCTCCGGGGCAAGTTCCCTGAGCTTGGCCACCCAAACCGGAGCGCCATATGCGGGGTAGGCGACGGCCCAATACCCGTCCGACTATAGAGGTTGCGGGGAGGCGACGGCCCCATACCCCCCCTCTCAAAGACTCCGAGGCAAGACTAGTCCTCGCCACCCAAACCGGAGAGGGGCACGGGCCGAGCTGCGTACTCGCTCCCCCCCAGGAAGACCTCCGGGGCAAGTTCCCTGAGCTTGGCCACCCAAACCGGAGCGCCATATGCGGGGTAGGCGACGGCCCAATACCCGTCCGACTATAGAGGTTGCGGGGAGGCGACGGCCCCATACCCCCCCTCTCAAAGACTCCGGGGCAGGACTAGTCCTCGCCACCCAAACCGGAGAGGGGCACGGGCCGAGCTGCGTACTCGCTCCCCCCCAGGAAGACCTCCGGGGCAAGTTCCCTGAGCTTGGCCACCCAAACCGGAGCGCCATATGCGGGGTAGGCGACGGCCCAATACCCGTCCGACTATAGAGGTTGCGGGGAGGCGACGGCCCCATACCCCCCCTCTCAAAGACTCCGGGGCAGGACTAGTCCTCGCCACCCAAACCGGAGAGGGGCACGGGCCGAGCTGCGTACTCGCTCCCCCCCAGGAAGACCTCCGGGGCAAGTTCCCTGAGCTTGGCCACCCAAACCGGAGCGCCATATGCGGGGTAGGCGACGGCCCAATACCCGTCCGACTATAGAGGTTGCAGGGAGGCGACGGCCCCATACCCCCCCTCTCAAAGACTCTGGGGCAGGACTAGTCCTCGCCACCCAAACCGGAGAGGGGCACGGGCCGAGCTGCGTACTCGCTCCCCCCCAGGAAGACCTCCGGGGCAAGTTCCCTGAGCTTGGCCACCCAAACTGGAGCGCCATATGCGGGGTAGGCGACGGCCCAATACCCGTCCGACTATAGAGGTTGCGGGGAGGCGACGGCCCCATACCCCCCCTCTCAAAGACTCCGGGGCAGGACTAGTCCTCGCCACCCAAACCGGAGAGGGGCACGGGCCGAGCTGCGTACTCGCTCCCCCCCCAGGAAGACCTCCGGGGCAAGTTCCCTGAGCTTGGCCACCCAAACCGGAGCGCCATATGCGGGGTAGGCGACGGCCCAATACCCGTCCGACTATAGAGGTTGCGGGGAGGCGACGGCCCCATACCCCCCCTCTCAAAGACTCCGGGGCAGGACTAGTCCTCGCCACCCAAACCGGAGAGGGGCACGGGCCGAGCTGCGTACTCGCTCCCCCCCAGGAAGACCTCCGGGGCAAGTTCCCTGAGCTTGGCCACCCAAACCGGAGCGCCATATGCGGGGTAGGCGACGGCCCAATACCCGTCCGACTATAGAGGTTGCGGGGAGGCGACGGCCCCATACCCCCCCCTCTCAAAGACTCCGGGGCAGGACTAGTCCTCGCCACCCAAACCGGAGAGGGGCACGGGCCGAGCTGCGTACTCGCTCCCCCCCAGGAAGACCTCCGGGGCAAGTTCCCTGAGCTTGGCCACCCAAACCGGAGCACCATATGCGGGGTAGGCGACGGCCCAATACCCGTCCGACTATAGAGGTTGCGGGGAGGCGACGGCCCCATACCCCCCCTCTCAAAGACTCCGGGGCAGGACTAGTCCTCGCCACCCAAACCGGAGAGAGGCACGGGCCGAGCTGCGTACTCGCTCCCCCCCAGGAAGACCTCCGGGGCAAGTTCCCTAAGCTTGGCCACCCGAACCGGAGCGCCTTAGGCGAGGTACCCGACAAACCAATACCCTCCCTCCCCCGAAGGGGCCCATCACCCCACCTCTCAAACCTCGGGAAGCTACTCAAGGACCCCGAATCAAGGCGACTCCAACGCAGAGCCACCTCTGAGGAGTAACGCCTGACCCCCCATAAAGCCGGCACCCGAATTGACCTATCCACCCGAAAAGGACACTCGGGACCAACACCACTGACAAATGGCATGCATGCCTGAGGGGTCACATCACCTGTCACCCATCGGGAACGCCCCACCCCCTAAGAACGAAATTCCAAGACGGCCCCGACTCTCACCAAAGAATAAATAAGGGCAGAAATCCACCATTATAAATCCCCCCCTACTTCCTTGAGGAGGGGAAGAAAGGCGAGGGGAAGGATGTGCAGAAAGACTAATCGTTTTGACGCCATCTCTCCCTCAACATAAGCGGAAAATGCGAGCTTCACCGACCTCCAAAATAAGCGATCCCCCAACAGGATATTCCCCTTACACGACGGTTGCTCAACCAGCTGCTCCCCTCCTTCCGTTAGACAACTTACGGCAGGGGAACTGGAGCTCCAATGACATACCAGTCCTCTCCACGGACGCCCTTCGTACGCAGGCGCGGCTGGCAGACAACCCAATGGAGGGGACAGACCTGCCAAATCACCCCGCCGGGCACCCCGGCAGCCGCCCGCGGCGCCCCAACCGAGGGGAACGTGTCCCCGAGCGCCGGCCCAACCCAACTGGCTATTCCACTTACACCTGCAGCACCCCCCTTCCACTCATCGGCCTTCCCCGGGCCGCTTAGGCCAGGAGGCCGCACAGGGGGGCGGCGGCCCACGTCCCTACGCGCCTACCACGCAGAGACTCCAGACGGGGCGATCAACGGGGCCCCTTGGGATAGAACAACCACCAAGGACTCCCTCTCCTCCCAATTCTGGGATCGAAGGCCAAAGCCACTGCTTGGCTCCGACTCGACCACCCGCCCCTCCGCCGAGGCGGAACCCGCTAAATCCACTCCACGCCCCATATCAGGGGCATAACACTAGAGAAAGGCGGGACAGCTGCGATGGGAACCTCAACCTACCTAGACCGATACAATGTTACGCCTACGGGCCGATACAATGTTACGCCTTCGGGCCGTTTCAACGTTACGCCCATAGGGCGACCCCGTTTTATTAAACATTCGATAATAGCCGATGAAAAGTCCAAAGACAAATGCCGGTTAACCGCTAGTCATAACTCGGATAGACCTAAACTCGAACAACCTACGAAAAGGGAGGCGACCCCGCTGTAAATCTCTCGGGCGCCCTACGCGAAATAAAGGGACTCGACACGATTCAGCCTACGCCGAGATAGAAACGTCCGCACCAAGGCGTAATTCTAAGAAGTAAATTTATGCATACATAGGCGGAAAGTCCAAAAAAGGCGGGGGCGAGTCAGGCGAACCTTTACTTCCTTTCGTTTTTTAAACATACACAAGGGGGGGGGGGGCCTACACAAAACTACTCGGCGCCCTCTCCCTCCATAGAATCCCCCACCGCCCCGCCGCCCTCTGGCTCGTCACCCTCCTCGTCCTCTTGCTCCTCACCCTCCTCGTCTCCATCCCCCTCCTCGCCGCCGCTTGCGGCGAGCCCGTCAAGATCGACCTCTATCGGCGGGACCAGGCCAGCCGCCTTCTCCTTCATCCGAGCCAGGCAGTCATCCCATCCCTCCACGCAGCCCTTCCTTATGCCCTCTACCATCGAATCTGTAAGGGTAGGTATGACAGTTGTCTCCTGATACGTCCTGAATTCCTCGACCCTACGGGCCAACTCCTCCTCGGCGGCCCTGGCACGCCCCGCTAGATCCTCCGAACGAGCCTCCTCCCTCCGAAGGGCCCCCTCCAGCTCCTTCGCTCTCTCTCCAGCCTCGGTCGCCCTCTGCTCATAATCGGACACGACCTTATTCAGGCGCTCTACTTCAGCCTCATATCGGCTGCCCCGCTCCCTCTCCTTCTCCAGGTCCTCGCCGGCTCTCTTACGAACGGCAGCGACCTCGGCTACCATTCTAGCCACGGCGCCTTCGGCCTTATGTATGGCCGGCACGTGCCGCATCATCCCGAGCATCAAGTTGAGGATCTGCGTAAAGAAACGCCGAAAAATAAACACATTTAGGACGTCCCCTAAAACCCAACGAAATGCGCCACCCGTCTTACATAACATACCTGGACGCCATGCATCACCGCGGTCCCGCACAGACCCTCAGGCTCCACCGCTTCCAGCGCCACTCTATCGCGAGGCAGGAAGATGTTCTCCGCCAACCTCGCCGCCACGCTCCCATCCTCAAACACGGACTCATTATTCGCCACTTTGTACGGCGCCCGATGAAGCGCCCCGTCGGGATAGCCCTCGACATCGGTCCTCTTGGCCTTAAACTTGGCCAGTGCGGCCTCACAGTGGGGGTCGGTTGGCGCTCTCTCGAGGTCAAACATGGGACAACCATAAGGCCATGGGTCCCATCCTCCTGATCCGGTCGGGCCACTCGACGCCTCGGCCCTATGCGACTGACCGCTAGGATCCGCCCCCTCCCCCCTGCGGGCGCCATGGGGCTAGGCGATCTCGTTCGGGGCAGTTCCGCCCCTCCCCCGGTCGACCCTTCATCGCCGCCCTCCAGGTCGATGATGGGGTTCGCCACGCCACCCCTAGCTCCGCCATCCAACGGACCGCTTTCCCCTGGCGCGTCATGCCCTGACGACTTCGCCGACCTCTTCCTCCTCTTCGTTGACGCTGGCACACAAGTCGAGCTCCCAGCCCCTCCTTCCGCTCGCGCCATCTTGGGGCCACCTCTTGCCGACGATCGCCCCGCCTGATCCGCGGCCCTCCGCATCATTTCCTCAAGGGATAGACTCATCGTGCCACCTGCCAAAGAGAGAAAGTTCAGCGTAAGCATATCAGGTGCCGGAACACCCAAATCTTTTGTACCTTCGGGCCATATGTAGGCCGTTATCATCTCAGCCCGAGATAGCGTCCGATAATCTCGGCCCTCTGCTGGGATAGCCATTAAAATCTGGGCCACCAACTTCTCCTCGTCCCCCAATTCCACCACCTCTCTCGCCTCGGGATTCAGCTCCGCCCAGTCAGACCTTATCAACACCTCCTCCGGCACCTCCACAAACACATACTGCTGGCGCCAAAACTTAATTTTGCTAGGCAACCCCCTGATGAGCGGATGAGTCCTCTTCGCGGACAGATAGTAGCCCGACCCCAACCTCTTGACCGAGAAGAAGTGCCGAAATAAGGACAGCGATGGGCGAACCTGGTTGCTCAAGCACAGCACCAAGAACCCCACAATGGCACTGATGGCATTGGGCATCAGGCGATAGAGAGGCAGCTCCAGGAAGTTCAACACTTCCAGCACGAACGGATGAGGGGGAAAGCGCAAACCCTGCTCAAATGAAGAGAGATATACTCCAACCTCCCGGTCACCCGCAAAACACACCCTTTCCTGCGGCTCCGGTTCACGAACCGAATATGGCGGCCTGCCGTACTTCGTGAAGATCTCCCCAATGGATTTCTTCAGCACCGACTTCACCCCCGCAATCTCGACGGGCACCCTTCCAGTCTCCGCGGCGGAACTTCCTTCCCCAACTACCCCAGAACCCTGACCCCGAATCGGAGACATCGAGGAAGACATTAGTCAAATTGGCGTCTTACCTAACGGGTGCTGTCGCCTCGGCCTCTCGCGTTGCTCCGCCGTCCGCTCCTACGAGAACGACTCGGGAAAGGATTCTTAAACCTCTTACAAGCCCTAGCTCCTCGACATTCAACCTTTCTACCCCCCCACAGGCAATATATCTTTAAAGCGCCCCCGCAAAGCATCATCATCGTGACCGTCGAACCCGCGACACGCGTCACCAATCTGGGTCCGGTCCATCGCCAACCCACGTGTTCGGACGCTTCGCGTCCTGTCAAAACCGTAAGTTGCGCCACGCGTCGTCACCACAGCGGTCGGGCCGCCTCGGTTCCCGCCCGCCGACGCTTCGCCAGGATGACGTCAAGTCAAACGACCGCCATCGAATCCCGCCCAAATCCCTGCAAAATGATTACCCTCTTTTGAAATTACCCCTCGATATCGCCGCTAGATCCGAGATTTGGTCCGGCCTCCGCCAGTCCGGCCAAAACATGGAATCGACGCCATATCCAAGATTTGGTTCGGCCTCCGCCAGTCCGGCCAAAACATGGAATCGACGCCATATCCAAGATTTGGTCCGGCCTCCGCCAGTCCGGCCAAAACATGGAATCGACGCCATATCCAAGATTTGGTCCGGCCTCCGCCAGTCCGGCCAAAACATGGAATCGACGCCATATCCAAGATTTGGTCCGGCCTCCGCCAGTCCGGCCAAAACATGGAATCGACGCCATATCCAGGATTTGGTCCGGCCTCCGACAGTCCGGCCAAAACATGGAATCGACGCCAGATCCAAGATTTGGTCTGGCCTCCGACAGTCCGGCCAAAGCGTGAAATCTGCGCTATATCCATGATTTGGTCCGGCCTCCAACAGTCCGGCCAAAACACAGTCAGCGTTGGACCCAATATTTGGTCTAACACTCGTCAGTCCGGCCAAAGCACGAGCTTCCGTCGTATCATTGACATTTCCGCTCTCCGTCGGCCCGGCCGGCACAGGAGCCCGCTGCTCACCTCATATGCACCTCAATCCCAACACTTGGCACGGGCTCCCGACCGAACGGACACAGATCGTGACTCATCTCAACTCCCCTCTACCGGAAACCCCGGCAGAGCGAAGTTGGGGGCAATCACATCCCGCACAAATCGTATATTCTACGGGCAAACCGTATACGAATACAGTTTGGCACAAAAAAATCATAATTTATTTACTCAAACCGCTAACCCGTACATTGGACATTTGACTTTCCACCCACTACAACAACACATCGTTCATAACCCTATCACGAGAAGGTACGGCCCTCCCCGAACCCACGTTTCTAGCGGCGCCGCTTCTCGACCGACCGATCCCTCACATCCTTAATCACTTGCCGAATCGCCACCTCCTTAGCCTCTTGCAGCATCGGCACAACATGCTCGTCATGATACCGGCGGATAGCGGCTTCGACCAGTTTGCCCTCAGCGTCCCGCTTATCCTCCAGTCGCCGCACCGCTAGACCCTTCTCCCTCTTCTCGGCCGCCAGAGCTACCTTTAGGTCCTCAATCTGCTGCCTCTGTAACCCGATCACAGACTCCTTGCTGACAACTTCCGTGGTATATTTCGCCCGGATATCATCCCTCTCTCGCGTTATTTCTTGAAGCTGCTTCTCGATCGCTGCTTTGGACGAATCGAAGTACGCAGCCCGCCCCTTCTCCACGCCGTGGGCCGCCCTAACCCTCTCCAGCTCCGCCTCCGTGTCCCTCAGCTTCTCCCTGACCTCGCCAAGGTTCTCCTTCGCTTCACGCAGGGCCGCCCTGGTGGCGACCGCTGCGGGACGGCCCCGCAGAGCTAGCACGTTCGTAAGCATCTACATAAACCTTGAATCAGTGAGACACGGGCACACAAAGCCGGCGTGCGAGTAAGGAAAGCCGCCTTACCTGTACGACGTGCCATATAGCCGAGCCACACAACCGCTCCGCCCCCACGCGAGCCAACGACTCACGATCGCGTGGCAACCCGCAGTACTCGGCGAGGCGCGCCGCCACTCCCGCATCTTCGAATACCGACTCGTCGCGGCTGACTCGAAAGGGAAACTTGCGGAGATGGTCATCAGGGTACGCCTCGACCTCTTCTCGGGTCCTCTTAAAGCGAATGAGAGCGCTCTCATAGGCTTGACTCGACGACGCCCCCATTTCCCACGAAGGGATCCTGTATGGCCACTTCTGAATCACAGGCGCCCGGCGGGGCGCGACCACCTTGGGTACCCGCGGGGGGACGGAGGGTTGGGCCCCTCGCGCGGGCACGCCCTCGGGACGATCCTCGCCGGGCCCACCAGCGGAGCGGTCTTGTCCGACTGTCGCCCGTCCCGGGTGCAATCTCTCCCCCGGGGGGGCCCCGCCCCCACGATCCGGGGATCCTGCCTCACTAGCCCCCCCTTGCCTTTCCCGCGAGGATCAGTACCCCCCGAGGTCGGGGCACCGGCCGAACCTGACACCTCCTCCGGCTCCCTCATCGTGTCTTCACCTGCAAAAGGAAAAGAGAGACAATCAGGGCGAGCCTAGCCCAAAGTTTACAAAACTTCAAAGATACCTAGGGCCCAAAAGTCCTGGGCGAGCCGACTGCTCTGCGTTAGACTCGCCCAATGACGACACTCCTTGGGCAGCTCCCTCAAAATCTGAGCTTTGGCAATATCCTCCCCGGTCAGCTCCACCCCTTCATTTACGAAGGGATTCCGCGCCCCCCAATTCGACGTCAGCGCCACGTCACTTGGCACTGTCACGAAGACGAACTCCCTCATCCAATCGCCGACATCATCAGGCACCTCGATGATGAGTTCTCGCCCTCTCCTGGCGCAAACGCGATGATACACCCCCCACTTCCGAACCACGAAGAAATGCTGAAACAACGCCAAGGAGGGACTCAAGGAGCAAGCAAGACACAAGACGACAAACCCCACTAGCAAGCCCCAGGAACGGGGCGCTAGGGCGAATATCGGCAGCTCCAGGAAATTCAACAAGTGAAACAAATACGGGTGGATCGGGAAGCGGAGCCCCAACTCAAAGGACCGGACATAGACCCCGACCTCATTATTCCCCGGTGAGCTCACCGCTTCCTCCGACCCGGGAACCCGCACCTCATAGGGTTGTCGCACAAACCGCATGCGAATCTCCCGAATGTTGATCCTATCCAACCTACGTCGGGGGGACTCAATGTCTCTTGGTGCAACGGATAACCATGACCATCTTTCCCTGGTCCGCTGCACCCCCGGCTGCGACGCCCCCTCGAACGCCGACTCTTCTTCCCCGACCCGGCTACTCCCTCCAATCTCAAATCGAGAAGCCATTGATCGGAAAGGAAGGAAATTAATTGTTGTTACCTGTTGCTCCCTCGAACCTGGAAGGCGATCGGAAGAAGATGGCCGGTGACGAAAGGGACAGGTTAGCCAGCAAGCTCCAAATAAAAAAATCGAGCGCCGGAGGAGAATCGGAGAAAGACAAAAATTCCCGCCGACCGCCTCCCAAACCTTTTTAGCGGTACAGGTGGCCCCCGGGCCATCTCGGCCGCCAAACTTTCGCCACGCGGCGCCCATCGAGACATCCTCGACGCCTCGACTAGCGTGAGGGTCACCTCATCCACGTGTCGCAAACTCAATCGCAGAGACGCTTCGTTTTCCTCTGCCTCCTTTTCAAATCGTAATAATGACCACTAAAGCGGGAATTCCGAAGCCGCCGCCGGCACTGCCCGGTGGGTCCAAGGCCCATATTGAGGGTCCGAAATGTTGGATATGGTTCGCCCTCCGAGCCGAGCCGGGCCGCCGCCTCAGACTCGAAGGCCGGGGGCAATTGTTACGACCTAAAGATCGTAGTAGCCCAACTCCAGCCCGGATCCGCTAACATACCCCTTTAGCTCACCATTTAACAATTAGGGCCGCCGCCCCGAAAACCCGGGGCATCACGGAGATAGGCGCGCCTTACAGCGCTCCCCGAAACGGCCGAGGCGAACAACTGTAGCCGGCCTAGGCGAACAACTGTAGCCGACCGGGGCGAACAACCGCAGCCGCCCGACCCACCGGGGGAGCGCGTTAGGGGACGCTCGGATAGCTAGGCCAAGCCTATTGACGGGCGCGGCCGGGCCGGACAACCCCCGACCGGAATGGCCCGTCCGATTCCCGCGAACCGCGGCGCCAAAAGCGAGCCAGACCTTTAGTTCGACGCTAACGACAAACAGCCTAGGATAAGGATGTTGGATATGGAAGACGTTTGTACACCCTTGTGGGGGATGTACGAGGGAATACGGACCTCGAACGTCGCGCACACTAAGTCATGTGCAAAGGGAATCTGTTCCCTTGCGGAGAGGATCTCTGTATGAGCGGGAAAGTCGCATTATATATGCATAAGTGCATGCGACATATGGCTAATAAAGGGGGAATATCTTAAGCTTATGTTGTACCATGCATATGGTACAACTTAAGCTTATAATGTGCCATGTATCATGGTACACCTTAATTAAGTTGTTCCAAAGGAACAACTTACCCTAAAATAACTACCTTGGGGGCTATAAATAAGACCCAAGGGTAGCCATTTTCTTTACACATTTTGCATGAAATTCATGCATGCATCTTCTTCATAGCGAAGCTCTGCAGAAATATTTCCTCTCCCTCCATCCAAGTTCTTAATCTAAAATAGAGATTTAGATTGTGGGATTAGTAGCCTTACTCCGTTCGTGAGTAGACTCGATCCGTCGTGGCGAATCCGAAGGCGAAGTTCGTAGACTACCGTGCCGCGTACGCAAGCGTAAGTCTAAACTTCATGTTATCGATCCTAACTCTGTTTTGGACAGGATCCTACATTGGTATCGGAGCCATATGGGTTCGCCCCGGTCAATCCACCGCCCCGTCGAAACTACGAACGAGTCGTTGTCTTTTTCACGAATGGGTCTCCTACTATTACGGATATAGTAGGAACGCTTCGTGACGGAGAGAACGCAGCGGTTGTTCTTTTCACGTTAGGGTCTCCTATCATTATGGATATGGTAGGAACTCTCCGTGACGGGAAGAACCGACCGTTCACGTAGTACGTTATTCATTTTTGGCACACGGCCATTAAGAGATAACTAATTTCTTCGACGAACGGGTGCTTCATCGAGGAAGATGATGGAAGTTATTTCCATCGGGTAAGAGGAAAATTTGGTGCATGTGCACCATGGCCAAATGGGCCATGAAGGCCATGCACCCCCTCTCCTCATGCGGAGGGGGTTGGCTACGGCCAATAACCACCGGCGACCACCCCATCAAGGGGGAGAAGAAAGTGCGGCAACCCCATTCAAAGGGGGTGGCCGGCCATGGCCAAAGGGGCCATGGCCGGCCAACGCCGAAAGGCCTTGACCATGGCCGGCCATGGCCAGGCCGGCAGTGGCCGGCCAAGGCCGGGCCGGCAGTGGCCGGCCAAGGCCGGGCCGGTAGTGGCCGGCCTTGGCCAAGGGCCTGCCGGCCCTGGCCGGCCTGCCGGCCCTGGCAGAGGCCAGGGCCGGCGCCCTGGCCTCAGGCCAGGGCCTGGCCGAGGCCAGGGCAGGAGCCCTGGCCTCAGGCCAGGGCCTGGCCGAGGCCAGGGCAGGAGCCCTGGCCCCGGCCAGCGGCCTGCCGGCCCTGGCAGAGGCCAGGGCCGGCGCCCTGGCCTCCCTGGCAGTGGCCAAGGCCTGGCCGGCCGGCCCTGGCAGAGGCCAGGGCCTGGCCGGCCCTGGCCGAGGGGGCCAGGCCCCCTGGCCGGCCAGGGCAGAGGCCCTGGCCGGCCTTTGGCCAAGCCCGGGTCAGGGCAGAGGCCCTGACCGGGAAGAAGTTGAATTCGAAAATTGGTCGACCAATTTTGTGTTTTTGGTCGACCAATCCGACAAATGGTCTGGGTCGATTGTAAACTTGCCAGATGACCCATACGGGGTAACAAATGGCCTTGGTCAAACTCGAATGTGTAGATTAGTCCATACGGGGCTAACTACAGTGCCGAATAGTTCATACGGGACTAACGTTTTAATGAAGTTTTCATTGGGCTCTACTCCTTGAAGATTAGCCATAATGCTCTACTTCATGCGAGATTAGCCAAGTCATTGTGCTCTACTCTTCGGAGATTAGCCAATGTACTTATGAAATTGTGCTCTACTCCTTGAAGATTAGCCGTAATGCTCTACTTCATGCGAGATTAGCCATGTCATTGTGCTCTACTCTACGGAGATTAGCCAATGAACTTATGACGTTGTGCTCTACTCTATGGAGATTAGCCAATGTATTTTATATTCGTTTTGAAAAATACGTTTTCAAAAACGCTTTTCCGCTGCTAAGTACTATAAGAGTACTAACATTTGATAAAGTGAAGGAGAAATATTGAAAGTTACTCTAGATGGTGATTGGAAACATAGTGACCTTTCCGATTCTAGAGTAACATCTTCAATATTTTTCGAAAGTAACTTATCAAATACTTATTTTCCGCTGCTAGTACTATAAGAGTACTATTGTTTGATAAGTGATGGGGGAATATTGAAAGTTGTTCTAGATGGTGATTGGAATCATAGAGACCTTTTCGATTCTAGAACAACACCTTCAATATTTTTCGAAAGTAACTTATCAAATATAATATAATTCCAAGTGGGATTTGAATTTTAGAACTATCCAAATGGGATATTCTATTATCATTTCAAGTGGGAGTTATATTTTAAGAATTTTTTATGCAATGTTTTTTGATCGAACCTTCGGTTTTGTGTCTTTTGCAGCATTTTAAAAGTAAAATGTCTTCCGCTTCAAAGAATATCGTCGCTGAGTTAAACAAAGGTGAAAAACTCAACGGCGATAATTACAAACTTTGGTCCATTAAGATACAATACGTTTTAGAGGAGCAAGAAGTGCTCGAAACTCTAAAGAACGTAATGATTGAACCCGAGTTGGGCACTACGGCCCAACACCGAAGAGACAAGGAAGCTTTTGATGCTTGGTCTCGGAAGAATAAGATAGCGCGCATTACGTTATTAAGCAGTATGGCTGATGACATAATGCGCATCTTCCGAGAACATGACCTAGCCATGGACATATGGTTCAAGCTAGAGGAGAAGTTCGGTGGCACATCGGTGTCCAAACTTCGCGCCTTAACTATAAAGTTCGATACATATAAGAAACGTCCAGATCATTCCATGGGGAAACATCTGCGACATATGGCGAACCTTATCTCGGAGTTAAAGGACGCAGGTCATGTGCTCACTGATGAGCAACAAATCCAAGCAGTCATACGTTCCCTACCAAATGGGTGGGATCAAATGAAGATGCATCTCACTCACAATGAGAGCATCAAGACCTTCAACGACGTTTCCAAGCACCTCGAATTAGAGGAAGAGCGGCTTGCGGCTGCCAAGCCAAGTGCAGAAGTGCACGTGGTTGCTAGTTCCTCACATGGGGGAAAGAAACGTAAAGATCGTTCGAAGTCTTCTAATGAACGTAATAAGCAACCTGAGTCTACCAAGGAACCCAAACATAAGGGTGGGCACAAGAAATGGCACAAGAAGAAAGACTTGAAAAGGATCAAGTGCTTCAAGTGCAACAAGCTCGGTCACTATGCTCGTTCGTGTACGAGTGGAAGTGACGAGGTAACTTGTAATACTAGTTACATATGTGTTTCTAGTCCACTATTTCTTGTGGAATCTAATCCATTTTTGGATAATTGATTCAGGTGCCACCGACCACATAGCAAAGGACAGACGGTCCTTCGTGGAGTATCACCGGATACCCAAGGAATGAAGTGGATCAATGTAGGAAACAACACACGTGTTGAAGTGAAAGGCGTTGGGACTCGCAAGCTTGTCTTGGACAACGGCCTCACTCTCCTACTACATGATGTTCTCTTCATTCCATATATTCAAAGGAATATTAAAACTGTGGTCAATTTAATGGGTCTTTGTGATAGTTGGTTCCTTCATGTTTGTAATATGGACCTATTTTTGTAATAATTCCTTTATTGGTTCTGGGTTATGTATTTAAAGGATTCATTGTAATAAGTACAATATATGATTTCTCATTTCCTTATGACAAATTCTTTGACTAATGAGTCTAATATAATTTGTTGGCAATCAAGGCTTGGTCATATTGGACCAACGCGTATGGATAGACTTGCCAAACGTGGCCTTCTATCCAATGTTTCAAAGGTTGAAATGTCGACCTGCGAACATTGCCTTGAAAGGAAATCTTGTCGCAAGCCGTTTGGAACCGGCACAAGGGCCAAGGTTCCATTACCGCTTATCCATTCGGACATATATGGTCCGATGAATGTCAAGACAAGACGCGGGAAGTCCTATTTCATCACTTTTAATTGATGATTTCACCCGATTCGGTAATATCTATTTGATATCCCACAAAAGTGAAAGCACTAAACCTGCTTTAAAAACTATATGAGTTTAGTGGAGAATCAATTAGATCGCAAGATTAAGGTCATGCGAACCGATAGGGGCGGTGAATATCAATCAACAAGTTTAAAGGAACTTTGTGATGAAAAAGGCATATTACATCAAGTAACTATGCCTTATACTCCTCAACAAATTGGTGTTGCAGAAAGGAGGTATAGGACTTTAATGAAAAATGGTCTGTTCAATGATGGCGCAAGCTAACTTGCCAATCACCTTCTGGGGTGATGCATTATTGACAACCGTTTTCATTTTAAACCGCGTACCCTCGAAATCAGTTAGCTCCACTCCTTATGAGTTGTGGAACCAAAGGTCTCCTAACTTAAACATTTTACCTTGAGTTTGTGCATTCAACGCACATATTTCCTCCCATAAGTATGGCAAACTTGGGCCATGGGGAAGGAAATGTATCTTTAAACGATACGCATTAAACTCCAAAGGTTATGTTTTTGTTAGTCAGGAAGACAATGGTGTGCTAATTGAGTTTGAGTCGAGGGATGTCACTTTCTTGGAAAACGAGTTTCCAAGACAGGGCGAGATAAGTCAGGACTTATCTCTATTTGAGATTTGTGATCAAGAAGGATTACCTCATTCGAGTGGGAGAATTCTTGGTGAAAACGAAAATACTTTTCAACCTTCACCAATGGATTATACGAATGACGATTATCCTATTCCATACGGGAATAATGATCCAAGTGGGAGCAATTCTAACAACATTTCAAGTGGGAGTGATATTAGAATTGATCTAAATTCGAGTCAACAAGGACTTGAAGAATCTCAAATATGCCACATCATGCCCTGCAAAAGACAAATGGATGGAAGCGATGAAAAAGGAATTGAAATCCATAAAAGTTAACCAAGTCTGGGACTTAGTTAACTCACCCAGAGGACATAGAGCAATTGGGAACAAATGGGTTCTCGAGATCAAGCATAAGGCTGATGGCTCTATAGATAGATATAAAGCTCGCCTTGTCGCGAAAGGTTTTACGCAACAGGAAGGGATAGACTACAAAGAAAACTTCTCACCTGTTGTGCGTTTTACCTTGATTCGCAATGGTAGCTTGCTTATACCTCGAATTACATCAGATGGATGTAAAGACTGCCTTTCTCAATGGAGAATTGGACGAGGAGATCTATATGGAACAACCAACAGGGTTTGTAAAAGAAGGAAACAAACATAAGGTTTGTAAACTTCGTAAGTCCATATATGGTCTTAAATAATCCTCGAGGCAATGGTATATACGATTTCAAGAAGTTGTCTTATCAAATGGATTTTTTCCATGCTTGATGAAGATAACTGAGTATATATCAAGAGGATTAAAAGCAAGTATATTATCATGTATCTATATGTAGATAACATTTTAATAGCCAGAAATGACAAGGGCTTTGTAATGAGTATCAAGGCTTGGCTTTCATCAGTATTTTAGATGAAAGGCATAGGAAAAGCCGCATATATCCTTGGAGTTAAGATTTCAAGGAATCGTTCGAAGAAACTTCTTTCTCTTTCACAGGAGACTTATATAAAGAAGGTTCTAGAACGATTTAATATGCAGGACTGCAAGTCCATTGATATTCATATAAGCATATGCGATAATTTATATCTGGAATCACGTCCAAAGAACCAAAAGGAAAAGGAAATTATGGAAAAAGTTCCATATTCCAGTACAGTTGATAGTCTTATGTACACTATGGTGTGTACGAGACTGGACATCTGTTTTGCCGTTGGAAATGGTAAACTGTTACCAATCCAACCCAGGGCAAGAACACTGGAAAGCGGTTAAGAGGATAATGCAGTATCTTAAAGGAACTGCAGATTTGCAAAAGACTATGATAAAACCAAGAAGGTAGACATAAGGTACATATCTACGCATGAGACGATAGAGGATCAGCTTACGAAAGCGATCCCCAGAAATGTGTTTTATAAACACTTATCATCTCAAGGATTGCGTATGGGCTGAGTTGTACCAAATATATATTCCCATGTCTAAGAAATGATCAAAATTAATAAAAGAATAAGTTCTTTTTCCAACATTGCATATGAATTTCTTAAGAAATGTTTGTGTACATTTTTGAAATCTCAGCTGAATTGTGTGTATGTCGGACAGATTAAGGTTGGCTCTCTCACATGAGCAACCGCCTTATCTTATCAGATGGATAAGATAGAGATGAGACTAGTTTAAAGTCAAAATCATTAGACGAATGATTTAGAGTCAAGACTTTAACAAGATAGTCGAATGAAAGATCTGCATCATATGGATGCTTACAAAAGATCTGAGATCTGTATCACAAGGATATAAAGATCTCATTGGATTTTTTAATCCTATCTGTCTTATGCAGGATGAGAGTCCGGGAATATTTCCTGAGTAGTAAGGGGACTCAAAAGATAGGCACTGTGGTGTCTGATCTTTCATCCGTACAACATCATTAAGACATACTCTCCCTGGGAAAGGAGTGATGTTGTAATACGTGTTCATACCACGTATGCATTTCGACCACTGAGTTAGTAGCAATAGTGTTTGCTATTATGTGAGACTCAAAGGCCATACGGGTCTTAACTCTTACCCTCAAGGACTCCAATTGGTTCCTTTAGATTTGACGAGATGATCGCTATCTTAGCGTGTTACTAATGGGCTATGGTAATTCGGCTCGGCGGGGCACGTTAGAAAAGCAAATCAAGTCAAGATCATAAGGTTCTCAAGAAGAGGAAGATTGATTTCATGTTCGCATTTGGACTTTAATGATTCAAAGCTGGCCAGCCAATTGTAATCCAGATGGGATTCAATTGTTGAATATAAAGTATAAGAAATGTGAAGAAATAATCTAGGGTAAAGCATGCGTTGAACTACTTAACTTTGCACCTTCGAGGTCGTTGTGTATCTCTAACAAGTGCACAACAACAGACTCTACGCGCATGACGGTCGCACGGTCTATTTCTCGGTATGATAGATGAAAGAACTAAGGGAAAGACGTTCTCTTACAATCCCCTCAAGTGTGAGTGGGAGATGTTGGATATGGAAGACGTTTGTACACCCTTGTGGGGGATGTACGAGGGAATACGGACCTCGAACGTCGCGCACACTAAGTCATGTGCAAAGGGAATCTGTTCCCTTGCGGAGAGGATCTCTGTATGAGCGGGAAAGTCGCATTATATATGCATAAGTGCATGCGACATATGGCTAATAAAGGGGGAATATCTTAAGCTTATGTTGTACCATGCATATGGTACAACTTAAGCTTATAATGTGCCATGTATCATGGTACACCTTAATTAAGTTGTTCCAAAGGAACAACTTACCCTAAAATAACTACCTTGGGGGCTATAAATAAGACCCAAGGGTAGCCATTTTCTTTACACATTTTGCATGAAATTCATGCATGCATCTTCTTCATAGCGAAGCTCTGCAGAAATATTTCCTCTCCCTCCATCCAAGTTCTTAATCTAAAATAGAGATTTAGATTGTGGGATTAGTAGCCTTACTCCGTTCGTGAGTAGACTCGATCCGTCGTGGCGAATCCGAAGGCGAAGTTCGTAGACTACCGTGCCGCGTACTCAAGCGTAAGTCTAAACTTCATGTTATCGATCCTAACTCTGTTTTGGACAGGATCCTACAAAGGACATGACAGACACATACGTCGCCCGACCGCCTGACAAAGCACCCCCAGGCGGCTGACATGACCGGCGGTTAGCGCTTTCGGCCCTGACACCCCGACAAAAGCACCCCTGGGCCGTTGCGCCGCCTGACAGAGGCAGGTCAGAAACTCCTGTTGCCGATGTCCTTGTCCGAAGCCTCCGCTGACACCCGAGCCAGCTCAGCACGCCTAGTCATCACCCGTCAGGTATAAATACCTCCTCTCCTCTTACGGAGAGGAGGTTAGAAAAACTCTCTCATCTTCTATCACTTACACACGAGAGAAAAGGTCCTCCATATCTTTGTTCTCCCACCTATAGCTCGTCACGCGAGGCGGACACACAGTTAGTCCGGCCGGCGTGTCCAGCCCCCCATTTAAGCCCTTTTACTGACTTTGGCATCGGAGGGGCTAAGGGTTGAACCCCAACCCCGCCCTTCTGACGAGTTGTTCGTGCTGCAGGAGAGCTCGCCCCTTGGCCAAAGTCAGCGTCAGCCTCCCGCCGTCCGACCTTCCTCAGCTACGTCCGACGAGATACGATCCTGTGAGCTCCACCGGCAACGGATCCAACCTCTTCATCCCACTAATCACTTGTAAAACAGCCTACCTAACCCCACATTTCCATATAACCACAGTGCCCTTGGTTCCCCATAATACAAATTCATTGTACGCGAGTTCCACCTCGTAACACATTGCAGTGTATATGTGTGTACAGATCTTTATATATCTGTGTACATATTGTTATCTATGTATGTTCAGATACTTGTATATGTATGTACCACTGGTTGATTATAAATATGTTGTGTACGGGATGACTTGGGAAGTAATTTTATACCCAAATTGAGTGGTAGTTATGTTAGTAGCTTCCATGTCATCCTATTAATTGTAAGTGTGAGGGATGCTTCTAGAGAGGAGATATTTTAGAGATGGATGTATGTAAAGAAAAGGTGTGTGCATAAAGGAATGTCAAACTTGTAAATAAAAGGATGCTTAGAAGAAATATCTATTGGTTGCTTGTAGGAAAAGAAAATGGAATTAAAAAAAGAGAAAAAGAGAAGAGAAGAGAAGAAAAAGACAAAGGAGGAAGAGTGTAGAAAGGTGTAGAGAAACCCCACCCTTTACTACTCCAAACTTTCATTTCTCTCCTTTTTCTTTTTTCCCCTCTATTTCTTTGTCAATTTCGTGCTCCCCTTCGCTGCATCTCTCTTGCTCTCATTTTGACACCAAAATTTCATCTTTTCATCTCCATTTAGTCTCTAGTCCAATATGTTAGCAAGTGGATGAGTTTAAGAAAACGAGGAGGAAGTTTTGCTAGCGAAGATGGAGTTTTTGATGGAGCTTTGAGGAGAGTTGTTCATGGAGCCAAAGTTGGCTTTTAAGAGGATGGTATGAAGCATCTTGAGGTAGGAATTTCCCTCCACTAAAGTGTTACTTGCATCTCATGGTTCATGGCAAAAAGGGGATTCATTTTAAGCAAGTTGTTAGCTTTTACATGTATACATGCTTCATTTGTTTCCTTTGATATGCTTGGATGACCAAGTTGCACCTTTTATGTTGTGATGCCTTTACATGTTCAATTTAGTTACTATGGTGATGCTCACATGCTCATATGATGTCTTGTATTAAGGGTTTTAAGCTAAAGTGGTGGGTGGTTCTAATTTGGGGGTTGCGCTTTCGTCGACGGCTTCCGGTCGTATTCATGGGGATCGTAAAAATTTTGATGTTTATTTACAAAACAATACGAAGTTTTTGCACAATATATCCTATGATTAGGTCTCTAGATCCTAAAAGTTCACGTTTTTTGATCTAAAATTTTGATTTAGAGCATTGAGAAATATTTTTGATTTAAAAACAAAATTAGATGCAGGAAATCATGATCTTAAAACAATAGAATTTTTGCACAAATCTAAAAATGCCTCTAGATCGTGTATGCTACGAAGCATTTTCCGTGCATCGATTCCTTTCTCGAGATATCGCGAAAAATTCTTCAGAGCTTCGCCCCATCTTTTCATTCTGTACAAGCGTAATCTTGCTGATAACATGTTGAGACTCGAGTCTTTAGCAAAAACCATATGTAATATATGCTGGTTCCAGCAGCCTCTTAGGATAGTCAAAAGGGGGTAGTTGCATCTACCCCCTCCTCCCTCATGCTTTTGGTAGGTGCAACAACCCATTCCCCCCTTGCATGCCTATAAAAGGGAGGGGTTTGAGGAGATGTAATCCCATCCCAAAAACAAGCTTCTCACCTTCAAGAGAGAGTGAGAAGGAAACCCAGAGAGGTGTAAGAGTGTGGGATTTCTCCGGTGAGAGGAAATTACCCCAGAGAGGGAAGTTACCACAGAGAGGTAAAATTGTAGTGAGTTTTTTTTTGGTGTTTACCCTAGTGTGTAAATTTATTTTCCAGTGAGAAATAGTGAAAGTCTTTTTTTACTCTCCATTTTTACTGTTTTACCGTGATTAGTATTTTTACTGTTTTACTGTAGCCAGTAATTCTTCTAGTGATCAGTGAGAATCACAACAAGTGGTATCAGAGCCCAGGTGAGCTGTGTGTGAAAAAAAAAGTGGTAAAATTTTTGGGGAGGGAAATTTTTTTTTCTACCATTACCTTTTTTTTCCTCTTCAAAATTTCAATGGAAGAATCATCCTCGTCGGGAGCTATGGTCAAACTGACGGCCATAAATTACACACTGTGGAGACCTCGAATGGAGGATCTCCTCAGTTGTAAAGATTTATTTGACCCATTGGAGGTCAAAGGAGTAAAGCCGGAATCCACCAAAGAAGCTGACTGGAAGAAGATGAATCGAAAGACGATCGGTCAAATCCGACAATGGATCGATCACAGCGTCTTCCACCATGTTGCACAGGAGACGGACGCATATGCCCTCTGGCAAAAGCTAGAGGACATGTACCAAGCCAAGACCGCTCGAAACAAAGCCTTGTTAATGAGGCGACTGGTAAATTTGAAGCTGCGGAGTGGAACTTCCGTTGCGGAGCACACGAGCGAGTTCCAGAGCCTGGTGAATCAACTATCTGCGGTGGAGTTACAACTTGGAGATGAAGAGCAAGCTCTTCTTCTTCTCAGTTCTCTTCCGGACAACTGGGAGACGTTGGTGGTCTCCCTCAGCAATTCGGCCCCAAACGGCAAACTTACCATGTCTATGGTTAAGGATGCCCTCTTCAACGAGGAGGCCAGGAGAAAAGAAGCCGGCACCGACCAATCGCATGCCCTCGTGACAGAGACTCGAGGAAGACAACAAGGAGGTGGTCGCAGCTGGGGCAGAGGCAGGAGCAAAAGCCGTGGTAGGTCCACAGACGGGAGGAGGCCTACCTACAAGTGTTACCATTGTGGCATGGAGGGCCACATGAAGAAAAACTGCCGGAAGCTGTTGCGAGAACAAGGTCAAAATGGTTCTCAACAGAAGACGAAGGATGGAGAGGCGTTAGTCACTTGCACCGGAGAAGTGGCTATTTGCTCTATCCAAGAAGAGACATGCCTTCACGTCTCCAACCAGGACAGCGAGTGGGTGGTTGATACAGCAGCATCATTCCACGCCACTCCTCGAAGTGACTTCTTCACCAACTACAAGGCAGGAGACTTTGGCATTGTGAAGATGGGGAATACAAGTTCCTGCAAGATCGTGGGAATTGGCGACGTTCGGATTCAGACGAACGTCGGCTGCACAATCACGCTGAAGGATGTCCGCCATGTGCCAGATCTCCGGCTGAACTTGCTCTCTGGGACAGCCCTTGACAAACAGGGCTTCGACAACCACTTCAGCAACGGCACATGGAGAATGACGAAAGGTGCCATGATTATCGCAAAGGGGCACATTTGCGGTACGTTATACAAAACTCATGTGAAGATATGTACCGATAGCCTTAACGTGGTGGAACGTGAGGCTACTCCAAGTCTGTGGCACCAACGACTTGGTCACATGAGTGAGAGAGGGTTATCTCTCTTGACAAAGAAGGAGCTGATCTCAATCACTAAGGATGCTGGACTAGATCCTTGTCAGCATTGCTTAGTTGGCAAGCAACATCGAGTCTCCTTCAGTTCTTCTTCAACAAGGAGATCAGAGTTACTCAGTCTGGTACACTCTGATGTTTGCGGTCCCCTGGAGGTTGAATCGCTGGGTGGCAATAGGTATTTTCTGACCTTCATTGATGATGCTTCTCGGAAGGTGTGGGTCTACTTCTTGAGGACGAAAGACCAAGTGCTCGACTTCTTCAAGCTGTTCCACGTCATGGTCGAACGTGAGACAGGAAAGAAGTTAAAGTGCCTCCGCTCAGACAATGGAGGCGAATACACTTCCAGAGCATTCGATGTCTACTGCAAAAGTCAAGGCATTAGACATGAGAAGACGGTTCCTCGCACTCCACAACACAACGGCGTAGCTGAAAGGATGAACCGGACGATCATGGAGAAGGTCAGAAGCATGCTCAGTATGGCTAAGCTACCAAAGCCATTCTGGGGAGAAGCTGTTCGTGCCGCCTGCTACCTCATCAACAGATCACCATCAGTACCTTTGGATTTTGCAATTCCAGAGAAGGTGTGGTCTGGTAAGAATCACTCTTACTCCCACTTGAGGGTATTCGGTTGCTTAGCCTTTGCACATGTATCCAAGGAGCAAAGGCAGAAGCTTGATGCAAGGACCATTCCTTGTATCTTCATCGGCTATGGAGATGAAGAATTTGGGTACAGGTTGTGGGACCCAAAGACGAAGAAGGTTATTCGGAGCAGGGATGTGCTGTTCCAAGAAAATCAGACATTGGAAGACATTGAAAAGCCCATGGCGTCTTCAACTGCAAGCTCAAGTGCTGAAGACATTGTTCCAGACCCAGCACCATTGCAATATGAAGAGGTGCATGAAGAAATACCAGAAGAGGAGGAGGCTGTTGAACAAGACGTGGAAGAAGAGGCGGATGCTGAGCTGGGGGAGCCACAACCCTCTCCAGCAGATACTGCACCACCATCACCACAGGCAGATGATGGTATGCCTCCTGAAGTCAACAACTCACAAGTACGGAGATCTGAACGAGGCCGGATTCCATCAACCAGATATTCAGAAGCTGAATATCTTCTACTTTCTGAAGAGGGGGAGCCAGAGAGTTTCCATGAAGCGATATCTCACAAGAACAAAGAAAGTTGGTTGCAAGCTATGCACGATGAGATGGAATCTCTGCAGAAGAATTCTACTTATGAGTTGGTCAAGCTTCCACAAGGAAAGAAGGCGCTGAAGAACAAGTGGGTGTTCAAGCTCAAGAAAGATTGCAACGGAAAGATGGTGAAGCACAAAGCTCGGCTGGTGGTCAAAGGATTCCTTTAGAAGAAAGGTATTGACTTTGACGAGATCTTTTCACCTGTTGTGAAGATGGCTTCAATCCGCGTCATCCTCGGATTGGTAGCCAGGTTGAATTTAGAGCTTGAGCAGATGGATGTCAAGACAGCATTTCTTCATGGTGATCTACATGAAGAAATCTACATGGAGCAGCCAGAAGGTTTCGAGGTTTCAGGCAAAGAAAACCTCATATGCAAGCTGAAGAAGAGTCTGTACGGCCTCAAGCAAGCACCACGACAGTGGAACATGAAGTTTGACTCATTCATGATGAGTCAAGGCTACAAAAGGACCGCTGCAGACCATTGTGTTTATACACAGCAATTTCCAGACTGTAACTTCGTTGCATTACTTTTATATGTCGACGATATGTTGATCGTTGGACAAGATGCAACAAAAATCGGCCAGCTGAAGAAGGAACTCTCTAAGTCTTTTGATATGAAAGACTTAGGTCCGGCTCAACAAATTGTGGGAATGCAGATAGTCCGAGATAGGAAACACAACAAGCTATGGCTATCTCAGGAGAAGTACGTTGAACGCGTGATCAAGAGATTCAAGATTGATCATGCCAAACCAGTTAGCATTCCACTGGCTAACCACTTCAAGTTGAGCAGGAAATCAAGCCCTTCATCCAAGAAAGAGACGGAGGAGATGTCATCGATACCTTATTCTTCAGCAGTTGGAAGTTTGATGTATGCAATGGTGTGTACACGTCCTGACATTGCCCATGCGGTGGGAATGGTGAGCCGATTCCTTTCTAATCCAGGAAAGGAACATTGGGAGGCGGTCAAGTGGATTCTTCGATACCTGAAGGGTACTTCAAAGGCATGTCTGTGCTACGGAGAAGCTGATCTAATCTTGGAGGGCTATACAGATTCAGATATGGCTGGAGATCTTGATAGTAGAAAATCTACATCAGGATTTGTCTACACTTTTGCAGGGGGGGCTGTGTCCTGGCAATCAAGATTGCAGAAGTGCGTTGCGCTATCCACAACAGAGGCGGAGTATCTTGCAATTACAGAAGCTGGTAAGGAAATATTGTGGTTAAAGCGATTTCTCCAAGAATTAGGGATCAAGCAGAAAATGTACATGGTACATTGTGATAGTCAAAGTGCTTTAGATCTGAGCAAGAATTCGATGTATCATGCTCGGACAAAGCATATCGACATTCGGTATCATTGGATACGGGAGGTGATGGATCAACAGCTGTTGAGACTAGTGAAGATCCATACGAAGGAAAATCCAGCAGACATGTTCACGAAGGTGGTGACACGGGAGAAGTTGGAGCTGTGCAGAGACATAGCTGGGATGGTTGTTAAATGACAATCAATTCAGATGCTGCTGGAGGGGGAGAATTGCTGGTTCCAGCAGCCTCTTAGGATAGTCAAAAGGGGGTAGTTGCATCTACCCCCTCCTCCCTCATGCTTTTGGTAGGTGCAACAACCCATTCCCCCCTTGCATGCCTATAAAAGGGAGGGGTTTGAGGAGATGTAATCCCATCCCAAAAACAAGCTTCTCACCTTCAAGAGAAAGAGTGAGAAGGAAACCCAGAGAGGTGTAAGAGTGTGGGATTTCTCTGGTGAGAGGAAATTACCCCAGAGAGGGAAGTTACCCCAGAGAGGTAAAATTGTAGTGAGTTTTTTTTTGGTGTTTACCCTAGTGTGTAAATTTATTTTCCAGTGAGAAATAGTGAAAGTCTTTTTTTACTCTCCATTTTTACTGTTTTACCGTGATCAGTATTTTTCACTGTTTTACTGTAGCGAGTAATTCTTCTAATGATCAGTGAGAATCACAACAATATATATAGATTAAGAATGATACAAAAGGTCCTTTACAATTATGTGAATACCGAGGATCCTTGATGCCAAAAGTCTCAAGGCCATACTCATAAAACAAACAAGGCCCGAACAGTTACAATGCATGAGAAATACACAGAAAATACGCGTATAAATACAGAACCACGGTCAAGCCGTGAATAGCCAAAGAGGACTTGAAAAGATAAAAATAGTGTATATCCATATGGAGTTTTTGAAAAACTTGATTGCTGAGGAAACAAGTTTGGCCTTTGTTTGGACGCCAGATACACAAAACAAAAACCAATCGAGAGCGCAAGATGATCCATTTACTGCCTCTTGGCGGCGCCGCCGTTGTCTCACTTTCCTACCGCTTTTTTCACCGCGCCGGCCGCGCCCTGAGCCGCGCCCTTCGCTTGCCCCGCCGTCCTCTGGAGGAATCCGGCAGCCTGCGCATTGGCGCCTTGCGCAGACTTCGTCGCCTTCCCCATCGCCTGCGATGCCTTCTTCACCACCTCGTCCTTCTTCGCCTGCGACAGCGACAGTACAAATCATAATCAAAAAAAAATTACAGTTTGCGACAATCAGTCGGATTGGATGTTGAATGAAACTCACCTGAGCTTGGCCCGCCATCTCGACGGCCTGATTTTTGATACCGGCGGCGGCCTTACCTGCCATTTTTCCGCTTGTTTTTTTTTCCTTGTTTTAATTCAAATTCAATGAATTGTTTGATGGCAGAGGGGGTATTTATGCCCTGCAGAAGACACGCAAGCATCAAAGGGGGTGTGCTGAGAAAATTTCCACGTATCGTTGCCGGACCCCAACCACCTTACAGGACTCTGAAGTCTGGTCACCTCCACGTATCGTTACCGCCGAGTATTTTGAAAGTTCTCCCCTCTCGCGACCGCCGATAAGTTGATGGGAATAATTACGGTGGGCCCCTGGAGCCTCCCGTCCACAAATGATAACTTGCAGCCCACCACTCACGTATCCGCCACGTGTCCGCATCCGGCGTCCCGAGAGCTCTGCGGGGTATCGTGACGTACACGTGTCGGTCCGGATGGGCACTGGACGCCATCTTTTCATTTATGACGTTTATGCCCCCTCCCTCGTTCGTAATTTTCCAGCTTTCGTTTTTGTTCCCTGTTGTTTCTGTGGCTGAGAAGAGGGGCATTTTCGACCACGTAAATGAAGACGACCAATCAACGTTGCTCTCCCCTCAACCCCTGAAGCTAGTGCCACGTGTACCGCCCGGGCTGTGGGTCCCGCCGGTTGGCGAGCCGAATCCGGAAGATATTTTCTGGAACGGCCAGCCACAAACTCTCACCGCCCCGGTAGGCTCACCCCTCGGGATCTAGTACAGTTGGCTATTCAGGACCACGCATCGCAGACACGCGTCGGCGGTTACCGTAATCCAAAAATTATCCACCACTTCATTAAAATAGCACCCACATACTCACCCATGCATGGGTGTAACGAAATATTAGAGGAAAGGAATGTTGTGTGCTGTTCGAGGGAAACGAGGTATGTGGACAGGGGCGGCTCTACGAACCGAACGAGCGGTCCACCCTTTTTCCTCATTTGATTTATGATTCGTATATATTTATTTTCAATTATTTATTATATTAAACCGCCTCGTTCGTAAAAAAACCGCCGGTCGGGTGGTTTGGCTTTTTAAAATAACCGGCTATATCCACTCCCTCATCCTTTCCGTGTTCCCTCAGAACTCTCGTTTTTAGGGTTTTGAAAGCCATAAAATCGAGCAATATCAAATGATGAAATCGATGTCGTGCGAGCTCTGCAATGGCGAGGCCTCTCTCTACTGCGACGCCGACGCCGCGTTCCTCTGCTGGGGCTGCGATCGCCGGGTCCACTCCGCCAACTTCCTCGTCGCCCGCCACCTCCGCCGACTGGCGTGCTCCACCTGCCGCTCCTTCTCCGCCTCCGACGAAGGCGATCTCGCGCTCGTCGTCTCCGGTCCCGGATCCGGCCCGCTCCGAGCCATCTGCCGCTCCTGCGAGCCGGATCCGATGCCTCCGTCGTCTCCGTCCACGTCGGCGGCTTCTTCCTGCGTCTCGAGAGCGGATTCCGACGAGCCTCCGCCTCCGCCGGCGGCGAGGAGGCCGGCCTCCGCGGCGGAGCGGGTGATGGGGGGATGGGGGAGGAGCTTGGGGCTGGGTCGGTGGAGGCGGTGCGCTGGCGTGGCGGCCCGCGTGATGGGCGCGTGCGGGGGAGGAATGACGTCTTTGCCCAGGAAGGCGGCGATGGCGGCCGCGATGTGGTTCGCGGTAAAGACGCGCGATCGCGCGTGTGGGGAGACGCTGGGGATGTTGCAGAAGTGTTCTGGTGTTCCCGCGAAGGTTATCTTGTTCCACGAGGCGAGGATCGCACGTGCGGCGTCCCGGAGGCGGCGAGAGGCCGCGGGCGGAGAAGAGGGAACGGGAGAGTGCTCGTAGCTGTTATTTTGAAACGGTCACGCGAGTGGGTTCATCAGCTGATTTATTTTAATTTTTTTTTAACGTGTAGCCTTGAATTTTTAAAGGCGATGATTGAAGTATATATATTTTTAGGGTTTTTTTGCATATTCATTTCTTGTATCTTTGCATATTTCGATCCATGTCTTCGTATTTTGAGTTTACTCTCTCAAATCTGAAGCTGTTAATCTAACTAGTCTCAACATCCTATATTCTGTTAAATAGTTCGATTAATTGGCAATTAATTACTAAATTAACTAAAAATTAAGTCTTAGAGAGGGAGGCGGGTGGAGACAGTGGAGGCAGCGATGGGAGAGGCGAGGAGGATGGGGAGGCGGTGGGGGAGAAGGGGACGGCGGTTAGGAGGGTTGGGGTGGCAGGAGAGGGGGCATGGACGGCTCCTCTACATTCTCCCCCCACCTCCCCGCCACTGCTCTCCCCATCATCCTCCTCCTTCCCGTCACCGATCTCTTCCTCTCCCTCCTCCACGCCGCTGACCTCCCTCCTCCATGCCGTCGATCTCCCCCCAACATCCCCCCTCCTACACGCCGCCGATCCCCCTCATCCCCCCCCCCCCCCCAATCCCCCTCCTCTCCTCTTCCCCTTCCTCCATCCCTGTCGTCGATCTCCCTCACCCCATCCCTCTCATCCCCGACGCCGACCCCCCCGGATCCCGCTCCTCTCTCCCTGTCGCCGATCTCCCTCATCCCCCTCCTCCCCGCCGTCGACCCCCCCAACCGGATCCCCCTCCTCTCCTTCTCCCTCCCTGTTGCCGATCTCCCTCATCCCCATCCCCACCAACAGCCCCCTCCTCCCCGTCGCTGATCTCCCCCATCCTCCCCATCCCCCTCATCCCCCCCCTCCTCCCCGCCGCCAATCCCTCTCTCCTCCCCCTTCATCATCTCATACCATCTCCTTAGCGTCGACGTCCCTCCTCCTTCTCCCCCTCATCACCGGCATCGTCGCCGCGAACAGGTTGGACACGTCAGCACTAACAGCCACGTCAGTACTAACAGAGTTTTTAACAGAAAATTATAGTGTGTGACTATCTTGGCTATAGTTAATGATGTGAGGGATTAAACTCAAAATACGAAGAATTAAGGGACATATATCAAAATATGCCAGATTTAAGGGATGAATATGTGAAAACCCCATATTTTAATTGGTAGCTGCTACGCGCATATATCAAATTACTCGCGAGCACAACCATTTATTCTCAAGGTGCCATTCAAAAATTTAACCTTATTCTACCCTCAGCATGCACAACCACTGTGGATTCAAGCCGACGCCGCTTGCTGCTGATGAGGATTGATTTTGATCTATCTTTTTTTCGTTTCCCCCCCAATCTGGACGAGCAATCTCTATCATCAACTTAACCCTAATTCCGATGCGGGGAAGAAGAGAATGAACGAAACCAATTCCGATGACTGTAAGTTGGTCCAACATGGCGGAAGGGGAGGGGTGGCGGCGGGAAGATGAAGAGCGGCTAGTGAGGTCGGCCAGGGAAGGGGAGGTCGGTGGAGGGGGCTGGGAAGTTCAGCGGTTGGGCAAAACGACGACGTCGACATCGATCCAATTTGCGACTGCGGTTGATATCGACAACGGCGGTGGATCTCTCTCCCCCCCTCTCCCTCCTCCCCATGACGAGATCCGATCACGACGAGGGTTCGCAGTTGTGCAGTGAAGATGACGACGACGACAATGGCAAGGGCGGTGGTGAGGGCGACGAGATAATGACGACGCCAGTTGTGCACGCACAACGGTTCCTCGACGAGATGACAACGGTTGTACGCACTGAGCAAAATCACACGAAATTGACAGCTGTTGTGCGCGCTGAGCAAAATTTCCATCGGTGATGAGATTTAACTCACCGGGCACAATCAGGGTTATCTTCTCTAGTAAGTAATTTTGAGTGGCAAACTTGTAAATAAGTCAAACTCTGGTTGTACGTAGAGCAATTCGGTACTGCGCATAACAGCTCCCATTTTAATTTCCATTTTAATTTCCATATCAAAGTTTTTTGTCATGATTTCTTCCTGGTAATCACCGCCAACCGTTTCCATTTTTAATACGGGTTATAATATTACTAGTCATAATTCATAATTGGACATCCAAAAAATTTCTTTAAAAAATTTCATTATATTTAAAATCTCTCGTCCGAGAAAGTTTTGCAGACTCTTTAATATCCCAAATTTTTTTTACAGCCACCAAAATATTTTCTTTCAACAAAAACATTTTAATCACGTTTAAACTAAGTTTAGTCACTCTAAGAGAATTTGGTTCTACCTGAAAATTGTTAGTTCATGTAATGTTTAGTTTTTCTTCATATTTAGTTGGGAACTTCTTTGCGCACATGTCATTTTACTCGTGCGCACAAACGGAGTTCAACTCATTTGCCAGTTTGCCACTCAAATTTTTTTACAACACACAACAAATCTATATACCAAAACTATCCCCAATTGTGCGCAGTGAGTAAAACGGTCGACGTCGTCCTCGTCCTCCTCCGCCAATCCCCAGCCCCGCCCCTACCGTCAACCGCCATAGCCGACCTTCTTCATCTTTCCCAGCCCCTCCGCTGCCCCCTCCCGCTCTGTCGCCCCATCCTCCAACCACCACACCCCCCTCCCCCCTCCGGTGACCATCTTCATCTTCCCCAGCCCCCTCTGACGCCCCCTCCCCCTCCTCCGCCCCATCCATCGACAACCTCGGCTCCTCAACCTTCTCTGCCCCATCCTCTGACAACCCATCCCCTCACTCTCTCCCTCTGTCGCGACTCTTCCCGCCCCCTCCTCCGACATCCTCAGCCCTGCCGTCCCCTCCTCTGATCCGTCGACCCTTTTGCCTCCCCCTCCTCCGACTTCCCCAGCCCCGCCTCCCCCTCCTCCGACTACCAAGCCCCGCCCCCTCTAATGATCATCTTCTTCTTCCCCAGCCCCCTCATCCGCCCAAGCCCCAGCCCCCTCCTCCACAACCCAGCCACCCCTGCCCCCCGGGCCCCTGCCTTCGCCCAATATCCATCTTCTCACCATCCTTTACAAACCCTAAAACCCATTGGGGGGACGAGTGTAAAAGAGGGTGAAATTTTGAATGGCAAACTTATGAATAAGCGGTTGTACGCAAGAGCAAAACGGTGGGTGCGCGAAGAAGTTCCCTATTTAGTTACCATCAAAATTTAAAATTTTCAGTTCACTCCAAAATTTTAAAGGGAATTGCTATGCGCACATATTTTTTTACTTTGCGCACGACTGGCCAAATTTTTCGAAAAATAACGAAACTGTCATTTTCAAAAACCCCGAAATACCCTCGTTAATACTTATTGTTGCTTATTGTGCATTGTGAGCAATTTGGCTCTGTGGAACCGTTGAGTCCTTGGGCCGACACTCGAGGAAAGGACTAAGTCATTGCCAAGAAGCCTATCGAAGTATCATCTGAGCCCACTAAGCCCATGGGGCCCATAAAGGAGGCCAAGTGTCAATCCAATCAAAGCCCATGTTCTATTTGTCTGTTGAGCTTCTGTTGCACAAGGAGACAGTTGATAATGGCTCATATATGGCAGGAGGTGTGGGCGACAATTACCTCTATTGATGAGAGAGGATCGTGCCACAATAATGGGTGACCGTTAGTCCTCCCAACATAAATGAAGAGACTTCGTGGTCTATAAATATAGAAGAGACAACCAGAATGAGGGGCCCCGAAGGTATGAAAGTCCTAAGACTTGGACATTCAACTTTCCACATTTATAACTCTTTCTCCAAATAGCTTGTGGTGACTGAATCGAGACGAACCTCCGTGGGGTCGATCTCGACAGCCCCGAGCCTCTCCTTAAGTTCCCGTTCTTACTTAAGCATTGGAGGGGATTTAGGTCGGAACCCAGATCCGACCCACCTGACGATCTCTTGTGGTGCAGGAAGATCAAGGTACGACCCAAAAAAGGGTCGAATAGCAACTCTCGACGACCGTTATTCAAGGATCGGCCGTATAGAAGGGTCGAACGACCGTGGAATTCATCTACGCGATCGTACGAGCCCCCGCTCTATGTTCTCATGCCAACCATCATCGATCCTGGTTCTACCAACCGAGAGTCCCACTCCATCAGCTGACGAGGATCCACTTCGATAAGAGAGATCACGCCAGCCCATATACCGTCAAAGTCAATTTTGGCTTTAACAATTGGCGTCGTCTGAGGGAAACATCAGTCAACATCCTGAAGTAACAACCAAAGCCACATGTCGATTGAACCCAACAACTCAGGAACACTCCTCGACCTCATCAACAGCACTTTGAACGAGAGTGTTCTGAATGAATCGCCTGAGAGTTCCAGATCCCCCCCAATGTTCGATTGGTGACACAGGAACAATTCAACAAGTTCGCCGAGCAGATTGAAAGCAGCCTGGAAATATTGGCTACAGCTATTCAACGAAACTACGAGCGGCCACAACCAGCGGGTGAAGAGCAGTCACACCCCAACCCGACACAAATATCAGGAGGAAGACGAGTTACTCAGGAAAACCAGAGGAATGGCAAGCAAGGACTCGAGCTGGAGGGGAACTTGCAATGCAACTCCTACATTTCAGCGTATAGTCATCGATGACGATTAAATTTCAATCTCGGAGAATAGGTTGAATCCATATCGTAGCCCCGATGAGTCGTCAGCCGCTACGATATAGGTGGTTCAAGTGAGTGTGCCCGATGGGTTGTCGGCACCGGGCACTAGATAATCAAACATTCGTTATGAGCATCAAATCAAAACCCTAATGGATCGTTGGTGGTTAGGATTGTGTAGCATCATAACGGGATATGTTGAATTAGGCTCACCGTACAACACTATTTCTAGACCATAACGCTATTTGGATCGATATTTGGGACGATCCATCGTGCACAATGCATACAATAGTGCTCTACATAGAGCTAGCGTAATAGACTGCTCACCAATCACGGTCGCAATAAAAGAAATCAATGCAAAATAGAGAAGTAGCTAGAGAGCAAGAGATAACAATCAAACAACCACAAAAGCAAAACGCAATAGAGATTGAAAATAGAGCAACTAAACTAAACAAGGATTAATAGAGCCTTCCAAATAAACATAGAGAACTGGCTGCAAAAAGTTCCAGCCAAAACACTCTAAAAACGCACACCAAAAAGTTGTGGACAATGAAAAAGCCACATTTGTTCATTACACTACTTTCTGCGCCGCATTTCGGCACGGCCATGTCAAGCCAAATAACATATGCTAAGTCAGCGCCGCCATCGATCTGCACGGCCGTCACATCATGAAATGAGCTTTTCCGTAATATCGGTTAATATATCGCACCTGTATGCCAAATAACAATAGCTTGATCAGGTTTGGGGGGGTTGGTTCTGAAAACATTAAAAAGCAAGTAAATAGCCATACCTGAACTTTGCTAGTATCAGGAGTATCAGGAGTCTGCACCGGGTAAAACTTAAAAAACTGCATATTCTCATATGCAGCTATGGTTTCAGGATCCAGTTCTTCCCTGGCTTTGACTATTGATTCCCTGGCCTAAACGGTAAGCACATGTACAACATTATAGCATTTACCTTCAAATCATATCCCCCCTCCCCGCCCCCTGAAAAAAAAAAGCGCGGCTACATACCTGATGTTGGGCTTCATTTCTTTCAACAATCAGATCCTGCACATGTTCCTAAAAGATCAAGTAGAAAGTTTAATAACTAGACGAAAGAATAGCGTTCCGAATTCAGGAAGGGTGTTCGGATACACGACTATAGAATCCAAAATGAAAAGAACGTTTGTCAGTGACGAGCATCACCTTGAAGCGTTCTTTCTGGTCCTCTGGTAATTCTTCAACCTTGATGAGCTCATTTACCAACACCTGGAAATTACAAAAAAAAACATTTAGCAGATGGTATTCATATATGCATGTGAAGCTAAAGCGAGGGACCATATATACCTCAAGATCGTCAAAAGCCCAGTCGAAATGACAGACAACCTGCAAAAGGAAAAATGGATTGGTTGAATAGAACACTCGTTAATAAGAACCTGGTGACTATTATCTTTCAGAGGACATAAGATTGTTATATTCAGTGATTTGCTTACAGGTGGTTCTAAGGGATACATAATAGTAACAATCGTGTCTTCATCATCTTCGTCAAGATTTAGTTGCGGAAAGTCTGCCAGATAAACAAGTTACAATGTTACACCTAAGCTTCGTATGCAGCAATGTTTAAAGAAAATAAAGAGTTAATTCATGTATTTATGCACACCAGAAACATTTCTTTCACAAGAAAGCTTACTCATTACTAATAAAGCAAAATTATGTCTGCAGCATTAAAAATAAACGAAAATAGTCTACTTACCATTGCTTACCAAAACTACACTAAATTTTACAATTGTGTATAGAAAACTACCTGAGTTAAAGTTTGAGCTGAATTTAGTAAAACTATCATATACTTTCCAACATTCAGGGTAATTTTTATAAATTACAAATTTAGTATTATTGAATTGCCGTATAGTTTAGTGCATTATTTGTAAATTAATCCATTGAACATCTGGAAATAATACGAGATGTACATAGATTGTATTCAAATGGGAATCTAAGCATTCCACTGGTAAAATAAATAGTATGAACCACTCAACCACACATACAAACAATTGGATATTGGATAAAACTTTAAATCAGCTTCACATAAAGAATTACATGCACCTTCATTCACATTAGTAAATGGAAAAGGTTAGTTACTTCATTAAGTTCCAGTTTCCTCAGCTTGGATGTTCGTTGCCAAGCTATTTATTATGAGCTATAAACTTATAAATGGCCCCCCTAACTAAGGACAGGACGAGACACACAAAATGCAGAAACATGTCTAGAGTATTGCAGCACCTCAGGCTCAGAGCGTGACGCATTAATTATCAGAACAGAACCCTCCAACAAAATTTTGGGAGGTCAGACACATGTCACGATTTTTCTTTCATCTGGCACCATTAAGGGCATTATCCCCTACCGCTTAAAGAAAGATTAATAATGATCACATAGTTCAATCTTTTTTTAGGCTACTTAAATTCTTCTCAAGGAATAGACATATGAACTTCTGAAAATTCCATTTCATCATGTTGGTGCCCGCAAATTGTGGCATCTATATGTATATCCGCAGTTAAGTCTCAAAGCGCTAAAACCACCTGTCGACATCATTAATTTGATATTACAAATTTTGAAAATGTTGAAAATTGAAAAAGAAAATATTAAAGACCATGTCCAAACTGGGGTATTAGTGTTATTATATTGGAAATATATAAGAAAAATACGATTTAGGGTATAATTCATAATTGACTCCTTGTTTAATTACTATTCCAAAATTGATACCTATAATTCATATCTTCTCCCAATTCTAGACTAAAAGCTTATTGTTTCTTAACACTTCCCTTCAAGTTGAAGCATACTCATCGTATATGCTCAACTAGTTACAAATAAACTGAACACTAATTCTTCACATCAAGGACCAATGGTCATATGCCAAATTTCCTGAAACTGTTGAATCGTCCATCTAAAGCTGCTAAACTAACAATCTAAACTAACAATCATCCATCTAAAGCTGCTAAACTAAATCGTCCATCCAATGGTCATATGCCAAATTTGGGGTTTAATTAGGTTTTAGGTTCAAGAATGGTAATGAATTAGGGATTAAAGAAGATTTTGTAATATCAAAAAATAAAGAAAATTAGGTTGTAGCATTGATATAAAATTGAAAATTATAAGAAAAAATTATTCAAAATAAAGGCCACCTCCAAACTTAGGTGTTGGTATTGTTTATATGAAAAAAACACAAGACAGCTAACAATATAAACATGTTGGATGCAGATCAGATCCATATAGCATCCGAACCTAAACCTAAGAAGATATTTGGATTCGGACTCGTGTTCAAGTTGTAAGCTATTCTTTATTATTGGGTTTGGACAAATTCAGGTTTGAAATAAACTTGTGCACGTACTACCTGAAACTGCTTTCTAAAATAATAGTTCTATTTAATTATATAAAATTCCATAAAATTTATAATCATACATTGATACTATAAATGTTTGTTTTTATCACTTCAACGACTAGATTAAAATGAAATTTATCATAGTGAGCTTCATTTTCATAAACGTAATATTATTTTGAGTTTGCTATTAGGTTTTTGGGTTCAAAAAGGTTTTTGGGCCCAAATATAACCAAATAATGATTCGGATTTTAAATTCAGGACCCAACCCAAAAACGCCAATATGATTGAATCGGTTTCCCTGGTTTTCTGATATCATAACAATCCCAACAAATCCAATTAGGAGTGCAATTCATATTTGACTCTTTATTTGACTACTATTCTAAAATTAAAAATTGTAATTCATATCTTCCAATTATAAATTGAATACTTAGTTGTCCTTAAAAGAGAATTTTGTAACTTTATGCCAGAATTACTGTCAACTTGAAGTTTCTAACCTCTGCAAGAAGTACATTTTCTGTTTTATAATTGGATTTACTCATCATGATCACCTTAACAATTTATTACATTGATCCTCAACCTGGAATTGTCTTCCCTCTTTCATCCATTCCTCGCTCTTCCTTCAGACATGACCTATAGTGAGGAATTTGTTTTTGGGTCAAATCATGTTCTATTTCTGTGTTTTCCTTGCATGATTTCACATTCATCTTTTCTATCCTTTGCCAAAGCATTTATCGATTTTCTATTTTTTTTCTGCTTGCTCGTTTGCTTGACATTGGAACATGAACAGACTGATTTTGGTATTTAGTTTATTGATATAGTAGCTCCCCTCAATGCACAAAGCACATATTTTGCTTTAATATGTTTGTTCGGTGTGATTGGGTTGTCTAAAATTTTTGCAATGAAATATGAACAAATCCAAGGACCACGCATATTGTTTGGTGTGATTGAATTGTCCAATATTTTTGCAAAGAAATATGAACAAATCCAAGGACCACACATATTATTTTGCATGTGAATGTGACACCAAAGGCTATTTTGGCTGGGGAAATAAAGCGTGTAGATGTAAAGAATAATTGGTCTTTACAACAGGGTTAAGATGGGGTTAAGAGGAAGATAGACCCTATACTAGTGTAATTTTCATGCCTTAGCTGGTGGAGTTTCCCATTTGTTCCGAATCAGGTGGTTAAATGCATAAAAATATTCACAAGACTCCAGATACACATTATTCGGTGGTGTCATACATCAGCTTATCTGGCGTCTCTACCAACCAGCGAACCCCTATGTTAATGTTCACTGGCATGACAGATGAATATAGCTAGTGTCAAAACTTAAGCTGCTAGGTGAATCTCCGAACAACTAGCATGGAACCAGAATAATACATTTAACTAAAGAAAGTGCCAAAAGGCTAACAATACAAAAAAAAGTGATAAACTTACAGGGAAGGCAATACTCATATTGCAGGACACGCTCAAATTTTAGAAGCTTTAGAGCAGATCTGCAGGAACAATGTCCAAAGAAGTCATGATACTTGTGTTAAGTGGCAGATTTCTTCTTCCACAAGTTCCAAGAATATATGCATAAAAGCGTAGAAGAATAAGGAAAGTACATTTTACAGGAAAGAAAACATGGAAACATTTGTTTTGAATATGTAACTCCAAGAGCATTATAATTTCATCACCGGAGCAAGGTGTCAGGTTGGCAATAAGCAAATTAAGCAAGAGCAAATTACATGCACGTTAGAGAATCACATGATATGAACAATAATAATATCACAATCTACTCCCATGTAATAGAGAATGAACATTATGAATCTAATTCTACATTTGTAATTTAGATTAAAAATTAATTTCCAATAAGGCTGCCCACGTGTGCAACAAACGAGACCAGATTGAAATCAAAACACAGTTTGGTAAATCATGCACCCTCATCCTACAATATAGGAAACATGTCCACTATTATAATGCCAAATCAGTTGGATTTCTATTTGAGATGTCATGAACTGGAGTAACAGTGATTAACCAAAATGTGAATACAAGTAATGGCATGGCCTCCACTAAATCCATACTTAGCAACCTAAATTCCCACTGACATGATATGTCCTCCTCAAATGGCATCATTCCATTACAAAATGTAAATCACATGATTACATAATGATTACTAAATAATTAACCTCGTCATCTTTTCAAATTTCAAAATAAACCATTCAATAAATCAAGATGCATCTGCAATCAATTTCAGTTTTATATAACATGCATTTGCACATGCAAAAAATTTAGCGTTAATAACTACATGCAACTGGATTGTAACCTACCAAAGCTAGTCAAGCTACAGACCTCATGTTCTTATTAAGAAAATATCTGATAGGTTTATTAGATGGTATTCAACATTTTTAGAACCCCCGCCAAAAAATAAAAAATAAACACAAATAAAAAATCGTTGTATTGCTAGTTTACTGATGCGATTAGGGCTTTTAAGTGGACTAAAAATAAGATTTTTGGGGTTTAGAACAATAGAAATAAGATTTGTATAACTAATCGCAGACCTGAAAATATGAAATTAATGCTAAATAATTGGCTAGAGTCTAAATAACAACTAATAATTGCAAGGGAAAATAACTAAGAATTAATCTAGGGCTTAAGGATGAAAGTACTCACAATTCTCAATAATTTCATGCCTCTCTAGGGCCGGCCGGCCCCTTGCTTAAGGGGGGTGATTAGCGAATAGTTGATTGACGAAGCGACCCCCTCAATGTCTTGAAATTACAAGTTTGCCACGGGGTCCGTGAACCCGCGCCTCCTCCTATAATAAACCCGCAAACCAGAGCCAGCCACACCCTCGTTCGCAAAGAAGCCCTCGCGCCGCATCAGTACTCTCCACAAAAGTGCAACCTTGTCCTTAAGGTGAAAATCTGGAAATTGGAATCAGACCACATCGCTGGCCTCCCAAGTAGCGTCATAATCCGGCAGTCCTCGCCATCTGATTAGCACTTCCTGCTTTCCTTCTGCATTCTGACATACCCCATTTAGCTCTTGTGGCTCCAGTATCATCTGTCAAAATGGGGGTAAGAGTAGGCGAGAGAGTGTGGTCCCAAATAGCCTTACGTAGCTACGATACGTGAAACACTGGATGGATGGTAGATGTAGTAGGCAATTGTAAGTGATACGTTACCTTTCCAATTTGTGTAGTGACCTCAAATGGCCCATAATAGCGGGCCGCCAACTTCTGATACTCCTATGTGACATCGTCTTCTATCTGTAGGGCCGCAGCTTGAGGTAGACCCAATCCCCCACTGCAAACTGCACATCTGTCATGTGCTCATCAGCCTTCACCTTCATAATCTGCTGGACACGCAGTAAATGTCTCTTCAGCTCCAAATGTCTGTCCCGCTCCTCTAGATACTCCTCAACCTGAGATACTGGAGTCATGCCTCGACTGGAATGGATCAGCTGGGGAGGGTCCTGCCCATACAGAATACGAAAAGGGGTGCTCTATGCTGCCGAGTGGTACGAAGTGTTGTACCAATATTCTATCCATATCAACCACCTGGCACATTGCTTCGATGAGTCTAAAGCAAAGCACCTCAAATAAGTCTCCACGCTCATATTCACCATTTTGATCTGTCCATCTGTTTGTATGTGATATGACTTGCTCCTCTTAAGCTTAGTTCATTGTACATTGAACAACTCCTTCCAAAAGCTGCTCATGAAAACCTTATCCTGATCTGACACTATCAAAGCATGTAACCCATGTAGGTGGACCACGTCTCTCATGTAGATGCAGTGACTGTTGTATAAGGATGCCGCAAAGGGATGAAGTGCGCATATTTGCTAAGGCGATCCACCACCACCAGTATAACAGTGAAGAGGGTGAAGCCCTCTGAAAGCGGTAGCCCCTCAATAAAGTCTATGCTAATATCCTCCCACTCTCTCGGACAGGGCTAGAGTCTGTAATAGTCATGCATGAGCCATTGCTAAATATTTGTGACGTTGACAAACATCACACTCTGCTACCATCCGAGCAATGTTACACTTCATTCCCGGCCAGTACAACTCCTTTGCCATCCTCATGTAGGTCTGTTGTACCCCCGAGTGCCCTCATACTGAACTGCTATGGAACTCCTGAAATATAAAGGGAATGTGGACTCTCTATGTATCACTAGCCTCCCCTGATATAGCAACCTTTGTCCACTCAACGTCTACCCGGCGTGATCTGCTGAACCATACTGTAGTGCCTCTTGTACACGTACCAACCCCTCATCAGCCTTAATCTCTCTCCCCAAAGGCTCCCGGTCTAATAGGACATGCACTGATATGGCCGCCACCTCTGCTAACTCCTCTCTGTGAGACAGATCATCTGCTGCCCTGTTCTCCAATCCTGGCAGGTACTGTGTCTCAAAGGTGTAGTGATCCAGCTTGGAGAGACACTTCTAATGCTCCTCAGTGACCATGCGCTGCTCCAATAAGTACTTCAGACTCATCTGGTCGGTCCTCACGATAAATTTCCATCCCAACAAATACGGCCGTCACTTCTAAATGGAGAGCACAACCGTCAACTCCCTCTCGTACACTGATTTCGGTCTGGCTCGTGCGAACAGACTCTGACTGAAATAGGCTACTGGCCACTGGTCCTGTATCAGCACAACCCACAATCCATATCTTGAAGCGTCTATGTCACTCACGAAGGGCTTGCTGAAGTCTGTTAGCGCTAACATTGGCACAGTCGTCATCGCCTGCTTCAGGACCTCAAATGCCCTAGTAGCCTCTTCACTCCACTAGAAACTGTCCTTCTTAAGATACTCCGTCAGTGGTCAATCTATCGAGCTGTAGCATTGAATAAATTTCTTGTAGTATCCAATAAGGCCGAAGAAGTCACGCAGACCCCGAAGTGTCGTAGGTCACAGCCAGTTTAACATCGCTACAATTTTTCCTCGGTCTGCCGCCACACCCTTAGCTGAAACAACGTGCCCCAAGTACTCCACATGCGGCTGTTCAAAGATGCATTTCTTTTTATTGGCAAATAATTCATGCTCTGTAACTCGTGCAAAACTGCATGTAAATGTCCCACATGCTCCTCCAAGCTGCGACTGTAAATGAGTATGTCGTCGAAGAATACCAGGACAAATCTCTGTAAATAAGGCCGAAACACCTTGTTCATCAAGGCCTGTAATGTCACTGGAGCATTCGTCAAGCCGAATGGCATGTCGAGGAACTCATAATGCATCTCATGAGTCCTGAAAGCCGTCTTGAGCACGTCAGCCGCCCTCATCTGGATCTGATGGTATCCTGACTTTAGATCACCTTTGAAAGTATCATTGCCCCATGGAGCTCTTCACAAAGCTCGTCACTCACAGAAATAGGAAACTTATCAGGCACAGTTTCCTTATTCAAAGCTCGGTAGTCAACGCAAAATCTCTAACTGCCATCCTTTTCTTCACAAGCTGAACTTGGCTAAAAAAATGTACTCACTCGGTTGAATCGCCCATGCCTGCAACATGCCACCCACCAATCTCTCGATCTCATCCTTTTGTACTTGTAGTTATCTATATGGCCGCACACTGATAGGAGACACCCCCTCATGCAAGACTATTGCACGCTTATGATCTCTGGGTGGTGGAAGCCCCTGTAGAGTCTGAAATACATCCTCATACTGGCTCAGTAGCTGCTCAAACTCCGGTGACATCATCTGTTCTTGGTCCTCAATACGCTCCTCCAGTGTCACCGCCTGCAGCTCTACTAGATATCCTCCTCCTGCGGTGTGTATAGCGCACGTCATAGCCTTGTAGGACACCAATGAGCGACATAAGATGGGGTCCCCTTGTAAAACAAATGTCCTCCCTCCGTTCTGATACTCCAATCTGAGCAGCTTCCAATTGGTTTTGATCCTCCCCCAATGTCTGCAACCACTTCATTCCCAGAATGATGTATGTACTCCCCAACTCCAGAGGAAGGAAATCTGTGACGATCTGTACCCCCTGAACCGTCACGATAACGCCTCAACAGACATCGATGCTATGCACCATCTGACATGTGCCCAACACTACTCCATATCTCCTTGTGTCACTCAGTTATAGTCTCTGCTCATCTACCAGTCTGCTGGAGATAAAGTTGTGGGTGGCCCTACCGTCTACCAACACAATCACGTCCTGATCGCACACCTGTCCCACCAATTTCATGGTGTGGTTCGGTGTAAACCCCACTACAGAATTGAGGGAAACCTCCGCCAGGTCCAAGGCTGCTGCTCCTGCTTCTCATCCTCTCTAGCCTCCAGCACCACCACCTCGTCCTCGTCCTCATCGTTCACTATCAAGATCTGAAGAGTCTGGTCCTCGCAGCGATGCCCTGGAGTGAATTTCTCATCACATTTGAAGCACAGTCCTTTAGCATGCTTGTCCCGAATCCCACCTCTGTCATCCTCCGTATCTGACCACCTGGTCGTGGCTCCACACTCTTCTCCTTGCTGACTGATGTAACTGTTGTAGCTCCTGGGATAGTGGTCGCTCTCTAACCTCCTGCTGCGCCTGCCTTCAAAAAGAGGTGCCCAGCCCCCCATGCCTTACGGGCTCTCCTCTCTGTATCCTAATGGTCCTCCATCATCCTCGCTGAAGTCTACATCTCATGTATATCACCAGGCTTCAGTTGTCTCGGTCCTGATTTAATGGTGGGTTTTAACCCCTTCATAACGCACCGCTTTAAGGACTCTTCTGATACCCCCATGAACTCTGCTACATAGCATCTCAAACTTGTTGATGTGGTCTCTCACGGTCTCATCCTGCCTCAATGCATACAACCTCTCATAAGCTCCACCAGCATGCACCTTTCCAAAACGCTCTAGTAAAAGGGTGGTGAACTCCTCTTACGTACCGAACGGCCTCTGCTGCGCTGCGTCCATCGGAACCATCCCAAAGCCTCTCCCTCCTAAGGCCAAAGCCAGCCCACCTCCTGCACCATGGTTACCTCAAAGCACCTCTCCACACAGTATAACCAGCCATCGGGATCCTCCTACTCGAAAATCGGCATCTTTAGCTTCCTCGGCCGATTCTCCCCTGTAAATCCAACTCTCCTGTGGATGGTCAAGGCACATCGGCTGAAATAAATGAGGTCCCTCTAGTGCATACCCCGCAGCTGGATTTCGAGCTCCTCCATCCGCACCATCCCATGGAAAATTCCCCCAAACTGCTCCATCACCCCGATCGTCGCCAAGCCGTCGTCCATAGTTCTCCTGGTGTGCTCTGTTGGGCCCTTGATGCCCCCTCCAGTCTCCTGTAATTTCCAAAAGGCGTGGAAAATGCCGTCAGTCCTCCAAGAAGTTGATGGTGTGCTCTGGGTGGCTGAAGAGCTCCAACTGTCCCATTCTGTGGCTGAAAAGGCGGCGGATGTGTCTGTCGGGCCCTATGCTTGACCCACTAGGCCTCTGGAAAGGGGGACAGGCCTGTCGGCCCCTTTTTAGGTCGACGGGCCCTCAGGAAAGTGATACGGGCTCTATCGGGGGCCCCTGAGGGTCAGCGGGGCCTGCTAACCCCGGATCTGGGTCGGCAGGCCCCCGTTGGTGGTGTTCAGGCCTGTCGAAGCCCTAATTTGGGCTGGCGGGGGCTGCCGACCCCAGATCTGGGTCAGCAGCCCCCAAATGATGCGCACAGGACTGTCAAAGCCCTGGTTGAGGCTGGCAAGGGCTATCGGCCCCCCGGGGGTTCAGCGGCCCCTGTCCGTGCTGCCAGGGGGTCAGTCGGCCTGCCCCCCAGGGTTCGACACACCTCCCGGAGGTGGGGGAGTAACCGGTTAGGCAGTACGGATCTGTCGGATGTCGCTACGAAAGTGTCTGGAACCCTTCAATCTGATGGTCCTCCCTCTCGGTCCCCTCTTCGTCCTCTAAAAAAATATGTGCCGTTGTCGAGAAGTCCTACAACAATCTCTTCTTTCTCCTTCCCATTCACCAAAGATTGCACCTTTATGCTCGCTTCTAGTCTATCTCCAAGAGCCACAATGCTTTGATGTGTTGCCACCGGGTTAGCCGCAATAGTTTGATTTGTTGCCGCGGAATTTTGTTGCATGAGATCCAAGAGTTGCGAGAAATGTCGATCCAATTATTCAGCGGCTTCCTTCTTTACCTCTTAGATTTCTTCGTCGATTTTGCTCTCAAACTTCTTCAGTTTCTCTTCCAACAATTCAATCCGCTCCTTGGATCTTGTCGACGCCATAGATCCTCGCTCTGATACCAAAATGATGCGATTAGGGCTTTTAAGTGGACTAAAAATCGGATTTTTAGGGTTTAGAACAATAAAAATAGGATTTGTAACTAATCACAGATCTGAAAATATTGAATTAATGCTAAATAATTGGCTAGAGGCTAAATAACAACTAATAATTGCAAGTGAAAATAACTAAAAATTAATCTAGTGCTTAAGGATGAAAGTACTCACAATTCTCAATAATTCCCTGCCTTTCTAGGGCCGGCCGGTCCCATGCTTAAGGGTGGTGATTAGCGAATAGTTGATTGATGAAGCAACCCCCCTGTCTTGATATTACAAGTTTGCCATCGGGTCCATGGACCCGCGCCTCCTCCTATAATAAAACCGCAACCCAAAGCCAGCCGCACCCTCGTCCGCAAGAAGCCCCCGTGCCACATCATTTATCCACCAAAACATTGGTAGACTAAAAAATTTGCCCCTCTTGGCTTGCTGTTTGCAAATAAAACGGGGTTGTTTCTCTCTTTTCCGCGATGGACTTAAAAAGAATAAATTATTTCTTAGCATAGGGTTGGGATTCTTAAGATCTTACTTATAGTTGGGATTCTTGAGGTTCTTAATCTTGGTCGGTTCAGCTATAGCAATACATGATGCTGAGAACGGATAGCCATGGACCAGACACGGGAGTTCCAAACTCAATAATGTATATGGAAGAACTATAATAAATATAATAAACTATAATAAGAAGAAATTTTTTTCTAATACCAAAATCATTTTCTATGCGTATATAGTCCAACTCAATTCTTTTATACTAGTAAAAGTCTAATAAGTCTATTACTAATCTAAGTATGAATTCATCAAATATCCAAATATTATTACTAATCTAAGTAATCGTCTAATAAGTCTATTACTAATATTATTTCGTAACACAAAATTCATCTTTTTTAGGCTTGGCCTTAGATTTTCAATTGATGCCGTATTCTTACGCTATGGGTTGAACGGTACGTCTCTAAGTTGTTTGAAATCTCCATGGATGTGGGGTTACGATGGGAACCTGTGTGGACAGACTCTAACGTTAGGCGGACTAAAGATGCTCTCAAGGATGAATTGGAAGGTGGCAACGTTTATGACTTTAATGTTATGACTTTATTGTTATGACTCTATCGTAAGTCTCCCAAATTATATTTAATTTGAAAAGAATTCACAAATAATAGGATTTCCAAAAGGTCCTTCAAACCATGCAAGTTGTTGAAATCAGCCCTCCAATTAACATAATCTTAATAATAATGGAATATTATATTAAAAATAACAAAATATTGTTTTATCCTTCTTCCCCTTCTCGTTGATCTTTAAGAGGGTGGAGGAGGAAGAACAAAGAACCCACTGCATCTTCAACTTATATGTAAAAATTAAAAATTACAATATGCTTTGAGAGCTCATCATTAAGAATGAGAGAGAGGTAGGAAGAAGTTGAACCAAAAATGAATTTTTAGTGAAGAACTAAGAGATTGTGTTTAAAGACGAAGGCTGAGTTGGTGGTGATGATAATGGGACTTGAATGAAATATAATTTTTGAACAATGAGCTTTTTATGAGAATAAAGCTGAATTAGAGTGAAGAACTTCTTTAGGATTGGATTTTGAAAAGGGAGGTTATGAAGGTTTCACAGTGTTCATGATGAGGAATTAACAATTGAATCATGGACATGTAAATGAGCAACCACATGTAGGAACAGCATGCATACAGTGTACATCACAACATAACAGGCCAATTTCCACAAAGAAATGGTTGCCTGCAGGTAATAGGAAGAAAACCACTAAAGCCTAAAGGAGTCTAGGTTGCAAATCAAAGCATTCTAAGACCTTGTTGGACGGTGATGATTAGTTTTTTCTTGTCCATCTGACTAGGTTGTTTATGAAAAAATGTAATTTCAGAAACAATGCTGTCATAAACTTACATAACAATGATTTAATGAACATAGAAGGGATAGTTCCGTAATTTGCATTCATACTCCTTACACAACACAGATGTGCTAGATGACAGCATGTATTCAATTGCATTTACATATTTTGTGTCCACGAGCGTTTTGTGTGGGTCGACAAGCATGCACACCTGAATAGCAATATGGGACATCCACAAACTCTACTACATAAACGAAATAAGAACATGTTCAGAGTCCTTTGACAAAATTACATGTATTGGCTAAAAAATCTTATTTCTTTTCAATTGAAAATAGAGACATCGATCTTCCAAATGAAAGTGTCAAAGAGGCTAATAGACCACACTAGCAACACGGGGCTAATAAAGGTACCTTCTCTGTGTGCATCCCATTGTATAAATTTGAGTTTGCAATCTGTCAACTTGGCTTTGCCTGTCAAAAGCTATTTATTTTTAACAGCTGCCATTGATAAATCAAAAACTAGTGCACATTGAATAACTACTGGCATTGATAAAAACATACCTGTTTTCCAACGGTATATATGGAATCCATGCCATTTTCATTGCCTTCATAGGCATAATATCCTCCTTTTCCCTTTGTGTTGATTTAATACCGATTTTATCAGAAGGTGGAAAAGGAGAAACCACCTACTCAAATAAAGCAAGAAAATAGATGTGATTTTTACAGTAAATGAATGGAAGCATTAAGCCCTGAACTTCAACAATAGTACAAACTCTACCCCAATATGGGCAAGCATAAAATTGGAACATCAAGAATTGACACATTACAAAGCAAGGCTCCTAGAAGCACTACGAACATCATGAGGTAAAAGTAGAATCATATGCCACAGATGAAGATTGCAACATGAAACAAAAGATTGTATGGAAGTAGTTACACAATAAACCTATTAAAAACATGGGGTTTCCCAATATTCATCCTTCCTTAAATCTTCTGTATTTTGATATTAGTTCCTTAAACATGAGTATTTGCTTGTAAGTCCCATGTCTTGAACCTTAATAGTCCCTTAAATGTGAATATTTGCTTGTAGGTCCCTCAAATACATGTCTTAAACCTAAATATGATAAAAAAAAGTGACAGTCTGAGATCCCACAAGTTTTTCCATCCATTTAAGAACACATATGAGGCTTATGTGTCGTTATCCCCAACAGTAGACTAGTCCGGTATATCTTTAACTAGAGCAAAAATGAAATTGTCTTAAGTTTTTTGATAGAATAGAGACAGAAATGACTATTAAAGTTTAGTATATGTATTTAGGGAACTTATAAGCAAATACACATATTTAAGGGACAAATATCAAAATATGCATTATACGCATGATTTAAATGATGGATAGGTGAAAACCCCTAAAAACATTTGGAGATCATGTATAACATTACAGAAAATAGGTAAATTGTTAGATATTAATTAAAGAAAGATTAATACGAAGAAGTGCACTAGGTGTTCAACAAATACGAAGAAGTGGACCAGGTGTTCAACAAAATATGTGTGCATTGCATAACAGTTCAAAGCAAACTTTCATCCCTTAGTTCCCTAGGGATTTCTAGTTAACCAAACTGTTTCCCTGGAATTTTCCCAATGTTCGCTACGCCTTTCCCGCATGATTAACACATTTTCCCAGTGACTGCCATACATGGCCCCATAGCTTCACAAAAGCGACATCATATTGAGTGTAGAGACTCAAGAAGCCCAATAACCACAGGTCAAACGTGCCTCACCTTCCAATGGGAACACATACATCAATGAAACCTCATGTTTTTAGTGCCCGTTAACATTGCAAATGTCACATCCTGAAAATATGAAGATAACAATAAAAAGATATGGGGATACTTTTTCATAATTTTAAGGCAAATGTTGCCTTGGGTACCAAATGGACGTATAGGTAATAGCCTTACTAGTTTTAGATCGACATTTTCCCTTCAAATTGGTAAACATTATAGATTAAAGTTTTAAGTTATGGTGTATAATTCACAAGTAATAAAGTATGATGGCGCTCAACATGTCTTTTTTTTTGTTTTTTTTTTGTTTTTTGGAGGGGCTACCGTGTGGTGGCATACTGATGCGGACGCACCCTACGAGGCGGGCACGGGTCCAAGCGGGTCCGAAGGCGGATGGGTCACTTACTATCGGAGGCGTCGAAGGGCGGATTAGTCTTTTTCTTATGATATTTTATTCCTAGGTTTTCTCTATTTATATCTAGGGTTAGCCGTCATGAGGGTTATGCTTATTGTGTGAAAAACATCGTAAGTGTCTTTTGTGAGGGTTTTAGACTTTGATCCGTTCATCAAAGTTAGGAGAGCGAGTTCCTCTCGAAAGGGCTCAAGTTATCTTGCTTTTAGTAGTTGTTCCTCTTCAAAAATCCAATAAAAATCCCATCTTTTCCAATTTTTAACCCTTTTCTTCGCTGATTTTCCATTGATACGATCCAAATCGTATCAAATTGGTATCAGAGCAATAGATCCAATGGCGGAAGGCACCCGATTCAAGACGGAGATGGAGGCGCTGCGAAAAGAGATCCGGGAAGAGGTTAGTAAAAAGGTGGGGGCTTTGGAGGTCACGGTCGAGATGCTTTCAAATTCCCAAAAGGAGATGGAGGTTCGCTTGATGAAGAAGCACGAGGAGTCGGACGCCACTCAAGTTCAGATCTTGAAAATTCTTCAAAAACTTGAAGGGAAAGGGAAGCAAGTGGAGATCGGAGGGGAAGAATCCGCGGCGGAGAATCATCTTACTAAGGTGGGGGATCCAAAGTTGATGGCGAATACATCCGGGGCACCTCCGGGAACCATAATCACGAAGGAGAGGGAAGATCTAGGGTTCCGGGAGGAGTCGTGGGTGGAGGACGTGCAACGAGAGCGGCGGCGACGCGAAGGAGACCCCCTAGGGTTTCTTGCGGAGGCAAGGGGACGCGGCGGACAAGACGGAGGCTTCCCGGAGGATGGGGAGAGCGGCGGCTGGAGGGGGAACCCTAATCCCCCCGCGCGGCCCGCTAGGACCCCGCGAGGGCTCGGGGGGCCTCACGGCCCACACCCGAGCCCGCGCGGGGGCCCGGGACAGCTGGGCGGGCTCGCGCGAAGCCCAGGAGGGGTCGCACGGCCCGCCTGGGCCACGCCTGGGCCTCGCCGAGTCCCAGGGAGGCCACACGGCTTTCCCTGGGGCCGGTTGGGCCCCGGCGAGTGATATTGGGGCCCGGGGGGGCCCAGTAAACCCCTCGGGTCAGTTTTTCGGCCCCCCGAGCACCGATCAGGGCCCCGCAAGAGGCTATCGCGGGATTTTTGGAGCTACAGAGGAGGAGCGTCAGAGGTGGCCCATGGAGGAATATGCAGAAAATTTTGGGGGCCCGCGGGGGTTTCCCGAGGAGACATACGGCAGGGGCAGGACCGAGTACGGAGGCCACGGAGCTCAGGGAGGAGGACACCCGACCATGCACCCAGACAGGAGGATGGAGAAGTTGAAGATGCCCATTTTTGAGGGGGCCGACCCCGACGGGTGGATATTGCGGGCGGAGCGGTATTTTCAGGTGATGCGGATCTCAGAACGGGAAGTATTGGAGAACATCATCTGCTATCTGGAGGGACAGGCGCTGAGTTGGTACCGCTGGAGGATGTCCCGAGCCCCTTTTCGGACGTGGGAGGAGTTGTCCGCGTTCCTCCTTGACCGCTTCCAGGCCAAACCGGGGGCGAATTTCTATGAGCAGTTGCTGGGACTACGGCAGGAGGGAACGGTGTTGGACTTCCTGGGGAAGTTCGAGGTGCTGGCAGGCAGGTTGAAGGGGGTATCGGAAGACGTATTCTTGGGGGCATTTATGCGAGGGCTGAAGCCCTCGATACGAGCCGAGCTGTGGATGCAGAGTCCCAGGGACCTGGAGCATGTGATCCGGCTGGCATTGCGGGCAGAGGAGAAGCAGGCGGAGGAGCGGAGGATCAGAGGGACTTGGGGGGCACCACAGCAGAGGGTCCCACCGACATCAGCCGCCGTCCCGAGACTACCACCGGCCGCTTCGGCCGGAGCGGGGGAGAAGACCGGAGCAGCGCGTCCTGCGGGACAAGGGCGGAGGATGACCGAGGCTGAGGTGCGGGACAGGAGGGCCAGGGGGTTGTGCTTCCGTTGCGACGAGAAGTTCACCCCGGGCCATCGGTGTGCGAGCCGGTTGCTGCAGATCACTATCGAGCCGGACGAGGAGGAGTACATCGACCCAGAGGAGGCCGAGGAGGAGGTCGTCCCCGTAGAGCAGCCGGTGGAGCTGGAGCAGGCGCAGGTGTCCCTCAACTCCGTGATGGGGTTCACACAGAACTCCACCATGAAGTTGGTGGGACAGGTCGGAGAGACAGCAGTGACGGTTTTGATTGATAGTGGGGCCACCCACAATTTTGTATCCCTGCGAGTGGTGGAGCTGCTGGGGTTGCAGATGTCCGGTGGGAGATTCACCGTACAGTTGGGGGATGGACGGTGCGAGGAGAGTACGGGGCTATGCCGAGGCCTATGCTTAGTCATTCAGGGGGTGCAGATCGTTCAGGATTTTTTACCGTTCGAGTTGGGGAAGGTCGAATTCATCTTGGGAGTCCAGTGGTTGAAGACATTGGGGACAACGATGACCAACTGGAAACGGTTGAGGATGGAGTTCAAGGATGGCGAGCGGACGGTGGTGCTTCAGGGAGACCCGAGCTTGTGCTATGCCATGGTAGCTTTCAGTGCCATGACTCGGGCTATTCGACGGGCAGGGCATGGGTACTTGGTGGAGTTTCAGGGGATGACCACAGAGGCGGAGCCCGAACCCGAGGAGGAGCCACCAGAGGTGCAGTCGGTGTTGGAGCAGTTCGCAGAGGTGTTTGAGATGCCACAGGGGTTACCTCCACCCCGGGACCACGAGCATGCGATCGTACTGAGGGATGGCGCACCCCCCGTCAGTGTTCGGCCTTACCGGTATCCCCACGTGCAGAAGGACGAGATCGAGCGGCAGGTCAGAGAGATGTTGCTAGCAGGAGTGATCCAGCCCAGCGTCAGCCCCTTCTCGAGCCCAGTTTTGTTAGTGAAGAATAAGGACGGGAGCTGGCGTTTTTGTGTGGATTACCGAGCCCTGAATAAGGAAACTGTGCCCGACAAGTTTCCTATTCCGGTGATAGATGAGTTGCTCGACGAGCTGCATGGGGCGAGGGTGTTTTCGAAGGTGGATCTAAAGTCTGGGTATCATCAGATCCGGATGCGAGCAGAGGACATCCCGAAGACGGCGTTCCGTACACACGAGGGCCACTACGAGTTCTTGGTGATGCCGTTTGGATTGACAAACGCCCCGTCTACGTTTCAGGCTTTGATGAACAAGGTGTTCCGCCCTTACCTACGGCGGTTCATCCTTGTGTTCTTTGACGACATCTTGGTCTATAGCCGCACATTGGAGGAGCACACGGGGCATCTGGAGGTGGTTTTCAGGGAGTTGCAGGGGCACCAGTTATTCGCCAACCGGAAGAAGTGCTCGTTCGGGAGGAGTCAGATCGAGTACTTGGGGCACATTGTCTCAGGCGACGGGGGGGTAGCAGCAGACCGGGCAAAGATTGTGGCGATGTTAGAGTGGCCTCTACCACAGACACTGAGGGCATTGCGAGGTTTCTTGGGATTGACGGGGTATTACCGCAAGTTTGTGAAGGGATACAGCACCATTGCCTGGCCACTGACGGAGCAGCTGAAGAAGGACAGTTTTCGGTGGGGGAAGAGGCGACTAAGGCTTTCGAAGCCTTGAAGACGGCGATGTCGACGGCGCCGGTCCTTGCTCTACCAGATTTTAGCCAGCCATTCGTAGTGGAGACGGATGCTTCGGGATATGGTCTTGGGGCGGTGCTGATGCAGGAGGGGCGGCCGGTGGCGTACTTCAGCCAGGTGTTGACCACGAGGGAGAGGCTGAAGTCGGTTTATGAGAGGGAGTTAATGGCTATAGTCTTCTCCATTCAGAAATGGCGACCATATCTGCTGGGACGAACTTTTGTGGTGCGGACAGATCAGCGGGCATTGAAGTATCTGTTAGAGCAGAGGTTGGTGGCAGAGGAGCACCAAAAGTTACTGTCGAAGCTGGTGGGATTTCGGTTCGATATTGAGTACCGACCGGGGCTGGAAAATAAGGCGGCGGATGCATTGTCTCGGCGGGATGAGGGGAGCCAGCTGCAGGCGATGTCGATACCCGAGTGGAGAGGATTGGACCAGTTGACACAGGAGGCAGAGGCAGACCCAGAGCTGCAGCAGATCAGGGAGAGCTTACAGGTGGGAGGTGACGGGGTGCCAGGCTACACGCTAGAGGGGGGAAGGTTACTCTACCAGGGGAGGTTGGTGATTCCGCGGGGGTCTGCATCGATTCCGACTCTTTTTCAGGAGTTCCATGGGTCGGCAATCGGAGGGCACTCAGGCGTGCAACAGACGTATATGCGGATGGCTCGGGAAGTATACTGGATGGGAATGCGGAAGGACATCGCGCGATTGGTGGCTGCTTGTGACGTCTGCCAACGTCACAAGTACATGGCGATGGCCCCAGCAGGACTGCTACAGCCGTTGGCATTGCCCGATCAGGTGTGGGAGGAGGTGTCCATGGACTTCATAGACGGTTTGCCGCGTTCGGAGGGGTTCACCGTGATCTTGGTGGTGGTTGACCGGCTGAGCAAGTATGCTCACTTCATTCCCTTGAAGCATCCCTACACAGCGGTCTCGGTGGCGGGGGTTTTCGTGCGGGAGGTGGTGCGGCTGCACGGGTTTCCGAAGTCTATAGTGTCCGACCGGGACAAGGTTTTCACCAGTCACTTCTGGGAGGAGTTGTTTCGAGTTCAGGGGACAGTGCTGAAGCGGAGCACCGCCTACCATCCGCAGACGGACGGTCAGACCGAGGTGGTCAACAGGAGTGTCGAGACCTACCTCAGATGTTTTGTTTCGGAGACACCCCGACAGTGGGCCAGATGGTTGACGTGGGCGGAGTATTGGTACAATACCTCCTTCCACTCGGCGGCAGGGACGACACCTTTCCGGATATTGTACGGACGAGACCCTCCTTCTTTGGTTTACTATGGGCACCGAGCGACACCGGTGTCACAGGTGGAGGAGCAGATGGAGGAGAGGGATAGGATGCTGGAGGAGCTGCGGAGGCACCTGACACGAGCACAGCAGGTGATGAAGGCCAAGGCAGACGGACATCGGCGAGATGTGACTTTTCAGGTAGGGGACAGGGTCTACCTGAAGCTTCGACCTTACAGGCAGCGGTCTTTGGCCCACAGGAGGAACGAGAAGCTTGCGGCCCGTTACTATGGGCCTTTTGAGGTGGAGACTCGGATTGGAGAGGTGGCTTACAGGTTGAAGCTGCCGTCAGGGACAGCGATACATCCGGTGTTTCATGTTTCCCAGTTGCGACGGGCGATTGGCGAGCATGCTACTTCCTCCACACTTCCTCCTACGCTCACAGATGATATGGAAGTGATGCTCGAGCCAGTGGATGTCCGGGCGGTGCGGAGAGGTCCGGGGCGGCGTCGGGAGGTCCTCATCTACTGGCAGGGGCTACCAGAGTGCGATGCAACATGGGAGCAGTATGAGGCGATACAGGAGCAGTACCCTGATTTCCACCTTGAGGACAAGGTGGCTCTTTTAGGGGCGGGTATTGATGCGGACGCACCCTACGAGGCGGGCACGGGTCCAAGCGGGTCCGAAGGCGGATGGGTCACTTACTATCGGAGGCGTCGAAGGGCGGATTAGTCTTTTTCTTATGATATTTTATTCCTAGGTTTTCTCTATTTATATCTAGGGTTAGCCGTCATGAGGGTTATGCTTATTGTGTGAAAAACATCGTAAGTGTCTTTTGTGAGGGTTTTAGACTTTGATCCGTTCATCAAAGTTAGGAGAGCGAGTTCCTCTCGAAAGGGCTCAAGTTATCTTGCTTTTAGTAGTTGTTCCTTTTCAAAAATCCAATAAAAATCCCATCTTTTCCAATTTTTAACTCTTTTCTTCGCTGATTTTCCATTGATACGATCCAAATCGTATCACATACACACGTGTACCTTTAAGCCATGTCGTGTATTGCAAGTGTCAAATGCACTGTTTAGAACACATTACTGCTAATTTATGTGCACTTGTTGTATGTTGGTGTACTGGACCATCGTGTCTATGTCAGCATAATTGTTCAACCTAGCCGATGACAGAACTTTCGATGCTCGTAAGAAGCAAAATTGCAAATGCATCTACAAGACTACAATCAACAAACCATTGGCGTTAGAGGCATGAAAATGTTGCAAGATCACTGCCAAAAAAATAGGTACCAAATAGACTCGTTATTTGGTGAATCATGCAACAGCAATTTCTATAACTGAACATGACATGTTAGATGCATTCAAGGGTTGCGTGCCTTCCTGCCTACTAAATATATTGAAATGAACATTTGATAAGCCGCAAATTTAACACTTGAACCCAGTGGTAGAGTGGATAAGAGCAAACTGAACTTACTGCCACCACAATGGGAACAAATGTAAGTTTATCTTCACCATTTACTTTCAACATCTGAGCTGTAATTTAAAAAAAAAACAAGTTAAAATGTAGAATGATATATGTTGCCGTGAAGAAAATTATACCTTGTAAATGTAATAAAAATATAGCTCAAGCATCGGCGTATGTGTCATTCGAGTAATAAAGAATAGCAATTATATGGAAGTAGGAACAGACAGCAAGCTACTCACCTTCAGTGCAGCAAAACAAGTAGACCTTCTGTCCATAAAGCACCCCGCCCTCCTCCATGTTAGGAATAAACTCTCTTGTATAATTCCAAGGGCAATAGCCCGATATATATAGAGTACAGGGAAAGGTAAATAAGCACAAAAGACCCTATACAAAGGGACATATATATCTAACACCCCCACTCAAACTCATGGTGGATCAACAACACTGAGTTTGGAAAGGTAAAAACCGTGTTGTGCTCTGGTCTGGGCCTTTGTGAAGAAATCTGCGAGCTGATACTCAGAAGGCACATACTGTAGAGCAATAACCTCATCCCGTACCTGTGAACGCGTAAAAGAGGCGTCGACACCAATGTGCTTGGTGAGCTCATGCTTCACCGGGTCACGAGCAATACTGATGGCACCTGTACTGTCAGACAACAAAGGAGTAGGTGTGGATATAGACACGCCAAAATCCGCAAGTAACCAACGTAGCCAAATAATCTCTGCTGTCAACAAGGCCATAGCACGCAACTCAGCCTCTGCACTCGATCGAGAAACCGCCTGCTGCTTCTTGGTCTTCCAAGTGATGAGAGAACCACCCAGGAAGACGCAATAGGCAGATAGAGACCGACGATCAGAAGGATCACTGGCCCAAGTCGCATCAGAGTAAGCATGGAGCTGTAAAGGGCCAGAGCCTGGAAAGAATAAACGACGGTGGCTGGTCCCGCGCAGATAACGCAGGACACGAAGAAGGTGGCTGTAGTGAAGCTGAGTAGGTGCAGAAACAAACTGGCTCAGGATGTGCACGGAATATGAAATATCCGGCCGAGTGATCCCAAGATAGATCAGACTGCCAACAAGATGTCGATAACGAGTGGGATCCGGAAGAGGCTCACCGTCAGTAGAGCAAAGATGGACATTCAGCTCCATCGGTGTATCAGCGGTACGCTGATCAACAAGAGAAGCCCGATCAAGAAGATCCTGAATATACTTCTCCTGAGAGAGATAGTAGCCATCAGGTGTGGAGGAAAACTCAATCCCCAGAAAGTAACGAAGAGGGCCAAGATCCGTCATAAGAAACTGCTCGCTCAGCCGTGCTTTCACAAAAGCAATAAACTGGGGATCATCCCCAGTGATAATCATATCATCCACATACAAAAGGAGAAGCGTCCGACCACGAGATGAAGTATGAACAAAGAGAGCAGGATCATGATCACTCGCAATAAAACCAGCAGCAGTGACGACAGAAGAAAACCGCTGAAACCAAGCACGGGGAGCCTACCGAAGACCATATAGAGATCGACGAAGGCGATAAACCATGCCCTCGGGGACAGAATAACCAGGTGGTGGTCACATATAAACCTCCTCATCAAGAACGCCATTTAGAAAAGCATTCTTGACATCAAGCTGGAAATAGTCCATGAACGAACAGCAGCAACAGCAATAAGACTGCGAACAGTAGTCATATGTGCAACAGGGGCAAATGTCTCCTCAAAATCTATCCCATGATCCTGCTGAAAACCGCGTGCTACAAGACGAGCCTTGTAGCGCTCCAGAGTACCATTAGATCTGGTCTTGACCTTGTAAACCCACTTGCATGTGATAGGACGAACACGGGCAGGCAGGGGTACAAGATCCCACGTACCAGTACGCTCAAGCGCAGCAATCTCCTCTGCCATAGCATGCTGCCACTCCTGGTGAGCAGCGGCATCTCGATAAGAGCTCGGCTCGGTAAGAATAGCACCCAGAGAAGTAAACCGACCAGGAGGGCGTAGTGACTCACGATCACGAAGGTGGTAATGAGGAGGGTCACTGGAGGAAGAGGGCAACTCAGGAGGGTCACTGGTGATGGAGGGCATCTCATGGGAAGGTACTGCAGGAGAATCCTCGACTCGCTGACGACGAGTGTAGTGAAGAGGAAAGGGAGAAACATGTCCTGGGGTAGGGGCAGAGGTGATCGGAGGCGCTGGTGGTGGAGGCGAGGGCACAGGTGATGGAGGTATGGGTGGCGGAATTGTGGATATTGGACTATCAGGAAAAGTAAGAAACAAAAGAGGCTCAACAATCGAAGCCGAACTGGAAGATGAAGAAGGATGAGGGAAGAAGGGACGAGACTCATCAAAGGTCACATCACGAGAAATCCGCATCCGTCGAGCTACAGGATCCCAACACCGATATCCCTTGTGCACAACACTATATCCAAGAAAAACACACTCGGCAGACTGGGCTGTCAACTTGGTGCGCTCACGAGGGGCCAACAAGACATAGCAGACACAACCAAAAAGACGAAGCTCAGGATAGGACGGCAGATCTGGAGGTGGTGTAGGAAGGCGCTCAAGTGGAATCGCACCCTGAAGAGGAGAAGATGGCTGCATGTTGCTGAGATATGTAGCAGTAGATACAGCCTCAGCCCAAAACTGAGGGGGAACAGAGGAAGCAATCATAAGGGTACGAGCAGTCTCAAGTAAATGACGATGCTTGCGCTCAGCAACGCCATTCTGGGCATGAGCACCAGGACAGGAAAACTGTGAGAGAGTGCCCTGGGTATCAAGAAAGGCACGAAGGTGCCGAGATAAGTATTCTCCAGCAGAGTCAGCACGAAGAACCCGAATGGGAGTGCTATACTGTGTAAGGATCATGGTAGCAAAAGATTTATAGATAGACAAAACCTCAGTACGAGAGGACATAAAGTATATCCAAGTATAGCGAGAAAAATCATCTATAAATATAATATAGTAGCGATGACCCCCTTAGGCCGGACCACATACATCTGAGTGAACAAGATCAAAGGGACTCTGAGAAACAGACTCACTAGTAGGATAAGGTAGCTGTAACTGTTTGCCCAGTTTACAGCCCATACAGTCTAAAGACAGATCACCAGAGACAGACCCTAATAAACCTCTACGAACCAAAGAAGAAAGACGCGAACCACAGAGATGGCCTAAGCGATGATGCCACTGGGCAAACGAACCGGTAGAAGATGCAGCAGAGGCGGAGGCAATAGTCTCGATGGGAGGACTGGCAGAGGCAGCGGAAGGAAGATGAAGCCAGTCAAGCTCCCAAAGACGTGGAGAATCACACCTGCGGGGGCCAGAACCAACTAGAGTGCACGTGCGACGATCCTGGATAGAACAAGAGTCAGAATCAAGAATAACACGACAGCCATGATCAGTAAGTTGGCCTGCCGACATAAGCTGCATGGTGAGTTTTGGAACAAGGGACACAGCAGGGACATGAAAAGTGGGACTAGAAAGTGTGCCTAGCCCTGTAACTGAAAGTGGGGTGCCATCTGCAGTGAGAACTGTGACAGAGCGGGAGGGAGTACTAATGGAATGTAGAGTGGTAGGGTCAGGAGTCATATGAAAAGAAGCACCAGAGTCAAGGATCCAAGGAAAGGTACCTGAGGTGGTGGAAGATGGTGTCGCAGTACCTGGAGGCTGACTGACAGAAGAAGCAGAGCCTGATGCCCCAGAAGCAGACATCCGACGAAATAATGTGAGAAGCTCCTGCTCAGTATCAGATGGGGCAGTGCTCCTCTGAGATGTGAAACCCCCAGTGTGAGGCTCCTTCTTCTTCTTGACAGCAGCCTGATCCCTCCGCTTCTTGTTACAATGCGCCTCCACATGTCTGTCTCGGTGGCAATAGGTGCAGCGTCTGGTGTCACCTCGCACGGGTGCTGTAGCAGAAAGCAGATCTGGTGTGATGGGAGCAAAAGAGGCAGGAGCACGGGTCACCAAAACAGAAGCAGAAGGTGCCAAAAGACCAGCAGTACGAAGACGAGTCTCCTCAGTACGAATAGCAGTAAGAACCTCCAAGAACGTCACACGTGGGTGACGGGCAAGCAGCTGGGCACGTATCTGCTCGAACTCAGGCCGAAGTCGGGTCAAAAAGTCATAGACCCGACGAAGCTGCAGGTGGGAGTGCTGATGCTGGCAACACTGGCAGATACGACAGATCGCTAGTCCCAAAGAGTCGAGCTGACGCCAGATAGAAGATATCTGTGCATAGAACTCATCGACCGTGGCATCACCCTGCTGAAGAGACTGCTCCTGTCTGACGACAGCAAGGTAGAGGGAGTCACCGGTAGGCTCATAGTGAGAGCGAAGATGATCCCACATCAGCTGAGACGTCGCCAAACTCACAATGTCGCCAGTCAGGGACACATCAATGCTAGCAACGAGGATGTTGGCGGCACGAGCATCGTCATCACACCACCGCCGATAAAGAACATCCTGAGAGGAATAAGCAGCAACAGCAGTCGCATAGGCATCGGTTGCCGCCTTCTTGGCGGTGTCATCAGCAGTGGGCGGGAGTGGTGTCTCGCTGGGAAAAACCGGTCGTGGTGGGCAAGGACGATCGCCGGTGAGAAGGTCCCAAAGACGCTGACCGCGCATATGGAGACGAATGTGCGGTATCCACTCCTTATAATTAAGGCCATCAAAAATCAACGAACACCGAGGGATAGCAACATGATGATGAAGAAGAGGTAAATCCGTAGGAAACGCCATATGAAGGGATCAGATTGTGGAAGCCGGCCGACAGCAGTGGGCACGCTGCGGGAGTCGCGAGGTGCGAGGTGCGAGCGGATCTCGGTAGGCGCTGCGAGCTGCGAGTGGATCGCCCGCCTGGCACAGAGGGGAGGCAGGTGATCTTGCAGGCGCTGCGAGCGGATCTCGGCAGCGTGGGGGGAGGCGGGTCTCGGGGTCTTGATCAGGGGGGAGGCGGGTCTCGGCAGGGGGCAGGCGGGTCTCGGCCTGATCTCGATCGGCGGGCGGATCTCGATCGAGTGCAGACTCGATCTCCGCAGACGCTGATCTTCTAGCAGGCGGGGGAGATTGCTAGCAGGCGTGGCAGGCGGGCGATCTCCGTCGAGGAAGGCGGGCGGATCTCCGTCGAGGAAGTCGAGGAAGTCGAAGAGAAGGCGGGCGATCTCCGTCGAAGTCGAAGAGAAGGCGGGCGATCTCCGTCGAGGAACTTCTAGCAGGCGGGGGAACTTCTAGCAGGCGGGCGATCTCCGTCGAGGAAGGCGGGCGGATCTCCGTCGAGGAAGTCGAGGAAGTCGAAGAGACCTTGCAGGCGGATCGACGCAGACTTGCAAGCGGGCGGCGTAGTCGAGGAAGGCGGGCGATCTCCCACAGACGGCGCCAAGCGGATCTAGATCCGTGCGCGCAGCGGCGGCGCGCAGGCAGCCGGATCGGCGCGACTAGGGTTTAGGCTTTTGGATTTTGCGGGAGAGAGAAAAAGACGGCTAGGGTTTAGGTTAAATCCGGCTCTGATACCATGTTAGGAATAAACTCTCTTGTATAATTCCAAGGGCAATAGCCCGATATATATAGAGTACAGGGAAAGGTAAATAAGCACAAAAGACCCTATACAAAGGGACATATATATCTAACACTCCAAAGTTTGCTGTTCACCAATCAATGATGCTCCTCAATATCAATGAAAAGCAAGTTTTAAATATTTCTAAATCTTACCTCCAAATTTGAAAAATTCCAATTGAACTCGCGAAGTTTATCGATGTTGCTCCACTGTCACATGTAATGTAGCATGGTTCACATGAGTACACATTCCAAATTGACAATTGGCCGATGTAAAAATAATTAGGGAGTATCAACAAATACAGACCTCGGTTCCAACAGGAAAGGCAGCTTGTCACAAATCTTCCTGAAAATTAAAAATTATCAATGCAAAATTTACAATTCAAGAACTAAATATAGAAAAGGAAATCAGTCCTCAATCAAGATTACTTAGGAAGGTGCTCACAGAATCAAGAAGGAAATACATCGCATGTTATGAATAAGACAACATCGATAACTCAAAAATTCACCGAATGGTTACAAGATCAATATTGCTTTGTTGACCGGGGGAAAGCAACCAGGAATTACAAACATCATCTTATGATCCAAAATTAAAATATAAAATTAAAAACAATCTAATTAAATCGCGGGAAACGCAGACATGGTCGAAAAGATACTTGTAAGCATCCCGAGCCACGTTCAGAACCCTAAGTTGTAGAAGTGGAGTAGACAAAATCTAGACTAGATCATCTTTAATCAAATATTAATAAATACTCACAAGTAAATTGGACCGCAAAGGACCTCGAAATCAAAGAAGAATCAAGACATAATAACAAAGCAAACAACACCGAATCTCAGAAAAAGAAGGCAAAGCGGCATGAAAAATTAGATGAAGAATCGAACCAGGTTCCTCTTCTCAGGGAAGTACTCGGGCTCCGCCGTGAGGGAAAATTTGATGACCTCTATGGTAACCTCTACAATAACCTTCCAATCGAGAGGCAACACGTGGCACTTAATTTGTTTTTTCTTTTTCCTTCTTCAAAACTGGTTAGGGGCGGAAATGTAAATTCACACCAATAAATAACACTGTTAAATAACCTCTCCTATTTGATTTGGTCAAAAAATAACATCGGCATCTTCTTTTATTCTCCCAACCCACGCTCGCGCAGAGCTCCTCCGGCGACGAAGATCTCCTCCGGCCACGTGTCTCCGCCCGTATTCTTTTTTCCGGGCAACCCGCGCTCGCGCCGACCTTCTCCAGCTACGAAGATCTCCTCCGGCAACGAAGATCCGCCTCTTTCGCGTCGGCAGCATAAGGAAGGTCACCATCATCTCCGTCCTCCCGACGTCCACCAGCACCGAGAGGCTCGAGATCTTCGACGACGGGCGGCACGTCCTCAGCTTCAGCGTCATGGGTGGGGAGCACAGGCTCAGGAACTCATTTTGTTGGTCCTGATGTGCAACTCAGTTGTTGATTACTGAACTAAATAATTCATATAGTCTGGAGGAAATTGCATTGATGGAGTCAAAGCAATTAGAGATCATAATCATAAATTAACTCGTATTCGATTCCATATAGTCTGGAGGAAATGGCCGTATTCGATTTCATTATTTACTGAACTGAATAATTCATATAGTCTGGGTGAAAGCTGTTCCAATGATGAAGAGGATCACCTTCAACGTGACATGCGCTGTGCTATTTGGATTGCCCATCGGGAAAGGGCTAGACGCTCTCTTCGAAGATTTCAAAATGGCTTTAAAAGGGGTGTGGTCTTTGCCTCTCAACTTTCCCCTGACTGTCTTCCATCAGGCTGTGCTGGCTCGTAGCAGGATCCACAAGTACTTTTCAGCACTAATCCATGAGAGAATGAAGATGTTGGCAGTCAGCAATGAAAACAATCCAATGAACAGGTTTCTGAACTTGAGATACATGGATATTGAATGCATTTCCATGTCACATGACAACTGTTTGTCATCTTGACACAATTGAAAAGGAGAAGGCACAAAACAGAACACATATAGTCTGGAGGAAAGATGAGCCTCATTTGTTGTCTCCAACCTTCTGATCATGCCAAAACGCAATCGCCGGAGGTGAGAGGCGGCGGCGGTTCGTCGCCGGAGGTGAGGTGCAGTGGCGGTTTTCGGCGTCGAGCGCTGGGAGAAATAAGACGACGTCGGTTCGTCGTCGGAGGAGAGGACGTGCGGCGGATCTCACCGTCGTTTGGAGAAAAAAGATTACACAGTTAATGAATACGTGATTATTTCGGCTTTAGGAGGTTATTTAATTTTTTTGAATTTACCTTTCTGCCTCTTAACCCAGTTTTGAAAAAAGTAAAAGAGAAAACTAAAATTAATTTATTTGTGACACGTGTCACCAGTCTATTGGAAGGTTATAGGAGGGGTTACATCAGGGGTCATCAAATAATTTCTCCTCCGCCTTGGCTTTCTGCCGCTTCCTTCTGTTCGATTTCTTAGGGATCTCGCCATCCCCCCTTCTAGACGTTTCGGCCTTCGACGCCGGTGACTTCTTCGGCCTCCTCATTTAGAACCAGTTCTCCTAAAATTAGGGCTAGCGTTAGGTTTTGGAGGGAGGCGGAGATGAAAAAACAGGACGACGCTGGCGGTTCGTTCAGCAATAGACAGAGGGGAGGAGGAAGAGAGAGATTTATGGGTCTATTTATAGGTTGTGGTAGAAAGCAGGGTTTATGGAGGCGGGCCCGGGTTGGGTCTTTCGTGCGTTGGACTGTTTGAACGCGATCTGGGCCGTTGGATTTATGGATCTATTTCGAGCTGAGATCCCGTGATCGGATTCTCTCAGCCGCCCGATCCTGATCGCGTGGATTGGAGATTGGAGGTCGAGGACCCACGCGAGACTACCGTCATGCCATGCCACCGCTCCGTACTAACCTATTTCATGCGTCTTATGAAGAGGGTTTAAGGTAATGAGACGGGGGATTGAGAAATTTTGAAAAAGAAAAAGAAAATGGGAAAAAGAAAACCAACAAGAAAACCAAAAACTAATACTTTCCTTCATTCTCTCACTCTCTCCCCTCTCCCTACCACCAGGCCGAACCACCCTCTTCCCCTTTCTCCCCTTTGCACCCCCTCTCCCACCACCAAGTACTCCTCCCTTTACTCCCTTCCACCACCAAGATCACCGACACCCTTCTCCTTGCCTTTCAAACCAAATTTTACCTCCATCTATTAGCAAAAACCAACCATTTTGCTCAACATTTTTGGAGTTTGGAAGTTGAAGATGGGGGGGCTTTGGAGGAGTAGAGAGTGGCATCCCTATTTTGCACTATACTGGTATTCTACTGAACACTACGATCATACGTGGACACGAAATAAGCGTAGATATCGATGTATGTGACTTGGTGTAAGGGAAATTAGGTCGTAATACGTGGCTAAGGGAAGAGAATGCGAAATGTGAATGCGGGAGAAGTGCAAAAGGCGTCGTGGGTGCAAAACAACAGGAATGTGTTAGACGTGTGTGTGTGGTGCATGTATGCATGTGTAGGCATGCATGGTATGTGTAGAGATGCCATGCAAGTATGAAAGGGGTTAGGGGTCAATGGCAACCCCCGTAAATTTTTAGAAAGGCGAGGGGCAAAACGGTCATCTGGACTAAAGCTGTTGTGCGTACATCCTAAAGTGGTGTGTACATAAAGTAATGGCACACTTGTAATTAGTGGGAAGTTAAGAGGGTATTTTAGTCATTTAAAATGATGCATGCTTATCTTAAAGATTAGGATAAGGAGGAGATTTTTCATGGGAAGTTTCTACCCATTTCTAAACTTCTCTCTTCTTTTCTTTTCTTTTCTTCCCTTATCCTTATCTCCACCCTCCCAACCTCCCCCTTCTCTTCCAATTTCGTACTCCCCTCTCCCCCTTCTATGTTGACCAAAAAAATGAAGAAGAAGAAAAAGAAGAAGAGGAAGAGGAAGAGGAAGAGGAGAGGAGAAGAAAGAATTCTCTTGAGGTAGGAATTCAACTTGGCTTTGGAAATTATTTAGGGTTTCTTCCATCATGTTTTACCACTATGAAGTAGTGGAAATAAAATTAGGGTGCCATGTTTCAATTTTCATGCAAAGCCCCTTGAAATTCCAAGCAAAACCATTCTTTTGAAATTCAGAAATACTGATGTTGGTTGTTGTTGCATTCACAGTTACTGTAGCTCGAATTAGGATTCAAAAAAATATGAGCTTGTAGATCTTGAAGTTCTACCCAAAATCATATAAATTTTGATATATATTCAATTCGGAAATTAGGAGAAATAAATCCATCTTTACAGCATGTCTGTTTGATTTTCAGTGTTGACACAGTTTAGTAAAATTGTCCTAAACAGCTGCACACATCATGGAATTTTATGATCTTGGTCTTGTTGAAAATCTAACAAGGTTTTCTAAAAATTCATCAGAGTGCTTATACGTCGAATTTCTGCCTCTAACATGCCCAAAATTGGCTTTCAATACAGGCTCTGAAATCTGTCTGAAAAACAGATTTGACACACTTTACCAAATAATTCACCATAAATCACACACTTAATATTTTGGCATGAAAATTTATCTGTGAATCCATAACTATCATATCTACAAGTTTCATTCAGTAAGTGTTTCTAAATTCTGTATATAAATGGATGATATCAGTCACTCTTTATGACAGCATATGCATTTCCTGCCAGCTGAAGCTTTTGAATGGTGACATGAATTGTGTAATAGTGCCAATTATACTTCTATTCTCCATGATTGTTGTTAATACCTAAAAGGAAGTTTGATTGGTGTGATATACTATTAAATTGCTAGTGTGATCGATATGTGAAACATGATGCATATCATGTGTTCGATGAAATGCCTCAATGAAAACAATATCCGATAATTTGAGTAACGCGCATGTGTTGGTATTGGCCTTGAGCCACATTGATAATTGGTGAAGTTAGTGGCTAGAATGGCATGGATACATTGTAATTATGAATGGATAATGTGTTGTGATAGTGGGCATGTCACGTGAGTGCATGACCCTACGTTTAATGATGGACAGTTGAGATGATATGTGCATACACATGCCATCATGACCCCTAACGTGTCACTAATGATGTTAACTTATAAAATTGAATGAGTCTCAGTCCTCTCTAATGAGGGTGAGTTAGCAAAACCCGGGTTTAGGTGGAATTTGAGTAAGTTGTGAATATGAGGCCTGGACTGAGGAGTTGGGAAAAATGATTGTGTGATGTGTGGAGCTTACACCCACTCGCCTTTACCGGGAGTGGAAGGGATAGTTACACCCACTCGCCTTTACCGGGAGTGGAGGGGTCATACGGAGGTTGGGTTATATGTGGATGCCTCACTCCTGCCAGGGACGGGGGAGGTGAGAGGCCCGGTGTACAGTGCCCGTGTCCACTGCGTCGTGTGCTATATTCAACCCACATTTGGGGTGAAGTCCAGGTCCTGGTATCACACAGTTTACCCAAGTTACAATCAATTCAATTATAAAATGAGCACTTTGCATATTCTTCTTCCGCTGGCAGCACTTCCCTTTTCCCATTGCTTCAATGGTGACACCGTGTTATATCCTGATATTTGTGTTTCTCTTTTTAGTTGTGGTTGTATGATTATTTGTTATTATTACTTGTGCTAACTCTTTCTTGCAGAAATTCGACATTGGACCACAGGTATGATCCTCTTATTTAGCTATTCACTTTTCGCTATATATATGTAGTATTGCATGTCTTGTTCCTTTGCCTTGCCTTGTGGATTGATAACCCTAAAGCGATGTTCAGATCCAAGTTGGTTCCTACTGGGACACGCATTGACGTGCTCCCCCCATTTTTCAGGTAGCAGGGTCAGCTTGGTTGGAGGTGACTTGGAGTTGGGTTTCAGGGGTAGCACTTGGTGTGAGACGTAGCTTGTGTAGTGACATAGTTGTCTTGGAGGTGGAGAGTGATGGTGTATATGTATTGGTGTACTTGGGCTATGTAATTTAATGGAAGTTGTATATATGATATGTTGTTATTGAACTAAGTTATTTGTGGTGTTGTTTTGATATTACTGTGAAGCTTCACTTGTACTATCCCAGCATGTGCGCAGTGGCCTGCTTGTTCAGTTTCTCCTTTCTCTTTCTTTTCCTCTCTCTCATCACCCTCACTCTTCAGGATACTTGAAAAAAAAAAATTAAATGCCGGGTATTCTGGGGAACGGGGCGTGACAGTTTTGGCGGCCCATGCAGGTCACCGCACTGCGATATGCGTAAGGATAGTACATGTAAGGCTTCGGTAGGTAATCGGGAAAATTAGCCCTAAGGTGGATAGTGACCTTAGAGTCTTAAGTGATCCACCCTTAAACACCTAGTTTAAGAAGTCAGGGGATGAACTTCTATTTGTAGATATACGGGTGTATTTATAATTGTGTGAATCCGCGTGTATAAGTGCGTTTGTTGGCTTGAATATTAGAATTATATATATGTTGTAGTATACTTGTAGTCAGTATATGTATTTATATCTGAATGATATGAAAGTTACATGTATCTTGAATGGTTATAGTGGTATATGGATATGTGTGGGCGTTTATACATAGATACATGATACGGGTATATGAGTATGTATGTGTTATACTTGTGTGACTGTGAGGTATAGGTGATAAGTATATGTATATTCGTGGATGTATATTGGTGGGTACATATAAGCTATTGGGGACGTATGAGCTGTACGGGTGTGAGTGAGGATATGTGCGTATGTGATATAAGTGAATATATCTATTGTGTTATAGTTCTGCTCCCATGTGGGGAAAGTACCAATGTGTGTATGTTTGTATGGATAGAGTATTGGAATGTCCATATGATCTTTAGACATATGGGGAAAGGTGCATGCGTGTGAATAGATGTGTGCCTGTATGGGAAAGTGGTGTAGACATATATATTGAGATACTGGTATATATTGTCACAACCCGTTCCCCGGTATACGCATGGAGGCAGGGTACGCGACGAGAACTAAAACGTATCTGCAGGTCCACTACGCGCTGCTGGGAATAGTACATGTATTGTTTCACACCAAACACCAACCACAAAGACAAAGAACCACAGACACGCGAAGGCCAACATAGAGCAACAAAAGAAACAAACCAAACAACTCAACATGGGACAGAAACTGAACCATCAGATCAATTATACAATATCAAGAGTCCAAGTCCATTCTATACATCAATATCATCATCCTAGCAACTATAAGTACAAGGATCTAACCCAACCCAAGAAACCCAAAAGTACAAGCCCTCACCTCACCCCTCGCCACCCCAAACTATATCTACTACTTTGAACACCACCTCCAGCTGCAACCTCTCCTCCAACTCTTACATCCAACTCCAACACCTGAAAAGTCAACGGTGGGGCACGTCACAGCGTGACCCAGTAAGATGTGCCAACTCCCACTAGTATGCTATTATGGAAATGCAACTACTTTACTTACAACCGTGACAATGTACAAAGGAAACATGAAATGAGCTAAAGGAAGCAATCTAAAAGAAGCATGAGCATGGCTTAAAGAATTGCAATGCACAACATAAGAAAAGGCAACTACAATAAACAACGAGCAACATACTGAAACATAAGGCAAGTTATAAGAGCTACAAGTAAAGAAACCACAAGTAGGCAACATTTACCAAGACTACAATAATAATGAAAGTATCAATTAGTGATTTGGACCCTAAGTGGTGGGTAGACCTTCTTGGAACTGGACCTCACCCCCAGGTGGGGTGGAACAGGCAAACTCCCCGAGACACGCTCTTACTAAAGGAGCCCTGTTTTCCCCTTATTTCCCCTTCACATTTTCTCCATTTCTCCTCATTTCTGCCACTCCCCGCCACTCGGGCAAGAACAGGATGGCCACCAACCACCAATCCAGCCCCTCATGTTTTTCCCACAACTTAGTGTCCCCCAATCCCCGTGTCACCCTCCTTTAAGAGGACTCAATCATTTCTTAACATTTCAATTAAAATTAACGTGTAACAAAAGGAATCACATAACAACCACCATTTTCACCTCCTCTCATTCCAACACATATAACTTTTTCAACCACAACATTTGCCCCATAGTTTTCATTTCCAACACATATAATTCTACCACATATATCATGACAAATCATTAGTCCAATAGAAATCAACATGAAACTTAAAGCAAGACAACAACTTGATAGTATGTTGATTTAATTCATAACATGAAAAGAATGGTATATCCATGAATAGAGTTAATCTCTTTGATTGAGACAACATGAGCCCAATAGCATAACAACTAGATAAATCTTGATAGTATATTGATTTAATTTCATGGCATGAAAAGAATGCATAGTCATAAAGAAAGCTAACCTCTTTAACATACTTGGATGAAATTAGAATAACACAGTATACGTAGGGGGTTTCCTTCTTGATATAAAGCAATCCCATAATGAGATACCATCCATGCTACAAACACTACTAATTAGCTATATTATGGAATGAGACAACAAGCATGGCTTGAATAATAATCTTGCATGCACAAATACTAACTTTTATGGCATATCCCAACTTTAACTGCAGATTGTTACAATTCTAATTAGAATTGGGCTTGGTCTTCTAAATGAAAGTTGTAGGTACACAGCTTATGAGTTCAGATATCAATTTTTATGATGTTCCGATGAGTATTCTATTTAATACAGAATTTACGGCAGGGTATACAAGTGCTGGAAAGTAAAACAGAGACTGTCCTGACTTGAGGACCAGATTACTCCTAATTGCTGACAAATTCAGAAAAAATGGAAAACTACAAAGTTGTGGGGCTTGAAGTCTTCTTTCCAACGAGACCAAGAACACACTATTTCGTTAAGAATTGAGGGACTGATCACTGTTTCCGTGGAAGATGTACAGGTCGAGGAAAAACAGGCATGCTGAAATAGATGAAATTTTTTCCCATATTTCTAATCCGAATTAGACAAGGTGTTCAACATGAAAGTTGGAGTTAAGGGTCCCATTCTTCAGTCATAAAATTTTCAGAGCATTCTCAATACTAAATTATGAGATATAAACCAAACAAATAGCATGTAATTCTGTCCCAAATCTCAACGACAACAAGGTAAAGAACTAGTTTCATCAACCAAGCCTTAGCTTCTTCATCCAAACACCATCATGTGCATTAAACTTTGATAAAGATGTTAGCTTGCATGAAAAAGAGAGCATCTTGCAAGAAATGCAATAAAGATTACAACTTTGAATCAAAGATATCAACTTTCTTCATGAATTAATAAAAGGAGCTTACTTTCTTTACAAAGGTATCATCCTTTCACAATTACTTAAGCAAAATAGCAACATTCATATGAATTCACAATAAAGACATGAACTTTACCATCACCACATATTAAAGAAGCTAACTTTAACAAAAGCATGCATTTGTGCTACTAAAAATGAGAGCTTTATTAATAAACATGCCATGCACTTAGTATACTAATAGGAGTTGGAATCCTACCTCTTGTAGCTTCCTTTTCTTATCAAAATCCAAGCTTTGACTTCATGAAAACATCTTCCCCAAACTCCATCACAAAAGCTCCAATTTGCATGCACAATCTCCTCTTTTGAGCTTCAATCAACTCCTACTTGATAGCACTTAGGATAAGGGCTTAAAAGGAGGGAAGGGATGAGATTTTCCCATGAAAAATTGAGGTAAAATGTGAGGGGAGAGGGGAAATCCGAAAATAGCCAGAAATAAGATGAAAAATAAAGGAAAAAGGGAAGAAAGAGGAAGAGAAATGAATGGATTCTAGAGTTTTCTCCTCTTTCTTTCATCTTCTTTTCTTTTCTAGACTTTTCTTTTCTTTTCTTTTTCTTTTTCTTTTTCTTTTCCTTAACCCTTAAGAATCCAAGTAGGACATGTCATCATGCTACTATGCACACATACACCATCTTCAAATTACTAAAGAGCCATTACTCTACACACACCATCCCACTAATTACAATAATGCCATTCTCCAAATTCGATAATAATAATAAGAATACCTAGCACCAATGAATCTCATGTAACAATCAAAATAATAATCTCTTAAAGTAATCTTCACAAAATAATTATCTTAAAATAACCATAATCTCTTAAAGTAATCTTCACAAAATAATTATCTTAAAATAAACCATAGTAAAATAATATTAAAGTACGTTTTTACTATATACACCCACCAACTCAAATCTCACTACCCATTCATAAATCCAACGATGCCAAACATTTTACTACCTCATAGACATCTATATGCATCCAATAGGTCATCCAACACACCAGTATTATATACACTACACAATTACTATATGCATCACACCATTCCTATACACACTACGGAGGCACACATGCACAGTATGTACCCGTTCAAGCATACGTATACTACATACATCGATCAAATAGACACACCCTAGCGTACCTGAAGTTACCTCATTGTGTATTCCCATTAATGCCATGCATGAATGGGCTTCGTGTTCCTCCTCCTCGCTCTCAGCTTCGCTATCCATGTCCCAAGTAAGCACCTTGGATTTTCCCTTTTCTTTAGCTACCCGAGCTGTCTCATGTGGGCAATCCCTCATTCGATGTCCTCTTTTCTTGCATTTAAAACAAGTCATTCTATTAGTAGTATTCTGATCATAATTTTGCTTAGAAGACTGAAAAAAGTTAGAGCGATTAAACCTGGGTGCCATTTCTGCTCTTCCTTGCTTGGTCTGGACAAACTTTCTGAAATTTCTGACCATTAGCGCTATGTCATCATCATAATCTTCGCTTTCGTCAGCTTTCAGAGCAAGTGGCTTGGTAGCTTTTTCTTTTTCCTCAGGTTTCTCCCTTATATCCACGTTTTGCAGTTCAAGCTCGTGGGACATTAGATTACCTATCAAGTCCTCCACCCTCATCTGCGATAGATCCTTCGCTTCTTGGATGGCAGTGACTTTAGGCCTGAAAGAGCTTGGCAGTGCTCTTAATATCTTTCTTACCTGCTCAAGGCTAGAATATGGCTTACCGAGCGAGCTAGACTTGTAGACAATGTTGGTGAACCTCGCAAACATTTCTGATATCGTCTCTGATGGTAGCATGTGAAATCCCTCGTATTCCGTGCTCAGGAGTGCAAGTCTAGACTCCTTCACATGTGACGTTCCCTCGTGCGTCACCTCCAAAGTATGCCATATTTCCTGTGCAGTTAGACAATGTGAGATACGATTGAATTCAGATTTATCTAATGCACAAATAAGAGCATTCATAGCTTTAGCATTTAACGAATAAAGCTTCCAATCATTATCATCCCACTTATCATCAGGTTTAGGCAACTCAGTATTTTCAATTTTGATAACAGGTGATTTATATCCTTTTTCAACAATTTGCCAAGCTTTATAATCAATAGAAATAAGGTAGATTTTCATACGATTTTTCCAGTAAGCATAATCTCCTCCATTAAATCTAGGTGGTCGGGAAATAGACTGACCCTCAGCAAAAGCACTATCAATGTGGTCCATGGTCAAACTAGGCTAGATCTACTAAACTGGCTCTGATACCACTTGTTGGATCTGGATCCTAGCCTAGGGGGGTGAATAGTCTAATAAAAATTCTCGTGCAACCCACGAGAAATCACACGCAGTTAAAAGCACAACCAGAGTAATAAAAAGCAGACACAGAGTACACAGCAGATTTACCCTGGTTCGGTCGTCCCAACGACCTACTCCAGCCCCCAAAGCTAATACTAGATTGAATAGTGCAATAGGTACAAAGTCACAAGTTAGAGCACGCTCAGAGCACCCTCTACGTCCCTACACTCTCCAGACTCTCAGTACCCCACACACAGTGTTTCCTCTCACTATCAATCCTAGCAAAGCTTTCTACCAGCTAGTCCCAAACTAACTGGGTCCCACTCGTCTAGTCCCAACTAGGCAAGTCCCAAAATAGTCCACAAAAATAGGTAAAAGTTTCCCCTACAGAGAACGTTACACTAAGACACAAAATAAAGGAGTTTAGAGTTTAGAAATGCTCAGTTTGTGTTTGTGTAGGCGTCTCTGTCAATCAGCACGTCGTCAGCTCCAATCTGACGCAAACGGTGTCTCAATCCGACTCCTGGATGTCAAGATACACACAGGTCTGTGTGTAAAGCAATTGCAGTTCAAATCCTTATAAGGCAGCAGGCTGTGCGCTCAGCAACTCCCTTAAATAATGTGGTCGGTGTGCAAAGCAGATCCAATTCAACTTTTTAATCTTCGGTCGGTGCGCAAAGCAATCCCTTTAAAACTTCAGCCACGTCATCTTGTAACTCCGCATTTGATTTCGCTCGGGGACGCAAAAATAATCACTTCAAGATTCGTGCGAACTTCTTCTCGCAGCCGTTGATTCGATCGTTGATTCGTTCAGATGCGACCACGTCAGCTTCGGATCTCGCTTCGTCGAGTCATTAGGGCATGCAGCGTTTGCTCCTCCGAACGACGACGACAGCGGCAGACTTCGACAGCGGCAGCGTGGGGAGTTCTCGTCTTCGTCTTCTCCGGCGGCAACTTCTTCGGTTCCTTCTTCAGGCGACAACGGTGGCGAGATGGTGATGAGGGCGGCAACAAAAGCTCGGCTTCGGCGGCGACGGAGACTGCTCCTTTGAGATGGCGATGAGAATCTCGATAGCGATGGCGTCTTCGATCAGCAGCTTCAACTTGAGCAACGGCGAGCTTTGAACGGCGACGGACAGCTTAGAGGAACAACAGCGGGAGCGAAGGTCGTCGTCGTCGTCTTCAACGGCGGCGAGATATCTTCAGCAGGAGGCGGCGACCTCACCTTCGGCGACAACGCCAGCGGCCTCGTCGCTTCGTCTTCGAGCTAAGGCGGCGGTGGCAACTTCAACAGGGTCGACAGGCGACGTGTTGCTTCGCTCGATCGGTGACGGTGATGTGAGTTGTCAACGACAGTGATATTCAACGGCAGCAAGCGACACTTGATGGCAGCGGCGCTTCTCTGATGCGGTCTCCGGCAGCGTGCCTTGGCTGCGAATTTCCTCCGTCGTGCAAGAGCGGCAACGGCGAGGGTTTCAGAAGAGGGCAGCGTTCTCTTCTTGACAGCGTCCACGCTTAGGCTTCTTCGAACGGCGACGATCCAGACGACGGCGGCGCCTTCTTCAGTAGCGACGTGGAGGCGGCGATCAGATGACATTGGTGGCGACAACTTTGTAGCGTGGGTTCTTCGACGTCTCCGGTAGCGGGAGTAGATGAAGCTGCTAGGAGAGGACGGATGGTGACGGCTTGAGGGACGGGCTAGGTTAATTTTCTTAAAAAAATGCCTCACCCCTCTTTTTCACAATATGTAACCCGCACAAATATATTGGTTGGCTCCCTCTCTGTTTATTTTGATTGCCGCATCAAAAAAAATCAGCCCTAGGGAGATTTGGATTATATAGGGTTAGGGTTAGTTAATATTTGGCAATGGATGACCAACTAGGGAATTTGTATTTGACTAGGGATTGGGTTGAATCAACCAACTTGGGATTCTATTTGATCTTGTAGCAAAACTAATGGGATTTTGAATGTGATAGTATTTGTTTTGGCTAAGGAATTCGTATAGCTATGGGATATATTCCAATAGTCCAAAAAGATTTGGATTCATCTCTCAAAATTGGACTAAGTCCAATTTGCTCCATATTGGACCAAGTCCACTTTCTTTGAGCACAACAATCCCTCTCTCTCCTAATGTGCTATACGAATAGCAATATCGCCAAATACTGAGAATACATTGTTTCGCCAAGCCTGAAACAAACTGAGCACACACATTAGATATACCGACACGTTTGTCATCATCAAACCAAGTTCCTAGATCGTTGCTTCCAACAATCTCCCCCTTTTGGTGATGACAAACCCATAAAAGATTTGAGCAATAGAAATGAGTGTGTGAAGTGTGTTTCAATATTTCAAGCACTACAACATGGCATGCGCAAACTAATAACAAATACAATAGCATGCTCCCCCTTCTCTCAAGCTCCCCCTTCACCATAAATCAAGTATTTTTCTCAAGCTCCCCCTTCAACAAATAATACCAAAGCTGTCAAAATCTTTTCTTTCTCCCCCTTTGTAATCACCAAAAGTGTATTAATGAAGTCACAAAAATATCCCATGCAAAAATAAGGCATTATTAGATGTAGCGTGCAATTTGCATGAGTAATCCAAATAATAGACAATTCAAGTTCATCAAATTTCATACCAAGACTTCTCCACCTTTGTGTAAGTGAAAAGATATAGACAATAAAGTGCAAGAGGAGATTCAATATCAGAAAATCAACCAAAACAATCCACATTTTCCATTTTTCATGAATATCACTAGGATTGATTTTTCCCACCTCATCAAAGATGAGTTCAAGTTACCGAATCCCAAAACATGGCCTAAAAGGACTTTTAAATGTGGGATGGCATTGCTTGACGAGTTATATACACCAACGCTAATGATTACCCATGTAGCACAAGTTGGATACTCGTGGGTTGTGTTTTAGCCATGAAGTGTATCCATTTTTCATACGGAGCAATTTTTTTTTTTTTTCATTCTTTTGTGCTCAATTTTAATTCATGGCTACACACATCATATCCCTTAGAAATTTCAGAAATTAATCATTCCTACATTCACTTTCCGTTATTCTTCAAAAGAATCTCCAAAAGCACTAAAAAGTCAAATATCGTGAAAGTGCAAATGTAGGTGTAGAAGTCAAGTTTGAAACTTATGAGACATGTCATGGCTACTAAAAGGAATAACATCATGTCCATGTAGCTACAACAATAATGAATTCACTTCTACAAGAGATAGAATTGATCATTCATACAATATCACTCAAGAGATTCAAAAGAGGATACAATAAGCACACAATTTTATTTATTTATTTATTTATTTTTTCAATTTTTTTTTTGGAAATTAAAACATTAAAAATCATCCATGAAAGCACACAAACCAAAATAAATCAAGCACAAAAAAAATCTATGAAGGTATGCAATGCAATGCAAAGAGGGATAGAAATTATACCTTCTCGTCGCTTTTTGACGAAGGAGCTAAAAAAATGAGACATTGAGTTTATTGCTCCTTGCCAAAACTCCATCACACCTACATGAAAGGTGTTAAGTGTGACCTTGGAATCCAACAAGGTCCACTAGTGTTAGCCAACATGGTTTTAGGAACCCACACTTGTTTAAACTTGATTTTAGTGTTCCTAAATTTACAATAGTATGAAGTATGGCCTACACTATCACAAGTAAAGCACTTTGCATATAAGTTCTTCGCAATAGACGGTGCATTGTGGAATTTCTTGAATTTTTGCTTTTCAACGTTTTTCAGACCAAAACCAAGTCCTCTTCTATTATTGCCATATAATTGATTCTCTAAAATAGTGTCCAATGATTGTTTTCCCGTAGAGAATTTCTTAATGGCAAGTTCAAGATTAGAGACTTTGGTTTTCAACAATTTATTTTCTTCCACAAGCAATGTGCATTTACTTATAAAAGCTCTCTTGTTTTCCTCTTCCTTCTTTTCAAATTCAACCATTTTTCTTTTAAAATCATTATCCAACATGCAGAATTTATCATTAAGCTCTCTAATAATATAGTCTTTTTCAGTTTCGAGCTTAATCAAATAAAGTTTAAGCATGCTAATATTATTCATCAAGGAAGGGCAAGAGAGACAAGGTGCTTCATCATTAAAACTGGATTTTTCCTTTTTCAAACTATCAATAGTAGAGTCACGAGCAACAATATCAATTTTGAGTTTTTCAATCTCTTTAGACATTTCATATTCAGATTGTTGCATTTCAAAGTTTTCATTTTGGTAGTCATCTATAGTGGATTCAAGCTCTACTATTTTATCTTGCATTTCTTTACAAAGAGTAAGGAGTTCAGTTTTACTACCAGAAGTTACCTCATTGTGTATTCCCATCAATGCCATGCATGAATGGGCTCCGTGTTCCTCCTCCTCGCTCTCAGCTTCGCTATCCATGTCCCAAGTAAGCACCTTGGATTTTCCCTTTTCTTTAGCTACCTGAGCTGTCTCATGTGGGCAATCCCTCATTCGATGTCCTCTTTTCTTGCATTTAAAACAAATCATTCTATTAGTAGTATTCTGATCATAATTTTGCTTAGAAGACTGAAAAAAGTTAGAGCGATTAAACCTGGGTGCCATTTCTGCTCTTCCTTGCTTGGTCTGGACAAACTTTCTGAAATTTCTGACCATTAGCGCTATGTCGTCGTCATCATCTTCGCTTTCGTCAGCTTTCAGAGCAAGTGGCTTAGTAGCTTTTTCTTTTTCCTCAGGTTTCTCCCTTATATCCACGTTTTGCAGTTCAAGCTCGTGGGACATTAGATTACCTATCAAGTCCTCCACCCTCATCTGCGATAGATCCTTCGCTTCTTGGATGGCAGTGACTTTAGGCCTGAAAGAGCTTGGCAGTGCTCTTAATATCTTTCTTACCTGCTCAAGGCTAGAATATGGCTTACCGAGCGAACTAGACTTGTAGACAATGTTGGTGAACCTCGCAAACATTTCTGATATCGTCTCTGATGGTAGCATGCGAAATCCCTCGTATTCCGTGCTCAGGAGTGCAAGTCTAGACTCCTTCACCTGTGACGTTCCCTCGTGCGTCACCTCCAAAGTATGCCATATTTCCTGTGCAGTTAGACAATGTGAGATACGATTGAATTCAGATTTATCTAATGCACAAATAAGAGCATTCATAGCTTTAGCATTTAACGAATAAAGCTTCCAATCATTATCATCCCACTTATCATCAGGTTTAGGCAACTCAGTATTTTCAATTTTGATAACAGGTGATTTATATCCTTTTTCAACAATTTGCCAAGCTTTATAATCAATAGAAATAAGGTAGATTTTCATACGATTTTTTCAGTAAGCATAATCTCCTCCATTAAATCTAGGTGGTCGGGAAATAGACTGACCCTCAGCAAAAGCACTATCAATGTGGTCCATGGTCAAACTAGGCTAGATCTACTAAACTGGCTCTGATACCACTTGTTGGATCTGGATCCTAGCCTAGAGGGGGGGTGAATAGTCTAATAAAAATTCTCGTGCAACCCACGAGAAATCACACGCAGTTAAAAGCACAACCAGAGTAATAAAAAGCAGACACAGAGTACACAGCAGATTTACCCTGGTTCGGTCGTCCCAACGACCTACTCCAGCTCCCAAAGCTAATACTAGATTGAATAGTGCAATAGGTACAAAGTCACAAGTTAGAGCACGCTCAGAGCACCCTCTACGTCCCTACACTCGCCAGACTCTCAGTACCCCACACACAGTGTTTTCTCTCACTATCAATCCTAGCAAAGCATTCTACCAGCTAGTCCCAAACTAACTGGGTCCCACTCGTCTAGTCCCAACTAGGCAAGTCCCAAAATAGTCCACAAAAATAGGTAAAAGTTTCCCCTACAGAGAACGTTACACTAAGACACAAAATAAAGGAGTTTAGAGTTTAGAAATGCTCAGTTTGTGTTTGTGTAGGCGTCTCTGTCAATCAGCACGTCGTCAGCTCCAATCTGACGCAAACGGTGTCTCAATCCGACTCCTGGATGTCAAGATACACACAGGTCTGTGTGTAAAGCAATTGCAGTTCAAATCCTTATAAGACAGCAGGCTGTGCGCTCAGCAACTCCCTTAAATAATGTGGTCGGTGTGCAAAGCAGATCCAATTCAACTTTTTAATCTTCGGTCGGTGCGCAAAGCAATCCCTTTAAAACTTCAGCCACGTCATCTTGTAACTCCGCATTTGATTTCGCTCGGGGACGCAAAAATAATCGCTTCAAGATTCGTGCGAACTTCTTCTCGCAGCCGTTGATTCGATCGTTGATTCGTTCAGATGCGACCACGTCAGCTTCGGATCTCGCTTCGTCGAGTCATTAGGGCATGCAGCGTTTGCTCCTCCGAACGGCGACGACAGCGGTAGACTTCGACAGCGGCAGCGTGGGGAGTTCTCGTTTTCGTCTTCTCCGGCGGCAACTTCTTCGGTTCCTTCTTCAGGCGACAACGGCGGCGAGATGGTGATGAGGGCGGCAACAAAAGCTCGGCTTCGGCGGCGACGGAGACTGCTCCTTTGAGATGGCGATGAGAATCTCGATAGCGATGGCGTCTTCGATCAGCAGCTTCAACTCGAGCAACGTCGAGCTTTGAACGGCGACGGACAGCTTAGAGGAACAACAGCGGGAGCGAAGGTCGTCGTCGTCGTCTTCAACGGCGGCGAGATATCTTCAGCAGGAGGCGGCGACCTCACCTTCGGCGACAACGCCAGCGGCCTCGTCGCTTCGTCTTCGAGCTAAGGCGGCGGTGGCAACTTCAACAGGGTCGACAGGCGACGTGTTGCTTCGCTCGATCGGTGACGGTGATGTGAGTTGTCGACGACAGCGATATTCAACGGCAGCAAGCGACACTTGATGGCAGCGGCGCTTCTCCGATGCGGTCTCCGGCAGCGTGCCTTGGCTGCGAATTTCCTCCGTCGTGCAAGAGCGGCAACGGCGAGGGTTTCAGAAGAGGGCAGCGTTCTCTTCTTGACAGCGTCCACGCTTAGGCTTCTTCGAACGGCGACGATCCAGACGACGGTGGCGCCTTCTTCAGTAGCGACGTGGAGGCGGCGATCAGATGACGTTGGTGGCGACAACTTTGTAGCGTGGGTTCTTCGACGTCTCCGGTAGCGGGAGTAGATGAAGCTGCTAGGAGAGGACGGATGGTGACGGCTTGAGGGACGGGCTAGGTTAATTTTCTTAAAAAAATGCCTCAGCCCTCTTTTTCACAATATGTAACCCGCACAAATATATTGGTTGGCTCCCTCTCTGTTTATTTTGATTGCCGCATCAAAAAAAATCAGCCCTAGGGAGATTTGGATTATATAGGGTTAGGGTTAGTTAATATTTGGCAATGGATGACCAACTAGGGAATTTGTATTTGACTAGGGATTGGGTTGAATCAACCAACTTGGGATTCTATTTGATCTTGTAGCAAAACTAATGGGATTTTGAATGTGATAGTATTTGTTTTGGCTAAGGAATTCGTATAGCTATGGGATATATTCCAATAGTCCAAAAAGATTTGGATTCATCTCTCAAAATTGGACTAAGTCCAATTTGCTCCATATTGGACCAAGTCCACTTTCTTTGAGCACAACAATCCCTCTCTCTCCTAATGTGCTATACGAATAGCAATATCGCCAAATACTGAGAATACATTGTTTCGCCAAGCCTGAAACAAACTGAGCACACACATTAGATATACCGACACGTTTGTCATCATCAAACCAAGTTCCTAGATCGTTGCTTCCAACACCCTTTAGTGAATGAGGAGGTAGCCTTGATAGAGGAGGATTTAGCGAGCGCCCAAATTTTGGAGGAAATTCCCAAGGCGGACCGGTAGCTGGCGAGCTTGACACAGGACGACCGACTCACCCAGCATTTTTGGCCCGAAGGTATTTTGAACCTGGAAAACTCTCACAGGCTTACCCTGATCTTTCTCTTTTCTGCAGGCGAAGACACGATGCTCTCAAGGGAGGAGGTGCTGAAGGCAGCCGGGGTGCCCGTTGCAAGGAGGACTGACCCCCGGGACAAAGGTAAGGGGGCGATGGACGAGGAAGGGCCAGCAGTGGCGACTGCTCGGAAACGAGGCGCCGAGACCGCACCTGGGGACAGGGCGGACAAGAGGCAACGACCGTCCGAAGCAGACGCTACCTCCCGTCGTGCTAGCGGGGCCACACCTGTGGGTCAGTCCGACCAGGGCGAGGCTGCCACGGCTCTTCCGAAGACCCCGGCTATGGAGAAACCCAGCAGGGCATCCGCCGTTGATCGGTGGCCTTATGGGATTCCCCTATGGGAGATGGGAAGGGTGGTGCACCCAAGATGTGAGTGTGCTTACTAGCTTTAGGTCGACGAGGGCTGAGGTTGAAGCCCTTCTGAGGGAGGATGTTTGAACCTGTGAGGGAGGATCTCAGTCCCTCAGCCTGTATCTCCATTTCGTTAGCTCCGATCTCTACGAATCTTCATCGTATTCTCTTCCAAGCTCCATAAATCATAGATTGACATCGTTTGAGCATAGATTCCCTGAAATGCACAAAATACATAACCAAGACATCAAACGGATAAAAATGTGTAAAAACGGGGGAAATAGCGAGAATGAAATGGAATAAATACAGAAAATGCGAGGAGAAAAGGGTGAAAAAGGGTGTATAAAATGGGACTAACAAAAAGCTTGGTGAAAGGATGGACATTAAGAGGAGCATTGACATAGCTTGGAGCTTGATGAAAGGAAGCTCATCAAGAGGTACCAAAGCTTGGAAGATGATGGGGAGAATCAAGACTACTCAAGATTGAAGAGGAGTTCACTTAGAAGTAAATGAATGTAACCCATGTAATATTTTCATTTATGTCTTTTACTTCTTTCTATGAGTTAGGTTGCCTTGATTAGATGGTCATACTCATTCATACATATGCATAAACCATCTTTGTGAACCTTAAGATCATCATAGAAACCAATCCAATAGGTTACCCATGCCAAAAACTCAATTGGAGTTTTTGGACTTCCAACAGGTGTCTGTTGAAGGCACCTGTTGAAGGCATGACAGCTGGCTGGTGGTTCACTAGGTGTCTGGCCATCTTTATACAGGCGGTTGTCATGCACTAGCTCAAGTCAATTTTCTTGACTCCATACTTAAGAGCATTTGGTACAGGCGACTGAAGTACAAATGACAAGCGCATGTCAATCAATAGGTGCCTGAACTTTGTTCAACAGTTGCCTGGTTCATGGAAGTGCGTAAGTTGTCAATTTAAGCTCCAATCCATCCCTTGTGGCAGTCGCCTGTTGAAGCCTTTACAGGCGCCTGCACAGTGGTACAGACGCATGTGTAGTCTTTTACAGCTGCATGTCCTGGCTCAGAATATAGCCGTTGGGATAAAAGAGCCGTTATATCAGGCACCTGACTCTTTGTCTACAGGCGCTTGTCCAAGCCTTTTCAGCCAAAAACTAGCCATTGCTAATTCAGGTTTAATGGGTTATTTTGGCTTCCTATAAATATGGGTTGGCTTAGTTTAGCTAGAACTCTTGATCATTATTGATTATCTTTAAGAAACATTAAGCCACTCTTATTTCTCTCATTTCACTCTTTTGAGCTCATTTCTCTTCATACATTGAAGCCTAGCTTTAAGAAAATACTCCAAGTGCAATCAAAGTTCATCTCAACACTTGGAGATCCTCTTCCATGTCTTGCAGTCATCTTTGAGTAAGTTCATCTCATCAAGGCATATGTAAGTGTCCTTTTGTTTCATCTTTTGAGTGAAACCCTAACTCTCTTTGTGGGAGTTAGCTTCTCCCTTTGTGGGAGGTTGAGTCCTTGTGTAGGACTTGTAGGAGGATATATGCCCATAAGGCAATTTATCCTAAGCATACATCTTATTAAGATATAATATGGTATCCATTATCCTAAGTATATATTCGGATGAATTATATAATTAGATAATGTCCAAAGACTTATAGTTAGGTCCTTACATATCCAGATAAGATCTCGATTATGAGTAGTAAGTGACCGAATAAAAACTTAAGTCTTAAACAGTTCGTGGTCATAGATGTGTCGAAAACTAGATATCGGCACATCGGACAGACCATTGTGTCTTTGTCTTACCTTAGGGTAATGATGATCTCATAGTCATTCGACTTGGAGAAGTCGGAGACGAGACACATGTGCTTATTGGAGAATGAGTTCACTGAACGACCAACTTAGATTTATTAAATGGTTAACTTTAACTAAGCTGTCTATAATAACTCTATGGTGATGATAGGTAAGCTGGTCCTTAAGACATGAAGTCATCTGTACGAACCTGTGAGTCAACAGTGTCGCTTAGACCTATGATCTAGCTTCGAGGCTAGGCATGCTGAAAGATCTTAGGTTGGGTTATACCTGAAGCTCTCGAGGCGAGTAGATGACTAAGATGGGATTCGTATCTTCCGTTAAAGGGAAGTTAGTGTCACAGGCTCAGTACGGTCTTTGTGTTAATCCTCGGTCGGGGTACGTTGTAAGATGTACAACGTGAATACAACAAAGACCGCCGTATACTAACCAATGTTGTCTAATGGGGTTGACAGTAAACCGTACCCTAGGCCAACAGAGACACAGTCTTGACGAAGAGACTATAGCTAACGGTATTCATCACTGACACAACCAAAGTGAACCCAACGATACTTTTGTCAATGGGTCGATTACGTTATGATGATTCCGAAACAGGGACGACAACTGCTGCTCGTGGTGACCGTCATCTAGTGGTTTCGAGCCCCAACCTGTAGTAAAGTCAAGTTATAGGGTCTCACACTGAGTAGTATTCGTGTCTTAGTAATAGGAAGATATATAAGAGGAATTCATTCGATGAAATGGAATAGTTAAGTTCACAAGCTAGTTGTGAGACTAAGTCGTAGATGGGGACAATGTTGCATTCGATGCAAACAAGATTAAACGTGTCGTAAATTGGTTACGACATACTTGTAGGAACAAAAGCATTGGAAAGGGTTACCTTATTGACGGGATCGTCCTGGTCTAAACACAGGTTCAAACCGCGTCCAAAACGGAGCTCAAACGAGCCCGAAAACGCAAAAACAGTCGAAGGCAAAAGTGGGTTAGACCCACTTAGGCAAACAGGTCAAACCGCTAAGCTCAGCGGGCGCACCCGCAAATTAAGTTAATTCGGGTTTTTTGAAACCCTTTTGACGGCTACGAAAATTGACTTTTTGCCCATCTTTGGGCAATTGTTTGAGGTATCAAACGAAGTCGGAATTCATCGCCGTTCGTTCCTACGTGTTCACCATTCGAAGCCCTTCGAAATGATAGCTTGTTTGGTGTCTAAAGTTTAATGGATGAAGAGATTTAATTCGTTGAAGTTAGCCTTTGTGAAAGGCTTACTAAACTTCAATTAGCCAAATTAAATCCCTCTTCTTTAATTTTTGTCCCACATTACGCGCAACGAAAAGAGAGGTGCCGACTCCCTATATAAATAGGGACGCACTTCCTTCGTTGAAAAATGCATCAAGTCTTCGATCGAGTAGCTCCGAATTTTGAGCAAGCTCGATCTACGACTTAAACTATTCTTCCTCTCTTCTTCCTATTCTTCCGTCGGGTCCTAACAAGACTACGAGGGGGTTTGGATTCGAATCCAGACGTCTAAGATGCGGGTCTGCTTAAATGAAACCTTCTACCGCAAGTGATCAATTCGGAGGCGGGTGTCGGCTCGGGTGGATCAGTTCGAATGTGCGAGGCGGCTCGGGTGGATCGAGTCATGGCGATTTGGCTACGAGGAGCGTAAGAAATCGGTGTGGTACATCTTCCCAGGGTTGAGATTCCAGGTATGTTCTTTAAAGCTTTTTAGTGTAATTTAATTTCATCGCAGTAGGATAGATCCCTCTTGTGGTGGTCAGATCCATCCCAAGTTGGCATAGATCGGGCTAGGTTCTAGCTCTCTCAGGGCCTAACTAAAATTTTTAGCTAGCATGTTTTCTTTTTCTGCTGCGCTTTATGCCTCTGTGGTCCGTCCGACTTAGGACGGGCACAGATCTGAGCTATGAGGGTCCGCTAAAACCCTTCAGGACTAACCTTTGTGTATGGTTTGTGTGAGTCCTTGTGTGGGGGCAAATCCCTTGTGTATGGAGTTGTATTCACTACCTTGTGTAGGATTATAGTGGATATTGGGGTGTGGCTGGATGTACCCAACTTTGGGGACCTAGGAATTGTGTTTGCTTATTTGTGTTGATTAATCTCCTCTTGCACTTATAATTTCGCATTCGCAACTTTAATTTTTAATTGCACAATTATTGCCATTACACTATTCAACCCCCTCTAGTATGTGTTGTTTAGTATTGCAAGGTAGACAGTCCTTACAATTTGCATTGCAATGGGAAGTAAGCACACATTGGTTTATTAATACCTTTAGCAAGCTCGTCATTGCGATGGTCAAGTTCTTCATAGGACACTTTAGGCTCAGCCTCCTCCTCTTCATCGTCATCACTTGAGCTTGAGTTAGAAGAAGCTTCATTTTCCTCCAAAGCCATGAAGCATAGATTGCTTGCTCATCCTTCTTTCCACGGTCATCTTCTTCGTCACTTGAGCTATCGGATGACGATGTATCATCCCAAGTTCCAATCAAGGCCGAATTCCTCTTTGGTTTGTACTTGGCCTTGTAGTATTTTTTACCCTTCCCCTTATATGTGATCTCTCTCTTGTTGGGGCATTCGATAAAAATATTTCATTTTCCCTGATACTTATAACATGTAATAGATTTGTTAGACTTGTTCGCAAACTTTAACAAATCCTTACCTTGAGCTTTCTTCATGAATTGCATGAGTTAATGTGCAGGCTCCGCAATATCTCCATTGACCTCACTCTTCTCATCACCGCCTTCATCCTCACTAGTAGGGCGCTTGAACTTCTTCCTCTACTCAAGTTTCTCATCCGTGGCTTTGAAAGCGATCCCCTTTGGCTTAAGCTTCTCGATGAACAAAGAGTTTTGAGGTTGGGCGCAATCCTTCCTATGTTGAAGCCGCACTTCCTACGCCATTAATTCTCAATGCAATATTTAACGGTATATGTACTCAAGTCATCTGAATCTTCGATGCCATTGGCCTTGTACTACCATTTCGGAGTAAGAGATGACAAAATCTACATCACTCGGTCCTCTATTAAAACCACCTTTCCAAGGGCTTCAAGTACGTCCACAATCTCCGTGAAACGTGTGATCATCCATTTAATGTCTTCACCTTCCTGCATCTTAAAAAGTTCATATTTAGATCGAAAAACACTAATTTTCAATAGTTTTACCTTTGAAGTTCCTTCGTCGGTGACTTCGAGCAAATGACATTTCTCATTGGCCGATTTGCAAGTGGATATACGATTGAACTCATTTGTATCCACGGCGTACTAGAAAGCCGTCATTACTTTGGTATTAAGCTTTATGGCGTCCTTCTCTACATGTGTTCTCTTCTTTGCGGGCTTTGTGATCTCGATATATTCTTCCTTGGTGACATCCCAAATGTCTTATCCTCTCAACCATATCATCTTTTTTTAATATGGATAGTTTGTTCCGTTGAAGAAGGGGGGTTTTGTAATGGATTGTCCTTCATACCGAAAGCTAAATGATGCCATTGATGCTAGAGTGCACTAAACCATGCTCTGATACCAATTGTAGGACCTGCGCAACTATGCAACGCACACTAGAGGGGTGGTGAATAGTGTAATGGCACAATAATAAGCTAATTAAAAACTATTTGCAAATGCATTATTACAAAGCAAGAATAATTAGCAATAAACCACAAGAGTGGAACAACAAACGCAACCACAACGGCATTTCCTAGTTCGGCAATGCCTACTTCAATCCCACACTCTTTCTAGAGTCTTGTGAATTTCCACTATTAGGCTTTTCCAAGTTAACCCAATACAACTCACACTTTTCCAAGTGCCACACTTTTCCAAATGCTTATCTTTTCCAAGATAGCAACATAATCTTTTTCAAGATTGCAAACCCTATTTCAAGGGTAATCACCTCTCTTTCCATAGAGAACACTTCCACAACCTAGAAGCTAGGTTTCAATAAATGAAACGAAATAAAATACACACTTCCTATTGCCTTGAATAGATGAACTTACAAACTTAAGTGTAGAGGCAATGAAGTGTGGTTGTCCAAGTGCAAGGATGTAAGCTTGAGGCACCTATGGACTTCCCTAGATCTTTGAGATTAATTCAACACAAAGATGCTCCAATGGAAAATGAGAGAAATGAATTAAGAATAAATGTTTCTCACTAGGTTTTGGCTATCTAAAATACTTTCAATATGTGTGAAGAGATACCAAAAACAGCCCCTCAAACTGGCTTAACTAAGCTCCCAAAAACAGCCCACAAAACACCAAGAAAAACGGCTATAAACAGCTAGTCCAAAAACCCAACAGGTAGATTTTGGGGTCGACCAGACGTCTGGAGGTTATAGTCTGGGCACTTGGTGCACTATTCAGACGACTCGTCTGATGTTATAAAACGTCTCACAAAATCTGTCCAGAACGACATTCAATCACTAAAACAGTCAAACTCCCTTAATTTGACTCCGATTGGGATAATTCAAGATGCGTTGGAAAGATAACAAAATTTGCAATCAAATGGGATTTGAATGGACGAGAAATTTCAACTACAGAAAAACTAGCAGCAGTTTGAATACAGACTGACTGCAAAAAGATAGTTTTTTTAAAAACATAGAGCATTGATATTTTTGGCAAACAGAGACTCAGGTGAAATTCTATTTTCCCTTAAAGTCGACTACAGTGTTGCCAGTAGTCTGGAGTCTACTACTAGCTGACTACTAACTGCTATATTTGACTTTTTATTCAGCCATTAAGAGACGTTGTAGGGGCTCTTTAGGGAATCTGTTTGGCCAGAATTTACCCTTATTTATGTTGGCTATATGGTAACATCATTCATTTCATATTTAGGCCAATTTTCAAGCATTCTAAGCTCTCTCAAAAAGCTCTCTAAGTTTTTAAGGCAATTATTTTCCTTTTCTTACACGGCTTTTAAGCATCCACTACCTTAGCTAATTGTGAATCTCTCAGGCTTCATCTTGACCACATTGAGATCACAATTAGAGTTTTTCTTTGATCTCCTAGTTTTAGTCTTTATTCTCTTGAGATCGAAAGAAGTTTTTTATAGCCACGTCATATACTCACTGAGCTTCAATCAATTGGCTATAGGAGCACGTTGTACTCATCTTCATCAAAAAGAGGTTTGTAAATCCACACAAGGATGTGTTGGTAAGTTACTTGTTGTAATTGGTGGAAATTGTATTGGTTGTTGGAAACACTTGCTAGAGGCAAGGTAATTTTTGTAACCCTCTAGCGGAGAGAGTGAGTTGTTGTAGAAGCACTCAATTGTTGAGGCAATTTGCCCTCGGTTAGGAGTTTGTTTAGTGTATGATGGGGTTTGCATTGGATTGACCGAACCAGGGTAATTCTTGCTTGTTTGTGTCTGGCATTGTCTCTTGCTCTCTCCTCTCTTTCTTGCATTGTGATTGATATTTCCGCTATGCACTCTATATTTTTTTGCAATTATCTTGAGTTATGGACAAAGTACATAATGCAATAACTTTCATAGGAGCCATAAGCATTCTAGAAGTGTTTAAATTTTGATTAAGCGATTATGTTTATGACACTATTCAACATACATTTTAGTGTTGCTTTCCATCTGTAGGATCCCCAGGTGGAGGGGAAGGGTAGGGGAGGAGGGGCGATCGAAGGATGGATGTGTTGATTACCGTTGATTATATTTAAACAAAAATTTAAGTATGCATTCATTGATTACCTTCCTTAATTGCAAGAGAGAAGATGATGATGATGAGAGAAGATGAGCAAAATATTTTTAAAAAGAATAAGAAGAAGTGCGATATGCCCGGTGAGAAAGTTTTTAAGCGGGATGTGAGCAATGAGTAATTTGGTCTGTGCGCCGAGTAATTGTTTGGGGTGTTTAGTACGTGCAAGAAGTATGTTTTGAAACGGATATATGCAATGAGTAATTTGGTATGTGTACAGTAATTTTTTTAGCCGAATGTCTAACGTGAGTAATTTGGTACGTGCACTGTTGTGAGTTGAGGGAGGCCTTTGGCCTCCCTCCCCTCATCATCTCACCATTACTCCCCACTAAGTTAGTGGGGAGTCCATTGGACTCCTAAAATTCTATTTCAATGAATATATAGAGAGCCATGGCTTATGCCATGGCTACTCCTAATTCGAGATTGTTTACTCTTCTCTTAACTCCTAATTCGAGATCTATATAAAACTTCCAGAAGGGTATATTCTACCCACAGAGATGAAAGAGAGACGTAGAAACATCTTCTCCATAAAGGCTACAAAGATCATTAGTTGATCTTAAGCAATATTCTGCCCGTGAATCTTTTTCGAATGATCGTTGACATGATTTGTGATATTCGCCGTACATGTAGTCGACTTAAAGCTAATAGGATCTCCTGCAGAGACCATTGTGATATCTGATAGCTTTAATCATACCTTGGAAATGTAAAACCTAGGTATAACAAGGTATTGTCTCGGTTTACAGATTAAACACCTTCGTGGTGGAACCCTTTAATACTCTTCATACACCTAGAGTTTATGAAGAATGATGTCCATTTGCAACCTATTAAAAATGGATGCATATTTATGACGCCTTCCAGTCGCTGGAAGAGGGGGAGGACATCCTAGGTCCTGAAGAACCTAGCTCTAGTGTATTAGTTACACTCCTTTTCTGGCCAACTATATGTGTCTCTAATAGAACGTCTGCAGTAAAGCTGTTATCCAGATACAGTGATGTCCTGTAGAGCACAACTGGACCAAGGATAAACTGCTTCTACGCAACTTCTAAGGGTCAAGGAATATATATCGGATATGCAGGTTTAAAGATCATCACGATGACTAAAACACAAAAGGCGGGCCACCTCCTAAATATCTATACATCATCCTCTAAAGTCTACATCTTTTGAGAAGCTCATCATCCAAGAAGCAAGTATTGAAAACGCTCAGCCAGGTCCAGCAGTACCTTGCAGACACACTGAAGATGAATACTTTGGTGGAGTCATCTACCAACTTCGAAGAGCATTCCACTCCAGAGCGCCACTGCTTTCCAATAACCGCTAAATGAGTGAAACTTGTATAGATGAGTGATGACTGTATTTCCTTTCAGAACATGATGGATGTATAGACAAATAGGAGATGACTGTATAGATACATAGGAAATCTGCAAGCCTGAAGCTTATACAGATCAGGGGGAGTCCCTCGATAGTTGTACTCTTTTCCCTTAAGCTGCTGGTTTTTCCCACTAGGTTTTCCACAGCTAAGATTTTAACGAGGCAACCACAGTGGCTCTGGATCCAGAAGTATCCACCCCATTAGCATACTGAATCCTGAAGTATTCATATGCTTAACCCAAGGTAATGGAGAGATGAGTGGGAGTGTTGTGAGTTGAGGGAGGCCTTTGGCCTCCCTCCCCTCATCATCTCACCATTACTCCCCACTCAAGGTGTCCAAATGGCCCGAAAGCCCGCGGCCCGGCCCGCCCGGCCCGGGCCCGGGTGGGTTGACCGGGCCCGAAGCCCGGCCCGGCCCGGTGCCAGGGCCGGGCTTCCGGACCCTGGTCCGGCCCGGCCCTGCCACGGGCCCGGGCTTGGCCCGGGTGGAGTTTCTGCGGGCCGGGCCGGGCCGGCCCGCAGGCTGTCATTTTATTTTTAAAAAAAATTTGTGATTAAATGGCAGGGGTTTTTTTTGTCATTTCTTGAGCTTTTGACCAAAAATACCCTTCCCAACGGTCATAAACGGCTATTTGGGAGGGGTATTTTGGACATTTTACACCGAAAAACCCCTATAAATTTCACCCAACCCCGAAAAACCCATATTTTGAATTTTTTAGTAAATAATTAGAATTTTTTGATATTTGTTTTAGATTTTTTAACCAATTTTCTTATTTTTTTTTTTATTTTTTTAAAAAATAAAGGGCGGCCCGCGGCCCCGGCCGCGGGCCGGGCTTCCGCCCCCCCCCCCCCCCCCCCCCCCCCCCCCCCCCGGCGCGGCCACCTCCGGGCCAGGCCGGGCCCGGGCCGGGTCGGCCCGTTGGACACCTTGACTCCCCACTAAGTTAGTGGATAGTCGCCAAAAATTCTATTTCAATGAATATATATAAAGCCATGGCTTATGCCATGTCTACTCCTAATTCGAGATTGTTTTTTTTTTTTTTTGGTGCATCTAATTCGAGATTGTTTACCCTTCTCTTAACATTTCTCAACATGCACAAGTTATTCGGGATTTTTGAAAGCGAAAGTTTGTTATTTTTCATAAAAGTTTGTTATTTTTCAGTAAAATGTGTAATTTGACTGCCTGCACTCATCACTGACAGACACAGTTCCCCAAATTCCGTTCTCCTCCCCCTCTCCTCGCCCCCCTCTTCCCTCTGCCTCCAGTGAATTCAGCATCAGCAACAGTTTGAACAGAGCACAAACTCATCATCATCATCATCATCAAATGGCTTCATCGAGTCCTGAATTTCCATCCTCTTCATCATCACCCCCTTCTTCCAACTTCTCTCTGTCGCTGACCCACTTGGGCCAGGACCAAATCCTCACCATCCTCCTCCTCCTCCCTTTGGATTCCATCATCAGCTTCTCCATGACCTGCAGAAAGTTCAGATCTTGGGCCTCCTCGGACTCCCTTTGGGAGTCCATCTGCCGGAGAGATTGGGGGCCCGCCTCGGTGGATGGCCTCCAATTGCAACAGAGGAGGAAGATCTCATGGAAGAGGGTTTATAAAGAGATCTCCCAACTGGGTTCTCTCTCTTGCAGGAGGTTGTTGAGCAAAGATGGGATCTTTCCCGGCCCCAGGGCCTCTCACTCCCTCAACTTTGTTTCTGACTGCCTTGTGCTCTTTGGGGGAGGACGCGAAGGAGGTTAGCATTTTTCTTTGACTGAGTCTTTTTTCGCACTTCTGTTGAATTTTGAATTTAGCAATTATTTATCTCACATGCAATTTGGTTGCTCTCATGGAAGAGAATTGTGATGCTTCAATTGTGTTTTGTATACCTTATAGTGCAATGCATGTGTGCCAATTCTCAGACTTCTTCAAAATATAAGAATAAAATAAATCGAGGAAATGATTTATTCACATTACATTATCTCGGGTGTTTCCGAATTTAAAGACATCCTTAAGAGCCATGGTACTAATCTCATCAATGGAAGTTGTTTGAGGAAGCAAGAGAAGAATAGTTATCAGAAATGAGTGTAGTTTACATTGTAGGAATGTCAAACTTGCATAAAGTTTTTTGTTGTTGCTTCCTTTACTTTTTTAATTCAGTAATTGTTACTGAACTTATACATTATAATTTCACGTATCTTTAGCTTCACATCCTGATAAATGTTATCATCTTCAAAAAAAATTAAAAGATATTCTAGAGCCAATGGTTACCTGATTACACGATGATATGTTCACTATACTACGCCTCTGTCAAACAATTCTTAACATTGGTGTAAGTCTTTATGTATGCATTCATATTTATTTATTTATTCTGCACATATATATTTCTTTGTTATTTTCTGCTGAAAGGAAGAAAAATCCAACTAGAGCTTTCTACCAACAAAAAAACAGAGCCTTTATTCCAACCCAATTGGCTCTCATATCAGATTCAGTCTTTTCACCGTCTTATCTCCCTTCGAAAATTTATTGAAAAATTAAAAAAAAATTGAGTTCTGCCCATAACTGACCATAGCCGGTCAAAAGTGATTGCTACATTGCGGTACTTAAGGATGTGCCCGACAGTTGAACCCATATTTTTTGGGACAAGAATTAGATAATGTTGATGACGATGATAAATGATGGAAGTGTATGAAGCCACTTTATTCATGCAATAATATCAAATTATTTGGGTCCATGCTCCTCTAGGGTTCGAGTTATAGCAGAGTCTGTTAGGTGCAAGGTCGATTCAAATGCGGCCTATACATATGCCTAATTAAGGTTTAGTTTCTGAATGACTTAGTGGAGCTCTTTTTGTTATTTGCATCTTTTGTTAAAGTGAAATTAGTGTTTGAAAAGTCTTTAGGAGCCGCAATAGGTTGGCATGGAAACCTTATTTTTAGCGACTATTGCATGTTAGCTTCATGAGTAACTAGGCATGTCTTAATAGTCCCACTATTTTAAGGTTCGACATGATCACTATCCAACGTTTTTTCTATTAAACCCATGATGCTAGCCCAATTTGTGGGATGAAGGCTAAGCTGATGAAGGAGGAGGAGGATGACAATGTGGTGAACTAACTTTTTTCTGGGCGGTTGTGAAGGAAGCTCATATTCAATCAAGATTGTCAATCAAGATTTATGTTTTTAAAAGAAGTTCATGTTAGACCAGCAAACATTTTTATGGTTCTATAAACTGATACTTGTTACTTGTTAAAATTAGGATGTGAAAATGGTCTAGTTTTTTGGACTTGTTGTAGTGAGGTGGAATGGTGGTTTGACATGTACAATAGAGACAACACACAATTTAGATGTTGTAAGATGGCTTTAAATAGAGCTATAGCTGATGGAGAAGAGGTTATTTATATACTCGAGGCCAGAAAATGGGGATACGGTGCTGTGTTGCTGTTGTTGGTCGTTGTCTTTTTGAACTTTTCAACATTCTAGTTGAAAGTCCGTCCTTCCTTTGTTTTCATGTCCATAGCAAATACACTTTGGTACTCCTTCGGTGTGCAAACATTTTTTTACCTGTAGTTTCAGACAAATAGGCTGTGAATGTTTGCACATGGCCCTGATATTTTGAAATGTTCAAACACCATTTACCTTGGTTTACTCCTATTATTGCACTGTGTCATTGCTATCATTAGGAACTCTAAATTCCTTGTATATAATTCTTCTAAGAGTTTTGTTTCTAAAGTTCGGGTGCCGCATCTTTTCAGTAAGAAATCTTTATTCTATCAGAATATATATAGTTCACGTGCGCAATCACTCACACTGACTGCTTGGCCTCAAGGAACCACATCCACGTTGGATGAATGAATGAATGAAAGGATACTTGATACTTGATGGATAATGTTGGTTAATGCCTTTTAATGTATATACTAATTTATCATGTATCATAGATTTGTCGCACTTGCTACATAGGCATCAAATTCTTACATGGGAGAACTAGGGAATTAAAATTGACATTTTGATGATGGTATATAGTATCAATTTGATCAGTGGATTCTTTTATGCAGGTTGTACTCTATAAACTAGGATTGTTAGAGTAATAGTGCACTATAAGTTTCTTTGCAAGGGGCTTGAACTGTTTTAATTTGTTTTTACTCTGTATGTTGGTTTTTGTATTTAATTTGAACTATATATAGCATAGTCCCTTTTTGTCAATCATATACTTGGTAATATTATGTGTTTGAAATTTATTTATCTAATTTTGTTTGTGTCCTATCCTAGTATTGTCGGATTGCAGTTTAGCCATGTTTCTATTGTATCACATTATCCGCATCGTGTCGCATTGTATTACCGTCTCTGCATTTTGCTTCTATTAAGGTGGAAATATATCAACGGAGAGATCTAATGACTATATCCATGTCTACACTACAATTCTATGGCTGCTATTGTCGATTTATTGTTACCATGATAACTTGCGGCTAAGAGCTATTCATGAACATGTAATTTTGTACAATATAGATATCTCCTTGATTTTGAAGTATTGCTTTAAAATGGGTATTCTCTTTTTTCTTAGGCATAACTTCTAGCCACCTTGACCTTAATCATACTTTGAAATTTTGGTTATTACAAGATGTATCACTCTTATCGTATCAGATTTCAAGTATACTAATACTGATCCAACTAAATTGGCTAGTATTACCGATTCTAACTGACAACTACTAGCAGAAGAGGAGACCCAAGGCTTGAAGTATCAAAAGTTGAAAACCTGACTTATTTCATACAATGGTGGAAAGAATCTCCCTTAACAATCAATATTAAGATTTTAAAATTAGCCAATACCCAGGCCTTTTTGGTCATATCTATGTTGGTAATACAGATCAGGCCCTTCTTCGTCGGGACTAGGATAATGATGCGATTTGCTAGGGATTTGAAGATAAAAATGGGATTTTTATTGGAATTTCAGATCTCACAATTAAAAAGGAACACTAATACAATAATCTACTCGCTAACTAATATCTAGAAGACGATTCTTAACCTAGGGGAAAAGCCGAAATCCTAATACAATTAATTTAGGGGATAAAATAAAATACTCTCTCAATTTTCGCATAAGAATTAGGGCCGGCTCAACCCCCTTAAATAGGCAAAGCACACCTATTTGTTCTTTTACGCAAACGCCCCTCCTCTTAATTTCCAGCCGCATCACTACTCCGCCCCTGAAAATCCACCTTGTCCTCAAGGTGGTGCATGATGTCCGTGGGCCATCCGTCCTACCCGGTCGATTGCACTCCTCCCGGATCAAACGGATGAGTGGTCCCCACCGCTTTCAACGACGTCCGGAGAAATATCGTCGGGCCAAGGTGGGATCCAAAAAACGTCGTCGGGCCCCCACAAGTACTTTGGATGGTCGTCGTCATCGATGCACTGCTGGAATCCTTCCCCGGGCCCCATAGATGGCTGAAATCCTGAAAATTGTGCTCCACGGACCTCGTGCGGGGCCTCCGGGGGCCTGGAAATCCTCGAAAAAAGCCTGTCGGTCGTCCTGGAAGGTCAGTGGGGCCCCCAAGAGGTCCACCGGCCCTCGGGATCCCCCCCGGGGTCGGCCGAAGCCCCCCAGGGCGTCGCCGGGGGCGGCCGGCCCTGAAAATGGGTCGGCGGCCCCCAGGCGGTGCTCCCTGGGGCCGCCGCCTGCGCATGGAGGGGCGGCAGGTGCGGCCGCCCCTCCCGGGGGCTTGGCGGCCCTCCGCCGCCCCTCTGGGGGTTCGCCGGGCCCCCCAGAGCTCCCTGGGGGGTCGGCGGCTCCCCGGAGGGCTGCCGGGGGCCGGAATCACCCCGCCGGCCCCTCTGTCTTCGTGTCGTGGCGGCGCGTGGTCGTCCCTCTCCGACGACAGATCTGCGTCGTTATACCCTGACTTCTTCAGATCTGGCTCCGGATCTGGTGGATCTACGCCTGGAAGCTCCAGATCTGGCTCCGGATCTGGTAGATCTGGATCTGGAAATTCCAGATCTGGATCGTCGACAGCCGCATGCTTCAGATCTATCTTTGTCTTTGCAGTGGAAAGATAGCGACGGTCGATCTCCGCCACTTTCTCCTTGTAGCAACGATTGATCTCCGCCAAATTCTCCATTATTTGACGGCACACCCTTTCCCTTCGCTCTACCCATGCGTCGATCAGATCCATAAATCGGGTGCTCGCCCTGGATCTAGTGCTCCGATACCAATTTGATGCGATTAGCTAGGGATTTGAAGATAAAAATGGGATTTTTATTGGAATTTCAGATCTCACAATTAAAAAGGAACACTAATACAATAATCTACTCGCTAACTAATATCTAGAAGACGATTCTTAACCTAGGGGAAAAGCCGAAATCCTAATACAATTAATCTAGGGGATAAAATAAAATACTCTCTCAATTTTCGCATAAGAATTAGGGCCGGCTCAACCCCCTTAAATAGGCAAAGCACACCTATTTGTTCTTTTACGCAAATGCCCCTCCTCTTAATTTCCAGCCGCATCAGATAAACTTTTCAAGTTTTTTCATGACATGAACAATATGTCAAGCCATTTCAGTTCTAACATAAGTTTAAACATTAAAATTTGAAACTAAAGCAAATTGAAGTCAAACTATTGATTTAATAATATCTTTCATGACAACACATAGATGAAGTTGGTTAGAAGGAGAATTGTCTTGGATAATAGGTATACTTAATAGATGATGAATCACTTGGCTAAACTGAAGCTTTACCAGCAATCAACACCGAGGCTGACATAATACAACCGGTGCCTAAAGTTCCTTATTTCTGATACAGATAGTACCGTTAATACAACCAACTAGCATATATGATACTGAAACCAATATTTCAGACATCGATTTTTAAGTTTTGATCACTTACAAGCTTTCTAGAAGATTTCCTGTATATCCATATTTTTCCGGAATTCTTGGAAACTAATTCATCTCCCCAAAAGTGATTTGCTCCTTCTCCCGAAATCATATCCACTATATTGTTTAAGGTGTGTTTGGCATTACCTTTGCTTCTAAAAAGGTTACTCCAAAAAGGACTCATCCAAAAATGCTTAAGAGAATTTTTAGATAGATTAAGTTTTTGTTAATTTTAAATTTTCAAGTACTTATCAATAAAATTTGTATCTGAAATAGCTTTATCTTAAAAATTGGATTACAATGGATATGCGTGAGAGAAATTTTAGATAAGATTTCTAAGAAATATTTGGAGAGAAGAAATAGGAAATGAAAAAATTTCTGTTAGAGATAGGATTTCATGAGATGCCATGGGAGAGAAAAGAAAAAAGAAAAAGTTGAAGAGGAGCGGAGTGTAGATTTTGAATTTTTCAGTGGATAGCTCAAAAAGATAGCTTCGCCCATTATTTTTCCTTTTGCTTATATCAAAAGTCCTTTTAAGATCTATTACTAAACATCGGGTTTTTCACACACACAAAGCACATTTTTGCATTGAATCCCGTAAAAGTGCTTATTATGATTCATGCTACACACACCCTTAGATAGATGCAATTTTCTGTCCAGCATTATGTTTATCTGGATATGTAAGTGATTGGGCTGGGGCCCACTGTAGCTGGGCCCAGCTAGGCCTGACTATGGGGACCGACCACGCCTGATTCTGAAAGTTACACGTGTGCTAGGCCTGACTATGGGGACCGACCACGCCTGATTCTGAAAGTTACACGTGTCCTCGGGGGCTTGATATGATTTTCTAGAGTTTTGATGGATAAACAGAGGATTTTTGAGGGGAAATGAGATTTTTTGGGTAAAGGAGGGATTTTAGGGCCAGAAAGAAGGAAGGGGGGAAGATAATAGTTATATTGATAATAAACTAAAATAGAAAGGAATACAAGAAAAAGGTGAGTTCTTTCGAGAGGAACTCGCTCTCCCAAACCGTCTATTCGATAGAGTGGCCGCACTCTCCAACAAAGAGGAAACTATTAACCCAGTACAAGTTTCTTTTTAAGATTCGACACACCTCTCTAATCCCCCTAGACCCTACATAAATACTAATCAGAAAATAACAAAATTGTAGAAATAACCATAAAGCTAAAAATTACAAAAATAACCCCAGAAACTGAAAATTACGAAAATACCCTTGAAAAATGAAAGTTCTAGATCTACGGTAGTATCATTATTCTGTCCCTGAAGAACCACCTTGTTCTCAAGGTAATGTGTGAAATCCATGGACGTACTAAGGATGCTGGTCCCCTCCTGGAGCAAAGCTCTGAATATATCCACCAATTTTGTCATTGCTCTCGAAAAGGCCGTTGCCTTTCTAAGAACCTCCATTGGCCTCGTCGAAGCCTTGCGCGTCTCCTTCGTTGTCGTAGGGCCACCCAAAAGTCTCCACCATCCACCGAGAAGCCCGGAAAGAAGATATGGTAATCGACACCGACCCTCAGTAGTGCCCCAAAGCTAGTCGCTTGCCTCGAACGGACCCACCATCAACCCTGAGGCCCGCGAGGCCCTTGGCTCATTGTCCAGGGGCCGCGGAGCCCTTGGCTACCAGGCCAGGACCCGCAGTGGCCCTGCAGGTGCACTGCATAGCCCTGACGGCCATGCATCCTTGGCCGGGCCTTGGCGACTAGTCGGGGGCCGTCGCCCCTTTTCGCTTCCTTCTCATGGTCATGGTGCCCTAGATCTGCGTCAGAGCGGTCGTCGGGATTCAATTGTGAAGTCGGATCTTCGTTTTGACGGATATCCTTCTTAAAAAAGATGTGTTTGCCATTGACTCTTTCCAAAGGTGGCGCCTTTTGTCCCAGATCTGAGTTGTCAACGGCGTTGCCCAGATCTGAAATCATCGTCCTTTCTGGATCAAAGGATAGTTGAGGAAAGTATTGAGATAATAGTTGCATTAGGTCTTGCAAGAAAGCATCCAACTTTGCCTCCCTTTTTGCCACCGACGCCCTAATCTCATATCAGAAAGACGCAAAGGGACGCAAAGGTTTCTTTCATTGGGCTGCCAAGATCGTTGCTCTGATACCACTTGATATGATTTTTCTATGGGTTTGATGGATAAAAAGAGGATTTTTAAGGAAAAGATGAGATTTTTAGGGCAAAAGGGGATTTTAGAGTTAGAAGTGTGATTTGGAGGAAAAGATAAATAACTTTATTGACGATAAACTGAAATAAAAGGGGATACAAAGATACATGTGAGTTCTTTTGAGAGGAACTCGATCTACCAAGCCGCCTATTCGGGAGGGTGGCCGTGATCTCCAACAAAAAGGAAAATCGCAACATCTCACAAGTTTCTTCTGATGATTCGACCCTCATCACTAATTCCCTTAGCCCCTTTATAAATACTAATCAGAAAATAACAAAATTACAGAAATAACCATAAAGCTAAAATTACAAAAATAACCCTAGAAAATCGAAATTTACAAAAACGTTCCTGAAAATTCAAAATTCGAAATATGTGGGGGACCCCCAAGAGAAGCTTGGGAGGTCATCTCGACCAAGCTACAGGCACATCTCTGCGAGACAGACATGCACTCACTGGCTCAAGTCGGCAATCATGACTCTCACAAGGACGACCTCAGCAAGGTCGGCTCCTTCAGCAACCACGCTTTATAAGGTCGGCCTTAGCGGTACACATCCGAGGTCGACTCCTTCAACAGCTAAGCTCAACAAGGACGACCTCAGTGGTACACACTCGAGGTCGGTCCCTTAACAGTGGCCTCCAGTTGACTGTCTGTATGAAGTGGTCGGCTGTCATAACTATCTTGCAAACTCAAGCGACACGCTCTCTAGCAGTCACTCGATTATCTCTCTGAGTCGTTACGTGAGAAGGTCAATGGCCATTTACTCGCCTGCACAACCGCATGACCGAGCTGGAGAGTCGGTTACGTGCATGATACCTGGGATCATCATAACTCCTCTCAACGTGGCGTAACTGACCCTATATCTAAAAACAACAGACCAACATGATCTGAGGTATGCTGAAATTTACACACACATCTTTTCTCCTGCTTGAACTGACATAAGCATCGAAGTCGAATTGGAGTCTCATCCTTCGATCCTCTGACGTTCATCTCTCTTTCAGGTACCGAAGGAGGTCGGCCCGGCGAAACCCTTTTCGGGCTCTCCATTACTAATTTCATCCATCAACAGTTAGCGCTAGAGGAAGAGCATTGTGACAACTCCTGTTATATAGGCTCTCGACGCAGCATCCACTCTGGCAACTTTCTAGTAACTTTCCAATATCGTCCATTCCAATGACAAATGACAAGAGGAATGCGGGGACAAGTCCAGCTGTGCGCCTGAAATCAATACCACCGAGGACAACCATCCTGCTAGCAGCACACCTCTACAAGCTCCTGTTGCTCCCACAACAACTGACTTTCAAGCCTCGTGGTGGAGCTTCGCGAGATGCGGGAGGTCCAGGCTTGTCAAACTTAAAACACCGAAGTTTTGCAGGAGATGTACCTAGGTATGGTCCGAGGAATGCGAGCATCGCAATGGCAAGGTGAAGTCTTCCGCCAGCCAACGCACCAAAAGCCCTACACCAACACTAGCGAGGACCTGCGTGCTTACCTGCAGGAAAAGAACGGCGACACGGTTGTCTCAGACAAAAGATCAACGTGAGGTGAGCAACTTGATCTCGTACGATGGATGATTATATCGCCGACCTACAATGCAGATTGACCGACTTCGGTGAGGGGACATTGATACCCCCGAAGACTCGACCTTCTTCTATGTCTTCACATTTACTACCGCTATCCTCGGCACGTCTTATCCGTAGAAGTATTTTCTACCTTCTGCTGGTGATGTCCCGAAATTCGTCGGTGTTGGCGATTCAGAGGAGCAACTAGAGAACTATACTTAACATATGGAGTCAAAAGACCACCCCAAAACCTGATGTGTCGAGCCTTTTCTAGTTGCCAAACAGGGTCGCTCGTCATTGGTTCAGACAAATACCTTTTCGCGCGAGGACCAGACGAAGAGCCTACCAGTGGTTAGACAAATGTCACCGAGGGAAGCGGTGCAATCGAAGCGCCAGGTTGGATGGGGACGGACGGCATAGCCCCGCGAATTCGAGCCACACGACGGCGTGCCGACAACCTCCCTGCCAGACGAAGGTTATAAGGCTGATTGACTCCATATTCTACAATATTTTTGCACATCCCCTCAAGGTTGTGAGCCCCTCTTCGCTGAAGGAGATTTCCATGGGAGATGGAGATTTCGGCGTCGACGCCCTGAAGTTATCGGAGGGGATTGCTTGGGACAAAGAAAGAAAAAACAGAAGGCAAAGAGACGGAAAAGGGGATTTACCTTTTCCGGTGAGGAAGCGACGGTCGCTGAGGGAGTTAGAGAACTCAGAAGCGTTATAGCTGAGAAAGAACGGATGAGAAGGGGTAGGCGCAAGTGCGGCTAACCACTGGCCTTCACCCTTTTAACTTGCCCTAGGCGGAAGCTTGGTCGGGAACCGATCGTGGCCATATGATCTCCACGATCGTGTCCTAACTGTCTTGGGCTGGAACAGATCATGTCTGTTCAGATTCACGATCTCGCTGAATAGATCCTGGCCGTTCAACCTGCACGTCGCCCATACCTGCTCTTAGCAGATCGCGCCACATCAACAACGATGCTCCTTCGAGAACTGGGCATGCCTTCTCGGGGTTCGTGAAAAGTACAATTCATGTCAGTCTTTTTGGGTTCTGTAAGGAGACGGCCACGTTAGCAGGCATGATGAGTGTTTCCTTCCATAGGTGTCGTCCCAGACATCACATTCAGAAGCGAGTTTGTCCAATCAGAAGATATTGGCTGATGTTCTCAGACTCTTCAGCTTCTCTTCGGTCTTCGTCTTCTCGCCTCTCTATGTCTGACCTCGGAGGGACAGATCATGTCGGCAGTGTCAAGGCAGAAGATGAGGTACATGTGTAAATAATACTTTGGGCTGTGGGACATTGCAGCTGGGGCCTCTAGATTGATTTGACAGTGAGGGCCCACAATGCCCGAGTCTAAAAGCTATACGTGGCATCAGTGACCATCCGAGAGTAGCTTAGAAGGTTAGCTCGACCAAGCTGAATGCACAGCTCTGCAAGACAGACCTGCACTCTCTGGCCCAAGTTGATAAACATGACTTCACACAAGAACGACCTCAACGAGGTCAGCTCCTTCAGCAGCCATGCTATATAAGGACGACTTTAGCGGTATACACACGAGGTCGTCTCCTTCAACGGCCACGCTCAATAAGGATGACCTCAGCGATACACACCCGAAGATGGTTCTTTAACAGTCGTCAGACTGACGAGGTCGGCCATCATAATTATCCTACAAACTCAAGCGATGCGCTCTCCAGCAGTCGCCCGACTTCTCTCTGAGCCGTTGCGAGAGAAGGTTAACGGCCATTTACTCGCACGTGCAACCGTAGGCCCGATCTGAGGAGTCAGTTTTGCGCATGATATTCGAGATCACCATAACTCCCACCAACGTGATGTAACTAACCCTCATATCTACAGAAACAACAGTCCAACCTAACCAACCCGATCTGAGGTAACAGCAGACCAGCCTAACCAACCTGATCTGAGGTACGCTGAAATCTACACACCTACGTCTACACCTCTTTCCTACTGTTTGAACTGACTTAAGCATCAGAGTCGAATTGAAGGCCAACACTCCAATCCTTTGACGCTCCTCTCACTCTTTCAGGCACCGGAGAACGTCAGCCCGGCGAAACCCTTTTCGGGCTCCCTGTTGCTAATTTCACACATCAACAGGATATGACTCTCATGACGTGATTAGAACATGAACAAAGTTTCAATAAGGTGAGAAGCTGCGTTAAGCACATGATTCACTAGAACATTGTGTGTGCCGAAATGCTGCTTCTACACATTTTTCTGCATTGCATTGTAAATGGAGAGAATCAGGTCTTTGCTTTAGCTTCAATATAGTTAAACAAGACTGTTTGCATATGTCAGATCTTTGATGGTGTATGCACATGATAGCATATATTGACAGCTATTATATTTTCCCATTATGATCAGTTCCTTAGGTTTAGGAACTGATTAATGTACTCATTCACAACAGGCATCTAGAAAACTAAGTTGTCTCTTAATTCCTCTTAATTCCTTTTTAGTATCCTTCACTTTGCAATCAGAAATTGTTGCCTTGCCTCCTTTTCCCATTAGAGGTATCAGAAATAGTGCAGTGTGTTAATGGTGCATATTCCCCATATGTAGGCCGGCATCTTGATGATACCTGGGTGGCATATGTTGGAGGAAGTCAATGCCTCAAGGCAGTAAACTGGAAGAAGGCCCACTCCAGCACTCCGAGCGGGCGATTCGGGCAGACATGCACCGTTGCCGGCGACACCCTCGTCCTCTTTGGCGGAATCAACGACAACGGCATCCGCCAGAACGACACGTGGATAGGCGGTGTCGCTCACGAAGCCTCCCCTGAAACCACCATATCGTGGCGGCCTTTGGAGAACGTGGGCCCTGTTGCCCCTCCCCCTCGCGGGGCCCACGCAGCGTGCCTCACCGGCGACCATCGCATGCTTGTGATTCACGGTGGCATTGGACTCAATGCGCTCCGTTTGGGCGACACCTGGGTCCTTGACCTATCCAATGGCCTTCACTCTGCCAGGTGGCACGAAATACCCAACATTCGGCCGTCGCCGTCAGCCCGGTCGGGGCACTCGCTGACCTGCATTGGAGGGGCTCGGATGGTCCTATTCGGCGGGCGGGGTTCAGGCTACGAGGTTCTGAATGACTTGTGGGTGTTTGACCTGGGAGGAGATCGACCCAGATGGAGCGAGGTCAAGTATGACACGTCGAGCATCATGGAGATGCCACGCCCCAGGGTTGGCCACTCGGCTAACCTGATACTCGGGGGCAAAATCCTCATCTACGGTGGCGAGGATTCTCAGAGGCAGCGGAAAGATGACTTCTGGTCACTGGACGTGAGCGCTCTGCTGAAAGTTGAAACAATGGGGTGTAAGAAGTCTTCGGCGAGGGGGATGTGGAAGAAGATGAGGGTCGAAGATGGGGCCCCCGGTTGCCGTTCGTTCCACGGGGCTTGCACCGACAAGTCTGGCCGGCGTATCTACATCTTGGGGGGGATGGTGGACGGCGTGCCTCAGCCTGGGGATGTCTATGGGTTGAGGTTTGATGGTGAGCTGTTTCTAGCCCAGCTTGTGCTCCAAATGTAGATAGAAGTGAAGAACATGGTAAATAATGTGATGTATCCTGCTGTGATGCATCTGGCCGTGTATTTTGGTTGAATCAAAATTGGAAACATGTGTTCTTAATAATTGTTGCAAGCTATCCTTTCATGACAAAGAAACACAAACTATGACAAAAATGCACAACATGCCCTTTTTAGTCCCACATCACAGAAAAGAGAAGAATATGACACATCAATGTACACAGCACAACCAAACTATCAATCCATCCGTGTTATAAAAAAGAAATGAAAGGAAAAAATCGGGGGCATCACAGAAGCTATACAACCAAACCCCGAGCAGTCAAGGAACACACCGATTCCATCATAAAGCCTTCAACAGATATTGGCCGTCGCAGTTTCAGACATTGCTACTTCCAACAGCCAACATACAAATCCTGCAGACGGCGTGTATGTGTGTGTGTGTGTGTGTATGCGTGCGTGTAACCTACAGAAATTTACTAGACGGGTATGACGTCAGTTTTCGACGTGTCTTCACATCTCAACACGATGCCATCAAGGTTGGCAGGCAGTACACACTTTGCCCATTGGCATCCCGTGGAAAATGGCTCCGATGGAGGAACTATCATCAGCACATTCTCATTCCTTTGAACAACCCCCATCACACTAACAGTACTGCCCTCTTTGATGTACCTATAGGATATTTAAACAATCAGCAGTCAGAGGTTATAAAGAATACATCAAGTGATCCACATCGTTTCTTCTTTTCTAGCTCTTTTTACAGTAATGGTGAAAGAATCCACAAGGCATAGTTCCTGTCAAACAGAGTGATTGCAATAATCTTGACAGCGGTAATACAAGTAAATTCTTTTTCATTGATTTAAACATGACTCTGATGTGAATATGATAGACTTGCCATCCCCTCGACTCCCTCCCCGCTCCTCCATACCCAAAAAAAATGCCCAAAACGCATAGGGTCCTAGAGAATTTTAGAGTTTCACTCGCAAAGCTCACTTGACCGACAAAATCATGGTCGCCTTGCAACGTATTTAGCATTAAATTCATGACTTTTGAGGGTTGATGTCCAGTGGATGTAGTCTGCACAATGAAGCATTCACTGTTTCGTGTTGTGCTCCACAGCGAAATCAACCTAAATCAAGTGAACATGAGCAGGTCGGCAAACAGCTTTTTCTAACCCAACTTTTTACAAGAATCATTAAAATACTATTTAATCACACCCCTTTGTTCTCCATCCCTACTTGAGACCAATAGCCATCATCAGTCTTCTTTCATCCCAGTTTACGGTTTTCCTCGTTTTTTGTGTTACGAATACTATAAAGATGGGATTGCAGATCTACCATTGCAGATCTACCATGTTAAAGGAAGCAAAGAAAGAGCCTAATCACCCAACAACTTTCAATAAGAAAAAAGTAAAGGGAAAAAAAAAATCAAATTACCCTTCTTTCATGCGCATTACTACACGATCATCACTCGAAAGGTTCCGCTCGGACAACCACCTGAGAAATTCAGGAGAAATGTCTTCATTGTTTGGACTGATGTCAACCACAACAGACTCATCAACATAAGGAGTCACCCTTGCACCATAGCCCGTTTTGACCAAGGCTCTCAACCCAGATTGAAAATCTGAGATATAAAAGTCAACCACGTGCCTCTGCCAAAAGGTTCAAATACAATGGTAGAAATTACTATCGCTTCGCAAAAAGGAAAGGAGGAACTAGAGAGTATGGAATATAAAAATGTGAGATTGATATCTACCCGAAAAGTCATTTATAAAGAACACTTAACTAACCCAGTAGCATTCTATTAGCTTCAGTGACTTGAGTTAATAGTATTTCCATCTTAAAGTTCACAATACTCTAATATAGAACTTTTCTAATACCTCCATTGATCTCAGTCCCCATGTAAAACGGCGATGCTGGGCATTGGCAGCCTTTGAGTCCCAGCCCCTGTATTCATATAAACCAGTAGATGTGTAAACACATCTAGGAACCTTCTGAAACGAAGACTCGAGGGGAACATTTCCACATGTAACCACCTGCAAAAAGATTATGTAAGTCCATATGTCCGTAGGAAGACAACTAAGACACAATTAACCACAAATTAGTAAACAACATGTATCATATCAGATCATTCCATGTGTAAATGTGGTGCATGAATACAAGTATTAGTGCACAACAATTTATCCACAAAGGAACACACACTAACAACATTTAAGAATGATGGTTTCATATGTAGAATTCATACTACAATTATAATACCATTATCCCCAGATAGCTTCACCATCCATCTTGTGGTGTCTCTCCCAGTCTTGCTTCTCTTAGCATATATCATCACTATGGAATTCGTGAGTTGATGTATGCATATATAATTGCAGCAGAAGTAAAGAAATGAATGTTGTGAACCAGTTTCGAGCATTGCATGACGCAAGATGCAGGTGGTCATCTTAATGCCTAATGTTTAGCTCAGCCTCAGCTTCAGTTCTTATAATCAGTCAACAAAAACTACCATATTTGCAAGTGAAGTTACTAGGAATACAAAAGGAGGCAGCAGGCTTACTCTTTTTTCTTAGATAACTGGCTAAATCGTGCAGTTTCACTAGATTATGATGCTTCGATTTGGGTTTTTTCGTTTCTTTTGTGTGTGTTGTACCTTTTCTTTCTTTTCTTTTTTGGGATGGTGGGTGTCTTTTTTGTGCGTGTATGCATGTGTTGGGGTTTTGGTTTGGTTTGGTTGCCCTTTTTTGAATAGGGGATGGGGTGGGATGGAAGGACTATACTGTTTGGATTGATGTAAAACTATGTGCACAAGGTAGACCGCAAAGACTGTAAAAGATGAGCCAATCCAACAGGCAGAAGTAAATCGTAGGTGATGCTTGAACTTTGCAAGCAGAAAGAATGAGGTGGGAAAATTTAGTAATGTCCTTCAACACATACCCCAGAGACTTTGACATACTGTCCATCTTTGGCAGTTCTGAGCACAGCATCAGGATAGCGGGCAATGTACCGTATAACTGCTCTCTCTCCCCAACATCTATTCCAAATGCAGAGTGCTGCAACCACTACAAAGAAACCCACCACAACAACGAGAAGCACAGGATTGTGAACTGCACCAAGAATAAATCCTCCTGCAATGAACCCCATCACAAACAGTAGAATCACAGCCCACATGAGTAGCTTAGGGACACTCCCTTTGAATGAGTTATCTTCCACCTGGCTAAGATTCGTTACAGCCTGGTTATGAACAATTGAAGCACCACGTAGTTTAAGCGAACCGGTAGAATCTAGAGGACCAGAAACCTTCCGAGGTGCACCAGATGTATTCATTGGCCCAGAAGATATCGGTCCAGAAGTGATGAGGCCCGTAGTCGGGAGCACAGGTGTAAGGGGGCCAGAATTTTGACGAGTCATCGGGGTGACCCCTCCTGACTGTGGTCCAGAGGACTTCTTACTGGGATCTCCATGTCTATTAAGGGGCCCCGAATTAGATTTCTGTCTATTTGATCCTCCAGTTACTTGTGATGCGCCTGAACCTGGATGTCCCGAGGAGAGAGAACCAGAATAGCTGGTGCGACCAGTGGTGTTGATAGGCCCAGAGTGTGCAGCGGAACCACCAAATGATGCGTTCCTTGAAGGAGCATTTGTAATAGGTCCAGACTTCCTTGATTTCTCCACATGAATATCAATCATCTTCCCAAGTTCTCCTGATTTTTTGATGTCCCCACCAGTGTATGGCACAGCAGTGGAGCTCATTGTAGGAGGTTTTTCCTTTGGCAGCTCAGGCCGGCCTGAAACATAAAGGCCGCTGCTGAGCTGATGTGATGGGAATCTTGAACCCATCAGGCCTACTCAAATAGGCCAGTCGATATCGGCAAAGCAGATGCTAAATGTGATGTCAGCAATGAGGCGTCAGAACCAAAATGTAGTTCTAAATAATGACTAGGGAAGTAGCTCCTTATGTCAGTTACACCGTTTAGTTTCTGAAGACACTCTGTAAGCAGAGAAACACCACCATGAGAGATGAATCAAAGAACGTAAAGGCAATTTTAGTAAGTAGAACAGAAACTGATACGAAGAATGACTAAAAAGGAGAATATCTTAAGATGGACTGTGTTTACTCTTGGCAGGAATAAATTAGGCTAGATTTAGATTTATGCTGGAAAAGAAAAACTCATCCATCGTAATTGTAACCGGAGTCATAGGCATCAGGCTCTAGGCCAACCATACAGGGGCTGCTTTGCAAAGCCTTAAGCATGCAATTAAGCTATTGTCTTATGTTCACCAACACATCCAATGTCCTCGGATAGGCTCAGACGTATCACCCACTCTGGATTTTACAAGTTACATCAAAGATCTGACTTGATCCTCACTAAGGGCATATGCTAATCGACCTTGCTTCCCAGTAATGCAGCATTTGATTCAGCACATACTGGTTCATTCCTAAAACTGTCCAATCTTATCAGACTAACAAGTTCACATTTGGCCGCCACTGAAAAAGGCAGTGACAAACACCAAGCCCAATCTAGAGGAATGCTGGAGATAAGAAAACCATCATTCTAGGCAACGGATCAAGCAAGAATTTATACTGAAAAAGGGTGATACTATCCTAACTTGCATGCAAATGTATGTATGAGCCAGCAACTTGATCCATATGATAAATATTTAGATCAATATCACAAGCCCAAGCAGCTTGTTGGGGGAAAAAGCGTAAAATCAGGTCTATATCTGATAGTGCCTAGTCAAAGTGAAACCACTACTTTAAACATCAACACACAAAGAATTGCAGGCAACGAATATCAAATAACAAATGGAATAAAATGCAAAATCTTAAGCAACTATCAGGGTTGTTTAGTGGTAATCTAGAAGAATGAAGACTTTGAAGGAAACCCAAAGGATACAAGTACAACTTAGAACTGATAAACCAGCAACCGGTAAAAAAGCACAAAAACAAACAGGTCTACTATATCAAAGAACAACATATAACATATGCAAAGATGAGTAGAACAATGAGAACTCCAGTCTCTTACTTCTGCAGATAAACAATATGCGGCATGTTTCAGTTGTAAAAATACATATATTCCACCCATTTAAGAGGAGAAATGTAAAATTATATTGTTGTCCATAGCCAGGTCAAGTCAAGAGTGGAACTGATGAACTCTAATGGGTAATAAAACTCAAGTCAATTGTACAAAAAGAACAAAATAATAGAGAAATATATGGCAAAACAAACGTCATTTTTCCAACATCAACAGGCCAAAAGGAAGAAGGTCCCACAGTGCTAAACGTTTCTCGTTAACATTGAAAAATTTGAGAAACATATTCAACAACAAAAACAAGACCTCAATGTTTTAAGATATCTTGCATGTTTCAACATCCACCAGATCAAAACTTTGAATGGACACGTAGAATGGGACCACCGAGAGACCCTGGGTTCAAATCCATCTAAAAAGTCCAAAATTTTGGCACGGGATCTTCGGATACCTTGCGACAGTAGGAGGCCCCCATTAAACTCCAAAAAATCAAGAGACCCAGATACCCCAATGGCGAGAAGATTTGATAAACGAGAAGGAGAATCACAAATGAAACAAAATTTTGTTTTAATTCTTAATTAATTAAGCTGAGCTCTCTCTAAGGTTTCAGTTTCCAACGCCTTGAGCCTAAAAAATCTGGACACAGATCTCAATTCACAAGTCACAGCGTTCACTTGCACACAAAATACAGATCCCAAATCATGACAACCCCCTCTCTGACTCAACTAATTGTGCACCCAAAATCAAAATAGCCCAGTTCGAGGGCACGCATTCTCGTTTCAAAGCAAAGCGGCACAGATCAGCAGACTAGAAGCAAGGGAATTTGCCGCCTTTTTCTTTATTTTGACCCCAAATCGGCGAACCCAAATTAACCCACGTTCCATTTTCGGAAGATCAGAAGTTTAGATTCGAAATCCCGGAAACCCAGCAGAAAAAATGAAGAAAATATAAATTTAATCTATCTAAAAGAGAGGAGATCTCTTCATACCGTAAGCAGCTACTAACAGTGAAGGAGAAAGCTGGTCACAATCATAGACTTGACTTGATATCAGTCGCCATGGCGAGTGCGGGGGATGGAGAATTGTTTTCTAACTAAAAGCTCTGAGAAGAGAGAGAGCGAGAATGCGACGAAGGAAAAAATTAAAAAAGGAAGAAATAAAAGGAGGAAAAAAATAAAGATGAGAACTCACCTTCACCCTCTTCGCCGCCGGAGTGCTGCTACTCACATTACACATTTTTGCTAAAATTATTACATTTACTTACATGTTTGCCATTATAAGTTCAACCAAAGGGAATGGCAAATTTGTAATTGAATGTCATATGTTCAGCGAAATGTGTAATGTGACTAGCGGCACATTCTCTGCCGTCATTGTCCTTTTCCGAAAAATTACACACATTACACCTCTCATCTTCATCATCCTCTCCCACCTTCCCGTCGCCACATCCACACGATCGTCATTGGACATCGCTGCAGCCTCTTCTGGGTACACAGTCACCACCCCCCCCCCCCCCCCCCAAAAAAAAAGTCTGCCGCCGCCGCCGCCGCTCCATTCGCTGCATCTCCCTCTGCCTCATCGCCCCACTCTCGCCGCCGAAACTCCCCCCCCCCCCCCCCCCCCCTCATTACTTCCCCGTGGAGAAATGGAAAATGGCACACCTATAAATTTTGAATGGCAAACTTGTAAATAAGGTGCCTGTGTAAGTAGTAATTAGGTCAGTGTGCATAGTAACTCCCTTGTTTTTTGGGGTTAATTTTCACGATGGTTAGTTTCTATGAACGCCTGTTGGCTTTAACCTTATTTGCTAAACTATCCAAAGCAGTTCTTTCTGCAAAAAAAAAGACTGTTCTCTATGTTAATACATGAGAATCATGTAGATCGGGTGGCACCTGATCTATTAGATCAGGTGCAAGACACAAAAAGGATGGCCATATTAAAAGTACAAGTTCATGTGGGACTTATACTTTCTAAATTTATGTGTCTTAACACTTAATCTATTAGATCAGGTGCCACATTTCCTACATTATTCTCTATTTACAGTCTTATACTTTTCTTACATAACTACCAATTGCTAAATCTATGTTATTTTTGTCAAAATGTGCACTCACATGATTTTATTATGCCATTTTTACCTTTTTAAGGACATATGGATTACATTGATCTGTTTTAAGGCTGAGAGGACACGTAGGTCATTTCTTCTTTGTTGTTGACCAATTTAAATGATTGCATTGCCAACGAACTATGGTCCAGCGGCATTATTATTGCTTCCTAGTATGGCCACCAGAAATCGATCGCTGGTGGACGCGGACTGTGCGAGCGCCTTTAACCAGCTTTCCGATGTATCAAAAAAATTGATGGCATTAAGAAAAATAAAATATTGTTGGAAAATATAGAGAAAGTGTAACCATGGCAAATAGCCATGGTTCTATATTTATAATATTATAGAGTATGCGAAGAGACTCATAGCAACCAAAGGTCCTCATTACTTGGGGAGTAATGGAAGGATAAGTGGCGGGGAGGCCAAAGGCCTCCCTCACTCACAACACTCCCCCTTATCCATCCATTACTTTGATCTTAGCGTATAAAGCTAAAGGGGTGGATACTTCTGGATCCTAAGTAAACGTATTTGCCTTGTTAAAACCTTCGCTGTGGAAAACCCAGTAGGAAAAACCAACAGCTTAAGGGAAAAGAGTGCAACACACAAGTTACTCCCCCTCATCCGTACAAGCTTTAGGCTTGTAGGTCTTTCAGCTGTCTCATACCGATTCCTTTTACAAGTTTTACAAAAATATATCTCTGTAAAGATTTAGTAAAAAGATCAGCTAAGTTGTTGCATGACTGGATCTGCTGAACTTCAATCTGCTTGTCCTCTTTTAGTTCGTGCGTCCAAAAAACTTGGGAGATATGTGCTTCGTCCTGTCGCCCTTGATGTAGCCCCTTTGAAGTTGAGCAATGCATGCGGCGTTGTCTTCAAACAGGACAGTAGGCTCCAAATCACCAGTCTTCAGGCCAGTGGAGTGAAGAATGTGGTGGACGACGGAGCGTAGCCAATAACACTCTTTGCTTGCTTCATAGATCGCAATGAGCTCTGAATGATTGGATGACGTAGCTGTTGTGGTTTGCTTTACCGATCTCCAGGAGATAGCAGTACCTCCGTAGGTAAACACAAAACCTGTCTGTGATTTTACCGTGTGTGGATCTGAAAGATAACCTGCATCGGCATAACCAATTAATTGGGGGGAGGCACCTCTCTGGTAGTAAAGTCCCAGATCTACTGAACCCTGGAGGTATCGCAGAAGATACTTTACTCCGTTCCAGTGGCGCTTTGTAGGCGCTGCACGGTGTCTGGCCAGGAGATTAACTGCAAACGTTATATCGGGACGCGTACAGTTAGCCAGATATAGAAGTGCTCCAATGGCACCGAGGTAGGGTACTTCAGGACCCAGTATCTCCTCCCCCTCTTCCAGTGGCCGGAAGGGGTCCTTATGTATATCTAGTGATCTTACGACCATAGGAGTACTTAAAGGATGACATTTATCCATAAGAAACTTGCGTAGAAGTTTCTTTGTATAATTTGATTGGTGTAATAGGATTCCACCTCGTATTTGTTCAATCTGTAAGCCAAGACATTACTTTGTTTTGCCTAGGTCTTTCATTTCAAAAGTATGCTTTAGGCTTTCAGATATCTCATTGATCTCTGTAGGAGATCATATGAGATTTAAGTCATCAACATATACTGCTATGATGACGAATCCTGTTCCCGTTCTTTTTATAAAGATACACAGGCAGACTTCATTATTTGTGAATCTTTGCTGTGCAAGGAAATCACTAAGTCTGTTGTACCACATTTTGCCCGATTGCTTTAGACCATATAATGATCTATGCAGCCTTACAGAGAATACGTCCCGATGTATCTCTTTCATCTCTGGGGTAGTTTAAACCCATCAGGAAGTCTCATATAGATCTTTTTATCTATATCGCCATATAGATATGTAATCACAACGTTCATGAGCTGCATTTCTAGGCTTTTCAGAGAAGTTAAGCTTATTAAAAATCGGAATGTGTTGGCATCCATGACCGGGAAATATGTATCTTTATAATCAATCCCCGGTCTTTGGGAAAAACATTGGGCTACAAGGCGTGCCTTATAGCGAACGATCACATTTTCTTCATTTCTTTTTCTTATGAAACCCCACTTATATCCCACAGGTTTTACACCTACTGGTGTTTGGACTATTGGTCCAAAGACTTTACGTTTCAAGAGTGAGTCCAGCTCTACTTAGGGGTGACAAACGGTCGGGTCGGGTCGGGTTCGGGTCGGGTCAGGTTTGACCCGACCCGAATAAGGGTAAACCCGAACCCGACCCGAATTAAATTCGGGTCAGGGTTCGGATACCCGAACCCGACCCGGTCGTAACCCGGGTGACCCGTACCCGACCCGGTTTGTCTTACGGGTCGGGTACGGGTCGGGTACGGGTCGGGTTCGGTGTGAAATAGTGATTATTTTTCAAAAAAGGTCGGGTACGGGTCGGGTTCGGGTCGGGTCCGGGTCGGTTTGGGGTGAAAAGAGTGAAAATACGGGTCGAATTCGGGTCAACCGGGTCGAGGGGTCAAACCCGTACCCGACCCATATTTTTATCCGGGTCGGTCGGGTTGACCCGAATTCGACCCGACCCGGATTGGCCCCTACCCATACCCGACCCAAGAGGCCGGGTTCGGGTCGGGTCGGGTCGGGTCGGGTCAATTTTGCCACCCCTAGCCCTACTCTTATTGCCTCGTCCCACTTTGGCCAATCATCTCTGCGTTTACATTCCGCTAGAGATCGTGGTTCGACGTCATCGTCGTATTCAACGACGTGAACGGCAATAGCAAACGCAAAGTCGTCGTCGTCGACTGTGCTATATCTGTCAAGTACCTCTCCAGTTTGTACAAAATTTAATGATGTTTCTCCTATTGTTTCCTCTGCAGGGGAAATAAGGAGGGGAGAAGTAGTTGGTCTGAGCTCAGCATCCTGTGGAGGGATAATCTTATTATCTCCAGGAATCTTCCTCTTTCGAGGAACTTTATCTTTTGAACCTGGTGGGTGTCCTCTTTTGCTGGTGGATTGCATCCATCTTTTGGGATGTCAATCCTAGCTGGCGTGTTAGAGCAGGGATGTGTGAACGGGCAATCTTCTGGTTGTCCGTGAACTTATCCGATAAAAGATGTATTTGTATTCTGAATGTGAAGGATCTTCAGGATCTCATCTTCACACAGATTACTACGCGGATCATATAGGGACAAAGACTTCTGGTCCTAAGTAATGGTCTCAGTAGCTTCAGGCTTCTTAGATTGTGTGCCTAGTTTAGGAAAAATTTTCTCATCGAATTCACAGTCAGCAAGACGTGCCTTAAATGCGTCCCCTGTGAGGGGTTCCAGGTATCTGATAATAAAGGGCGAATCAAACCCAATATAGATACCTAGACGACGCTGAGGACCCATTTTGATCCTCTGAGGTGGTGCTATTGGGATATATACAGCACAACCAAACACTCTCAAATGGAGATATCCTGAGGTGCGCCATATGCAAGTTGCATCAGGAATAATGTATAACCTCCAGAGGGTCTTATCCTAATAAGTGATGCGGCATGTAAAATAGCATGCCCCCAAGCATCCATGGGCAAATGGGATTGCATAAGCAATGGACGTGCAATCCATTGGAGTCTATTTATAAGAGACTCTGCTAATCCGTTCTGGGTGTGAACATGTGCTACTGGATGTTCAACTTCAATACCCGTTGCCCGGCAATAGTCTTCGAAGACTTGTGAAGTGAATTCGTCTGCATTATCAAGACGTTATCGGGGAAATGAGCCCGCAACCTTATTATTTGTGCCAAAGCTTTGGAAAAGCTAGGTTGCGGGTGGACAAGAGGCACACATAAGATCATTTAGTGGATGCATCAATCAGTACCATGAAGTACCGAAATGGGCCACTTGCGGGGTGAATAGGCCCACAAATGTCTCCATAAATTCTCTAAAGGAAGCCAGGAGACTCTAATCCCACTTTCAGGAGGGATGGTCTCGTTATTAGTTTTCCCTTGAAACAAGGGGGACATGGAAATTCACCCATATGAAGAATCTTCATGTTCTTCAAATTATGTCCACAGGATTCAGTAATGATGCATCGCATCATAGCTAATCCAGGGTGACCAAGTCTGTTGTGCCAGAGTTGAAACTCTGGTAATGATGGACACATCTGGTGCTCAGTCATATTGGCTTCTATTGGTTGAATGTATGTATGGTAGAGACCCGATGGGAGTCCCTTGAATCGTTCGTAGATGGTCTTCTGGCCATCTTTTTGACAAGTTACATACAGATATTCAACTTTATTTTCATCCCTGGTTTCTAAGTGATATCCATTTAAACGAATGTCCTTGAAACTTACGAGATTCCTATTTGATTTAGGAGAGAATAATGCATTCTTTATTTGAAGTCTTGTGTTATTTGTGAGCAATATTATTACTTTACCAGATCCTTCGATTATTTTAGACAGTCCCGAAATTGTGATAACAGGACCGTCATATTTATTTATGCTAGTAAAATAGCAATGTTCGCGAAGGATTGTATGCGTCGAGGCATTGTCCACTAGACACTCATACTTCATATATATAAGCAAAACGAAATTTTATTTAAGTAAAGGTAAAATGACATTCAAATAAAAGTTCATACAAAAGCAAACTAAAGATGAAGCTACATGTAATTTTAAATGCATAGATATAAAGATAAGGCTATATCGAGTAGGTCATCATTCTCGAAGTCTTTTGCAGTGAAATTCATTGGCAGCTGAACAGATGCCAAGTTTGTTTCAGGCAGAGAGTTCTGGCTCGCCTGATACAGTTCCTGGAGGTGGCGAGGAGTGCGGCAGTTTCTGGACCAATGTCCAGGCATGCCACATCTATGGCATTTATCCTCCCAGTTCTTCTTAGGAATTGACACTTGATCACTTATGCTTCCATGTGAAGTTTCTCTTTCCTTTGTTGTTGTTGTTGGTTTGGGGTGCTCCTCCTCGTGATGGCGTCATTATAGCTTTTCCTTTATTCTTTCTAGCATTCTTCTTGTTTTTCCACTTCTGGAGAGAAACATGGTGGGCTTCAGGGATAGGGACAGTACCAGTAGGACGCAAATTATGAGTGGCAAGCAGTAAATCTCTAGTCTGCTCTGCCCTAAGGAGGCAAGAGATCAAATCAGAGAACTTCGTGAAATTGCGTTCACGATACTGCTGCATGAGGATTGCATCTTTCTCGTGAAACGAGGTAAATGTCTTTTCCAACATGCGTTGCTCAGTCACTTCTCCACCGCACAACTGCAAGCGTGAGGTGATATTATGAAGTGCAGAGTTATACTCAGCAATGGACTTATAGTCCTGAAGTCTGAGGTTTTTCCACTCATAACTGGCACGTGGTAATATTACATCTATTTGATGTTTATACCGTGCCTCCAGCGCTGTCCACAACTCAATTGGGTCCTCTACCGTTAGGCATTCGGCCTTTAAGATCCGAGTTATATGTCTCCTGATATAGATAATGGCTTTCGCCTTATCCACATCAGAGACAGTGGTAGGAGTGCTGCTAGATGATTGGGCCGCTTCTGGGGCCTTACTAGCAGAAGCATCGGCCGCTTCTGGGGCCGATGAAGGAGCTAAAATTTAGCCAAGGAGGGCCATCGAACGCAAGTGGAACTTCAGGTCCACTCGCCAACTCAGGTAATTATTTCCTGCAGCATCAAGGACCTCGAAATCGACGCTTGCCAATTTTGTCATTTATCTATGCAATTTAAAATAAGCATGAATTAATTAAAATGAAAATTCATGCATAAAGAATAAAATAAGAAAAATGTGGGGATCGGCCAGATACCCAAAAACGTACAAAGTCCAATGTCCAATATACAGTTCATAAAGAAAAGAAAAATACAAGTTGGAAACTCAGAAGAGGTCCCTATCTTTTTCAAATTTCACCTCCGTCTTCATTTGTTGGTACACCGGTCTTTAGCATTAATACATACAATCCTCACTTACAAATTCTATCAAAAGAAAATAAAAGTGCAAAGAAATTAAGGGTATCAAACTGACCGATCCCAAAAACACATTTTAACTTATATAAACATCCACACAGTTATATATGCAACAGGCAAATAATAGCGTAATATCACAGGCATTACAAAAATCATCAAGCCCAAATATTGGATTAAAAAATTTATTTAAGTTAAAAAGGGTTAATTGGACCACGGAAAAACGTCATTCATCTTTAGGTTAGTTAACTAAAGACAGAGCGGTCTCAGGATCCGTTTAACCAATTTAACTTAAATAAATGTATTAATCCAATGATTAAGATAATGTTAGAGAGTAATCAAACTCAAGAAGGAAAAATAGTGATAGGAATTCTTAGAGATAGAATGAGTAACCATGGCCATAGGCCATGGTTCTCTATATATTAATTTAGAGGGGGAGATGAAGGGCCTCTAGGAGACCAAGAGTCCCCATTACCCATAGTAATGGGACTAATGAATGGGTAATGAAGGAGGGGAGGCCAAAAGCCTCCCTCATTCATAACACTCCCCCTTACCCATTCGTCACTTTGGTCTCAGTATCTGAGACAAAGATGGGTGGATACTTCTGAATCCAGAGCAAGTTTGTTTGCCTCGTTAAAACCTTAGCTGTGGAAAACCCAGTGGGAAAACCCCAACAGCTTAAGGAAAAAGAGTGCAACACACAGGTTACTCCCCCTGATCCGTACAAGCTTCAGGCTTGCAGGTCTTTTAATTGTCGCATCCCAATGTTCTTTACAAGCTTTACAAAAGTACATTTTGGCAAAGACTTAGTAAAAAGATCAGCTAAGTTGTTGCAGGACTGTATCTGCTGAACTTCGATTTGCTTGTCCTCCTTTAGCTCATGTGTCCAGAAAAACTTGGGAGATATGTGCTTCGTCCTGTCGCCCTTGATGTAGCCCTTTTGAAGTTGAGCAATGCATGTAGCGTTGTCTTCAAACAGGACGGTAGGCTCCAAATCACCGGTCTTCAGGCCAGTAGATTGAAGAATGTGTTGGATGACGGATCGTAGCCAATAACACTCTCTGCTTGCTTCATGGATCGCAATGAGCTCCGAATGGTTGGATGATGTAGCTGTTGTGGTTTGTTTTACCGATCTCCAGGAGATAGCAGAACCTCCGTAGGTAAAAACAAAACCTGTTTGGGATTTTGCCGTGTGCGGATCTGAGAGATAACCTGCATCAGCATAACCAAATAATTTGGGGGAGGCACCTCTCTGGTAGTAAAGTCCAAGATCAATGGAACCTTGGAGGTATAACAGAAGATGCTTTACTCCATTCCAGTGGCGCTTTGTGGGCACTGCACTGTGTCTGGCTAGAAGATTAACTGTAAACGCTATATCGGGACGCGTACAGTTAGCCAGATATAGAAGTGCTCCAATGGCACTGAGGTAGGGTACTTCAGGACCCAGTATCTCCTCCCCCTCTTCCAGTGGCCGGAAGGGGTCCTTATGTACATCTAGTGATCTTACGATCATAGGAGTACCTAAAGGATGACATTTATCCATATGAAACTTGCGTAGAAGTTTCTTTGTATAATTAGATTGGTGTAATAGGATTCCACCTCTTAGGTGTTCTATCTGTAAGCCAAGACAATACTTTGTTTTGCCTAGGTCTTTCATTTCAAAAGTATGTTTTAGGCTTTCAGATATCTCATTGATCTCTGCTGGAGATCCTATGAGATTTAAGTCATCTACATATACAGCTATGATGACGAATCCTTTTCCAGTTCTTTTTCTAAAGATACATGGGCAGACTTCATTATTCGTGAATCCTTGCTGTGCAAGGAAATCACTTAGTCTGTTATACCACATCTTGCCCGATTGTTTTAGACCATATAATGATCTATGTAGCCTTACAGAGAATACGTCCCGAGGTATCTCTTTCATCTCTGGGGTAGTTTAAACCCATCAGGAAGTCTCATATAGATATTTTTATCTATATCGCCATATAGATATGCAGTCACAACGTCCATGAGCTGCATTTCTAGGCTTTCCAGAGAAGTTAGGCTTATTAAAAATCGGAATGTGATCGAATCCATGACCGGAGAATACATATCTTCGTAATCAATCCCCGGCCTTTGGGAAAATCCCTGGGCTACAAGGCGTGCCTTATAGCGAACGATCACATTATTTTCATCTCTTTTTCTTATGAAAACCCACTTATATCCCACAGGTTTTACACCTACTGATGTTTGGACTACTGGTCTAAAGACTTTGCGTTTCAAGAGTGAGTCCAGCTCTACTCTTATTGCCTCGACCCACTTTGGCCAATCATCTCGACGTTTACATTCCCCCAGAGATCGTGGTTCGACGTCATCGTCATATTCAGTGACGTGAATGGCAATATCGAACGCAAAATCGTCGTCGTCGACTATGCTATTTCTGTCCAGTACTTCTCCAGTGCGTACAAAATTTAATGATGTTTATCCTATTGTTTCCTCTGCTGGGGAAATCAGGAGGGGAGAAGTAGCTGGTCTGAGCTCAGCATCCTGTGGAGGGATAATCTTAGTATCTCCAGGAGTCTTCCTCTTTCGAGGAACTTTATCTTTTGAACCTGGTGGGCGTCCTCTTTTCATTTGAGGTACAGCCAGTTCTGCTGCCGGTGGATTGCATCCATCTATGGGGATGTCAATCCTAACTGGCGTATTGACAGCATGGACGTGTGAACGGACAATCTTCTGGTTGTCCGTGAATTTATCCGGCAAAAGATGTATTGTATTCTGGATGTGAAGGATCTTCAGGATCTCATCTTCACACAGATTAGTACGCGGATCATATAGGGACAAAGACTTCTGGTCCCAACTAATGGTCTCAGAAGCTTCTGGTTTCTTAGACTGTGTGCCCAGTTTAGGAAAAATTTTCTCATTAAATTCACAGTCAGTAAAACGTGCCTTGAATGTGTCACCCGTCAGGGGTTCAAGGTATCTTATAATAGAGGGCGAATCAAACCCAATATATATACCCAGACGACGCTGAGGACCCATTTTGGTCCTCTGAGGTGGTGCTATTGGGACATATACCGCACAACCAAACACTCTCAAATGAGAGATATCCGGAGGTGCGGCATATGCTAGTTGCATCGGGGATAAAGTATGACCTCCAGAGGGTCTTATCCTAATAAGTGATGCGGCATGTAAAATAGCATGCCCCCAAGCATCCACAGGCAACTGGGATTGCATAAGCAATGGACGTGCAATCCATTGGCGTCTCTTTATAAGGGACTCAGCTAATCCTTTTTGGATGTGAACATGTGCTACATGATGTTCAACTTCAATACCCGTTGCCCGGCAATAGTCTTCGAAGACTTGTGAAGTAAATTCTCCCGCATTATCAAGACGTAGTTTCTTGATTTGGTTATCGGGAAAATGAGCACGCAACCTTATTATTTGTGCCAATAGCTTTGGAAAAGCTAGGTTGCGGGTGGACAAGAGGCACACATAAGACCATTTGGTTGATGCATCAATCAGTACCATGAAGTACCGAAATGGGCCACTTGCGGGGTGAATAGGCCCGTAAATGTCACCATGAATTCTCTCAAGGAAGCCAGGAGACTCTAATCCCACTTTCAGGAGGGATGGTCTCGTTATTAGTTTTCCCTTGAAACAAGGGAGACATGGAAATTCACCCTTTTGAAGAATCTTCAGGTTCTTCAATTTGTGTCCACGGGATTCAGAGATGATGCGTCGCATCATTGCTGTTTCAGGGTGACCAAGTCTATTGTGCCAGAGTTCGAACTCTGGCAGTGATTGGCACGTCTGGTACTCAGTCATATTGGCTTCTATTCGTTGAATGTATGTTTGGTAGAGACCCAACGGGAGTCCCTTGAATCGTTCGCAGATGATCTTCCGGTCATCTCTCTGACGAGTTACAAACAGATATTCAACCATATTTTCATCTCTGGTTTCTAAGTGATATCCGTTTAAACGGAAATCCTTGAAACTTACGAGATTCCTATTTGATTTAGGAGAGAATAATGCATTTTTTATTTGAAGTCTTGTGTTATTTGGGAGCAATATAATTGCTTCACCAGATCCTTCGATTATTTGGGACAGTCCTGAAATTTTGATAACAGGACCGTCATATTTATTTACGCTATTAAAATAGCAATGATCGCGAAGGATTGTGTGCGTTGAGGCACTGTCCACTAGGCACTCAGACATCATCTATATAAGCAAAAATGAAATTTTATTTGAGCGAAAATGTAAACATTCATTCGAAAACAAAAGTTCGTACTTTAAGCAAATAAAAGATGAAGATACATTGAATTCTAAAAAGCATAGATAAACGATGGTGCTCAATCGAGAAGGTCGTCGTTCTCGAAGTCTTTTGCAGTAAACATTGTTGGCGGCTGAACATCCGCCAAGTTTGTTTCAGGTAGAGACTTCTGGTTCGCCTGGTATAGATCCTGGAGGTGGCGATGAGTGCGGCAGTTTCTGGACCAATGGCCAGTCATGCCGCATCTATGGCATTTATCCTCCCAGTTCTTCTTTGGAAGTGACACTTGCTCGGTGTTCTTTCGCTTCCAAGTGAAATTTCTTTTTCCCTTATTGTTTTTGTTTGTCTGGGGAGCTGCACCTCTTGGTTGCTTCATTACAGCTTTCCCTTTAGTGTTTTTAGCCTTCATCTTGTTTTTCCACTTCTGGGGAGAAACGTGGTGGGCTTCAGGGATAGGGGCAGTGCCAGCTGGACGTAAGTTATGAGTTGCAAGCAGTAAGTCTCGATTCTGCTCTGCCCTAAGTAGGCATGAGATCAGATCGGAGAATTTTGTGAAATTACGTTCACGATACTGCTGCATGAGGATTGCATCTTTCTCGTGAAACGAGGTAAATGTCTTTTCCAACATGCGTTGTTCTGTCACTTCTTCACAGCACAACTTCAGGCGTGAGGTGATGTTATGAAGTGCAGAATTGTACTCAGCGACGGACTTATAGTCATGAAGTCTGAGGTTTTCCCACTCATAACTGGCACGCTGTAATATAACATCAATTTGATGTTTATACCGAGCTTCCAGCGCTGTCCACAGGTCCTTTGGATCCTCAACTGTTAAGTATTCGGCCTTTAAGGTCCGATCGATATGTTTCCTAATGTAGATTATGGCATTCGCCTTATCTACATCGGATACAGTGGTTGTAGGGCTGTTGCTAGTTGTAGCAGAAGCTTCAGCCGCTGCTGGGGCCGAGGAAGGAGCCAAAATGGACCCAAGGAGGGCCATCGAACGCAAGTGGAACTTCAGGTCCACTCTCCAACTCAGGTAATTTGTCCCTGCAGAGTTAAAGAATCCGAGCTCCCGAAAACGTCGAGAATGCCGCAAAGCTCCAAAAAATCGCCTCAGCAACCAAAGATTCCTTACGCGTAGGGGATCAATTCGGTGGGGATTTTAGGATTGGTTTCTTGCTCAAGGAAGAACACGTGCTGATAACATATTAGAGAGTAATCAAACTCAAGAAGGAAAAATAGTGATAGAAATTCTTAGAGATAGAATGAGTAACCATGGCCATAGGCCATGGTTCTCTATATATTAATTTAGAGGGGGAGATGAAGGGCCTCTAGGAGACCAAGAGTCCCCATTACCCATAGTAATGGGACTAATGAATGGGTAATGAAGGAGGGGAGGCCAAAAGCCTCCCTCATTCATAACAGATAATTATTAATTGTAAAGTAGCAGATTAAATAACAAAATCCGCAAGTCCTGTGGGCTAGGGGTGGGCAGTAGGCCCGATAGCCAAAAAATAATTAACATATTAATTTTGCAATTGGATTAACTGGGCTTCTGGCCCAAATTAGAAGTCAAAATTAATTATTAATCTGATTGGGGCTGCTGGCCCATAAAACTCATTTTCATTGTTATAAACTGGGCTTCAGGCCCAATAAACAGCCCATCTAATTTATTATTAAGAGATTTGGGTTGTATGCACATGGGCTATAATGTTCAAAAATTTAATTGAACATAAGCCCTTAAACAAATTTAAGGATATTTGTAAGGGAATATGAACAGTCCCCAAACCCAAAATTTTACAGATCTAGTTCTCCCCCTTTTTCCACGAGGCGGCACACAGAGAGCCCCCCTAATCGGGGCAGGGCGCAGACGGCATAGCTCCCGTCAGGCCCCCCCCCACCCCGTCTGGGGGGAAAGCGCGAAGACAGAGCCCCCCCCTTCGGCGGGGGGGGGGGGGGGGGGGGGCGGTGCCGGGAAATCCCCCCCCCCGCCGTCGGGGGGGGGGGGGGGGGGGGCGAACGCAAAGGCCTCCCCTTCGGGGGGCAACGCTGGAATTCGGAATTCGGAGCTGATTGCCAACCGATCGGGTGACCTTCACCCGATCGGTTCACCTGTAGCTGAATTTCAACAGCCAAGACTCGAAGTTCCAACTGGTCTCCTCACCCGGTCTGCACCAAGATCCAACCGGTCGGCACCAAGATCCCACCGACCGCATCCAAGATCCAACCGACCGGTTCATACTGACCGGGTGAAACCCCGCTTTGCGCTGTGATTTTGTGAAGCGGCTCACCCGACCGGTTGACTTGTCAACCGGTCGGGTGATGTCGTTTTCTATAAATAGAACCCTAGGTTTCCCAGATTCGGGAGTTGGTTATTTTTTACTGTTTTCTTCATTTTGTGACGGCTGTAATTTTCCAGTTTTTGTAAGTTTTCGGATCTTTGTAAAACTTTAGTATTATCTTAATTGCTTTACTACCATTGCATTTCTATTGTCTGATTATGATTTTGACGGTCCATTTTCATTTAGATCGCCTTTTAATGAATATTTGTGAGTAGTTCCCAAATCCGGGATTTTGGCGGAAACCCCTTCGTGGGCTCTTCCCGATGCGTCCATAGGGTTAGGAAATCGATAGGGATTATGAATCTAACGGTTACGCGGGGTGTTTTATTGTCATTGGCGGGAAAAAGACCGCCTTTGACCGTTGGGCCAAGGGGGAATAAACTTGGCGGTTGACTCCCTAGCCATAGCTCACGCCCTTAGCGTAGACGCCGAATCCTAGCGCGTGGGAGTGGCAGGACAAGACGTTGGGAGTTATCGTTGCGAGCTTAGTGCTCCCGGAGTCGATCAGTGTTAATGGACATGGGAGTGCCCACTGATCGAACCCGGGAAGTCCGGCGTATCATCCTGGGCACCGACCGGAATATCGGGCCCATGGGATGCCGGTACCACTTTTAGAGGCAACGTCTCACCATTAGACCCTAATTCCGATCGACATCCTACCCGTAGGCCGTATCGGCGAGAGCCGCTCGTTGGGGTCGAAACCAGAGTCCCGGGTTTTTCCTTCATATTGTTTATACCTTGCATTCCTTTACCGTGAAAACCCATCATCCGATCTGGGCTAGCTCGCCCACGGGGTGATTTTGGTCCTCTTTGACACAAGCACATCCTAGCCTCCCTGTGTTCGACCCCCAAGCCACACTACAACACCGTGCGCTTGCGGTTACAAATATCTAAACCTCCACCGGGTCCCCCGGCCATTTGCGGCTTACAAACCGGGGGCACGTCAGACTCATCCTAAGAAGGATTAGTCATGGGCTAGGTGTCATGCTACAAATGCTTAAGGATGCGGTTAAAGTAGATGGTGACAAGTGCGTGATGACTCATCACTAAAATGGAGTAGTCATGGGCTAGGTGTCATGCTAGGAAAATGGGCTTTTATACACAAAAATAAATAATCCCAAAAAGAGAAATACACAAAAAAGCATACATACACCAAAACAAAAATGCAAGCCAATTAACAAAAACACCAATTACACAAAAATACAATACACAAAATCACGGAAATAAACCCAAAAATCTAGAAAAATACGTGTACATAATATAATACACCGTAGTTCAAAAACAGTGGGTTACATATACAAGGTAGACATGTAAAAACTGGTATTTCTATCCCCATGAAGAAGCCACTCATTCCTTGACTTTTGAGCCCAAAACACTCTTTTTGAGAAAGAAGTTTATCATACTCAGAGATCAAGCTTTCTTCTAATATGCATGATTGGTGAGAAATGTGAATTAATAATTCCTTCTGCACCCCATTAAGGCTACCCTTAAGCCACCTTTTCTGCTGGAATAAATTACCAAATGAGTTGTGATTCCACAATTGAAGTTCACCAGTAACATGATTCAGCTTACTAACACACTCACCTTGAGCCCTCTCCCACATCCCTGATAATGAACTCTTAAAACCATCTGCCATTAACCACATATCTTGGAACCAGAAAAGTTTAACATATTAACTTACACAAACACACTTCTCTTGCTCTTTGATCTTGTATGCATGACTTGGGCCATCTAATCTTGATTTTGAGTCATTGGTTGAGTCTTCATTGGCTCCATCTCTTGACTCTTAGATTGACTTCCCGATCATGCCCTCCAATTTCTTCATTTGAGCTTTTCAATACATTAGTTCTTCATGGCTCTAAAATAATTCATAATTCATATACACACTTGAACAAAATGGTTAGTACACATATCACTTGTGTACGACATCAAAATCTACTGGGGTGGGTCTCATTATCCCAACAAACATGTAAGACAATGATGCTAACTGCATGTGAAGATCACCAATTTTGAAATCTTAATTATATAGTTAGTGTGAGTCTGGATTCTCTTCCAAACCAAAACTAGGCCTATTAGTAACAACTACCGTGTAGTCCGGTTCTTTCTTCAAAACTTTGCCGCTGAAGTGTGTAGGGTACGAGAAACTATCAAACCCCCATTAACACCTTAAAGTCGTGAACATGTGTGTGATGCCATAGTGTAATAGTTGGATGAAACTTATTACTCTTAATAATTTTATCCGCTCCGCCATGGACATGAATTTACTATAGATCTATATTGACTCTCTGCGACACTAACCTCCGATACAGTATGGGACGAATCCATTCTTGACTGCCACATCCCTTCACGTGCTATAGACTATGCCCAACAAGTACCTAGCAACAGTCGCTTTCGCCGTTTGTCAGTAAAAGCCTAAGCATAGTCCGCACACACACAAGATTCTTTAGTGCGTCTTAGGTCAAATGACTTAGGCTGCACCAACTGCCATCTGAAAGCTTTTGTTGACAGTTAGAATATGATTACCATATAGAAGCTTCACGGTGAGTCGTTCTGTAACAAGCACATGTGTACAATCTCACGATGTCCCCATGTTGAGTGGCTATGAAACCATACACTATCATCGCTATAATAAAGATCGATGCACACTAGTCTATCCGGAATATCAATGTTTCATTTTGATATTCATATGACTAGAAACATTTAGGATATGTACTTAAGCGGATCTATTGGGCCTCGTGATCATGATCTCATCATGATCCCAATGTCCATACACATTTCTAAGGACTTTATCCATGCAATCACCTAGTAATAACCATACATACACAATTGTATCAAAAAATCACGTAGATAAAGAATCACCAAATAGCATACAATTATTTCGAACAAGATATAAGATATATCTGTTGTAAACTTAGTGGCTACGGAACCCCGTAGCCCTGTATTTATAGTAATAAGGTTACATAATGGGTGGATACCCAATACACAGATGGGCCTCCAAAAGCCCGTTTATAACACTTCCCATATCCATCCATTGTTGTAAGCCGTATATAAGCGCTTCAGGGTTCATAGAGCTTATCTGACTATGGGGGTATGTATACTCCTGGATCCTAAGTTAAGAGTTCTTGCCTCGTTAAAAACATTTGCCATGGAAAACCCAATGGGAAAAACCAGTGGCTAATGGAAAAGAGTACAAGTCTCTATAACTTCTCTTAATCGATGGATATCAACAGAGGTGAATACTTCTGCATCCTAAGTTAGGGATGACTGCCTCGTTAAAACCTTTAGTTATGGAAAACCCAGTGGGAAAAACCAATAGCCAAGGAAAAAAGTACAGGTTTTCATAACTTCCCCTGATTAGTGGAAGTATTTAGGGGTGGATACTTCTGGATCCAAAGTCAATGAGGTTGCCTCATTAAAACCTTTAGCTATGGAAAATCCAGTGGGAAAAACCAATAGCCAAGGGACAAGAGTACAACACTACATTTGACTCCCCCTGATATGTACAAGCTGCAGGCTTGCAGATCTCCTAGGCAACTATACATCAATCTCTTACAGTGTTCCGATAATAAGTACAAAGTACAAGGCATCGCTCATCTATACAAGACATCGCTCATCTATACAAGTATCGCGCATCTATAGCAGCTACTGAATCTGAGGGAGCTCTTCTGAAGAGGAGTGGTCTGCAGACTCGGTAGGTAGCGCCACATCTTTGACCCAGTCGTCACTGTGTCTGTGAGGTACTGCAGGACCTGGCTGTGCTTTCTTATGATTTGCTTCTTGGATTGATGAGCCTCTCGGGATGGTGGGATTGATGTTGCCTTAGAAGCATGCTTCGCTGGTCTACATGAGTTGGTCGTTCCTTTGTTGTAGTCATTGCGATGATCTGTAACCTGTATCTGCAAATACATTTAACATGTTGGATGATCCTTGAGCCTTGGAGGTAGCGCAGAAGCTACATATCTCTGGTCCAGTGGTGCGCTGCAAGCGCTGCACTGTATCTGGTTAAAGGGTTTACTTCCAGATAAAGGAGTATGCAAAAGACACTTGAGTAAGGCACTTCAGGACCTAGGATATCCTTCCCCTCTTCTAGCGAACGGAAGGGGTCTTAATGTGCATCCAAACAACCAGTAGGTGTATTAGTGGATTGCGATTATCTATGTTTCTTCATCAACTGGATGATAATTTCATCTTCTGGATGACAATTCATCTGCTGGATGGTTATTCATCTGCTGGATGATTATTCATCTTCTGGATGATGGTTTCATCTTTGGGATGATGGTTTCATCTTCAGGATGATTATTCATCTTCAGGATGATGGTTTCATCTTCAGTATGATGGTTTCATCTTCGGGATGATAATTCATCTTCGGGAGGATGGTTTCATCTTTGGGATGATAGTTTCATCTTCAGTAGGATGGTTTCATCTTTGGGATGATAGTTTCATCTTCAGGATGATGGTTTCATCTTCAGGATGATTATTCATCTTCAGGATGATTATTCATCTTCAGGATGATGGTTTCATCTTCAGGATGGTAATTCATCTTCAAGATGATTATTCATCTTTAGGATGATAATTTGTAAGGGTATGTTGTCACATCATCCATAGCAACATAGCCTAAAATTATCTTTGCCAATCGCATGGTTTTCGCAACCATGACCAGGGAGCCTGATGCATCAGTTTAAATAATTTTGTAAGTGAGTTAAAGCTCATCTTACATGGTTACTTCCTGGTTTCTGCGAAATAAACCTCTAAGCTATAGCGTTTTGCTTATAGCATACGATTTTGTTTATTTATACAATACTCGGTAAACCATAGGTTTGATATCTTTTGATATCAGGACTTCAGGTCCAAACACTTCGCATTTCATAAGTGAGTCCAGCTTAACTTATTATTGCCTCGTTCCAAATAATCTGGCCAAATTTCTGCGTTTCCTTCAGGAAACAGAGATTGTGAACGATATTTATGGCAAAATGAAATGTGAGTAATTGTCGACAAGTGTGTTTTATCCAAATACCTCTCCATGTACGTACATTATTCAATTTATTCTAGATTCATCTCTTCTGGAGGTTCTGGAAATGGAGAGGATATGGAGATGAGCTCACTTTCCTGTGGTGGTATTGTTTTAGGGTCTCTATGAGTTATTTCTCGCTTTGGAGCCTCGTAGTATGTCCTCTCATCCATTGAGGATATCCACTTCTGCTACTGGTGGATTGCATCCATTATATTTGGTATGTCAATCCTAGCTGGATTTTTAGTAGCAGGGATGTGTGAATTTGACAATATTTGTATTGTAAGTGGCTATGTCTGATAATTGTTTAACAGTTTCATGAGTGTGGATCTTCAGGATCTCATCACAATACATGATAATCAGATCATATGTATTAATGTTTTAAATGGTCAAATTGAGCTTCAGGCTCATGGATGATTATAGTATTTGTTAAACCTAATACCGGAGAATTAGGTTATGAAGGATCTTCAGGATCACATCAAGTCTTTAAAAGAGGGCCCATCAATGCACGTCTTAGGAGAAGTGATTTTAAATGCTTCACCTGTTCAGAGTGCTCAAAATCAATTTATCTGGGGTAATTACTTTCGATAAATAGTTCTGTGTTCTGATGGTTCATAGTGGTAATATGGGGATGTAGACTCATCATGGCTCCATCGATAAGATGTGCTCTAAACGCTTCCCCCGTTAGGGGTTCTCGAAAACTGTTTATATGAGGTGATCAGGCTCATATAAATAGGTTCTAAAGAGGCGTTTTGATGGTTTGCATGTTCCCACACGGTCACCTACAACTGGGTTTTTAATGGATAAGTAATCCATGTAAATCATTTTAATGATTTACATATAACCCATTTCTACGCGTGAACACAAAACTTCAGGGTGTTCAATTTCTTCCAGTTGTTAAATATAATTGATTTCCCAGTGTTATCCAAAAAACATCCGCAATAAGCTCGACTTCAACGAAGTTGAGCATAGAACTGAGGATATGAACCCGTCAAGGCACGATCTATAAGATGTGCAATAATGTCTCCCCCGTTTGGGGATCTCGGAATATATTCATCTAGGATGATTAATACCGATGAATAAGTTCCACTGCGGCATTTTTGAGGGTGGTATGAGGGTAAGTAAAAGCCCAACCAATATCCCGATAAGGTAATATGTCCGTTGTGATTAATAATAATCTGGACTGTGGTAGGATAACAAGGTTTTGATTAGGACCATTTTAGGAGGATATATAGATGAGTACTCTAAGATATATCATCAGCCATATGCAGGGAGTGTGTGAGTCCGCTTTTATCCCTCAAATACTCTCAAGAGGCCTAAATGTGTCATTCTTCTAATGATGATAGTGTATCATCTTAAATTCATTTGAGGAAGTGAAGAGAGTCAATGGCATCCTCATTTTAGGAGTATTCAGGATGACAAATCATTCACAGTAAAATAAAATGTGCAAAAAGCATGAAATCAATAATAAATATCATGGTGATGCATTTAAACACATGTATACTGCAAGAGAATACTACTGATAATTTTGTTGCAGTAACAAGTTTCATAGTATGATGTGTGTTCTAGAAAATATACGTCCCTAATTGTGCTCATTTTAGACTCATATTATGACAACAGATCAAATTTGTTTTCAAAGTGTATTTGTCCTCGGGGAGCAGCTAAATATACATAAGGTCAATTGACTTTCGTCGTTTAGACTAGATATGTATCTATTTTATATGGTATAAGTTAATGCCCATTCATATTGCAAAAAGCATTATGGGTCTTATCAGAACTTCTGGTCTGATATTGGGTTGCCATTGCATACTCAATGTCGAGGTATATCATATCTTCTCTTTCTCATTTTATTCAAGGCTTCCTCTGTTTTCAGTCTTCCTCATTGTCATTTTTAAGGAAGAATGATATTGATCTTACGAAGTAGACATATACATGGGAAATGAGTTAGTTTCTATATTTTCGATTTTCTAATTTATGAGCAACTTTTAAAAGTCTATTTGAATGCTTAAGGATGGTCTACAGACCATATTTATTGAGTCATTCAAGTATTGTGTGGATATAGAATCATGCTCAAGGGGAAACAAATACGTGGCTACGAAGTTTATAATTTATAATTTCTCAGGTATCTATTAAGACACGACTTCGGGCGTACACTTAAAATTAAGGTTAGATTAAAGAATCATACCTTGTAAAGTGAGATTACTCTAAAAGAGTTTAGCGGTGTTATGACAACTGTTGGTGTCAATATTGGTTTATATAAACCATAAATCTGAGAGATCTATTTACCGCAAAATGCATATCTCTAAAAGAAATCGCATAAATTTTTTTCGCATAATCCATCGTATTTGTTAATTTTTTTATTTTATTAGTGTGAAAGGGTTTTGACTTTTGATTTGATTTTGAACTTCCGGTTCATTTTGTCAAAGTGGATATGATGTTAAACTTTTTGAAATCATGATTGGGTTGTTGTCATAAAATATCGTCATATCATGAGCATGAGTATGAGCATAGAGTGATCATATAAGAGTGCAAAATGCAACAATTAATGATTTATCATACACAAAATATGAAGCTTGTAAGATATAAAGGTTATGCTCAATAAAATAGTTGAAAGAAACTAAATTATCATTGCAAATAAATCAAGCATGTGAGCTTAAGGATGTATGCTCAGCTAACATGAAGTGAAACATATACACATGCTATTTATATTCTGCAGGTATCTAAATAATTTCATCTCAGACATATATTCATGCTACGGGCATTAAAAATATATCATATAGATTTTAGCATGCTAAATAAGATGTTCATCACAGACAGTTTAATCACTACAAGCATTTAATCATCACATGCATTTTTATAGTGGAATGAAAATATTTTCTTTAATAATTATTGGACGACTAGGCAACGTCATACACCGTTAGGTTAGTTGACTAACGGCAGAGCGGTCGCATGATCTTCCTAATTATTAAACGTATGATAATCAGATAATCCAACGAAAAATGCGATGAATTAAAAACGTGTAATTTATCCAGATTTTTAACGAAAAAGAAATCGTAATTAAAGCTGAAAAATATTTCGGAAATGAAATTGGTCAAACCCTAGTTAGGGTTTTTAGGTTCGATCTGCTGTGCAATCCCGTGCACCTGATTAGGGTTTCGGGCGCGTGTGTGGCCGCGTCCGGCGGCTAGGGTTTCGGACACGTGCGCGCACGGGGGTGGCTGCCGATGCAGGCGACTGGGCCCGTCTGTTGCTGCTGGCGACGGCAGCGGGGGATGCCACCGCTGCAGGCGGCGGGTGTTGCCCTCCGGCTACAGGCGGCGGTCCATCGCCCGCCGTCGCTAGCGACGATTTCGCCTGCAGCTTCGAGCGGCGGGGGTAGCCGCCGCTGCGGGCAGCGGATCTGCCCGCCGTCGCGGGCGGCGGATCTGCCGGTGACCGCCGCTGCGGGCGGCGGATCTGCCCGCCGCTTCGAACGGCGGGGGTAACCGCCGCTGCGGGCGGCGGGGTTAGCCCGCCGTCGCGAGCGGCGGGTCTGCCCGTCGCTTCGGGCGGCAGGGGTAACCGCCGCTGCGGGCGGCGGATCTGCCCACCGCTGCGGGCGGCGGGGGTAGCCGCCGCTGTGGGCGGCGGCTGGTGGGTTTCGCGTAGCGGCTTCCGGCCGCGTGGCGATGGAGAACCCCCCTAAGGTTTAATGGTTTTTGGGGAAAGATGATAAAAATCCGATTTTTACGGAAAAAAATCTATTTTTGATCTTCAAAACGACGTTTTTATCATAAAAATTTGATTTTTAACAATAAAAACGGCTCTTTTTCATTAAACAATTGATTTAGCATGCAGATCTAGGTATAAAAATTAGTCTTGTACTAATCACGATATCGATCTAAGTATTTGGATCTAAACATATGCGCATACGAATTTAGATCTAGGGAAAAGAATTACCTCTAGATTTTACCCGCCGGATCTAGCGACGTTCGGTGAAGGAAGCCCGTTCGCGTCGCGTTCGTCCGTCGGCAGAGGTTCGGCTCAGCCTCGAGCGTGCTGATAACGTGTTGTAAACCTAGTGTCTACAGAACCACGTAGCCCTGTATTTACAGTAATAGGGTTATATAATGTGTGGATACCCAATACACAGATGGGCATCCAAAAGCCCGTTTATAACAATAACAATTAGAATAATTGTCTTAAAGGCATGCATATCTCAACACAACAATGTAAAGAGTTTCAAGTTTGATTGCCCCGTCCCAAAAAATAAAATAAAAATAAAAATAAAAATAAAAGGAAGATGAGTTAAGCAAGATTTTTTCCTTTCAAGTTTTTTAAGTTTAATACAAATTTGTAATCTCTTAGATAATTTCACCTTTAATCTCGTCATCCTTAACAGGCGGTTGAGACGGTTGAGATCACGGATCATCAGTCGGTCCAATGCGAATGGGAGCTGACCCGATCCGTAATCTACGCTGTCCTGCACGAACACGTGCACTGCACGTGACTAGAGGCTACGCATTTTTTCTGAAGGCAGAAGAACTGAATCTACTTCCTTTTTGCGTCACTGGATCTAGAACCAGACCTCTTTGTCCCTCCCTCTACTCCGGCGACCTCGTCCTTCTCGGTATCCGGCTCCGGCGACGTAAACGACCTCCGGAGAGCGGTGAGAATCTCCGGCAACGGCGACTTCGGCATCTCAGATAATCTTCCTTGATCCCTACTTCTTTAGCCATGCATAAGTAGGAATCGCTGGTTGAGCTAAACGAAACCCTAGAATTTAGTGCGATCTAGCTGAACGCTGCTCTGTCATTGTTTTTTATTCTTGTTCTTGTTGTGTATGGAGATGTTACATCATCAGCATACGAATTTCTTGAAATAAACGAGATGATCTGGGTTTATCCTTTCTTCTTTTAGCGGCGTGTAAGATTCTTGTAGAAATTGTACGAATGCTTACTAGATTTTCAGTTTTTATTTCTTCTTATTATTGTTTGTAATTTGTTGTCCTTGCTGTGATAGCTGTTTCCCTTCGCCCTTCCCTGTTCCTAAATGAAGCCCTAAAATTTCGTGCAATTTAGCTGATGTGGATGTATTTGGCTAAATTTTTTGTGCTTCTTGGTTTTGTTCTTGCTGTACATATAGATGAACAAATTTTCAAAAAAAGTTCAAATTTAGAAATATTTATAAAAACCGATCAAGTTTTGAAAATATCACAAAAATCGATCAACTTTTATCATGTAGGCATTCCACGTGGAGTTTCTGTTGAGAGGGACAACCACATTTTGGCCCGGGATGACAACCTTGGTCAATTTGAGCAACATACATTTTAGTCAGGGTTGGCAACCCAGGTCACCTTCCGTGCCTTTTGGGATGTGGTTTTAAAGCGCAGAGAAACGGATCAAGGTTAGCAAACTTGGTCATTCTTTGCGTAAATAAAATGATCGGGATTGCCAACTTTGGTCTGTTTCTTTACGCTGACCGGGGTTGCCAACCCAGGTCTGCTTCTTTCCGCTTTGGTCTGAATCAATGTTCCATTGGAGCACAAAAGAGATGAGGTCATTTGGCTGGGGCTGGCACCCCTAGCCAAATGATACACACTCCACCATCAGAACCCCAATCCAACGGAACAAATTAAATCATGACCAAATAATTCACTTTTCTCCCACAGTACAACCCCAATTCAACTCAACAAATTCAACATCATAGAACAAATATAAAATTAACTCCTAACCATACTTATTATTTTAACATCATATCACAAATGTTGAACACCACAGCCCCAAACCAATTCAACAAACTAAACTTCTATGCTACAAAATTTAACAAAGAATCATTCATAGTACAAATCTAATACTGTCACAATAATGTTATCCAATATCATGAAATTAAAGAACAAAGATTCTAGTCCAAATCCAATTTCAATACACTTTTTTTCAAATTAAATTTAATACAGATCCACATATCCCATCAATACGTCTAAACAAATAGAACTGTACAGATCACATCAACTTATGACATCAACTAATGATGAGAAGTATTTTTGGGCCTTAGAACGATATTCTTATTGGTTTTGCCTTTGAGAAGATCCAGTTTCGTCATCGTTTCTTCTTGTAACGGTTGATTTCGAACTGCGGGGGTGTATGTAAGCAATTGTCCCCATTAGGTTCATGTGTCTCCTTTCATTTCAGACCGATTAGGTTGTGATTAAGACGATCTTGCATCGTCTTCAAAAATCCTATGTCAGATTGACTTATTTTGATGAAACCGATGAAGATGACATGTCTCAGTATCACATGGAAGAAATATAGTATGACATAATGCAAATTTAATCCGTTCTTTAATCATGCTTATATAGCTGGAGGGTATGTTTTGGGCTCATAGAGATTACATCGTCAAGTCATCAATATCTTGCAATGCATCAACATGAAATACGAGAAAAAAAAACTTTGAACCATTTAAGCATCATATAACAAGAACAAAAATAAATGAACATATAATCATATATGCATATAGGTAAACCTTCCATTGAGAACATTTTGCACGGTGCGAAAACATTTTTAGTTTTTTTTTGCAATTTTTTTTCAAAATTTTTTCCGCCTTCATTATATGTTGTTATACATCCCTCAAAAAAATAATGGTTGTAAAATAATGTGATTTGGCCTTCAATCAAGGCATTTCAACAATTTCGTACGTTTTGAAGCCGTTAAATTTGTAACGGGTGGATGTGTGCTCAAATCCCCCTAGGGTTCACCCATTATTTTTCCTGGGGTATATAATTGAATGGATTAAACATCAAAAAAATTGAAATTTTTTCCAAAAACTTCAGAAATTTTTTTTCACACGGTGCGAAAATGGATATTTTGCACCTGAAGATATATATATATTATATATATATATTATTTATCAATTTTCTTTTGATAGGTTTACGTGGCATGTATGTGTATGTGTACTCTTATTTAGTGAAAATCCACTTCGTGGTGATCTCCAATACCACCTCATATAATCCTTAATAAATATAAAATGTAACATCATATTTACTACTCTCTTTTCTCCGAGTTGACAATCATGGAGAAGAGAGTTTGTCACTTGATCCCCCCGATGTGGAGTCATTTTGATCTTTACAAGCATACATTGCATGGAATCTGGGATGTGTTGCATAATACCAAATTATCGCAGGAGCCGATCTTATACATGCATCTCCGCTATCATCTAGTAAAAAATAGGTACCCTAACGTATCAAACTTTAGCATCAGTAATGCATGCATGTGGAAAGAAATCGACCGAGTCTCTATGATCGATGCACTGATCCTATTCGATCACATCTGGTAACAGCTCTTTAAACTCAATATAAGTGTTGTTAGCAACTGTATTGTCGATCCATGTTGTATCTTCTAAGTTCATCTATGCAACATACTACATACTATTCTTTTTTTGCATGTCCTGATCATCTTCGGTACCAGAGTCAACCTTTTCTTGGTTTGACATGCTTGCACCACTGTCTTTCGAAATCACTATTGAAGTAGATACTCATGTCTTTGTTGTTGTCCATGCCACATTCGAAGGATTGGCCAACGAAATTGGGATTTTATGACCTTGTATGTAAGTGGAGTAGATGGATTGTTCACCAAGTTTTGGAAAAATAAAAACATTGCTCGTTAAATTCAAACTGTTTACATAAGAACACGTTCATTTTTTAAAAGACATGAGTTATGTTTTAAAAATCACATTCTACTAAGTAATCCAAACACGATGTTGATATTTATGAATCAAGCATACGTTAATAAGTGCCATGCGATTCAAATACTTAGGTGTTGATCGTGATGTTTTTATCCACGTATAATTCAATCCATATTCTCAAGCCATTATGGATTATAGTGCACCCTTCACCCATCATAATTTTCGGGTTATGGTGCTCGTGATTTGAAGACGACAAAAAGCATGTGGAGTTATCCAAATCGAGCCGATTGTAGTGCACCCTTCTCGTATCATAATTTTCGGGTGATGGTGCTCGTGATTTGAAGAAGACAGAAAACTTGTGGAGTTGTTATCCAAATCGAGCATACGGCTGTAAGTGCCACGTGTTTCAGACACATGAGTGTTGATCATGATATTTTTCTCCGTGTATAATTCAATCGATCGTTGAAACTCACCTAAGTTAAAAATGATGTCCATATTAGAATCATTGGAGATAAACATATTAATGGCATTTCGCCCCATTACATACCAGCTGCACACCAACCTAAGACAATACTCTTGTTGATTGATCTTTATAATTTTATATATCTGATCAAATAGTTCGGAATACGTGAAAGTCCTAACCATTACGGGTTTAACAGTTCCTCTGACATATTTTTGTTCGTTATTTGCTCCAATCGTTAAATTACCATCGAAGTAACAAGTGACTAAAATGCGATCACTTGTCATTATTGAAAACATAAATAAACGACATCGTCCTATTATAGATTATAATATATATAATATAAGCATCACATGGCCACCTATTGCACATGATAAATCAAACAATGTTCGTATAAATTCTTTAAATTTCTTAACTTCTTCACATCTATGCAACTTTAAGATCTATCTTACAATTGAGGATTTTGTCCTAGGTGGCACCTCTGTCCCATGTGAAAATGTAACATCGCCACATGAGACGCCACCTAGGACAATAACCCCATCCCCACAATTATTTACATGGTTGTCATTGAGATAAAAACACACCCAAACTCACGTATTTACATTTTGCCCTAGGTGATTTTCCCCTTAGAACCCCCAAGATTTTTGCATTTATACTTTTACCCTCAACGATATCGACACATACTCATATTTCTCACTTTTTTTCGCTTGGGCGCGTGCACCACATACTGTTCGTGGGGTTTTTGGTTTCGTGCACAGTGTGCATGTGTTATTTCTAGTTATATTATAATTATGATGTAATTGTATCATGCCCTAATTTCAAAATCTAATTATGCCTTATTTTCAAATTCCAAATTCATCGTAAATTTCTTCAAGCGAATGTAAATTTCAAACTTATTTCAAGTTATACCCTAATTATAATCCAATTGAGATAAAAACCATGATTTAAGTAAACAATATATAAATCTAAAAAATTAATTTAATTCTAAAAGAACTAAAAGAGGTGAAATATCTTTTTTGTCGATGGTTGGGGGTGGCTTGTCGGTGGGAGAGGGGGCAATGGATGGCAGTGTAGGGGTGAGCGGGACAGTGATTGCAAAGAGAGAAAGAGTGGTACGGGGTATGTTAGGGATTGGATTGGGGTGTGTTTTAAATATATAAAAGAGAAGAATTAGAGAGTGAATCAGGGGGAAATGATCGGGGTTGGCAACCTAGTCATTTTCTCTCCGCACTGGAATGCTCTTTGATCTGGAACAAAGTTTTTGAGGGCGTAGAAAATGATTACTGCGTAAATTGTACGGGGTTATCAACCTGGTTCGATACATGGTTGTCAACCTCAATAAAAAATCTGTAGGGAATGCATATGTATCATGAGTTGGTCGATTTTTTAAGATTTTTAAAACTTGTTCAATTTTTATAAATATTTCTAAATTTCAGCTTCTTTTGAAAATTTGTCCTATATAGATCTCACGTTAAACTTTTTGCAAATTGCAATATACATGTGACCATCAGGAGTTTACTTAGATATTTTTAGGCCTATAAGGATATTGTAGGGTTTGCAAACTAAGACTCTTTTTAGGAACCTAGGTTAGATACATGGGGTATCATGGACGTAAGGGGGCTGCAACCTCTCTTTTGCAACTTCTTACCTTAAAAACGGAGGTAGATAAAACTTTGAGTCAGATTGGATGTTTAATATGTCCACTTTTGGCCAAAATTTGGCGGTATTGAACCTCCAAGATGCTATCCAACCCCTGCTACCTCTAAAATCTAACCTGAGGTGAGTTATCTCTATAGTTTGGTGGTATAGTGACTAACCTTCGTTCCCAAACGGAGACTAAGAATTCTCCCGGTTTCATGAGAAATGAATCCAGAACCAATTATTGCAAAAAAACTGCAAATTTGCCTTATAGAGGCAATCTGACCTTCAATTGTGCTTATACTAATCTTTTTTGATAATAACTGCTTTTAATGTTTTGAAAACATCCTGCAGGCAGGCATTTGAATTAAGTTTCTTTAACGAGTTTTATTATAAAGCCTAGGAGTTCACTACAGGTGAAAATGTAGATTCTTCATGATTCTATCAGCACAAAAGTTTTATTTTGCATCTGATGACAATTGAATACAAGATCATCATCAGAAAAAAGAAACACGACTTATTTATTCATCAGCTACACTGGGGTGTAATCTGCTGATGTCTTTGATTTTGGTTGAACATCCATGTGATGACTGCAGAAAACATATTTTTATTGGGAGGAAGAAAGTAGGGTACATGATACAAATTTGATAAACTTTTCTGAGGACCGTCCTGATTTGTGTTGACCTTGCTCCTAAAATGATGGTTCTCCACATAAAAGAAGTTACATGGAAACACCGTTGCTCCTGTCAAGAGAAAACACAAGTTAGATAACCACTGCAAAATTAATTGCAGACAACTATAACATAAGATCTGATGATGATCACTTTGCGGAAATTAAGGTAAAGGAAATCAATTAATTTCTGGACAGCATTGTTTGAGTTCATCAGGCGAGTTATTTCCAAACTGCATCCCAAAATATATATGCGTAACAAGAGAAAATTTTGAAAAGGAACACACTGCAAGCTTAAATGATTGTTGTTCATTATCAAATGGTAATGTGGAATGCAGTTCAGCTTCTATGGACATGAAGACACCTAAGCGTGCTAGGGAATCATCTGATGCTGTTGAAGAATCTCTTGAGAAGTTCACATCTCCAATGGAATTGTGCATACATGTACTTAAGAGGCATGGTCTACTGGAAGGAGAACATGATCCAAGTGCTTACACTTCTGAATTACCATGCCCAAATAACCCCTGCCCACAGCCTTGCAAAATATGTGGGGACTTGGAAAATCCATCGGAGATGCTTATCTGTGACCATTGTGAAGAAGCATTTCATCTGTCCTGTTGCAGCCCTAAAGTAGAGAAGGTTCCAGCCGGTGATTGGTACTGTCAAGCTTGTTTTGGAGAAAAACCAAAGCCCTCTCTGCTAGGATCATCTAGTACAAATGATGGGAAACAATCTTATGGGGATCTGCTATCCGTCATGCTACAAGAAACTAAATCATATAAATCTGCTGTGCGAGTTGGGAAGGACTTTCAAGCGGAAGTTGCAGACTGGTCTGGCCCAACCTCCATGTATGTTCTCTCAGCACTGTTGATTTTTATTGATAGGCTTTAAATCTGTTTGTTTCAAACACGTAATTGTTGGTAGTTTGACTTAAGTAATCATATACATTATTCTTCCTCATGAATGGAAACAAGAATGTAATCATTATTCTTAACAGGATGTTCCATTATATCAGTTACTATAGTCTTTGGAACGTGCAAACGCACATGTAAATAAATTAACAATATATGCAAAAATGTAGCTAAGTAGTTTGATTTATTGATTAAGATGATATTTATTATTTAATATCATTTAATAAAGACATGTTATTTTGCAATAGAGAGGTAGACCGAAGAAGACATCCATTGAAGTGAAAAGTGATATGAAAGATATTGGTTTGACAGAAGAGAAAGCTTTAGATTGGAATGTGTGGAAAATGAGTATCAGACATAACGATCTAACGACATCACATTCCAACATTCTTTTTATTGAGTTCATGAAGCCTATCTTTTTTTGGGATGAAGGCTAAGATGATGATGATGATGATTTGATAAAGACATGTCATATGAAATTGGATGTGTCAATTTGTGTATTTATGATGACAATGTTGTTAATTAAAATCTCATTGTGAATTGAGTAAGAGGGGGGAGAGTCGGCATTATTATAGTAAAAGTAATATATATCACCATAGAAGCAGTTATTGACAGATTAAATTCTGTAACCTGTTCCTGGGTGATGCTTATACACCTTTTTTTGTATCTTCAGCCTTGCTGTAGCAACCTCTTTGCTTCCGTGAAATAATTGGGTTCAGTACTTATAGAACTTTTTATTTTTCTTTCACATCCTTCTGTTATAATCATGTATGCGACTTGGTCGCTGGTAGCTATCTATCACGGACTTTTTAAATACCTGCTTGGTGGTGATTTGATGAACTTTCAACTTTAACGGGTATTTGCTGACCACTAGATGGCTAGTTTGTTGAGAATTTTAATTTTTGTTGCGCTTCATTTGTAGGAAGTCCGAGATAGTCACCAGACTGGCAACTTGTTGCTTTTGAGCCAGTAATGGATCACACTCATGTTGAGCATTTGAGTCCATTTACTCACTGTAGAATCCAAATTTACTTTTGATCTATGTTCCTGTAGGCCGTGACAAAGAGCTCATTTAGTACCGGATTCAACTCTTCTTGATCTCACTGCCCAACCGTGCTACTGGCGCATGCTTGGTGGATTGAAACTCTAAAGACTAGGACATGCTCATGTTTAGTTTTTGTCAAATCAGGAAGTTGGGGCTGGCTAGGTTTTGTTTGAACATGTGTCCACCCCTTTTCATTGAGTACCAAGATTCAGCTATTTTTGGTTGGCTGCAATTCTCCGTACCCACCCTGGCTAGGCCAACGTTTGGGGTACAGAAACTTGAAAACTAATGCAGGATCAGGTTATGTTTTGCTAAATCAGGAAGTTGGGTCTGGTTAGGTTTGAACATGTCCAACCAGAGCCAACCTGGAATCAACCTGTCATAACCAGTTTCCATGCACCCTAATTTATTTATTTATTTATTTATTTTTGTATGTGTTGGGGCTGTTATATATAGCATATTGTTTGCAATGGATTAACATAGAAAAGGGACACAGAAATTTGACAAAAATGGGATATATGTATCTTCTTCATTTTCCTTGAACCGTAACTAAAGTAGTTCCTCCATTATCGTCTGGTTCTTACTGTCATGTTCATCTACTCCTTGTTTGAATGATGAGGGAGGAGTAAAAGAATAAACTACCAAAATTCAGGGGTTCAAACAAATCCCATTGAGATTTAGTTTTTTTTTTTTTTTTTTTTTTTTGGGGTGGGGGGGGGGGGGGTTGGGGGGGCATACTTTTATTTACCCTATCGATGCTAAGAAGTTCACAGATATATCTACGTTTGCTCTTGTGAATCTGTACCATTAGCTTCATTAAGCTTATCCAATTGTATTTTAAAAAACAGTCAATATTTTGCATTGAGATGGTAGGGTTCACAGATTATGAGAATTGAATTGGTGGTAAGAAGTCACTGATGAATTGGTTAGCACGACTCTCCCCTATGTACCACAACCCAATGAAGTTGTGTGGTTTATTTGAAGGGTTGATTAGGGTTACAAACCTTTGGTACTCAATGGAGACCACATTTTGTAATGGCAGTTTTACGCAGAGTTCCACTAAAAAAGAAGCTTATTTAATTAAAGAAAAAGGATATACAAGATAAGCATTTGGTATTTTGTTGTAATAAAAATTGTTACTTGCTCAGACAAAGAGTAATGTTGAAAAGGCCAGTAAGCAAACAAAAAAATCCATGTGTATTTGAACAGGAACACATGGGAAAAGGCAGAATCTTTAATGAAAAACAGGAGGTCCTTTTGGAGCAATCTGTTCTAATAGGCAAGTCTTACATCCTATAATTAGTTCATTAAATTGATGATAAAATCCATAGAAGTTCCAGAGGGCATTACATGCTTCACCTGTGCATATTATTAGTGGAAAAAGATGCTAAATTTACTGGATTTACCACACAAGATATAGATTTACAAGATAGATGGAGGGAAAATTAAATGAAAGAGAGACAATGTACAACAAGAGTTAGATTCTAACTCAAGAGGCGAAGGCTGAAAAAGCTAGATATTTCACTAATTAGAAGGTTGGTCAGAGTGATCCTTGCAAAATGAAATCCTTTTTTTCAACTTTGGCAGATGGAAATGCACTTAATTTACAAACATTATCACTGATACGTTTTAAAAAAATTACTATATTTTATATTTTTATTTTTATTTACCCAACATGGATCCACGTACAGGAGCAATGCTTTTATATGATATTACTAGAAATAAATCGTGCACTGCCAAAAAAAACCCCACGAACAGGATGCGGTGCACACGCACAACCGAAAAGAAGTGAGAACTGTGGGGGTGGGTGTCGGTATCGTGGGGGGTTTTTTGGGATTTTTTGAGTGGTGGGTGTGAAGTTGGGTTCTTGTTTTTGGGTGGGAGGGTGTATTTGTGGGGTTTTCTTTGGGTGAACTTTGGGCCATTGGGGTGAGGTGGAGTCCCATGTGGCACCCACAAAAAGTATGACGGGGACAAAGGTGCCACATGGGACATCTTCACCATTTGTATAATAGATGTTAAAAGTTTATTCAATTGAGGTACATATGTTATAAATGCATCGTTGCCGTTTGATACCTATCTTGCTGATGTATTTCCAACATATACAGTTGGCTTATTTAACGGAAGGATTCGTTCAAGACATTATAATGATATATTTGTATGTTTTAGAAGAGTATACTGTGCATACGAGCGCATCTGGATATCGAATATACATCAGATCTAGCAATAGTATATATATTTTAGAAACTGACCAAACAATTAATCAGTAAGTTAAAATCGTGACATCAAATTTATTTTAAAGCGGGAAATGATAGATCAAGTAAAATATATGGCGGCCAACATATTAGAATTCTTTTGGTGGATGAGTAGTGATCACACCTAGGAAGCTTCCACAACTATCTTATGACTTTTTTATGCTAGATGTGGACATGCTAGCATAGCACGTAGGCAACTAATTTTCTACAATCTATGCAATATTTACATCTCTTATTGCTCTGTGTTCTTATACATCTCCAACTATGTCTATGCACTTATATGTCATACAAAGATAAATATTTAACTCTGGACTTTACAAATTTAATATTTACATCTCTTATTGCTCTATGTTCTTAGGCAACTAATTTTCTACAATCTATGCAATATTTACATCTCTTATTGCTCTATGTTCTTGTACATCTCCAACTCTGTCTACGCACTTAGATGTTCATACAAAGATATATATTTAACTCTGGACTTTACAAATTTAATATTTACATCTCTTATTGCTCTATGTTCTTATACATCTCCAACTCTGTCTACGCACTTAGATGTTCATGCAAATATATTTAAATCTGGACATTACAAATTTAGATCTTTAGACAGCTTGTAAAGTCTTACTTTCACCCTGTATGTAGTAGATCATTTTGTAAAGAATTGCATCATTGGTGACTAAATTTTATTAATTTAACTTGAAAGAAAATATAACTGTCCTTTTGTTGGTATTGATTCTTGTATCACACTTAGGATACTAACCATATTTTTTTGACACATACTATTTTAACCTTTTTTTCTTCAATGTAGTGATCATGATTATTTTGGTGAGGAAATAAATCTTACCACATTGCCTACTCCAAATGTAAGATTAGAATATCTTAAACTTGACAATTCTGCTATAATATTGTTTTCATGAGCTGTATAATTTTTTAAAGCATGTGGGTTTGCGCTGTTAGGCAATGAATTTCAGGAAATCAACATCTATCGGTAATTGGGTTCAATGTCGGGAGGTCATACATGAAGATAAGAAGATTATTTGTGGAAAGTGGCGAAGGTAATATTCTTTGCAAACCACGTAATTATATTTTAAGAGAGAAAACACTTTTCATGTGCAGTTAGTATTAGTGGTTGTCTTTAAAAATGAAAGTAGAAGTCAATGCGATTTAGTTGAGCATGGTATATAATCTAAGTGTTTGGAGTAGTGAATGCAGTAATAGAATGAAATTAATGCTGGTATGGTGCAAAATATCCTACAGAAATATGGTAATTGTTCTTATGTTGCGAAATCTATCTTTGATTGGTACTGGTTGCTTTATCTCGTGAAATAAGTTACTGATTTGTCCTAGACAGCCCACATGTACAAATAATCATTTGCATTGTTCCTATATTCGTCATGTGCCTGAAACTTACCTTCAATGTGCATTTACGCTACCTAAATTCTACTGTATCGTAACTGCTAAGGTTTGTTCCATTCATTTTCTCGTTGTTTTTAAGCCCCTGGTGTTATTCCTCAAATTTATTTCCATTAATACTAAAGTTCTTATGTTTAACTTTATGCCGCTTCATGCCAAAAGGCCATCTCATTATCATATTTATGGCAACTGAAGCACTCTACTATTCTGTAGCCGCCTGCAAAGTTCACTTTGTAATAGTATACCATATGTCCAACGTCTGTTGTTATGGGCAACCCTTCTAACCCATACATTCACTAACTTCATTGACGGCCATATTGATTCGTCCGGTTCTTAGGTTGTGGAAACAACCATTTTCTCTTTCTGAATATTTCCTCCTATTTTACTAACTTATCGATAGCAATCATTATTCTTCCAGTTCATAGGAAGTGGAAACAGCCATATCCACTCCTAAATTATCCATTCTACATAATTTGAGTACAAGATAACCTATTTTAATACGGAATCACCATAGAATCCTAATGCAATTAATCCATGGGAGTTATAACTAAAGCCAAAGACTCAAATAATATTAGTCCAACAAACTTAAGAGTAGTTAGAGAGGAAATCAGTATCCTACTCAAACTCCTATATAATTCAAATTCTAATTTTCTAATCCCAATCAAACTTAAATTCTAACTCAATATAGAGTCCTTTCCAAACTCAAATTCTTCTAGGTAACTCCAGGGCATCTTCATAACCTGCAAGAGATATTATGTTGCAATCAGCTCTGCACTAAAAGAATAAAGGAGTAAGAAGTAGGGAGATTGTTAGGAACCAAAATAAAAAGATGATTTTTATAGAGAATTCAAAGGAATAACAAGATAGTTGAGCACAAAAGAGGTGTGCTCTCCTCCCAAGACGCCTAGAGGACGTCCGTGCTCGTTTAATCTAAGAACCACTCCTAATGACGCTCAATAGAATAATCTCAATATCAAGCATAATAAACTAATTGACGGCTACCCCCCCTTTTATAATAAGAATTAGGGCAAGGGGGGCTTGCGGCAAGGGCCAAAGAGGGGGCTGCGGCAAGGGGGGCCAAAAGGGGGCCCGGCCCATGGTGGGTGCGGAAAAGACCCGCACGGGTCTATCAATACTCCCCCCAAAGAACCACCTTGTCCTCAAGGTGGTGTAAGTCCCGGCGGTACTACTCAGAGTGGGAGTCGTCCTCCCCTCCGATCCGTTCGTCCTCCACATCATCTTTCTCATCGGCTTCCGCTATCAACACTTGCAGTTTTCGATCCACACAGCGGTGTCCAGGAGTGAAGCGCTTGTCGCATCTGAAGCAGAGCCCCTTTTGCCTTTTCTCCCTCATCTCTGCGTCGGTCATCCTTCGGAATGGGCCCCCGGCTGGTAGGGGATTGGTCTGCTCACCCGTCTACTCAAGACCTGTCGGAACTGCCTCCGTAGGGACCCCTGCTCCACCTGCTCCAGTCGTGGTGCCCCGCTGTAACTGCCCACTGTAGCTGCTACCGCCTCGCCTATCCTCAGTGCGGGAGTCCTCCACCATCTGCGCCATCTCGATGACCTCTGAAAGCCCTCGAGGCTTGTATGGCCTCACCGCAGCTCGAAGACTAGGACGTAGCCCCTTCAAGAATGTCCCCTCCAGTGACTCGTCCGACACGCCGTGTACTCGCCCTGCCAGGGTTTCGAACCTCTCGATGTAATCCCGCACCGGCCCCTCCTGCCTGAGGGCGTACAGCTGCTCGTGTAAGTTCCCCAGACGGGAGTCTCTAAACTTCTCTAGCACTATGTCCTTCAGCTCCTCCCAGCTCCTGATCGGCTGTCGCCTCTCCTTCCACTGGAACCATCCCAAGGCACGCCTCTCCATGCAGATTGCCGCCGCCTCCAGCTTCTGGGCCTCGGTCATGTGATGTGCCGTGAAGTATCTCTTTGCGGTAAATAACCAGGCGTGTGGGTCCTCTCCGGAAAATAGCGGCATCTTCAGCTTCCGGACGCGGCAATCTCCTCCAAAATGTCCCTGCTCAGGTCTCCCTCCTCTCTGGGTGGCGGACGGTAATGCTGACGCCTCTCGTCCAGTGTCTCGTAGCGCCTGGGTGGCCCGCCCCCGCGACCCCCGTAGTCTCCTCGATGATCTCGGCGACGCCCCCCAAAGTCGTCCCAACCTGCGTCGTCGCCGAACTCGGCCTCGTAGCCGTCCCGACCGTCAGAATAGTAATCTCTCCCGCGTCCGTCGACGTAGATAGGGTCCTCTGCCACTGGTCGGCGCTCCTGAGGGTCAAAATAGTCTCCCGAGAACTGCCCATAGCCCCCATCGTCTGCTGCCTGCTGTCCGGGAGGCTCAAAAAAATCATCCGGGGCTGTCTGTGCGCTCCATACCCCTCGGGAGGCTGCCAGGGGGGTTTCGCCCCTGGCGGCCTCGGCCGTGGGCCCCGCCGCCCCTGGAGGCTGCCAGGGGGCCTCCGGCCCCTCGCGCTGGTTGAACGGCCCCCTCCGGGCCCCCCGGAGGGGCGACGGGCCCTGCCAAAGTTCCGGCAGGGCCGCCTGGCCCTGCCGGGCCCCAGCAGGGCCTGGCCCCCCTATCGGGGCCCGGCGCAGGCGGGGGGGGAGCCCCCCGCCCCTCTCCTGGGCCGGCCGACCCCCTCGGCTGTTGTGGGGGTCCGGCCAGCCACCCTCTTGCATGTGGCATCCCCAATTGCTGCGGCTATGGCCTCCGCCTCCCGTTTGGCTCTCCAACGCCTTCCGCCGTGCCTCCTCGCGATAATCCACGCGCCATGGCTCCTCGTCATCTTCATCATCAAATTCCTCCACCAAAAAGGGTTGATTTTGGGTCAAAAGCTCCTCTTTTTCCTTCTCTTTCTTCAAAGGTGCCGCCTTTTCCCCCTATTTAGGGCTACCCTCCCCTTTGTTGTTCGCCACCAATTGATTTAGGGTTGCCATCATTTGCGCGAATTGGTCATCGTGCTTTGCTTGATTTGCCGTCAATTGATTGATGGAGGCCGCCAATTTTGCCATGGATTCATCGTTCGCCGCCAATGATTTCTTGATCCCGTTGATTTTGCTCGTGAACTTGGCCTCCAAAGCTTCAAATTTGTCGTGCGATCTTGTCGTAGCCGCCATGTATCGTCACGTACTCTGATACCAAAATGTTAGGAACCAAAATAAAAAGATGATTTTTATAGAGAATTCAAAGGAATAACAAGATAGTTGAGCACAAAAGAGGTGTGCTCTCCTCCCAAGACGCTTAGAGGACGTCCGCACTCGTTTAATCTAAGAATTACTTCTAATGACGATCAATAGAATAATCTCAATATCAAGCATAATAAACTAATTGATGGCTACCCCCCCTTTTATAATAAGAATTAGGGCAAGGGGGCTTGCGGCAAGGGCCAAAGAGGGGACTGCGGCAAGGGGGGCCAAAAGGGGGGCCCGGCCCATGGTGGGTGCGGGAAAGACCCGCACGGCTCTATCAGAGATCAGATCTTGGGAGAGAATTGGACGAACGTGAAAGTGTAGATAAGAGACAGGGAGGCAACATTAACTCCAATAGCTCAATAACTTTTTGTTTATTCAATAGTGAAATATCTGGCTTAATATAGAAAAAAATTACCATAAATTAATTAAAAATGCACTCATTTTAACTCTTATTTTAACTCAAATAAATAAAGACAACTTGTAGGCAATCTCAAATTCTAAAATGAAGACAACTAAATGCATAATTACTATCATATTCTATATATATAATTAGTATCTGCATAAAATAGAGTAGAAGATAATTCCGATGCAGCTTTGCTGGTTTCAATGGATTTTGATTGGAAGTGATTCCCTCTTTAGAGCAGATGAAGTCTGGCATTGAATAAGACAGAACTAAGAAGAAGCTGTTAAGGTGGCACATGCTCTTATGGTGACCTGGTCGGGTTGTTATTGGCATAGCAAACTAAAAGTTTAGATTGCTTCCGATACATTTGGATTCCCTCTTGAATTTTGATGCGACCATAAAAGAGCTGAAATAATTTGATCAGTTTCTTTGGGGTTTCCCTCTTGAATTCAGACTGTGATCATCAGGCTCGTTTATAGTTTTGGCTATAATTGCAACTTGAGACACCGTGCAAATTTTGATCATGATCTTTGAATCCATTTTTTAAATCTTGGAGGCCCTCTGTGGCATTTTCAGCACGATATTGAGTTTATTGAATTTTGAGATTGTTGCTGGACTTGTTTAATGAACTTCAGATTTTGTTTAGTGGCATCAATGCCACATCTAGTGCCTTAGAAATTGGAAGAGGTCACCATGACGAGGCATGGATCAACATCCAAAATGTATTGTAGAGTGAAGATGGCAAGGTGCCCCCTTATTTCTTTGTAGATGTTGTAGGGTAGCTATTATTGCTGTATCTACAATATCTCCAATAAATAATTTTTTCTTGAAGTCAGCAAGGAAGCCTAAAAGACTAGGAATTTCAGGTCTGGAGTTGCGACGAGGCTATGACTTTATAACCTAATAAATGTTGTAACACAAATGTAACTTGAAGGCTTTGATTTGGGAGGGCTTGCTTTTGACTGGAACTACAAGGCTTCGATACCAAATGGAGAAAACCAGTTTGGAGGACAGAATACCAGGATGAGAAGAAGAAGAAAGAAAGAAGGAAAGAGAGAGAGATAGAGAAAATAGAAGAAAGAAAACAAAAATTTGGGCAAGCTGGTCTGTTGGGGGAGATAATGACGATCACCTCAATCAATCGTCCCCCGGAATTCCAAGATCGTTGTGACAACGAACAAAGCAAACAACGATTCTCTACAAAACCCGCAACACGTTATATATATATATATATATATATATATATATATATATATATATATAGGAAAATTTTCAAATGAGAACATTTCGCACGGTGCGAAAATGTTTTTATCTTTTTTTTTGAAATTTTTTTTTTCAAAAATTCTTTTTTCCACCCTCATTATATGTTGTTATACCCACCTCAAAAAATAATGGTTGAGAAATAATGTCATTTGGTCTTCGATCAAGCCATTTCATCAAATTCGCACGTTTTGAGACCGTTAAATTTGTAACGGGTGGATGGGTGCTCTAATGCCCAACGGGTTCACCCATTATTTTCCCTGGGGTATATATTTGTATGGATTAAACATCAAAAAAAGAATTTTTGAAAAAAAAAATTTCAAAAAAAAAAAAAAAAAATGTTTTCGCACCGTGCGAAAACCCCTTTTTTCGCAACCGAAGATCACCCTATATATATATATATATATATATGAAAAATAGCGCAAAACAAAAGAATAATACACACCTGACACCAAAGATTCATAATGGTTTCGCCTAATTCTTGGTGTGCGTCCCGTTAAAGAGATCACTAGTCCTTCAATATCTTTAGATTAGAAGGTATGTCGTCTGGTTGAAGGGAAACAACCAAACCCGCTAAGAAATTGGAAAAGAAATCCATGAAAAAAACTTTCCAAATCAACACACTCAAGACCCTCAGTTTGTCATTTGTTTCCCTACATGTAGCTGTAAACTTTACAGGAAAACCCACATGAACACGAACACTGCTTGAGAATCGCTTCAAACCCCTAGCCAAAACACCGTTTATATAGTTAACTGGTCTGTGAACAATATTGGTCCAGATTCGGAATCCGAATTCACTTCCCACTCAGTCTGCGCCCACTCTACATCGGATTAACTTGGCGCCATTCAATCAAGGCGGGAAACGCTCAGATCTTGCCACGTATCCTCACTTATTTAGTTCAATATCCGCTTCCGAGTTCGCTGCTCGCCCGTTAGATGAATCGGTAAACGCCTGATGAGAGACACGTGGCGCTCTGCAGCTCTCTCCATGCCACGGCCCAAGACTAGACCAAGCCAGTGACAGCGCGCGTGTGTGCCACACGCACGCTGCTTTGCTACGGGCAACTGCGTGGGCTTGGTTTGCATAGTAAGCCTACAGTTCACTCCTTTATGGTCTCGTTGCGGGCTTGCTTTAATTAAATAGAAAATCCTAAATAAATCACTGGGCTGTGCTATTATAAATCCATATTTTGGGCTCCAATAACCCCTCATAAATCCAAGATTAATATCAAGATATGTTTGGTGTTTTGTAACCTATTTTTCAACACTCCATCTTGATACAAACACACCATAAAGCCCGAATCAAGTTGAAACTCCATATCTTTCGCCTTAAAAATAATCACATCGTCCTGAGGCCGTGACACTTGGATAGTTAGCTTCGCACTAAGCATCACCAACTAATCGAGTGTCCAATGAACACCTTTCCGAAGGTGAATCTCCGAATTTGTAGTATCTTTTGAATCTATAGATAAAGCAAAACCAGTAGTGATCTCTTTGTGACATCTTGTTGCACCCTAGCACATCTTCACGGAAATAAAACTTTACCGTCGACTTGTCTACCATTGGATTCTCCGTGTAAATTTCCTTAGGATGTGCTATCATGTCAACATCTTTCCTAACACATCGACACCCTGAGTTTGCGTCCAAACTCAATGCATCGATCACAAACCTATCTGTTGTAGGATTTACATGCGCATGTAATGCATAAGCCAAATTTACGTAGTCATCATAGTGAGCTGGGGTCTTCACGGTGCGTTGTCACACTCTGCTAGAAATAGAGTCATCCACCGTAGCTCTAAGATCTTCACATTGACTAGAACTCCCACAACCATCGCTGCCTACAGTAGTAATCTCATGTAGACTCTCTACATCTACCACAACTCTTTTACCAACATCTATATAGATCTTGTGATTTGGAATAAGTACCTCCATCTCATTTGGTACCTCATTGCCTCCAACTGTTTTGATACATCCTGAAGTCTTTTTTGCAATACAGTCGACTCATCAAACATCACCTGGACCAAACAAGATCTTCTTTTTCATCTGGACTCCAAAGTTTATAACGCTCGACACCATCCATGTATCCTAACATGACACACTTCTTTCCATTGGCGTTGAACTTGTCTTCTTTCTTGTGAACATAAACTACACATCTAAATACCCGAATATGATCTAGATTCATGGGCTTTCTTGTTCAAACATCCTCTGGAATTTTTAAATTCCACCGATAGCTGAAGATGGAAATTCTGTTTATCAAATAAGTTGCATTCGATATAGTTTCCGCTTAAAATCCCTTTGACAAACCTGAGGTAATTCTGAGACACATTGACTTCTATAGAAGTGTCCTATTCATCTGCTTGGCAACTTCATTCGACTACGGATCTAGCGGTGTAGTGAAGTGCATCTTTACTCTCTACTTTTCACAGAATTCCTTGAAATTAGCAAAGTTAACTCGTCACCATTGTTGGATCTCAGCACTTTCAGCGTCTTCCTCGTATGACTCTCCATAAGGGTCTTTCACGCCTTGAACTTTTCAAATGCTTCTGATTTTTTCTTCATCACATACGCACATACTTTTCTAGAGAAATCATCGAAGAATGATGTGAAGTAACAAGCTACACCTAGAGAGTAAACTGGCGCAGGACCTCAAACATTAGTGTGAACATACTCTAGATTCTCACTTGTGTCATGCTTCCCATTATTGAAACTAACATTCGTCTACTTGCAATAGACCAAATCCTTTCAAAACTCCAGCTCCTTGAAGTTCATCCCTTTGATCAGACGACTCTTGCTCAAAGCCTCCAAGCTTTTCTCCGCGACATGTCTAAGTCAGAGATGTCACAGCCTGATCGAATCAATCTCATACGAACTCTCAACTCCTATACTAGAATCTACAATGATTGTCCATTTTAGCAGATACAAGTCCACGACTTTTTTCTCTCATCATCACTATCGGACCCTTCGATATTTTCCAAGTTTCCTTCTCTATCGTGACTTTGCAACTCGTGAAATCCAACACCATAACTAAATAAGCGACTCTCATCTCTGGAACATGTCACACGTTCGTGACTATGCGCATCACGACATCGAACATCTTGATTCTCATTAAATTAACTCTAACAGCCTTGCACTTTTCATTATTGCCCATAAAAATTGATATATCCTCCTTCTTCTAGTGGGTATGAAAGCACTCTTTATTTGGCGTCATGTGGAACGACGTTCCTGAATCCATGACCCAAGCATGATTCGCACCATCCGAAGAGCATGTTGTGAGCAGATTGTAGGCCTCCTCGCTCCTCATCTCCTCATTCTGTATAATTGCCACTGACAAAGATCCTGGCATATTCTCATTGTCTATGTTTCTTCTCTCTTTATAGTCTCTTTTTCAATGCCCTCGTTTCTTGCAAATATAACACATCGTCTTTCTGGTCCGCGATCTCGATCTTCCCCAATTACCACCTCTCGCGTTGCTTCGTCCCGAAGCAAGTAGGCCCTAGTTGTTTGAAACTTCTTTGCCCAAAACAACTCTTGCCATCCGATCTCTTAACTCTTCACTGTAGAGCCCCGCCTTCACATCGTTAAGACTGAGAGCATCCTAACTGTAGACCATTGTGTTGATGAATGTTGTGTATCGCTCTAGCAACGACAGGAGCAGAATCATCGTCTCATGCTTTGCTTTTACAGGCAATCCAATGGCCCCTATTGTCATCATTAATCCATTGAAGGTATCTAAGTGATATTCAATGATGTCTCATCTCACATCTTGAGGTAAAGAACGTCTTCAACAAGATAAGCATATTGGTGAGTGATTTCTTCAAATACAGCTTCTTGAGCTTTTTCCATAATCACTTGGTCGTAGTCTCCTCGGATACCTGATAAATTACATCGTTCGATAAACTGAGCTGGAATGGTTGTCATCGCCAAGTCCTCCATCTCCATCTTTTCTCTTTTTGAGATATCTGTCAGTAAAGTCTTCGTATTGTACACCATCCTGTGGACACGATCTTTCCTCAAGATTGCCTTCATTTTGTATTGCGCTCCTCCAACCGTCGCATACGAGCCACCCGCAGATGAACTTAAATTAATTGCCTTTTCGGTTGCACTATCTTTTGTAGAAGAACACTCCATCATCGCCTTGGACTGTTCATGAACCTTACTTTGATATCACTTGGGCTCTGATACCACATGTTGGGGGATATGATCACGATTACATTAATCAATCGTCCACGGAATTCCAAGATCGTTGTGACAACGAATAAAACAAATGACGATTTTCTACAAAACACGTAACACACAATAGATATGAAAGATAACGCAAAACAAAAGAATAATACGCATCTGACACGAAAGTTCTATATTGGTTCCACATAATTCTTGGTGTACGTTCAATTAGAGAGATCACTAATGCTTTAATATCTTTGGATTGCAAGGTATGGCATCTGGTTGAAGGAAAATAACCAAACCTGCTAAGAAATTGTAGAAGAAAAGTATAGAGAAATCTCACAAAACAACCCACCTACGACCCTCAGTTTGATACTGTTTCTTTATAGATAGCCAGAAACTTTGCATGAAAAATCCACATGAAAAAGGCTTGAGAATCGCTTCAAAACCCTAGCCGAAACACTGTTTATATCAAGGTTTGAGGTCTCGGTCTCGGTCTCGGTATCGCTCTCCCAAAAATTTAGGTTTTGGTATCGGTATCGCCCGTTTCGACGGTTTCGAAAGTGAGTTTCGGTTCCTCCGTATCGGTAGTTTCAAAAATTGTAAGTTACATATAACTAACAATAGTAGTTAAAATTTGTTACTAATAAGATAATGACAAACTAATAAAGATAATTTGTAACTTATAACATAATTATGAACAATATTAGTTAAAAATATGCTATTTACGTTAACCATTTAGCTAAAAAGACTCTCTCGTTAGTTATAATATGCAAACCTGTAAATAATGTGTAATATGTTTAGACAAATGTATGGTGTGAATAGTGTGTCGATATTTCATTTTTTGGGTTTTAGAGAATTTTTATTTAATTACATATTCTTTTTCCTCCGTCTTCGACCGATACTGAATGGTATCGGCCGAAACTGACCGATACCGTTCAGTATCGGCCGATACCGAAATTGACCCCTACTTTCGGTCTCGTTACCCACCAAGACCGAAACGATACGGGGTATCGGCCGAAACCTCAAACCTTGGTTTATATAGCAGACTGGTCTGTGAACAGTATTCGAGCTGGATTCAAAATCCGAACCTGCATCCCATACTATCTGTGCCCGCTCTATGTCGTATTCACTCGGCACCATTCGATCGAGGCGGCGGATGCTCAAATCTTGCCACACGTCCCCACTCGCTGTTTAGCTCGACATCCGCTTTGGAGTTTGCTACCCGCCGTTGGATGAATCGATATACGCCCGATGAGTGACGTGTGGCGCTCCGCAGCTCTCTCCATGTGTGCATGTGCACTACACCCACACACTGCCTTATTGCGGGACGTTTTGTGTGCTTGGGCCGCACAGTAAGCCTATTGTTCACAGCTTTTGGGCTTCGTCGTGGGCTTGCTTTAATTGAATAAAAAATCCCAAATAAAACCAGTGGGCTGGGCTATTATAAATCCATTTTCGGGCTCCAATAATCTCCAACAAATCCTCATAAATCCGAGATTAATACCAAGATGTTTTTGGTGTTTTGTATCATATTTTCCAATATGATTAAGATTAACTGCAGCCACACAATCTGATGAAGGTTAACCAAACACACAGAACACTCATGCACACTGGAGATAGATGGTTAAACTCAAATAAAATAATTCAAAAGAAAAAAAATCATATTACAATCCTATAAACTGAAAGAGAACTTCTAAGCAGTCTTGAATTCTAAATAAGTTAAAGTTGGTGCTGTCCTAGGTAAAAATAAAAATAGGTTAAAATAAATAAATTTAAACCTAAATTCTAAATGAATAAATTCTACCTAAACGAAGAAGGCTTTTGATGGCTTTGCGGTTTCAATGGATCATCCATTGCATTTAGTTCTATATCGAAACTATTTAATTATGAGACTAATATATGGAAAATATATGGTGAAACCGTGAAAGAAGAGGAAAATTGCTTGTGGTTTTAATTCACTAAGGGAAAAAGTCTGTTGTCTTTGTAATTTCAAAAGATCATCCATTGTCGTCGGTTTTGCATCAAAGCCATTTAATTATGAGACAAAGTGATAGAAATATAACGTGAAAGGAATGGACTTCTGCACATGGTTTTCGTTTATTATAATTTGTTTATTATTGGTACAATTTTCATCGTGAGGTGTTTTGTGGTTTCAAAGGGTTATCCCTTGCCATCGATTTTGTAGGGGTGTGAGCGAGCCTAACTCGAGAGACCTAATGTTGTTTGAGCAAGTTACGAGCATTCGAGTACTATATTAAGCTGAACATGAATTGTTTGCGAACAATTTGTTTATTTGACGTGTTAGAGAATTGAAGCGTTTGGCATTACCAGCTAATGTCTCTAATCGACTATGTAGAGAGAGAAATGTTTACAAGTCAACACAATGGTTTTTGGCAGAATTTGTTTTGAATTTGATAAAGATTTGTGTGCTGGAATGATGATAAATAACTGGTGGGCTCCGCACCTACCAAAGGAGGCGGACTCGGACCACCCGCGAGGAGCAGCAGTCTCGCGCGCAACATCAACACGCACAAGGAGAGCTGCAACCCTCGGGGTGTTTTCGACCCTCTCTCTTTATTGATATTTTAATGGCAAACTTGTAATTGTTTAGAGGGTGGTTTTTATTCTTAAGTTAGGGCTAGTTGTCAAATATCTTTATGCTTGATTATTGAATTGTTTTTGATGGATTTCTTAGGAGAGTGCGGACGTCCTTGCTTATTGGCGTCTTGGAAGGGTGGTTGCCCCTTTAATTGTAGCCACATTATCAACTTTATTTTTTATTTCTATCAATTTGGTATCAGAGCACGTGACGATCCATGGCGGCTTCGGCAAGATCACAAGACAAGTTCGAGACTTTGGAGGCGAAATTTATTAGCGAGATCGAAGTGAAAAAAAATCCTTGGCGGGAGCGATGAATCCATGGCAAGGTTGACGGCTTCCATTGAAAAATTGACGGCGAAGCAAGAGAAGCAAGGTGAACAATTCGCACAATTGATTTTTCAATTGACGGCCAACGCGGAAAAAGAGGGGAAAGGTGATGGAAACCCTAAATCAGCTATAAAGGTGCCACCTTTGGACAAGGGAAAGGAAAAAAGGACAAAATCGATGCGGAGTTCTTTCTCGAGGAGGAATACAACGAGGAAGATGGGGAGCCGTGAAAGGAGGATTATCGAGAAGCGGTGCGACGGAAGGCAGAGGAAGCAAGGAGAGGGGCGACGACCATAGCCACACCCCATGTGGTGCGCCAGAGCAGGGGGCGCGGGTCCTTCCTTCGGGCCCTGCGGGCCCCCAGGACACCCGCCGAGGGGGGCGACGCACCCCCTGGCTTTGCCTGAGGCCGGCGAAGGGCCCAGGGCCCCGCCGACCAGTAGGGGGCCGCTGGGACCTCGGCGGACATCGAACAGGGCTGGCGGGCCCTCCCAGGCCCGCTGCGGCCCCGCAGATCAAAGGGAACCCCGCGTTGGGGTCTCGGTGCACGAGACGATGGGTTTCAGCCCTTTCGTGACGACCTGTCCCATTTGGAGGATCCGACACACGATTTCGAGGATGAATTTGACCCGGGGGACTTTCAGGAGCACGGAGACGATGGCGAGGGGTATCAGAATCCTCCCGACCCTTGATTTGGCGATGGCAGGTGGCAACCTCCACCCCACCACCATGTGGAACGCACCGGAGACATGGGGGAGGTTACAGAGACTTCCAGGAGGGGTAGTGTGGGCTTATTTGGAGACAACTGAGGGGGAAGACATGTGGACCGAGGAGGCATACAAGGGATCACGGTTTTCATGAGGGAGGCCCGTGTGGAGGCTATGAGCGGGCATTAGGAGAGGTGGCAGCACTACCACCAGCCTAGGCATGGCAGAGGACGGGGGACCATATGGGATTCAATATGGACAGACTGTGGAAGTTGAAGATGCATGTATTCGATGTGGTGGACCCAGTTTCGTGGATCTACAGAGCGGAGAGATTTTTTAGAGTCTCTCGCATGACTGAGAAGCAGAAGCTGGAGGCAACATGTATCTGTCTGGATGGAAAGGCCTTCGCTTGGTTTCAGTGGAAGTGTAATGGCCCAGAGTGCCATATACAAAGGGTCTATGCTTTTATGTGAATATAGAGTGTATATATGTGTACTATGGATCGTGTATATGCTTGTATACAAGTTAGTACATATTTGTGTGTGATTTATGTGGTTGATTGTGCATGTAGTATACATGCAGGAATAGTGAGGTCATGCATGGGTATGTGATGCATGAAGGAGGTTATGTGATGGTATGTGTATGTGTGTGAATGTGTGTGTAGGATTGGTGTAGAGAGAGAGAGCCTAGTGTGCAAGGGGTTAAGGTTAGTGGCATTCTTGTAATTGATGGGGAGTGTGTGTGCATAATAGGAGAGTGTGAGAAGTAATGGCATACTTGTAATTACGGTTGGGCGGCAATTCTGGATTTTGTATGGTTTTGTGCATTGAGCAATTCTGGATTTTGTATGGTTTTGTGCATTGAGCAATTCTGGATTTTGTATGGTTTTGTGCGTTGAGCAATTCTGAGAGTGGAAGAGATATTTGTGGAGGATGGCAAGCTTGTAAATATAGATTCTTGACTCTTCTACGTAATTCTTGGCTCTTCTACTCTTTTCTCCCAAGTTTCTAAACTCTTCTAAAAATATATATCTCTCTCTCCACAAGATCAGGCCGAATTCATTCCTTCCCCTCGCTTCCTCTTAGACTTTAGGGAGGCTGAGCACCCGTAGGGCTACGCCACCCTCACTCTGCACACACCCGTAACATCCCTGTCGTCGTTTGGGTGCCGTTGCTCATTCTGGGAGCTTGTGGAGGAGAAGAGAAGGAGAAGGAGAAGGATTTGAAGAAGGAGGAGCCATAGGGATTTGGGCTACCCCCTCATCTCTCATCACCCCTAAGGTAGGATTCCATCTCCAACTAGTATTAGAGTTGCATGCTTAGTTTCATGGTTGTTGTTGTGGCTATACCTTTTCTTATGCCAATCCTCATATTTGTATGGTTGTGTGCGGTGAGCAATCCTGAGTTTTGTATGGTTGTGCGCGGTGAGCAATCCTGATATTTGTATGGTTGTGCGCTGTGAGCAATCCTGAGTTTTGGGTGGTTTTGTGCGGTGAACAAATTTGGACAGATTTACATGCTGATTGTTTTGCTTAGTCCTTCCAATCTAGAATTGAGTTTGCTCTGAAACTTTTATGGCTTAAAGATTTGATTGTTATCTATAACTTTCATGTTGAGAACATTTGTTAATTCAGATTGCAATTAGGAGTAAAAATTCTATCTTTACAACTTGTCGGAATTTCATCCAGTCTAGACACAGTTTGGCAAAACGTAGATCAGTCCCTGCACACTCTATAGAAATTGATGAACTTGGTCTCATTGGAAAGATAACAACCTTTTCTATAACTTTACCTGAGTGCACATTTTTGAGATTCTAACTTTAACATGTCCGAAACTAGCAATCTTTACAGCCCTTTGAATCTGTCTGGAAAACAAATTCGATAGTTCTCACCAAATAATTCACCATAAATCGCACAGTGGGAATTTCCTCTTGAAATTTGAACTGTGACTCCACAACACGTATATCTACAACTCTTAAGAGAAGGAAAATTGATGTTTAATACAAATATTTGGAGCATTATGCCTCTGTTTGGGACTGTCCTGTTATTTCCAGAAACTGGGTTGCATGAATGTGTTGTTTTATGTTCAATTATGGATGTCCATGTTTTGTGGCTTCATATATGATTGTTCCACGATTCATCAGTTGTTTAATTGGCCATCTCTTGCTTCATTTCAAGTTGCATAAAGTTCATTTTCATTTATGTTCAATATCTTGGTGAATTAACTGGTGATAACAATGTTGGCCTTCAAGAGGTGTTGATGTGGGGAAAAGAAAGCAAGCTTGGATATGTTCATATTAGGGACACGAAGGTGGAGTGCACGGGCATGAACAAAGTTGCCACGGTAGGAGGCGGGAGAAGTCGCCGTGGGCAACCTCTTGATACCATTAGGTGGCTCCACATGATAACGGAGTAGGTGCACGATACACTTGCACGCCGGCTCATTCATGGGATCCTATTGCATTGCATTGCATCTCATAGCAATTGCTTGTGTTTCACATGCATCATGGCATCATTGAGCATTATGTGTGGCTTGTGGTCATAGATGTGAATATTGCCTTGTATGTATGATTGTTGCCATGAATGCGTGAATTGCTTGAGATGTGTGTATATTGGTAAAATGAGGTGGTTGCTTTCAATTGAGGAGCTTAAGTAAGTGGAAATGAGATGGATTCCATGTTATTAGTTTCTATTGTTTTACGATTAACACTTAGTTGCTCATTATGAATATTGTACTTGTTACTTGTCTCTTGTACATTATGCTAGTATGTACACGTTGCCTGTTGCACGTGCACGCTCCCACATGCTCATAACTTTAGTTTTACTTTCTTTACTGCAGGAGATGTTTATACCATGTCATGCACACTGCATGCTCACGTGCACCTTTTTTACACTTCATGTAAGGGCTAGTTGGGGCGTGGTATTCCTACTGGGTCACGCTTTGACGTGCCCCACCGTTGACTTTTCAGGTTCAGCTGTTGGAGTTGGTTGGTGGCTATAAGATGCGGCAGTGGAGTTCTGTGGACTAGTTAGGTCGGGATGGAGAGGGGAGAGGAGAGAGTGTTGTACTTTTGGGGTTCTGTTTGGGTAGTAGCGAGTTGTTCATAATGGATGGATGTACAAATGGATGGTGTATATAAATCAGACCTTTCTTTGAGCTTAGTTGTTGTACAGTTTCCCTCGGTGTTTCTTTCTGTGTTATGTTTTTGGGTTGTTTGGTTGTACTTTGGGAACATTACAGGTATTATCCCAGCAGTGCGCAGTGGACCTGCTAGAGTTTTATGCAATTTTCCTTTCGTAACACCCGCCTCTTCGGAAATACCTGGGACGGATTCGTATTTTCCGGGTATCCTGGGGAGCGGGGCGTTACAGGAAGAATGCGAGGCGTCCTTTTCGCTCGTGGGAGGATATCAGGGATCAGATGGTGGAGAGATTCAGGGACTCTCACGTGGGGAATGTGAGGGAGCAGCTGCTATCACTCAGGCAAGAGGGTACAGTGAGAGATTACCTAGAGAGGTTCGAGGCCCTATCAGGATAGGTGCACGGGGTGACGGATGAGGCGATGGAGAGCACCTTCATGAAAGGGTTGAAGGCTACTATTTGAGCAGCGGTGCGCATGCAGAAACTCCAGAGTCTGATGGAGGCCGTGGAGTATGCGCAGATGGCAGAGGATTGACAGATGGAGGACAGGAAGGCGAGGGGTGGTTGGAGTGGCCCAGTTTCCTGCAATCAGACAGCAACAGGAGGTCAACAGAGAGCTATGACGGGATCTGATCCGGTCACCAAGGAGAAGAGTGGGGAGAAGAGTAGTGCACCGCAGGCTAGGGGTAGTTCAGGCGGATGACTGACATGGAGATGAGGGAGAAGCAGCAGAAGGACATATGCTTTAGATACGACGAGCGATTCACACCAGGCTAGGGATGGCAGTAATGGCCCGACCCGACTGGCCCGACCTGGCTTTGACCCGGCCCGCCCGGCCCGCAGACGGGTCGGGGCAAGCTTGGGCTTCGTATGCGGCCCGGCCCGCCCCGGTAAACTATAGAAGTTCTAAAAATTTTACTATTTTGATGCGGACCATACGGCCAGTCCATAACCCATAACTCATACTCTGTTTCACTGTTCTCCCAATTGAGCCAATTCCCAATTCCAAATTACCAAATATCTCAAATTCTCTCAATTTTGAAATAAAAATTTTGTTTTGGATTCATAGGGATGGTAGTAATGACCCGGCCCGGCCCGACCGGGCCCGACCCGGTTTTGGTAAAAAGTTACCCACCCCGCCCCGGCCTGAGACCTGCCCTGCCCCAACCCGTAGACGGGACGGGGCAAGCTTGGATAGTTAAATACCCGTCCTGCCCCGCAATATTGCCATTCCTACACCGGGCCACAGATGTGCGGGGCGCAAGCTCCAGGTACCGCTGCTTGAGGAAGAGGACGCCGAGGCTGAGGTTGAGGATGAGTCTGAGGGCCACCAGCTATACGTGACAGAGGTTTTCCTTAACTCCGTGGTAGGGTTCACACCGAACCATACCATGAAGTTGAGGGGTCATATCGATGACCAGGAGGTGACAATACTTATCAACAGTGGGCGACCCACAATTTTATTTACAGGAGAGTGGTGGTCCATCAGGAGCTTCAGCTGACAGACTGTGGCAGCTTCAGTGTCATGATGGGGACTGGGAAGAAGGAGAGCAGCCGGGGGGTTTGCAGAGGACTGGTGCTGACATTACAGGGGGTGTAGGTGATAGCAGACTTCTTGCCTCTAAACTTGGGGAGCACCGACGTCATCTTGGGCATGACGTAGCTGCAGACGTTGGGGAGATGACGGTGAATTGAAAACTGCTCAGGATGGAGTTTCATGAGGGGAGAGTAGTCACATTACAGGGGGACCCCAGCCTATGTAGGGTATTGGTCTCGCTGAAGACCATGGTGATGACCATTCAGACTGAGGACGGATAATACTTAGTGGAGTTATATTCATTGAAGGGAGAGGGAGGCGCTGAGGCCAGTGATGAGCAGCTTATCCCGGGAGAGGTGCATCAGCTGATGGAGCAGTTCGAGGAGGTCTTTCAGGAGCCTCAGGGTCTTCCACCGCCGAGGGATCACGAGCATGCTATAGTACTGCGAAAGGGCGTGTCCACCATCAGTGTGAGGCTCTACCGTTACCCCCAGGCACAGAAGGACGAGATCGAGAGGATGTTAGCGGAGATGGTACAGGCGGGAGTGGTATAGCCTAGTGTGAGTCCCTTTTCCAGTCCAGCGTTGTTAGTGAAGAAGGATGGGAGCTGGTGCTTCTGCGTGGACTACATGGCCTTGAATAAGGAGACAATGCCAGATAAGTTTCCCATACCAGTTATTGATGAGCTCTTGGATGAGTTGCATGGGGCAGTCCTATTCACCAAGATAGATCGCAAGTCGGGCTACCACCAGATCAGGATGTGGTGGTAGGATGTGCCCAAGACAGCGTTCAGGACGCATGAGGGCCACTACGAGTTTCTAGTCATGCCTTTCGACTTGACTAACACACCAGCTACCTTCCAAACCTTAATGAACAAGGTATTCCGCTCTTACTTGAGACGATTTGTACTAGTTTTCTTCGATGATATATTGGTGTACAGTCGTACCTTGGAGGAGCACTTGGACCACGTGCAGGTCGTGTTTCAGGAGTTGCAGTACCATCAGTTGTTCGCGAACAGAAAGAAGTGCTTATTCGGACAGCCACAATTAGAATATCTGGGGTATGTGGTATCGGCAGACGGGTAGCAGCGGACAGATCGAAGATTGCGGCGACGCTAGACTGGTCGCGCCCCACCACCCTCGGGGGCTGCGGGGATTCCTGGGCTTGACAGGATACCACCGCAGATTTGTGCCGGGATACGGGACTATCGCCTGGCCAATGACCGATCTACTTAAGAAGGACCAGTATATTTGGGGTAAGGAGGCGATAACAGCATTTGAGACCTTGAAAAAGGCCATGACCACTGTGCCAGTTTTGGCGTTGCCAGACTTTTTCAGGCTCTTTATGGTAGAGGCAGACGCGTCAGGACATGGATTGGGAGCGGTATTGATGCAGGATCAGCGGTCCATAACGTATTACAGTTAGGTGTTAACCGCTAGAGCCAGACTGCGGTCTATCTACGAGAGAGAGTTGATGGCCATTATCATGTCTATCCAGAAGTGGAGACCGTATTTGTTGGGGAGGAGTTTCCTGGTGCGCACGGATTAGAGAAGTCTCAAATACCTATTAGAGCAGTGCATGGTAGCAGAGGAGCATCAGGACTGGCTGCGAAAGCTGATGGGATACATGTTTGAGATTGAGTATCGCCCCGAACTAGAGAACTAGGCGGCGGACGCCCTTTCACGGCGAGAGGAGGTGGAGTTGGCGGCACTGTCGGTTTCAGTACTACAGGACTGTGAGCCACTGCAGCATAAGGTTGAGCAGGACCATGACTTGGCAGGCATACTGGCGGGCCTATTGCAGAGGTCTACAGAGTACACAGCTTATACTATTCAGGATGGACGGTTGCTACATTTGGGGCGATTGGTTCTGCCAATGACTTCTACGTATATACCGACCATACTCCAGGAGTTCCATAGCATCGCAGTAGGAGGACATTCTGGGATACTCAAGACTTACCATAGGCTGGTGAGAGGTCTACTGGAAGGGTATGAAGAAGGATATCGCGAGGATGGTTGCAGAGTGTGACATTTGCCAGCGACACAAGTACCAGGTGATGGCTCCAGGGGATTACTACAGCCATTGTCCTTGCTCGACCGTGTGTTGGAAGACCTTTCCATGTATTTCATTGATGGACTGTCGAAGTCGGGAGGAGGATATATTGTCATATTTGTTGTGGTAGGCCGCCTCAGCAAGTATGCGCACTTTGTACCACTTCGGCATCCGTACAGCACAGTGTTAGTGGCGGAGGTATTTGTGAGGGAGGTCATTCGCTTACATAGACCCCCGGTCCATTGTTTCTGATAGGGACACGATGTTCTTGAGTAGATTCTGGCATGAGCTATGTAGGCTTCAGGGTACGGTGTTGAGGCGGAGCACAGCCTACCACCCGCAGACAGATGGCCAGACTGAGATCGTCAACAGGAGTGTTGAGACATATCTGCGATGCTTTATTTCAGAGAATCCCAAAGAGTGGGTCTGCTGGCTGGCATGGGCGGAGTACTGGTACAATACGTCTTATCACACCACATCCCAGACGACGCCATTCAGGATTCTGTATGGCCGTGATTTTCCGCATTTAAGATACGACACCAGTATCTTATGTGGAGCAGTATTTGGCAGAGAGTGATCAGATTTTGGAGGAGCTGAAGCTCCATCTGGCTAGAGCTCAACAGATTATGAAGACGAGGGCAGACTTTCACCGCAGAGATGTGCAGTTCGCCGTAGGAGACATGGTGTACCTGAAGCTAAGATCATACAGGCAGAGATCTTTGGCCCACATGGGGAATGAGAAATTAGCGCTGCGATATTATGGACCTTTTGAGATCGAGGCTAGAGTGGGACCAGTGGCTTACAGGTTGAGACTACCCCAGGATCTGTTATTCACCAGGTGTTCCATGTGTCGCAGCTTCGCTAGGTTATCGGAGACCACACTCCTTCGCCCGCCCTTCCGGAGACATTGACATATTGGAGGTGAGGTTGGAACCTGAGGAGCTGAAGGGGGTCCGTAGAGGGAGCACTGGAGAGCGCGAGGTTCTGCTGCAATGGAAGGGTTTGCCGGAGCACGAGAACACGTGGGAGTCCATGAACGTGGTGGCACAGCAATTCCCAGACACCTTGAGAACAAGGCGGCTCTTTTGGAAGAGAGTGGTGGTGGGCTCCACACCTACCAAAGGAGGCGGACCCAGACCACCCGCGAGGAGCAGTAGCACGCGCAAGGAGAGCCGCAACCCTAGGGGCGTTTTCGACCCTCTCTCTTTATTGATATTTTAATTCAAACTTGTAATTGTTTAGAGGTGGGTTTTTATTCTTAAGCTAGGGCTAACCGTCAAATATCTTTATGCTTGATTATTGAATTGTTTTTGAGGGATTTCTTAGGAGAGTGCGGACTCCTCGCTTATTGGCGTCTTGGGAGGGTGGTTGCCCCTTTAATTGTAGCCAAGTTATCAACTTTATTTTTTATTTCTATCAATAACATGACAAATGCATCATATTGTCAGCGGATTTTTATTAACAAACCATGTGGTCTAGTCATACATGTTTATATTTGATGTACATGCTTAATATGTCTGGACCATGTTGCTTGCAAAGTCGCACAGCCACAGACACGTGGATGGCTCGACACAATAGGATATTGAGACACTTAAGCAAATTGTAAATTATATACTCAAAATAGAGGTATCATGTCCAATAAATGTGTTCGACATGCATGTCCGATACAGCACGGCTTCATGGTTGGGTTTTCCGTGCTACCTAGGTTGCTTATGCTTAAAAGATAAAATATATACATATTTATAATATATATAAGTACATACATATGTAATATGGAGCTTATTCAAACAGGCCTTGAGCGAATCTGTCTAGTTTGAGTACGACTCATTTGCGACTTTGAACAATCCAAAGTAGACCTATATATTGAGCCATACCCAAACAGTTTGTTTGTTTGCCAGCTCAACGATTCTGCATCAAAGCTATTTAATTATGAGACAAATTAATGGAAATGTTTGGTGAAAGAAAAGGAGATCTAAATATGGTTCTCATTTATTAAGGAAAATAGGCCTAGTGTATGGTGATTATGTAGATTATGTTGTGGGGTTTTAATGAAATCAAGAGTATGATATTTCCAAAACTTGTATGATGTTATTAATGAAGAGTATGGAGTGGCCACTAGCATGAGAACAATCAGAAAATAGATACGTGCATTCCTTGTCAACGGCATGTCCTTAGAACTTACTTGTTTGGACAACATGTCCTTATCACTAGATCCTCTGATGCATATTGTTTGCAGATGATTTTCTATTACTTCAGGAGACTATAAAAGGGACGGTGTTCTAAAATAGACAGGTGGAGAGAATTTTGTTGAATTTTAAGGATTTAGGAGTACCATGTCAAAAATCACGATGGTAGGAATGTACATTAGCAGTGCAATGAGAGGGAACATGGTTCGTGGTAAGATGAGGATTTTGTTCATGGAATCAGAAACATGTGTTAGTGGTTGTGCCCTAGGCCAAATATTTGGACCTTTATGTTATGTCATTTTCATTTATAAAATGTTTCTCTTATTATTGTTATTATTATATTGCTTGCATGTTTCTTTATAATAATGTTTGAATAGTTGTTTTATGCTATTCTAAGCATCCCTAGTCATTCATCATTAAAGGTTTAATGAAGAATTAAGATTAGTATGAATTTGGTAGATAATTATGAGATAATTATATGTATGGTGATACAAATCAAACTTATAGGTATTTGTTGGAGAACATGTACTGGATAGACTCGCTATGAGATCATTACATGGATTAGTGTCATAAATGATCTCATAATAGTTATGTCATTGAATCCTTAGACCTGAGCTCATCACAGTTTCCTACATAAGGAACATCATATTTTGACATAATCAAACGTTATCTTTAATCAGATAATCATAAAGGTTATGATCGAATATGAAGTGAATTATGCAGAGGAAAGTGAATGAACAAGATGGAATTAGTCCCTCTCCTATGAGAGATATCTAATGGGCCCCTCGATAAGTAGGACTGAGAAATGCATGGCCGTGCTCAAATGAATGACATTTGATTTTATCAGTCTACTTAGAAAGCGAGAAATTAAATGTTTGAACTATATAAGTATGACACTGCCCATGACTTATGTTCAAATAAGATATCGTGTGACAAAAGGATTATGACATGTTCTATTGGTTAGGTTAATATCGGACTAATGATATTCATATTAATTGGGTAGTCAAAATGTCTTGCTAGAGACCAATTATGACTTGTGGGCTTCTAATGAGATTAGGCCCACTGCCAATTTAATGAGCATATTGGGTCGCACACAAAGAACGAATTGGATAGGATAGGGTTTAAACATGATTTCGAATATGATTTGAAATTCGTGATAAGGTGAAATATCTTAACCATCAGATATCGTATCTCGTTAAGATATTATCCCTAAGATATCGCCGCTTAACTAAAATACGTTAATGAGTTAGCGTGGGATTCTTATCCCTAAGATAGCGTCGCGTAACTGAATGTTGTTAAGGGGTTAACGTAGGATTCTATATAAGATATAGCATCACGATTTTCAGTTTTTACGTTTTTCAATCTATCTCCTCCGTTTTTGAGAAAAACAAAGAGCGAGAGAAACCCTAGTTGTGGCAAAGGAGCTAGCACCCTCGCAAGTCATGTTCGTGACGTTCGCGTGTGGATACCTGAGGGTGGTCGTTCGTAGAGCAGCACCTGTAGTCCGACGGATTCAGATCGTCACAAAGGTTAGTAATCGATTCGAATCAATTAGAAACGCATGGATCTTGGTAGGTTTCTATTTTCCGATGCGTATAAATTAGTTATGCATGATAGAAATCCTAACAACATGATGGTTAAATTGGAGGACTGTTTCTGAAGTGCCATCTGACTGAAGAATAGCCATGAACTGAAAGGAAACTTTAATCGTCTTGGGCGTCTATATGGCCTGCTTTGCTTTATAACTGTGTGTACGTTTTTGGGTGCTGAGAAATAATACTGTAAAGATTTGACAAGAAAGGAGTGCATTCATGAGTAGTTAGAAGTAGGGTTTTTAATGAGATGACAAGGGAGTATTGTTTGAGATTGATGAGTGCGTGTTGGTTAAGTGGAGTCATAGGATCTTCATTGTTGCACCTGCAAGGACCGGTTGACAGCTAAAGATAGAATATCTGTTAAATATAACGAAGCAGATGACCCTATGCAAATCAGAATGGGGAAAAATTACCAGCCGCAGAAATCTAGGACTTAGGTTTTGTTCTTTTATTTTTGCCTTGGATATCAAGAAAGGTGTGAACTGTGAATATTCATCATATGAATTCTCTCCTTCTGACGCCCCACTGCACTCCACCATGTGCACTAACACATTATTCTCTCTCAGCACACAGATGACTTCTTTTGTGTCCAATGCATTAAGAATGTGTTTTGTTGTCTTTTTTGTCCGCATCTTTTCCCTTCCTCTCTGTTCTTTCTAGATCTAGGCGAAATTTGGAGCCTTTCCTGCACTAACTCAAAATGCATGATACTGATGCGGCTGATTTTTGGGTAGAGGGGTATTTGAGTAAAATAACAAATAGTGGAGTTTTCTATTTAAAGGGGGTAGAGCCGGCCCTAAATGGGATGCGAAAATTGTGTGAGTTATTTCTTTTATTCCATTAGATCAATTGTATTAGGATTTCTATTATGCTCTTAGATTAAACCTTTAGTTAATTGTCATTCTATTTGGTAGTCGTAAATTAACGAGTAGCCTCTTTTATTCTTTTTTAGCATTCCAATCTTAGCGGTACGCATCAATTGGTATCAGAGCGGTCGATCTATGGCAAGCACACGATCCAAGGAGCGGGTCGAAGTTTTGGAAGAGAAGGTTGAACGGATGGAGGCCCAAATTAGTAAGGGTTTCATCGACGTGAGAAGGGAAAACGCCGAGATAGCCGCGGTGATCCGGAGAGAGATGAAAGAGATGAAAGAGAACCAAGAGAAAACGGAGGCGAAATTGTCGGAATTAACGGAAGCTATAGCGGCGTTGGTTGCGCATCTACCACCGAAGGTGGATCCAAGAAAAAAAGAGCCACCTTTGTCGACGAGGAAAGATCTTCAAGTTTAAGATCCAGATCTGAAATTTCCAGATCCAGATCTGAAATCTCCAGATCCAGATCTGAAATCTTCTCCAGATCCAGATCTGGAATTATCAGATCCAGATCTGGAATTTTCAGATCCAGATCTGGAATTTTCAGATTCAAATCTGAAGGCGACGGTTGTCGGTGATGCAGATCTGGAATCTTCAGATCCAGATCTGGAATCTTCAGATCCAGATCTGGAATCTTCAGATCCAGATCTGGAATCTTCAGATCCAGATCCAGAGTATTTGTGGGGGCCCGACGACGCCTTGTGGATCCCACCTTGGCCCGACGATAGTTTTCCAAACGTCGTTGAAAGCGGTGGAGACCAATCCAATCCGTTTGAGTCGGGAGGAGGGCTTGCAATCGACCTGGCGGAATGGTGGACGCACGGACTTCAAGCACCACCTTGAGGACAAGGTGGTTTTTTCAGGGGCGGAGTAGTGATGCGGCTGATTTTTGGGTAGAGGGGTATTTGAGTAAAATAACAAATAGTGGAGTTTTCTATTTAAAGGGGGTAGAGCCGGCCCTAAATGGGATGCGAAAATTGTGAGAGTTATTTCTTTTATTCCCTTAGATCAATTGTATTAGGATTTCTATTATGCTCTTAGATTAAATCTTTAGTTAATTGTCATTCTATTTGGTAGTCGTAAATTAACGATTAGCCTCTTTTATTCTTTTTTAGCATTCCAATCTTAGCGGTACGCATCAGATACCAATGCAGAAAGCATTTGAGAATGTTTTATTCAGGTCTTTGTCTACTATCTTTTCCCTTGTAGTTTCTTTCTTAATCTATGGGAGTTTTTTGGAGGGTTGCTCCTTTAGCTTCACGTTGAAGCACACGATGGACAGTGGTTTTCCTACTTGTCAACCTGCTTCTTAGATGTATGCTATGTTTCTCCCTTGTTCTTAGTCATACTATGCAGAAATTTTCTCACCAATCATGGCCAACATAATGTTGAAGCTCAGTCATTGAGTTTTCAAATCATTATAGTCTTAGCGAGACAACCATCCCCATTTTGATAAAGAAGTGTGAGGAGCCATTGACAATGATGGCACATAAATCATGTAATATTTAGAGCATTGATTCACCATTCTCAAAACTTGATCCCATATTACCCTCATGACTGCTTCAATTTATTTGGCTGTTATTTTATGTTGTTAAATAGTTGTGCCACAAAATTGCAAGTTCACAAGAAATGCAACATGATGCTCTTGGATCCAATTACAGGGCACCTCTTTCGGAAGCACAAACTGATGATTGGGATTGTTCTTGCGCTGTTCTTTGGGATCCGATTCATGCTGACTGTGCAGTTCCTCAGGTAATTCACTACTTCATTATATGCTACTTCAATTGTCATCATACAGGAAACGAGACAGGTTGTCTGTTCAAATTATTTTTGGTTCTAGCTATTTTTATGTCATTTATTCATGTGATGTTAAAAATTTTTCAAGTGTGATAAAAATCTGCTGCTTCAGAAAACATCCTTTCAAATGCAAATAAGATATCTGAACGATAGTGTGCAAAGCTGACATTTTGGTTTCAGCATTATATACATCTTCCATGAATTTGTTTGTGCATGGTAAATTTGTTTCCAAGGTATTATGGACTTGTTCATCGAACTGACATCCTGCAATCCAATAGTGGCTTTTGTTTCCTACTTCATTATATGCTACTTCAATTGTCATCATACAGGAAACGAGACAGGTTGTCTGTTCAAATTATTTTTGGTTCTAGCTATTTTTATGTCATTTATTCACAGTGTTCTAAAAATCGGCCTGGGCGGCCGCCTAGGCGGCGCCTAGGCGCTAGGCGGCCAGTAAACGCCCCGATTATGGCCTGGGCGGTCAATCTGGGCGTTTTTGGGATTAATCGGCCGCCTAAGCGTTCTGGACGGTGTCTGGGCGCTCTGGGCGGTTCCTAGGCGGTTCCTGGGCGGTTCCTAGGCGGTTCCTGGGCGGTTTCTGGGCGTTTTTGGTAAATGGCTTAATTGCACAAGAGTATCTTTTAAATTTTATTTTGTTGCACACAAATACTCTAAAATAGGTAAACTGGATTTGATTTAGTATGTATTAGATATTTGATGTATTTTAAATAATATATATATTTATATTTATATATAAACATAAATATATTATATAAAAATAAATAAAATAATTAAAAACTGCAAATCCGCCTAGGCCGATTAATCCCCGATTAATCCCCGATTAATGCTCTGGGCGCTAGGCGCTAGCAATCCGAACGCCTAGCGCCTAGCGTTTTTTACAACCTTGTTTATTCATGTGATGTTCAAAAATTTTCAAGTGTGATAAAAATCTGCTGCTTCAGAAAACATCCTTTCAAATGCAAATAAGATATCTGAACGATAGTGTGCAAAGCTGACATTTTGGTTTCAGCATTATATACATCTTCCATGAATTTGTTTGTGCATGGTAAATTTGTTTCCAAGGTATTATGGACTTGTTCATCGAACTGACATCCTGCAATCCAATAGTGGCTTTTGTTTCCAATCAACTTTAATAATGGTGTTTCTAGATCATTTTATAACGTGATCTGAATCGTGACCACATCCTGTTAGCTTATCATGTTCATGGCATAAAGCTAGTCACTCTGATTGGATCAGTTCCTAGCTCAACCTGTTGCATTTCTCCCTGCACTTCTCATGAAGTGTGTTGATGGAATGAGCAGTTGGAGGGGTTACGTTTCTCACTAGGCTATTAAGATTCTGCTTTGTTTCTTTAGCATTCACAGATGAATTTTTTTTTTGCACAAATTGTCCATTTTATTATTTTGAACATGCTGGAGAAGCAAATAATTCAAGATCTAATATGTCTTTTATTTTGATTCTTTTCCTTGTCTTCACATAAGCAACGAAAGTATTAGCCAAGATGTTACCAGAGAACGCTAGACCCACACTTGACCCCTATGATCCATGAGCCGGATCACGCGGTGGAATCGACATTCTTGATTTTTGAAAATCTTTTAAACAAAATAAAAGATCGATGTTACCAAGACGAGGTGCACCTTTGTCAAATTTTACAATTGTGCACACATGTATATCTGTAAGTACGTGTATAGAAATCCAAGAACTCTTAAACAACCTCTGTAAAAATTCCCCCCCTTCCTAATAAATGTATTTCATTCCCACTATCCATCCAATGAAGCCTACCTACAATGTACCATGATTGGACATGTTGCTTTCTACATCTGTTTTCTTTGCACGTACCGAAACGATCCACATTCTTTGCCCAAAAGTTTCTGAGCCTAAGTGAAACGTCTAAGTTTTGACTGAACTTAGCCAATCCAACATTTGATATGCTACTTTACGGCTGCTAAATTCCGAAACCGAACAGTAAAAACTGTCAGATTTCGGCTGAAAGCTTATTCCTTGATACTAGTTAGTGCTAAATACGAAATACCCGAGCAAGAATCAATTACCAAGAGAGTCCTAGAACCTGGAGAGCCAGTTTGTGACTAGATTGCTCTGTTTGGTGGGTTCATGTAGTCAAAAATCCAAGAACCTGCACGGAGCTTTCTGACTTCCTGTGTGCTCGCCTGAGGAAGAAGTGAGTTGATAAGACTGCTCTAAAGAATTATCTATGAGGCATAAAGAAAGGCAGAGGGGCAAGTAGAATCACGTTGTGAACAGGATGTGAAACCTATGACGTAACTAGTTATCTGCATAGTTAGTTATGTTGTAGATTTGGCCTGTAATACATATACAATCTTCTATGCTTGGTTTATTAGTCTTTAGACATTTGTTCTTGGGTTATGGAAGATCTTAAAGTTGCTGGATGGATAATTACCTTGTAGCTTGAAGTATGTCACACCTTTTTGGACAGCAGATCAATATGGTCCTTTATTATTTATTGTGGCCTTAGGAAATGCAATTCTCATATCAAACTCCACATTATAGTGATTGTCTAGACTGGTGTTTGGTACAGGAGAGTTATACATGACCGCTTATCAATTGCATAAGATGCATGCAAATAATATCTGATAGGTTTCCTGAGCCAAGTTATACAACTTCTGTATGTTCTAGGAATTTTATTGCAGAAACATACTCAGTTATGTTGAGCTTCCTGGACTCTGAGTTATGCTTTTCTTATTTAGTAAATTATGAATAAAAAATGCATTTATCTTAAAGTATCCATTTTTCATTCATAGCTATATTTTGTGTAATGCGGAGTTACGAAGGAAATTAGATTACCATCTGCATGGCATTACATGTTTCAATTAGTTATAATTTTTATTAATATGGCTTTCATGGGATTTTATGTTACTATTTTTCTATGATACACAGGATGCTTCCCCAGCCAAAGTTTGTTGTGTTTGACGCACTCGTACACAACACGTGTCCATTCTTAACGAACACTTAAAGATATATGCAGTTATTCATTCAATTATCTGCAAGATGAAGCATCTTATTCCTTATTTAGACAACTAATTAGATTATATATCATTTTAAAAATATTGCATTCGTTTATGTATCACTACAACCCAATAGCTATTTGTATACGAGTCATTAGAGGAAATATCATATATGAGTCATTTGATGAAATATACATACATAGCAGTGTCCTCTGGTATGGCTTTTGAATTGTTAGAATATAATTATGTCGGGTGATTTGTGAAAAAAACTATGTTATGAGATAACTATAAATAATAAAGTATTAGGTTGAAAAAGATCGACTTTCTCAAGCCCTTATATCAAAATATCTAATCTATGATTATCTTCATGCTCTTAGAGCCATAATCCTGCTCCTAATCCCAACCACTAATCCTAAATTAAACTATCATTGTTCCTACATCATGCAGCTGCCACTGCCACCACAAACCAACATCCTATCTGTTAGAGTGTGTGACCCGAATCCGGTTTTTTGACCCGACCCGAATAGCTCGTTGTGCGACATTTAATGGGGAAATTTTCAGGTCTCTGTGGTGGTAGCGGAGGGATCGGGTTTTGGCCATATAAATATGATGTAATATAGGGTTTCGGCTTTTAACCTCTTTTTTAGCCGACGCACTTCTCCTCTTTTTGTACCAGATCTTCGATATAGTAAATTTCTCTCCTCTCCTCTGTCTGTGGTTTTTCTCCGTCTTGGGGTTTCCACATAAATCTGTGTGTTCTTTGTTTGTCTTTTTCATTGTCTGTTCTTGATCAATCTTGTAACACTATACTTGATCCAAAACTGCTACCTAACCCTAACCCCACATCACACTATCGTCTCAGATCCAAGTCTGCATCCGCTCGTTTCGGTGACTATTACACCGAAGAAGCCTATGTCTATTATCAATGATGGCAACTTGATCCCTTGCTCGATTCATGGACAACGATGTCGATGAAGATCTATGGCCAGTATCTTCAACAACGAACCAGTTCTAACACGGACAAACCCATTTGCGACTTAGATCTTTGATGACAAACTTGTTCGGATGCTGGCAAGGCCATATTCAACCTACATATTTGGCGTCGAATAAATCCTAACGCAGACGGGACCAATTATAGCCTGAATCATTGATGAGACAGTTTCAGTGCCAGTGAAATCATCTCTGGCTTGAATCTTTAACATCGACGCTGTCAAAACATAGATGAGACCAGATTTAGTTTGTTCTCCAATGACGATGCCTTCTCCTCCACCATCCTCATCTTCTTCATTCATGTTTCTCTTCTACTGATGTCACTGTTTCTCCTTCCTTATTCAGACTCCTTTTTATCATAAAATGCCTTTGCTGAACCATCAACACAGTGCGGTTTTAATGTTCCGTTGCACTTGTAAGGGATCAGAAAATATCATTCGGAGCAAGCTAAATGTCTGACATAAAGTTAACCGGTAAACCCATCATATGGGGTTGTGTAGATGCATTAGCAGGTAATAAAGCTCTAAGTAAATCCAACCCAAAGATCTGTATACATTACTTGGTTGCCTTCTGTACGTGAGCATTCATTAAAAAATAATAACATTTTGCACGGTCGCTTATAATCAACTCTGATCATCCATTTGGTTTTTTAATAGCTCGTGTTGCTCATAGTAGGCTCTATTAAAGTTGGTTTTCAATAATGTTCGGTTAAGCAATCCCATAGCGGCTTGGCATATATTTATATAGCATCATATCCTCCATCTGTAATATCATGATACTCTATCTATAATATCATGATGTTAACCATATGATTGCAGAATTCAGTATCATCACACTTCCATTCAACGGTCTTCAAATTTGGAGGAACATCTATAAAGTGAATTTTTGCTCTCTACTACCAATTCTCAACAAGTCTCTCCACTGTAGAAAATAGTACCATCTGTCGTCAGTTTCTGATCATGCGTCTTTTCAGATATAACTCCTGAACCATAGATATATATTTGCCATCATCTCATTAGCCATAGACATTCAAACAACTCCCTTCAACCAAACAAACACAATCTCCAATGGGTAATCTTCTCTCGAGATCCCACCATCATAACTCATAACGAAGATCCTCCCTTGGGATTTAACTTTACATATTCAAGTTACCTGATCCTCCCTTAAGATTTGGGATACATATCTAAAAATAGATACAGGGAGATTCTAGCAAATTACAATTTCTTAGTAAGCTACAATTTTTGACAAACAGTTATAATGTATGTATACTATCTTTTACAAAATTAGGGTAATGTTTGTAGTAGTGAAATTAGAAATAAAGAATAGAAGAGGGAAAGCAGAGGAGTCTGAGATACAATATGTCAAGCAACCACCAATGTTTGTTGCTCAGGGAGAGTTTGGAAAAGTTTGTCGGTTGAAGTGATATTTGTATGCCTTGAAGCAACGAGTAAATAATGATTACTTAATATTTTTTGAATGCAGTAAGTGAATTAAGAGAGACGTATCTTGCTAGTAGTCTTTGTCGATGCCTTGGTAATCATCAAAAATGATGTTGAGGGAATTGGAGCTCTGGAGGCACACTTGCAGTAACAATTTTAAAACTAGGGATTTTGGACGGTTACATTACTTCATTGGTATAGAGATAGCTAGGTCGTATGAAATGATTATGTTATGTATGTATTGAATATTCTTGTAGAGACTGGGCTATTTAGATGCAGACCAATCAACTCTTGTATGGTCTAATCTTAAAGTTACTTCTAAATCTGGAGAAGTAATTGGATAATCTCAGACAGTAGAGGAGACTTATAGGAAAACTCAGTTATCCCACCATGACTCGATCTAGTATCATCTTTCAAGTGAATGTAGTCAGCTAATTTATGATTTCTGTACATAAATACCATTAGTATGTTGCACTTCGGATAATGCGCTATCTAATGATGCACTGGGCAGGTGATTCATATATTTAGATCATAACTATTATCGAGTGGATGTCTTCTTTAATGCTGATTTGGCAAGATTCCCAATCACTAAAAGATATATTTTAGGATATCATATATACATTGGATGAAATCTTGTGGCATCGAAAAGTATTAAACAAATGGCGATTTTTCGATCTATTGAATAATCTGATCTATTGCAGAATTTGAATTTCGAGCTATTGAAAATGTCACATGTGAGTTGGTATTAAGTATCTCATGACATAGTTTCAGTTCAACGCTTCTCTACTTATGCAGCTATATTGCAATATCTCATGACATAGTTTCAGTTCAACGCTTCTCTACTTATGCAGCTATATTGCAATAACAAGAAACCATCCCTACTGCAGGGAACCGTATCTTTGATGAGCATACTAATCATATGGAGATTGATTGTTATTTGGTACGGAAAAGGGTTGTAGATGAGAAGGTTATGCGGGCTTTTCATGTAACATCTGAAATTAGTTGGTGGTCATGTTCATCAAAACACTTGGGATGCTCGTAAGCAGTTTATTTGTAGTAAACTAGGCATATATGACGTATAAGTACCAGCTTGAGGTGTTGGTATTAGAATATAATTATGTGGGTGTTTTTTGTTAAACTATGTTATGAGACATTTATAAATAATAAAATATTTTGGTCGAACGAGATTGACTCTCTCTCTCTCTCTCTCTCTCTCTCTCTCTCTCTCTCTCTCTCTCTCTCTCACAAATACTTTCATAAAAATATCTAATATCTAATTATCTTCATGAATAATCGTCATGTTTGACAACTGTTGTGTTTCCAAATCATCATTTTTTTAAGCACTTGTTTCTTTAATTTAGAAGGATTGTGTAGTGTCACATTGATCGCGATGGTTTTTTTTTTAAAAAGTGACTAAATAATGTCGGCATGTAAAAGGCATACTCTGTTGTGTGCCTCGAAGTACATGCTCTATTTTTTTTCCTTACTTTCCGCATGTATTGATTAATATGGATGTAACCATGTTTCGGCTTATGGGCAATCCTGACCCATCTGGACCACCTGTTGAAATGTATTAGGCTCTAGTCTGCCCTATATCAGGTACTGGCTGTAAATTTGTTCACCTGACTAACCAGTTTTATAGACAGTTTGGGTTTTTGGATGTAACCCATTGACCAAGATGACCCACTAATTGATGTTTTGTGGTCAAGCTGTTAGATAAAACTCCCAAGTCATTTTCTTCATCTATAATGAAACCCAATGACCCAACTTGAACACAATCGAAGTTACCTAACAACCCAATGACCTAAGTTGAACACGATCAAGTTCAGATTCAGTTAGCTCACTAATTTTTCCAAATTCGAGGCCCATTGACCACGTAATACCCTTGCATTGCCTTCCTATGGACATGACTATCTTGGTTTTTTCCCCCTAGAACACTATGGAGACATGATTGGACATTAATAATAGATTAGCTTTGATGATGTAAAAATGAAACGTGTATTGGGTTTTTGGTAACATCCTAAGATCTCAAAGGAGATTCACATGGGAATGTGATTCAATACAAATGATCTTATAACGATACAATCATGTTCATTTGTGTGGTGTAATTTATAGTCTATTTTAGATCTTTGGGTATTTCAGATGCAATTTGATCTCTGTGTCATGCCCTACTTCCCACTATACTATAGAAACAAAATGTGACAAGCTCGCAGCGCCAAAAAGGATCACCCTTTCAACTCAAATACGCTAAGCATTTCTTTGTTGCACTGCATGTTCTTTTACGTATTAAACTAATAATAAGCAACGACAATAGGTATGTTTAGAAAAGTAATTTCCGAAAACATTATACCAGTTTGGGGACACTATATATCTACAAGAAGAAAATCATAGGGACTTTGGGAGTGTTGGAGGCTCTGCTCCTGTCTGCCACCCAGACTGTAACTGGTTACACGCCCATATTCTGCGTTGGGATAATGATGTGTTGGGTAGATACCAAATCGATCCAAGTATAATGGAGCAGTCAGTACATGTCTGAAGTAGGTTTAAACTCTTACCGTGGCAGCAATTGATCTATTAATACGTTGTTTTTTAAGCCTCCGCATGTGTGTGTCAACTTCTAATTGTCTTGATTTTGCCTTGTTAGAGTTCATGGTAGCATAATTGTAATTACACGGACAAAAGCTCTCACAGATTCATTCCATAGAAAGCAGAGTAGTCGTAATTATATTGTTATACCAGCATGCATACTTGACCACTAATCATGCTATCAGATTCATGCGCCTTTTATTGAAATAAACACGTGAAAGAAGAGGTGGATAACTCTTGGAATGCCTTTCCCATGGAGTAGAGTGGCTCGTTCATGCCAACGGGTGAAATGTGATTCCCCCCTTGTTGCAACCAGTGATTCATGTTATGCTTTGTTATGTAAGATTCTATGCATGCCACTTGGAAAAGATGCGATGTTATCGGCAAATTTTTCTGCTCCAGTCCCATATTTGTGTTCTTTCCAGTTCTAATGTATATGGACAGCCTTTTTTTTGTCAAGAATCTCACTTGGTACATTTACTCTTTTCGGTTGCAGGAGTTGGCCACGAAGGAAGTGCTGAAGCAATTAGAATTCGTTAAAATGGTACGTGAGGAGACCCTGTGATCCCTTCTCGCAATTATCAATTCTGTCAGCATCTTTTCCTATCGATCTGTTTCCTACATCTTTTAGCTCATTTTAGCCCTAGTTGCAAGTTCGCCAATAACAAAACAAAACAGAGAACAATCGGCTGTTAATCTAAATTGTTGCCCCCCTCATACAACTGGTTTTCTATACACAGATAAATGACCGTCTTGCTGCTAGGCAGCTTCAGAAGGCCAAAGATCCCCAGCATCCATCATCAGTTGAATGTCAAGATTGAACTCGGGTACATGCATTTTAAAAATATATATACTCCCAGTGTATGCTTACCATTGTAGGAGCATCTTTTCAACCACTATTGTTTCCGCTGTTGTATTCGTTTGCAAGAGAAAACTAAGCCCCACACCGCCCTTACCGGCTGAGAGCTGAGTTTACTGAGAATCAGCAACTGCTATCGTTACCGAAACATGAGGAAGCAATGCCAGTTTTGTAAGTGGTCCATTTATAGTTGTGGACTATATGAAAACACGAGACACGGTATGTTGTTAGAAAGGTGATATGGAGTTAAAAATCTATGTAGTGGTAGGGGGTTCAATTTTTGTGTAATATTTGATATGGCCATGGCATGTATGATGTCTTGAGCGTTTGAATGAATGAATGAATGAATGAAATCAGATGGTATCAATCGCTTGGTTATGTATTTTGAGACTATGATCCTGTGGCTGATGGTGTCGAGTGAAATGATGTTCGTCTTGATAGCCATGTTGTTAGTGACAATTGTGGTTGATTAGCTAATTGACCAGGATGTTAAGTTTGCTGATGCTTATGGGATGATCGGTAGTTTATAAGAGTAGGGTAGATGATAATTTTCAAAGTAAAAAATGGTTCTGGTTGAGAAAAATGGCATCAAAATGTAATCATGCATGAATGTTAAAAATAGATGTGCGTATAGAGACAAACAGATGGTACATTCATCTAGAATCATAAGAGGGAGTTCATTCACATCATCGCATCACGTTCCGAAGCTGCCTCCTTATCAAGAAAAAAAAATAAATTTCACAAATTTCCATGTCATGATTTAAACAGACGGCCTTTATGTTTATGTGATTTTCAACCAACGCCAACAAATTTCGGAGACATCAAGGGTCCAACAACAAGCGCACATAAATTTATAATCCAAAAATATAGCACATATAAAGAATCAGATGCAACCAGAACTAAATATAACAATCCACAAATAGACAAAGCATCGAACATGAAACCATTGCCAGAATAAGATATGAATGTTTCGCAGCACATAGGCTACCGGCAAAACAAAAAGGATTTAAACACATTGGAATGGCCCAAGATGAAACTCAATTTATTTCGAAAGTCAGATGAGAAATAAAGCATTGGAATGTGGTTCCCTGGTGATAATTCCAGCCATCACAGAAGAAACGCCGCAGCCTTCGACCCTGCAACGAACACATAGCTCAAGGTTAGCTCTTCCAGTTTCTCAAGTTTATGATTTTTCGTGCACCAAGATCTATGCATATGTAATTAAAGTTAATGATAGCCCTTGCAATTGCAAAAGAGAGCTTCGAAAACAGCCGATTCAGTTGCAAAGTAAACTTGTATTATGGGACATAGGATCATGATATGCAATGGTTGGTTCCTGTAAAATGTCTGCACTAGGGATAACATTTTGCTTTATTACAGTGAATCAAGAAAAGGATGAAAAAACATGAAGAAATAACTTGAATTATCACGTATAATCAAAATAAGAAGTGCTATGTAACTGATACCACACGAGTCATCCAATTATTAATGGATGACATATTAGCAATGGTGCGCAGTAATCTCATATGTATAGCCACCACTGATAATATCATACGACCCAAAAGAAAGAAAGAGAGAAAATCACTTCAATCAATAGCCAGCTTAACCACCATGATACATTTAAACATGGGATAACAGGATATACAACAACAGCCAGCTTAACCACCATGATACATTTAGACTTGCACGAAGAGAAATAAACAAGCCTCTAAGTCGATCCGAGTAAAATTGTTTAAATGTGCTCTGAAGAAATTGAAACACTTGGGGCCAAACGCATGCATGCATGCATGAAAATCTGATAATCTTGGGCAGAAGAATTGACCCATAATCTGTTAATTTAATATTCAGTAAAAGAGACTAAAAAATTAATCCCTTTTCCTTGTGGGACTAAATTGCATACACTCCTATGAATCCGATCAAGAATATTATAAGCCTGTTTGCTCCCAAATTCTACTGGCTAAAACAATGGAAGATATCATTAGATTTAGGAAAATATCATTAGATTAAAATGAGAACAAAATTGATGTTTCTGAACAAACTGAAAGAACCTATATTTATCAAGCATGTTCCAAACCAATGTGAATCTCAGCCAGAATAGACAACTTTTTAGTTCAAAAATAAAATTTTCTTTTCTAACCATGTCATTATGCATTCATGAAAAGATACGGAACAACAGTTTTTACCAAAAGGGTTATGTAATAGAAATTTCCGAAGCTTCCACCTGCTTTGCAAGATGCTACTCTGTACAATATTTATTTGTACAAAGTACCTCCAGCTTCGGCCAATCCATTGAATAAATGGCGCCTGCAAGTATATTGTGATGCTACACATCCTTGATTGATCATTTTAATGAACTTTTAGTTTTTTTTTGGCTTGAGGTTCTTATCTATCTGTTCATCCTGGTTCAAGCTTCACATTCTCTTCTGAACATCACCCGGTTTCTTGTTTTTCCATCCCCCTAGAATCACTATGATTCAAACAAGGGAATCATTTCTCCCAAGTGCAACCCAACACACCTCTCAACGTGAACAAATAAACAAGATGATATCCAAAAGCTTGAGTTTAGTAAGGAACGTGAAATCCATGAGCTTACAATAGATTAAGTTGTAATCTACTTCCTCAGAAGTCACAACGAAATCTTCAACCTCTAAGCATCTGTCCATGTTGGGAAATCTCAAATAAAATAGAAATTTTTTTGTTGTCTTTCCCTTGGAAATTCAAAAAAAAATGGTAATGATACTTCTTTTGGTTCTTGAATATAGAGCTAAACAACGATCTGAAAATCTTTGCGGCCAAAATAAGTAAAGGCTATAACCTGGATGTGTTCCTTAAAGCAGAGGTTAGACGATTATCTCCAACAAAGTAATGTCTCACAACGCAATGAGTTGGAGCCATATAGGAGTTTATTGGATAAATATGGACAGATTCTTGCAATGCAACTAGTCACTGTAGTTAGTTATATATTTAGCATTATTAAATGAGAATAATGGCTATCATACGCCATATGAGAGCTTCTCTCATACGCCCTCTCACATAAAGCACCCAAGTACAACCAAGTACAAGCCCATGTGGGCTTGTACTTGGGTGTTTTATGTGAGAGGGCGTATGAGAGAAGCTCTCATATGTCGTATGATACCCATTAATCCCTTATTAAATATACTAAAATGCAGTGTTTTAAAACCGTATTTTATGCGGATGCATATGCAACCGTATAAATGCATGCAGCTCGGTGCCACATGGAGAAGCAAATATGCACCACAAGGAGAAGCAAATATGAATGTAAAATATGCAAACAAACCACGTATAATGATTCTGCAGGCATGTAGCCCGCATAATCCATATATTTGTTGCATTATACACCTGCATAATTTGCATGTTGGCTGCACAAGCAGCAGCAAACAGTCACGACAAAATTTTCAAAAAATTATTGCGTAAAAATTAAATTTCAACAATAACAATTGGTCATTTGCATTTGCAAATGTGAAAATTAAACATGTGAACTTTGAGCATCATCGTTATAATTCATATTTGGGTTGAACTTGAGTTTAAAACTTTAAGATTGCTTCAGGCAAATATTAGTACTTGACCTACCAGGTAAATATTAGTGCTTGACCTACCAGTAAATTTCTCAATACGATAATAAAGAGTTGACCTACCAGTAAATTTCTCAATACGATAATAAAGAGTTGATAATATTTTTGGAAGTTGCCACGTGCACATACCGTTTTGCTCAGTGCGCATAACCACTATTTGCAAGTTTGTCATTCAACATTTAAGCTGCTTCTACCCTTGTCGCCTCCCCAAACCCTCGCCACCGCCGTCGAGTTCAGAGATCGGAGTTTTGCTCAGCGCGCTTTTGCTCGTTCCATGAATTTTGATCAGTGGAGCTTGAGGGAGATCGGAGATCGAACGTTGATCGGAGATCGAACGTTGATCGGATATCGGAAATTGCTCATTCGACGAATTTTGACGAATTTTAATCGGATGCGTTAATGGAGATCGGAGATCGAAGGAGATTGGCAGCGCAAAATCAACGCCAAGGCGACGAAGGAGGGCTGGTGGCCGAGGGGGCGTCGGAAGGGACGGTCGCCATTCACTGGGATGTCGGAGAAGGGCTGGGGAGGGCTGGTAGCGGAGGGGGCGTCGGAAGAGGGCTGACGACGAATGTGGCGACGGAGGGTTGGTGTCGTCGGAAGGGACGACCGCCATTTGCTGGGAGGACGAAGGAGCGCTGTGGGAGGGATGGACGCGGAGGAGGCGTCGGAGGGGGCGTCGGAGAAGGGCTGGCGACGGGGGAGGCTGGTGGCATCGGAAGGGGAGTCGGTGAAGGTTTGGCGATGGAGGAGGCTGGTGGCATCAGAAGGGGGACGACCGCCGTTCGCTCGTTTACTCACGGCGCACAACGGGGCATTTTCGGAATTTTGAAAAAGTTGTACGCGGTGAGTAAATTTGAGTGGCAAACTTATAAATAAGTGGATAAGTGGTTGTGTGCACGAGTAAAATGGCATGTGCGCATAGCAACTCCCATTAGTTTTTAACGTTCCCTTAGTTCTAGGCATTTTTACATTTAATATATGTATAAGCTTATAAATGTATATATTTGTTATTTGTTTGTGTGTGTGTTTTAAAAAATTTATTTTTACGTAATTCTCATAATCAGGCATATAATCCATGTACTATCATGCACAGTCAAATCCCACGCATAATGAAACTGTATTTTAGACCATTGATAAAATATATCTATCAACATTGTGTTTGTGCCATATGCTGACTACCAGGCTCCTTATTACACTACCCATGTATAAAATAGTTGTCTAGCTTTGTTTATGAGGTACTTCAAAAATTAGTTTTTGTTCATTCTACACCATAGACAAGTACTTTAGATGAAGTTGGACCGAGTATGTGATTAATTTTCTCATTCACTCCTGCAATGTTAAAAAAGTTCATGGGTATTGCCAGACACGGTTTAGGAATAAGAATTAACATTAAATTATAATTAGAAACTAGAATATGTTTCGAACCATGCAAATGTTACCAATGGCTGATTTATACCTCCATTTTAAATGTTTAATCTGGGTCCATGGATTTTTTGCTCCGTAATGTTTTCGGTATACTTTCACATACAATTTGTAGGCTTCCAGTCTTTGCTTATCTAAAATTATACATCAAGTACAAAAAACGGGTAGTAAAAGACCGGATTTCATCCTCAAAGATGCAATTTTAATTTTCATTCAGCAGTCCTTCAAATGCAATTTTAATTTCCATTCAGCAGCACTGTACTCAACCAAATTCAAACAAAAACAATTATGTTTCAAAAAGAAAAGAACGGGATACAAACTCAGCACAATTTCGACCATTCTACACTAGAACGCATGAGATCAAATTAATGTAATTAGTTCATACTAACAAAATCAAATCAAGTATGCTCGTTCCACTATTCTGATATTTTTCATTACTAAACAAAATTCCAGATTTTTTTAATCTGCAAATAAGGCTATCTATCTGGAAACAAAAAATAATCAGATCTTATCAACGGAAACCAAAAGCATTCTGTCAGACAATCAATTACCGCTAAATATCCAACTACGCCCCTCAATTGTATATTCAATTCAAGCAATTCATACGCTAAAAGCATTATATTCGCTGGATCAGGATCTAAAGCGCTCATTCTTCAGCGAGTTCAACCAACGGACTAACTAGGGTTTCGGATCAGTAGGAAACGCACCTGACCCTGAGATCAATGGTGGCCAGCGGCGTGCTGCTGCTGGTGCTCGAGGTGGCGGCGCTCATGGGGGAGGGCGACTAGGTAGGAGAAGATCATCCCGCCGATGCAGACGTGGAAGAGGGGCTCGACGGAGCTCGTCTCGATGTACTTCTCGATGTAGCGGTCAACGGCCTGATCGGCCGTCTTCTTGATGTTGGTCCACGTGAGCTTCGGCTTTACGTGGGCCGGCAGCTCGCGAACCTTAAGGCCCTTGATCTCGTTGTAGAAAGCGCGCATCGCCATTGGAGATCGAGATCAAGAGGGACGAAGATGAAGATGCGTGAATTTGAAACCCTAACCCTAGCTCTCTCTCTTTTGTTCTCCTTCTGCTCGATGCTTTTGGGGATTTTGTTTTGGTTTGTTTTTTGTATTGGCGATTGAGTTGGAAAACCGTTGGCAATCTCGCATGTACGCTGGCTTCCTACATTTTTGCGTCGGCCCAACCCAACCAATTTTTCGGCCCAAACTGGTTTCGGCCTATTATAACAAGTCTTCGGGTCTAAATTATGGCCTTCACGGTCAAGTTGAGCCCGACTTTTGACGAAGAACCAAGGGAAATTGTATTTATTACAGAAATTGTTCCTGCTTTATAAAAAAAGAGATGATATCGTTATAGAATCATCTTGATGAGCAAATCAGTCAGTGTGTGATCTGCATGTCGGGGAGGAGAATATAAGTGATGAGAACTTGGCCATTGCACTGTTGTGTTCCTTACCTACTGTGTATTCACACTTTGTTGAGTCCATGATGCACAACAAAAATGTATTTGGAAGAGGTGACGAGGTCGATGCAGACCTACACACGCATGAGCTCAGGAAGAAGGTGTCGAGAGACGACGCAAGTGCTGGTGCTCATGGTGTATCTCTCTTTAGGAGCCAGGATGGTCGATCCAAGTCTGGATCCAAGACGGGAAGACCCCCGTGGAGGGGCCAAGGTGGTGACGACTAGGTATGCTTTTATTGAAAGAAACAATGACATTGGAAGAACAAGTACTAACAGTTGAAGGCTAAGGGTAAAGAGCATGCTCAGGCTGCTGCTGCGTTAGTGGTGCATGCAGAGATGTTGATGATGGTGAGATATTAGCATTGTCTTCTTTGGATGACAATCGGACTTCATAATTTCCAGATGACTTCATGTGGAGTCACTTTGTGACATATACTCCTGGAGACTGAACAGACGTATATATGAGGAACGAAGCTATGTCTACAGTGATATGGGTCAGCATAGTGCGGTTCAAGATGCAGGATGGAGTCATTAGGACACTCACGGGTGTTATGCATGTACCAGATTTGCAGGGGAATCTCATTTTTCGCTTGGAGCCTTGACTGGTGTGGGGTGTAGTGTGGTGCTCGAGGGAGAGCGACTACGGGTGTCTAGGATAGGGCCTTTTGTGATGGCGACAAAGAATGAAGGCAACCTTTATGGGCTTTAGTGTCAGACGATGATGAGTCAGAGGTCTAGCGCACTTGAGATGTAATACCCCGTATTCATACGTACAAGGATAATGTACATATTTTTGGACGTATTCGTGTGTACTAATATTGTGTGTATTTTCAATAAATTTTCCTTATTTTTTTGTAAATATCATTTGTATTATAAAGAATGAAGTATTGAGGTGAAATACATGGTATATCAATGGGTATTTTGTATTAGTAAGTATTCATTATTTTCTAATTAAGTAAATTTTGTTAAAAATTGCAATGGTGCAACATTAAATGCTAATGTGTCATTACCCCATTAATTCCTACATAACACATGCCACCTCGTAGGACACATGGAAGAGATTAGGGATGGGATGGTGATGAGGATGATTGTGCCATGCTTACTGAAAAAGAAAAGGAAGAGAAAACGAAAGGATAAACAAAAAGGGAAATGAGAAAATCAAAACCCAAAAACAAACTAGCAAAGAAAAGCCCATGCTCTCTCTTCCTCGTCTCACTCAACACCATTTTCCTGTCATCCTTGGCTGAGCCATTGCACCCGCAATTCAGTCATCAGGCCGAGCCCATCTCCACCTCCATCTCCTTAATTAAATCCCCCTATTGACATCCACCATTGGAGCTTAAAGTATGGAAGAAGAAAGATTAAGGATTGATGTGGTCTTCAAGTAGAAGATGTAAGGGACTCTGCGGGGCAACACACGCTGGGGGGTGAATAGTGTAATGGCAAGCAAAGTGCTTAATTAAAAGTTACTAAAATTACACCACAATAAGCAGTGTAAATTAAACAGAGTGCTCAACAACAACAATCTTAAACACAGGTATTTTACCCTGGTTCTCCAAAACTTGGGTACGTCCAGCCACAACAATATTCACTATAATTCGCACAAAAAGAAGTGAATACAATCTCACATAGAGATACATCACACAGAGGATTTGGATTCTCACACAGAGAAATCCTTACTCTCACATAAAGAGCTCTCACACAAAGGATTTGTTCTCTCATATAGAAAGAACCAAACTCTCACAAAGAGAGTAACTCCCACAAAGAGAGTAACTAATTTTCATAAAAAGAATTAGGGTTTCGAACATAAAACAAAACGAAACGACACTTACCTATGCCTTGATATGATCTTACTAATGTGATGAAGAAGGCATGCAAGTGAAACTCAAGTGCTTGAAATGAGGCTTTGATTGCACTTGATGATCTTTCTCTCTTCTAGGAATGAATCCTAACACTTCTCACTTGAGTGTATGAAATGAAGAGAAGAAAGATAATCTCCAAGAAAGGAATGAGAATTAGATCCCTTGGAGAATTTTCCTATGAGCTAGCTTCATGCATGAAGAGAAATGTGCTCATGAGAGGGAAATGTTAGAGATTAGGAGTGGCTATTGATCTCAAAGATATTCAATATTAACCAAGAGTTCTAAAAGAACTAAGCCATCTCCTATATATAGGAAGCCAAGAAGAGCCCATAAAATCAACCAAAAACCCAAAGGGAAGATATCTGCAACGGCCACATTTTGGCAGTTTACGGCACAGACAGTCGACCGATGAACAACTGACAGTCGACTGGTCAATGGCTATAAAATTCCCAACGGCTATAATCTGATCCAGGACAGGCGACTGTAGAAGACTACACATGCGACTGTAAATAGACAAGCAACTGTAAATACTTCATCAGTCGACTGGCTTACAAATTGGGATGAAGCCCAGAAAATGCAAGTTGCGCACAGACGACCGTAGAACAATTTACATGCGACTGTAAATAGACAGGCGACTGAATATCATTAAGCATACGACTGTCACTTAGGATGGAAAGGAGTTGAGAAAATGCAACTTTCGCACTTACGCCTTTCAGACGATAGATGACCATTTCACAGGCGACTGTAAATATACAAGCGACTGTAAATACTTCATCAGTCGGCTGACTTGCAAATTGGGATGAAGTCCAGAAGATGCAAGTTGTGCACAGACGACTGTAGATCAATTCTCAGGCGCCTGTTGGAAGACAGACGACTGTAAAATGAACTTCAGTCGACTGAGGCGAAAAGCTCAAGAAGAGTCAAGAAATAAGTTGACTTGAGCTGTGCATACCAGCCGGCTGTAGAAGGCTGACCAGGCATCTGGATGTCATTCAGTCGACTATCGTGCCTTCATCAGTCGACTGAGGGAGAGCCAAAAACTCCAGTAAGAGTTTAAGGCATGGTGAACTTAATGGGATGATAACTATGAAAATCATAAGGCTCACTAAGATGGTTAAATGCATATGCATGAGAGTATGACCATCTATTAAGACATTACAATAATATTAGACTCAAAAAGAGAAATGCAGTAATTGAAATTACATGGATTACATATTGCATCTCCTAGAGTCTAAGTCTGCAAGCACATGATACATCGATGCTCCCCACATCATCCAAGCTTTGGCACCCCTTGACGAGCTTTCCTTCATCAAGCTCCAAGCTTTGGCATTGCTCCTCTATATGTCCATCCACCATCATGCTCCAAGCTTTGGCTTCATTAGATGATCTTCATGACTTCATCCAAGCTTGAGCACACCATCACTCTTGGAGGTCTTTAATATATCCATTGCATCATCCTCCAAGCATTATGATTTGTCTCATCAACATATACTCATTAAGGTAAACTGAGACTAAAACATAAGATTGATTAGCACACTAACATAATGTATTGATCGTCATCAAAACAACGTTAGTCTTGAACGCAATGACTAACAGAAGAAGGGCCAAAGAATCTAGAATGAAGGAATTGATAAGGTAGGAGTTATATATACTCTAGTTAGAGTTATCATCTTAAGAATTGCTTAAGATTATATGTTTAAATTTGTAGGAAACCAATTTTATGTTGGCTATTCTTGGAAGAGAGTTTCTGCTGCAAATTCATCCATGAACAATTTTTATTCTAGATGTTAAAAATCATGTAAAAATAAAATTTGGAAAGCTAAACTAGTTATCTCCAACTTTCATTTGTTAACCTTGGCCAAATTCTATTTATATTTTAACTGGACCATTAATCTATGCATTAGTATCAAATTCTACCAGAATCTGCACCAACCAAAAAGGGTAGAACTCCCATTGTAGGAATCTAATAGGTGTAATTTTGGTCAATTTGGAAAGCTGGCTTCTGTAACTACACTTTTCATGTTTTAACCTCATTGGAATTATGACTGCAAGATATAACAAATGACCAATGTTTAGAGCCCACTGATGATGTCCGAAAAATAGTTTTTGTACCCTGTGGGGTTTAAGCTGTATTAATTAGCCTACTCTCTAAAATCATGATACTTGATAAATGAATGTATAAGTTATTTATCTACAACTTTCATCTACAAAGTTGTAACGGCCTGTTTTCTTCAACACAACTATTTGCGTGTTTAACCTATTTCCAAATTTTTTTGAACTATTTTATAATGGTTTGTTAGGAGTTTTAACTGATTTCAAAAAATTCTTATAAAAATATTTTGATGTACCAGACTAGTTATGGAGTATTTTAGTAAAATCGGATTTCATCAAATACCTCTAAAAGATCTGTTAAAAATTCAGTTTTAGATATTGCTGTTTTGGCTCAATGAATTTATTTTCTATACAAACGTCTTCAAAACGTTTTCAAACTTCCACAGTAGCATTCTATGATCATTTAGGGCTCCCCACATTAATTTCGTAATTTTCTGATATCGTTTCAATAGAGAACCCGCAAACCCGCTTTCTAAACGTTTTGGCCAAAAACTAGTATCCCCGTAGCTCAGACCCTGGAACGGTCTTCGTATTCACGATCCTCGTGACGATACGATCCCATGGGTATGTTTTTGTAATTTTTCGGACACGTTTACTAGTAGGGACATTTTCGTAATTTCGTTTTTACTAATTACCTAATTACCCCTGATTACTTTAATTACCCACCTAATCACCTACCTAACCCTCACGTTTCCTCCCCTTAACCGGTTCATTTCCCTCAACTACCCACAAACCCCAACTACCCTATTTCATTAACCCTATATATAAACCCCCACCCCTTTTTCATTTTAACCTACACACACAGTCTAACTCTCTCTCCGTTTCATTTAAGCCCAAAGGAACCCATCCTCAGCTCTCGAATCTCATACCCTCTCTCATTATCTCTCTCCCGTAGCTCCCTCTTCCGCTCTCCCACGGCAAGCCCACGCCTCACCGTCCTCCTCCCTCACTCTCCGATGAGACCTCCGAGCCCTCGACCGCCGCCCTCACGGCTGTCGCCGCCACTCGAAGCTCCTCCGCCACCAAGCAGCGACGCCCCACCAAGCTCCCTCAGCCTCTCCGATCTTCCTCAGCCTCGCCTAGCCGCCGTCCGCCCTTCGCCGCTCTCACCTCCGCCCCGAGAACCCCCCGACGCCGCCTCGAGTCGCTGACACCTCCGACGTCACCCACGACAACGCCTCGCACCGCCTAGCTCACGGAGCAACGTCACTCCCTCCGACGAAACCCGCCAACACCCCGATCCGCCCCGTGCACCGCCATGAACGCCGCCGAGGCCGTCGCCGTCTTCGCCCCGAGAGCCGTCTGCCTCCCTTGCCGCTGCCGTCCGCTTGGCCGCCGCCGTCGACGAGCGAAAGCCCCCCGACATGCAGCGCTCGAACGAAGGTAATATACGGGGTATTATATTACAATGGCAATATCGTAAATTTCGAAATGATTTCGTATTTTCGTTTTTTTAATTAATTATAAATATGTGTTTATGGTTTTAAATCCATAACTAATTATATGGGGCCCAGAAAAATGTGAGAGTAGCTCTAGAAAATCAGAAATGACATTCTGGACCCAATGGCGCTAGTTTCGTCTCAATCCGACGCTTAGTTTTTCCAGAATTAATTTTTAAGCTAAAAAATTAAATCTGTTATTTTCATTTAAAAATCCGTATCTTCTTATTTTCACGTAAACTAATACTTGAGAAAAATATATGTTATATTACCCTTCGAGACGGTCGTTTTGACACCTCATTTGAACCATTCCGATGTAGATTGCATCCGGAATAAATTGTGGAATAAATACATTACTAATTGAAAAATAGTTTTAAAATGTTTTTTGGGCTTTTAAAAATTATAACAATTACAATTAGCTTCAGAAAAATATTTCCTCCTGCAGTAAAATTATTTTCACCATATATAGTCTATATTAAAATTTAGAACGCTTTTCGACAACGTTTCAATCGGTTTAAAAATCAGAACGATCAAATTATTTAAATAGAAATGTAGCGTTCATTAACCAAGTATTTTTGTGATTGCAGGTACCAAATCTCGTGCACCAGCTCTTCTAGCTCCAACCTCGTCTTGCCACGACGAGCTCGATAAAGTAAGTCACGACATATTCTAACTTTAGAAAACTAGACTTCTGTGCTTGTATGAACTTGTGACACTTCACCACTTATAGCCTCGAACGGCTATTTGACTTGAACCAAACTAGAGAACTAAAATGAAAGTAATCTACCAAAGATTACTTTGCCAACTTTCAACTTGGGTAAATTGTGTGCTAGCCACACTACCACGCGCTCAAAGCACGGAAGTAACAGCTTTTGGTGTTGGACTTGTCTTTATCCTACTTGCTGGTTTTCAATGAGGAAGTCAACCAGTTGACCTGGTGTGACTAACATGTGGAACATCCTGTGGAACAATCCTGTATAGAACTTGTAATTGCCACGTCACCGGGGTTTCGGGGTAACTCACAGTTGCGAGAGTACGGGAGTGACTAGAGTTCGATCTACATGTCAAGCTGCCTGTGTTTCGGCCTCCTGTCTAGCTGCCTGTGTTTCGGCAAACCATCCTGCTGCCTGGGTTCCGGCATTCGTCTAGGCAAGAGACGAACTGAACGGTCACATATTGTACTCTCCTACTTGAGTCACGTAGTTCTAGTGTAACTTGCACAGTTACTTTCTTTACAGTACATGCACTTTACTTTCCTTGCCAGTACAGTCACCGCACTTTACTTGCCGTACTTTTACTTTCTACACTTGTACAGACACTGCACCGTACTTTACTCTATTTTCACTTTGGTCTGCTTTGTCATACTTGTACAGTACCTCTCTTTCTCTATTTAGAATTGTTGTGACTTACCTACGGTTCCATTTCCGTGGCACCGCAGACGACGTACATATGGAGGCAGATGCTCTTGAGTTAATAGCGCCAGACTTCGACCCTGAGGTCGCAGCTTTCAGTTTTACCTTCGCCATGTATTTTCTTTATTTCAGGTATCGTTGGAACATTTGTACAATATGGATTGTAATAATTGGACACTATTTGGTTATCTTTGTACATCTCTGCATCGTGGCTATTTTGATTTCACTGGTTAACTGCAGAACCTGCGCAATTATCAAATAAGTAACTGGCCCCCGAGAGCGGGTCGTTACAAGTTTGGTGGCTCATACATGTCCTCGCTAACTACCTCGTGAACATTATAGCAAGATCAGGACGTATAATATAAGATACTCAAATTAACCTCGAGTACGGGATGTCTCGAGTGTTCACCTGTATTGGATATACGGGTAAATCGTCCTTATTACTATCTTCATTAGGTCTTCCTTGATTCTCATCATCTTCTTTGAACTCTTAACCCTTGCTTAGGAACTCGTGTTCCATTCTTGGTTATACCCTCCCTAGTAACCTCTTTTGCTAGCAGTTATAGTGATTTTCCATAGGTTGAACTATCTACCCACTTCATCACCTTCCTTCAGTTGATGATGGTACTCATATGAATGATGATCTTCCTTCAATGGACCATGATACCGGTCAATGTGCTTGGCTAAAGTCTGTTGGATCAACATGGCTAGACTAGGCATAAGTGATCCTGGCTTAGTCACTTCCCTGGCCGTGTCCGCTGGACCGCAAGGACGTGAATCGTGATTATGTAACGCCATCATCACTATCCCCTTTTCTTTAGCTTAATGACCTTTCGATTGGCCTTCTTAGAATCTTTCTACTTTTAGTTCGCTTGAACTCTAGCTACGTTTATTCTAAGGAGGGTAGCATTCGATTTTCGATCACCAGAAGTCCGAGTTCGACAGCGGAAGCAGATCGAAGGATGCTAAGAAGTATTGGAGGATAGTGCTGGTGATTGGAGACGAGCCAAACCTGACGTGTAAGTGTAGGCTGTTTGCATCTTTTGAGCTAGTGTTTCTCTTCTATCCCCTACTTCTATCTTGTACCCGTCTTTTTCTCTCCAAGGGTTTGATTTCATTTCCCACCAACCACCTTCCTCCCCCCTCTTTATTTCGTTTGTCCGTTTTCCCCCTCGAGACTCGTGCCCGCCGAACCCTACCCTACCTAACCCCGACTTTCGGTGCCCCTCTCCCCCCATTTTTTTTATAAAAAACCCCTCTCCTTCCTCCGCAAGCCACCCCGTGGCTCCCCTCAGACATCGCCCCCGGCCTCTTCCCCAAGCGAGCTCGATCGGACCTCGCATCGCCGCTCCGATCTCCGATCCGCCGGCCTCACCCGAAGATCCGCCAGCTTCCGCTTCGCTCCATCCCGGAGGCCCTCCCCACTATGGATCGACAGCCAGTCGCAGCACTCGCCGCCGTGGATCGCCAGCCGCCGATGGCCCACCAACGACCTTGGGGTCTGTTGGGCTTAGCATCAACCCTCGCCGCCACCCTTGCTTTGGCCGTGTGGTCAGGATATTGGGAACCCGCCGCCCTTGGTATCATTGGGAGCTCCTTTTTCTGGTTCTTCCCCCTTGAGCTGCCCAGCTTCGAGTGCTTCTTAGGGGTGCTCCTTAGTGCTTGTAGATCCCTGAGTTTTTGGTCGTTGAACTGCTTAGGGCTGATGGTGTTTACCGTAGATATCGACCAATGGTGTTGGGAAGGAGTATCCTTAGGATTGGGTATTGGCATACTTTTGGGCTTAGGCGTTGAAGTTGGATGTCGGTCTTGTGCTCGGATTTGGGAGACGGCTAGGATGTTGGTTTCTTGTTGGATGTTATGGAGACTGCTGGGACAAGTGGTAGCGATGATCTTGACCCTCGAGAATTGGCCTTACACTTGCCTGTATGTGTTGATCTGGGTAATGGCTTGTAATCTGGTAGCATGGCAGATGAAGCCCTTTGTGTTCGGCTGGTTAAGTTGTAACCGTAAGGACGCACTAGGTTTATCCCTTACGTTTTTGTATGCTATGGCGATGATTTACATGATTGAGACCATGTAATCGTCATTTATAGACGTTCTGTCCTCCTCTTTGGTGTGCTTGCTTCTGACTTGTCACCTTATGTCCCAAGTTCGATCAGATGTCATCATCATAATAGCTCTCCTTTTCGTGTAATGACATTATCTTATATTTTGGCTACTTGATAATATATATTAGTAACATCCATTATTTCTTATCACATTATATTTCATTTACAACCCGATTTACAAAAAAATACTATCTTTTCTATCATTTATTTGCTTGAGCTTCTTTTATAATATCAATTATTTGTTTCAAAAATATTTTTAAATTCCGAGTACGGAATTATTTTTAAGGAGGGTAGGATGTAACGGCCTGTTTTCTTCAACACAACTATTTACGTGTTTAACCTATTTCCAAATTTTTTTGAACTATTTTATAATGGTTTGTTAGGAGTTTTAACTGATTTCAAAAAATTCTTATAAAAATATTTTGATGTATCAAACTAGTTATGGAGTATTTTAGTAAAATCGGATTTCATCAAATACCTCTAAAAGATCTGTTAAAAATTCAGTTTCAGATATTGCTGTTTTGGCTCAATGAATTTATTTTCTATACAAACGTCTTCAAAACGTTTTCAAACTTCCACAGTAGCATTCTATGATCATTTAGGGCTCCCCACATTAATTTCGTAATTTTCTGATATCGTTTCAATAGAGAACCCGCAAACCCGCTTTCTAAACGTTTTGGCCAAAAACTAGTATCCACGTAGCTGAGACTGGAACGGTCTTCGTATTCACGATCCTCGTGACGATACGATCCCATGGGTATGTTTTCGTAATTTTTCGGACACGTTTACTAGTAGGGGCATTTTCGTAATTTCGTTTTTACTAATTACCTAATTACCCCTGATTACTTTAATTACCCACCTAATCACCTACTTAACCCTCACGTTTCCTCCCCTTAACCGGTTCATTTCCCTCAGCTACCCACAAACCCCAACTACCCTATTTCATTAACCCTATATATAAACCCCCACCCCTTTTTCATTTTAACCTACACACACAGTCTAACTCTCTCTCCGTTTCATTTAAGCCCAAAGGAACCCATCCTCAGCTCTCGAATCTCATACCCTCTCTCATTATCTCTCTCCCGTAGCTCCCTCTTCCGCTCTCCCACGGCAAGCCCACGCCTCACCGTCCTCCTCCCTCACTCTCCGACGAGACCTCCGAGCCCTCGACCGTCGCCCTCACGGCTGTCGCCGCCGCTCAAAGCTCCTCCGCCACCAAGCAACGACGCCCCACCAAGCTCCCTCAGCCTCTCCGATCTTCCTTAGCCTCGCCTGGCCGCCGTCCGCCCTTCGCCGCTCTCACCTCCGCCCCGAGAACCCCCCGACGCCGCCTCGAGTCGCTGCCACCTCCGACGTCACCCACGACAACGCCTCGCACCGCCTAGCTCACGGAGCAACGTCACTCCCTCCGACGAAACCCGCCAACACCCCGATCCGCCCCGTGCACCGCCATGAACGCCGCCGAGGCCGTCGCCGTCTTCGCCCTTAGAGCCGTCTGCCTCCCTTGCCGCTGTCGTCCGCTTGGCCGCCGCCGTCGACGAGCGAAAGCCCCCCGGCATGCAGCGCTCGAACGAAGGTAATATACGGGGTATTATATTACAATGGCAATATCGTAAATTTCGAAATGATTTCGTATTTTCGTTTTTTTAATTAATTATAAATATGTGTTTATGGTTTTAAATCCATAACTAATTATATGGGGCCCAGAAAAATGTGAGAGTAGCTCTAGAAAATCAGAAATGACATTCTGGACCCAATGGCGCTAGTTTCGTCTCAATCCGACGCTTAGTTTTTCCAGAATTAATTTTTAAGCTAAAAAATTAAATCCGTTATTTTCATTTAAAAATCTGTATCTTCTTATTTTCACGTAAACTAATACTTGAGAAAAATATATGTTATATTACCCTTCGAGACGATCGTTTTGACACCTCATTTGAACCATTCCGATGTAGATTGCATCCGGAATAAATTGTGGAATAAATACGTTACTAATTGAAAAATAGTTTTAAAATGTTTTTTGAGCTTTTAAAAATTATAACAATTACAATTAGCTTCAGAAAAATATTTCCTCCTGCAGTAAAATTATTTTCACCATATATAGTCTATATTAAAATTTAGAACGCTTTTCGACAACGTTTCAATCGGTTTAAAAATCAGAACGATCAAATTATTTAAATAGAAATGTAGCGTTCATTAACCAAGTATTTTTGTGATTGCAGGTACCAAATCTCGTGCACCAGCTCTTCTAGCTCCAACCTCGTCTTGTCACGACGAGCTCGATAAAGTAAGTCACGACATATTCTAACTTTAGAAAACTAGACTTCTGTGCTTGTATGAACTTGTGACACTTCACCACTTATAGCCTCGAACGACTATTTGACTTGAACCAAACTAGAGAACTAAAATGAAAGTAATCTACCAAAGATTACTTTGCCAACTTTCAACTTGGGTAAATTGTGTGCTAGCCACACTACCACGCGCTCAAAGCACGGAAGTAACAGCTTTTGGTGTTGGACTTGTCTTTATCCTACTTGCTGGTTTTCAATGAGGAAGTCAACCAGTTGACCTGGTGTGACTAACATGTGGAACATCCTGTAGAACAATCCTGTATAGAACTTGTAATTGACACGTCACCGGGGTTTCGGGGTAACTCACAGTTGCGAGAGTACGGGAGTGACTAGAGTTCGATCTACATGTCAAGCTGCCTGTGTTTCGGCCTCCTGTCTAGCTGCCTGTGTTTCGGCAAACCATCCTGCTGCCTGGGTTCCGGCATTCGTCTAGGCAAGAGACGAACTGAACGGTCACATATTGTACTCGCCTACTTGAGTCACGTAGTTCTAGTGTAACTTGCACAGTTACTTTCTTTACAGTACATGCACTTTACTTTCCTTGCCAGTACAGTCACCGCACTTTACTTGCCGTACTTTTACTTTCTACACTTGTACAGACACTGCACCGTACTTTACTCTATTTTCACTTTGGTCTGCTTTGTCATACTTGTACAATACCTCTCTTTCTCTATTTAGAATTGTTGTGACTTACCTACGGTTCCATTTCCGTGGCACCGCAGACGACGTACATATGGAGGCAGATGCTCTTGAGTTAATAGCGCCAGACTTCGACCCTGAGGTCACAGCTTTCAGTTTTACCTTCGCCATGTATTTTCTTTCTTTCAGGTATCGTTGGAACATTTGTAAAATATGGATTGTAATAATTGGACACTATTTGGGTATCTTTGTACATCTCTGCATCGTGGCTATTTTGATTTCACTGGTTAACTGCAGAACCTGCGCAATTATCAAATAAGTAACTGGCCGCCGAGAGCGGGTCGTTACAAAAGTTTTAACAAATTCACAATAGAACTTGAGGTTAACAACATATGTTTGTGACTCTTCACGTTTTCCTGCAATCTGGACTGTGTCATTGGTGTTTAGGCCATGCTCTCAATGTTATATTTAAGCTTTCCTACGACATAGGAAAAAGAATATCATGATGTTTGATTAATGTTTCATTAAGTTCCTTGTTAATGTTGATGTAATCATGATGTATCAATATGCAAATATCTATGTCATGCCATTGTACAACTTGTTTCTCTCTTTTAAAGATATTCTTATGTGTGAGATACTTTATTGCGATATGGAAGTGAAAGTTGAAATGAAAGTGGTAAACGATACATGACATGGCAAATGAAAAGAATCGAAATTAACACCACATAGAACAAAGTGCCACTGGACCAGCGTGCCACAGAAATGCCGGGGCCACCTCCTGAATCTATGGAGGCCACCTCTTGAATCTATGTGTGGTAAATAGATAACATGGACCTACGTGCTACATGGACCAGCGTGCCACAGCAATACCGGGGGCCACCTCCTGAATCCATGGCAGCCACCTCTAGAATCCATGAGTCACATTGTAGGCACGTCGGCATTGATGTGATCCCTTAGGCATTGCATTGCATTCGAAATCATCTCATATGCATCATGTGCTTATCTGTTATTGTCTGCCTTTACCTTAATTTTTTTTAATTCTGTAGCTTTTGCTTCTCAATACTTGTCTATGATGTTGCTTACTTTTCTTGCATGTTAATTCAGTAGATTACCTTTGCAGTACTTGTCTGACTATTTATTTCTTTACACGTTTGTGTTAGATAGTCAGTGACCAGCCCTTACTAGGTAGAACATTTCTAAGGATGACCCTACCTAGCGTAGATAGATTATCCTACTGGGTCATGTTGGAAGATATATGCCATCAAGGAAATTAATCTGAGAGAACATCTTGTTTGTATTTAAATGGTACCAATTATCCTAGCATGAATAAAATGGGTTTAATAATTGGATAATTTCCTTAGACTTCAAGCAAGGTCATACACGTATCTAGATAGAGATCTCAATTATGGGAAGTAAATAACTGATATGAACTTAAGTCTTAAAGCGTTCATGTTCATAAATGTGTCGAGAAAAGGATATCATCACATCAGACAGACCATTGTGTCTTTGTCTTAACCTAAAGGGTGATAATGATCTCATAATCATTTGACCTGGCGAAGTCGGAGTCGAGACACATGTGCTCATTGGAGAATGAGTCCACTGAATGGCCCAAATAAATAGTTTCAAATGGTTAACATTACTAAATTGTCATTGATAACTCTTTTGAGGTCATTGTACAAATCTGTGCATGAACGGTATCACTTAGATCTATAATCTAGCCTCGAGTCTTCACTCACTGAAAGGTCTTAGGTTGCACTTGAAGCGTACAAGGTAACTAGTGATCAAGAAAGGATTTCTCTCTTCCGTCCATAGGAAGTTAGTGTCACATGCTCAGTACAGTTCTTGGTGCTAAACCTCAGCCGGGGTATGTTGTAGGAAGTACAACATGGACATACCAAAGACCGAAGCATACTGACTAGTACTAGATAGTATGGTTGACAGCTTACCATACTCTTGGCTATGCAGTGACATAATTATGACGAAGGGACTAAAACTGCGGCATTCATCACAGACACAGTCAGAGTGATTCCGACGACACTTTTCTCAATGAGTCAATCACGTAATTATGATGCTAAAACAGGAACAACACTTGCTCTCGTGGCCACTGTCGTCTAGGGGTTTCGAGCCCCAACATGTAGTATGGTCAGGCTGTAGGGTCTCACACCGAGTAGGATTTACATCTCAGTAATAGGAAGAATTAAGGAGGAGTGCACTCGGGTGCACGGGAATAATTAAAGTCACAAAGAGTTTGTGACAATAAGTCTATATTAAATGTTGTTTCAGAGTGTTTTCTCACTACAAAGGCGTTGACCGTGGACAACCCGGTCAACGTGGGCAAGGGGCCCGCTTGGGTCCCTCGGGTGTGTCGAGTCGGTGCAGACGAGGCGCGAGTCGAAGTCGTAGACGGCGTGGAGCGTGTCGGCCGGGCCGAATCGGGGTCCTCGGTCGTCGGTATGGCGAGGGGAAGCCTCGGCCCGGGTTGAGACGCTCGGCCTCGGTCGGATGTGCTCGGCCTCGGCGGTCGGACGACGAGGGGTAGCCTCGATCGTCCAGCGGATTGCGTGACCGGCGAGGGGCGGAGGAGAAGCCTCGGCCCGTGGATCTGAAGTCCTCCTGCGTAGACGAGAACGCTCGTCAGGGGGCCGGACCTTGGTTCCGGCCAAATCCCCTCCGATGCCTAAGTCAGACAGTGATCTGAAAGAGGAGGCCCGGCGAAGACGGTTCGACTCGAGAGGAGATCGGAACGGCGTCTCACGGCGCGAGCGGGGGAGGAAGGAGATGAAATGGGGGAATAAGGTCGTTGATGGAGTACCTTAGGTTTTAGATACCTGAGATGCGGTCCCTTGTTCTGTCGTCCTCCTAGCCCTCTTATTGACCTTCCACCGAGTCTGCCCACGACTCACGTCTCACGTCCGCCCTCAATCGTGCCCCCTCAACCCGCCCCTTCGCCGCTTCCTACGCCCCCCTGGCTCCTCCCCATAACGGCCCTTAAATGATCACGGGTCTGGGGGAGCGGTTATCGTGGGAGTGGGCGAGTGACCAGCGCGTTGTCAGGGCCGGGTCGGATCGATACTTGGGGGCCCCCTATAGGGCCTTGTTGGGCGGGCCGGATAGCGCAGATGGGCTTCTGATCGGTAGTTGGGTTTCCGGGCTTGAGTCTTTCGGGCGTCGGCCAAATAGGCGTAACAATTGCCCCCATCGGTCGGGTCGATCGGCCTCGTCCGGTTCGGCTCGGCCGATGTGACTTCCGCCGACTTTGACGGGCTCGTCAGTCGATGCCAACTCATTTATTAGTCGTCATCATGAGTTGGTCCGTTCGATACTTTTACGGCGTGGGCTCCGAAGCGCCGTCTGTCCTCTGATGCTGCCACGTGTAGCTACAAGATTATCCCCACCGCTCGCGGGGCCGTATTAGGTTGAGAAGCCGAGGGGGTTGTGATCCGCCGTCTTGTTATTTTCTTCTTTGCGTTGATCCCGATCCTGCCTGAGCTCTTCCTCATGTCATCTTCCTCTGCCACGGGTTCGGGTCGGCCGGAGCGGGATGTTGCTCCTGGCCTGGGGGTAGCCCCCCTTCGGCGATTCGTCGGCACGGGGGTGAACTTTCAGGGGTGCCCCAGAGGTTTTGTCGTGGCCTTCGTCGATCTGTGCCACCGCCATTGGGAGCATGCGCTTCGCCTACCTACTTCCGCCTTACTCGGCTCGTGCTCCCGGGTCTGACGAGCGGATCTGCCTTCCAGGTCCCGACGAGGTTGGAATATACGAGAAGTGCTTCCGCTTCAGGCTTCGTTTTCCGCTCCACCCCTTCATCGTTGAGTTCCTTCGGGCCCACAACGTGTGCCTGTGTCAATTCTGTCCCAACGCCATCGGGCTCCTCGTCGGGTTCGTCGTCGTCTGCATGCTGAGGGGAGTGGCGCCCTCTCTTCGTCTCTTCGCCCAGTTCTACCGGCTGAGTCACCACCAATCGGGGGCGTGGATTTACATCAGCGCCCGCCCGAAGATGACCCTGGTGTTGGGGTTGCCGAGCTCCCTGAAACGCTGGAAGGGGGAATACGTGTTTGTCAAGTTCTCGTCGAGTGTTCCTTTCCCGGTTCGGTGGGAGTCGGCCGGTGCAGTCATCCTCGATCTGGGTGAGCCGACTGTCGCCGAGCAACAGATGGCGAAGAACATGCTGGTGATTCCTGCGAGGGAGCGGTCGGTCGACGTCCTCTTTAGTGACCATAACTTGCGCAAGACGGTGTGGCCCTTGGGTAAGTTCTCCGAGTATTCGCCATTCGAGGTTGCCTGGGCTCTGCCTGGTCTCTCATTTCTCCCTTGAGTGTAGGTGGATTCCCTCCCGGTCTTTCCCCCGCCGGCGCTCATGTGCAGGCCTCAAATCCGGATCCGCGTAGGAGGGATCATGTGCTGGAGGTCCGGAAGAAGCAGCGGGCCGTGACCTCGACTGGGGGCTCCAAAAGGAAGAAGGGGCCATCCCCCACCGTCCTCTTGTTGGTGTCTTCCAAGAGGGTCCGTGAGGGGGTTGAGGAAGTTGATGCCCCGCTACCTCAGCTCCAACCCGCCCCTGTCGAGGTTGCCTGGCCGTGGGTCGGCCCTTCGCCTCTCCCGGACGGTTCTCTCCCTGATGCCTACGATCGGTATCTGGGCGCGTTCCGCTCCAACCCGGGGGAGTTTCCTTCGTCCGGGGAGGGTCTTCTTCATCCACGCTTCCCAGTAGGGGAGAAGGAATCGGTGTTTTCGAGCCGCGGAGCCGCCGCGCGAGTGGCCAAGAATAGTTGCCTCCCTCCCGATCAGGCTGCGTTGGATGGAGTTAGAGGTGACTGTCTGGCCACCTTCGTGATTCAGGCCGGCCAACAGGTGGAGTGCCTCTGCTCGTCCTTCCTCCAGCTGCTCTCGCCGTTTTACTTTTGTTGCCTTGGTGCAGTTGTCCTCGGTGGATCTCTCGATGAGGCGTCAGTTTGCGGCGCTTCCCAAAGCCAAGTCCGAAGCCGGGCGGGATCTTGAGGCCCATGGCGAGGAAGGAGAGGCAGGTCAGCTAGAGGAGGTGCGGGTCAGGTCTTGGGAGACCCGCGTAGCTGAGCTGTCCTCTGCCTTGGAGGAGGCGGACCGGGAAAGGGCCTTGGCCCTGACTGCAAAGTCAGAGGCCGAGGCGCGGGTCGCCGAGCTTTTGAGAGATGCCGACACGTCTGGGGAAGCCGAAAGGATCCCCGTCTCCGTCGCTGCCCCCGAGGCCTTGGAGCTCTCTGATCATCTGGAAGCGGCGGAGGAGCAGGTGAGGGTTCTCCTTACTCAACTCGGCGAGAGATCCCGGGAGATCGAGAAGGAGAGGGCGGAGCACCGACGCCAGATCGAGACCTTAGAGGCCCGGATGCGCGGGCTTGAGGAGGTGGATCCGGCCCGGATCGCTCAGGATGCCGTGGCCGAGTATGCCACCTCCTTCGTTGAGACCGCCTTGACGGAGGCGTTCGAGAAGGGTTTCGCCCGGTGTCAGTCCGAGATCCAAAAGAAGTTCCTGCTCTTGGGGGTCAACTTCGAGGATCTCCGGGTGCATCCCGACGCCGAACGGAATGTGGGGGATGAACCAAGTAGGCTGCCAGCCGGTGGCCCCACAGGTGCCCCTGGAGATGAATGAGGGAGGGGAATGCCCCTCGGCCTCTTCGTGCGTCCCTCTGTACATCTTTTTTGTTTATCTGGAAAGGAACGAATTCAAATAAATTTATTTCACAAGAAACGATACATTTATTGAAAGTATTTGCGTAAATGTTCTGCATTCCAAGCGTGAGTGAGAATCCTCCCCTCCATATTGGCTAGACGGTAGGTCGCAGGTCCGAGGACCTCGACGACTTTGTAGGGCCCCTCCCATTTAGCCGCGAGCTTCCCCTTGCGAGCGGTATCCGGGTTGAAGCCTGCTTTCCGGAGGACCAAGTCTCCCAGGTGGTAGCTTCGACCCCTGACCCGAGCGTTGTAGTATCGGGCCACCTTCTGCTTCTGGCGGATGATGGTGGCCAGGGCTTGTTCCCGTCGTTCGCCGAGGAGCTCCAGGCTGAGTTCCAGACCCTGCGAGTTCCTGTCTTCGTCAAAGTATTTGAGGCGGAGAGATTCCTCGCCCAACTCGACCGGTACCACTGCTTCGGCCCCGTAGGCAAGCATGAACGGGGTCTCGCCGGTGGCCTCCTTGTGGGTCGTCCGGTATGACCAGAGTATCCCGGGGAGCTCTTCCGGCCAGCTTCCTTCGGCGTCCTTCACTTTCTTCCGGAGGGGCTCTATGATACATTTGTTGGCCGCTTCCGCCATTCCATTGGTCTGGGGGTGTGCTACAGAGGCGAAGAGAAGCTTGATTCCCCATTCTGCGCAGAAGTCTTTGAACCCCGCGGAGTCGAACTGTTTCCCGTTGTCTGTGACGATGGACCGGGGGACTCCGAATCTGGAGATGATGGAAGTCCACACGAAGCTTTTCGCCTTCTTCCATGTGATAGTGGCCAGCGGTTCCGCCTCGATCCATTTGGTGAAGTAGTCCACCGCCACTATCAGATACTTCCACTGCCCCCGGCCCGGTTTAAACGGTCCGAGGATGTCGAGCCCCCATTTCGCAAAGGGAATGGGGCTTACGATAGGGATGAGCTCCGAAGGGGGAGTTGAGGAGTGGTGGGCATACCTCTGACATTCCTGGCACTTTTTGGACGTAGCTTGTTGCGTCTTGTACCAGGGTCGGCCAGTAGTATCCCTGCCTAAAGATTTTCTGTGCAACCATCTTGCCCCCGTGGTGATTCCCGCAGATCCCCTCGTGAATCTCCTGTAGGATGTAGTCAGCTTCCTGTGGTCTGACGCATTTCAGGTATGGGAGGACATCAGCCTTCGTCCAGCGCCTCCGGTAGAGCGTCCCCTCATGGATCACGTATCGGAGCGCCGTCCTCTCCAGGGTCCGACGCTCGTCCCAATCCGTCGGCACTTCCCCATGAGTGAGGTACCGGATGATCGGATCCATCCAGGTGGGATTTTGGTCGATCGCCATCACATCCCGCTCCTCCGTGCTGGGGGACTGCAGGTTCTCCACGTAGATGGTGCGGCCCAGCTCCTTAGGCGAGGACGAGGCTAGCTTCGACAACGCGTCCGCCCGTGCGTTCTCCGACCGCGGAAGATGAAAGACTTCCGTGCTTTTGAACCTGGAGAGCGCAGCTTTGGCGATGGCGTGATATTTCTGCATTGTCTCCTCCCGCGCCTCATAACTTCCCAGAAGTTGGTTGACAATGAGCTTCGAGTCGCTGAGGAGGCGCACAGATTCGGCCCCAAGCTCCCGGGCTAGTTTCAGGCCGTTGATCACCGCTTCATATTCCGCCACGTTGTTGGTGGCCGGGAACTCGAACCGCAACGCGTACTCCACGACGTTCCCTTACGGAGATCGGATCGCAATCCCCGCCCCGCCTCCTGACTGTGTGGCCGATCCATCCACATGGACTATCCACGCTCCTGGAATTCCTGGCTGGAGGTGGTCAGCCGAAAGAAAGGACAAGGGTTGGGCAATTACCGTTGCTGGGCCTTCTTCTACCGGGGGCCATTTCCTTCCGTCGTGCACTCAGCGATGAAGTCGGCCAGAGCCTGCCCTTTGATGGCCGTGCGCGGTTTGAATCAGAGGTCGAACTCGCTTAATTCCACCCCCCCAGTTCAGCATCCTCCCCATTCGATCGAATCTCTTGAGGTTCTGCTCCAGTTGTGAGTCGGTCAGGATGAGTATGGTGTGGGCTTGGAAATAGGGTCGGAGCCTTCGTGCTGAGAGGACGAGGGCGTATGCCAGTTTCTCCATGGGCGAGTACCGCACCTCCGCCCCCTTCAAGATCTGGCTCGTGTAGTACACCGGCCACTGCACCCCGCCGTCTTCCCGGATCAGCACCGAACTCACAGCTTCCTCCGCGCACGCCAGGTAAAGGCTCAGCGACTCCCCTTCTCGTGGCTTGGACAGGAGAGGCGGACTGCGGAGATATTCTTTGAGATCCGTGAACGCCCTGGAGCAGTCTTCGTCCCATAGTATCGCCTTCCTATTGTCTGAAGGTTCCGCGATCGCTTTCCTCAGGACCTTGAAGAAGGGGAGCGATCTTTCCGCCGATTTGGAAAGGAATCACCCCAGGGCTGCGATGCGCCCATTTAGCCTCTGCAGTTCTTTGATCGTCGTCGGCTCACGCATGTTGATCAGAGCCTCGATCTTGTCAGGATTAGCTTCAATACCACGGTTAGTTATCATAAACCCCAAGAATTTGCCAGATCTTACCCCGAACGTGCACTTCGCGGGGTTGAGTCGAATGTGGTGTCGCCGTAACCGCTCGAAGGTCTCCTGAAGGTCAGCGATGTGGTCCTCCGGTTGTCTTGACTTGACAAGCATGTCGTCGACGTAGACTTCCAGGTTCCTCCCGATCTGGGAGCTAAAAACCTTGTTGACCATTCTCTGGTAGGTGGCCCCTGCGTTCTTCAGGCCAAAGGGCATCTTCTTGTAGCAGTATGTTCCCCGGTCTGTCGTGAAGGCTGTCATCTCCTCGTCCTGGGGATCCATCTGGACTTGATTATACCCTGAGTAGGCGTCCATGAATATGAGCATCTCGTACCCTGAGGCGTTGTCCACCAGGTGGTCAATGCGCGGCAGGGGGTAGCTGTCCTTGGGACAGGCCTTATTGAGGTCACTGAAGTCCACGCACATTCGCCACTTCCCGTTGGGTTTCTTGACCATCACCACGTTCGACAGCCACTCCGGGTACCAGACTTCCCGTATGAAGCCGGCGTCGAGGAGACGCTCCACTTCCTCGGAGGCCGCCTTCATCTTCTCGCCGCCCAGGTTCCGCTTCTTCTGCCTGACCGGCCTGAAGTAGGGGTCGGCGTTGATCTGGTGGACGATCACCTGGGGATCTACGCCGGGCATGTCTTCCGGTGACCAAGCAAAGATGTCTAGGTTCGCCTCCAGGCACTCGACCAGTTGGTCCCTCAGGTCATGGCTTAGCCCTCTCCCGATTGAGACGAACCGGCCCTCGATGTCCGTGACCGGGATCTGCTCTTGCTCCTCCGCAGGGGTGGGCCTCGGCCCGTCCCTTAAGTCGAGCGTGGCCATCCGGTCGGCTAGACGATCTTCGGGACCTTCCTCCGCCAGTTGATAGCAGGTACTCGGTCTCCCCGCGTCGCCTTCGACTTGCCCCATCCCCCCGGGCGTTCGGAACTTGATAGTCTGATGGAGGGTCGAGACCACCGCGCCGATGGCGTTGAGTAGGGGTTGGCCGATGATCCCATTATATTCCGACCCGATCCCCAACACGATGAATTCCACCGCCAAGGTCACCGAGTCTGGTGGGCCTCCGAGTGTTACCGGGAGGTGGATCGTGCCGATGATGGGGGTGGAATGACCCGTGAATCCCACCACAGGACCCGAGCGAGGTCATAAGTCTTCCTTCCGCCGCCCCATCTTTTCCAGGGTTGACATGAAGAGGACGTCACAGGAGCTGCCGGTGTCGACGAGCAGTCGTCGTACCATGGTTGTGTCGATGATCACCGACACCACCAAAGCTGCGTCTGAGCTGCGCGCCGTTACAGACGTGCTCGGTCTCCCGACCGGTTGGGATGGTGAGGGTCTCCCGGTCCTCTCCTCGTGATCCTCCTCGCGTCGGGCCCGGGCCCACTCTCGCCAACGATGGCGGGACCGGTCGCTTCGCGTCAAAGCCTTGCTCTCCTTTCGTCGAGACGGGTGAAGACGCGTCATTGCAGGTGTGGTTTGTTTCTTCGTGGGACAGTTCGTTCCCATAGACAGCGTCAGATGTTTCAGAGTGTTTTCTCACTACAAAGGCGTTGACCATGGACAACCCGGTCAACGTGGGCAAGGGGCCCGCTTGGGTCCCTCGGGTGTGTCGAGTCGGTGCAGACGAGGCGCGAGTCGAAGTCGTAGACGGCGTGGAGCGTGTCGGCCGGGCCGAATCGGGGTTCTCGGTCGTCGGTATGGCGAGGGGAAGCCTCGGCCCGGGTTGAGACGCTCGGCCTCGGTCGGATGTGCTCGGCCTCGGCGGTCGGACGACGAGGGGTAGCCTCGATCGTCCAGCGGGTTGCGTTATCGGCGAGGGGCGGAGGAGAAGCTTCGGCCCGTGGATCTGAAGTCCTCCTGCGTAGACGAGAACGCTCGTCAGGGGGCCGGACCTTGGTTCCGGCCAAATCCCCTCCGATGCCTAAGTCAGACGGTGATCTGAAAGAGGAGGCCCGGCGAAGACGGTTCGACTCGAGAGGAGATCGGAACGGCGTCTCACGGCGCGAGCGGGGGAGGAAGGAGATGAAATGGGGGAATAAGGTCGTTGATGGAGTACCTTAGGTTTTAGATACCTGAGATGCGGTCCCTTGTTCTGTCGTCCTCCTAGCCCTCTTATTGACCTTCCACCGAGTCTGCCCACGACTCACGTCTCACGTCCGCCCTCAATCATGCCCCCTCAACCCGCCCCTTCGCCGCTTCCTACGCCCCCCTGGCTCCTCCACATAACGGCCCTTAAATGATCACGGGTCTGGGGGAGCGGTTATCGCGGGAGTGGGCGAGTGACCATCGCGTTGTCAGGGCCGGGTCGGATCGATACTTGGGGGCCCCCTATAGGGCCTTGTCGGGCGGGCCGGATAGCGCAGATGGGCTTCTGATCGGTAGTTGGGTTTCCGGGCTTGAGTCTTTCAGGCGTCGGCCAAATAGGCGTAACAAATGTGATTTAATAGTGGTGCAAAAGATTTGCGTTATTAGCATTAGAAGAATGCTACGAGGGATTATTGCATAGGATGCAAAAGGTTTTAAAATATGTTTTAAAATATATTTAAAAATGTTTGCGAAAATATTTTAAATAATAAAGGCATAAAAAAGGTGTACATATGCTTTAGGATAGTCCCATTCTAAACCTGTGTTCAAACGGAACAAAATTCGGTGCAAAAGGAGCTAAAAACTCCAATTAAAGCTGAAAAGGCCAGACCTGGGCTTTTGCCCAGCTCTGGCCCGGCCCGGCCTATGTGGGCTGGGCTCTCCTGCCCAGCCCGAATGGGCGGGTCAATCCCACCCGAGCGGGCGGGGCCCACGCGCCAAGCAGGCCGAGACCGCCCAAGCGGGCGGGCGCCCGCACCCAAGCGGGCTGACCCGCATATGGGACCCGCGGGTGGGCCCAGTTTCGCTAAAACCCCCTATTCTGAATGACGGCTACGTTTTTCCGAAAATGTGATTTTTGGGCGACTTTGAACGTTCATTTGAGGGGTCAAATGAACTCAGAATAGATCATCATTTGTTTTTATGCATTCAACGTTTCGTGATCTTCGATTTGGTATATGATATCACTTGCAAAGCTCAACAGTGAGGGAGGAAAATTAGCTAAAGTTTGGCCTTAGATTAAGGCAAACTAAATTAATTTTTTCTCCTAAAACCTTTAGTCCCACATTGATCGTGAGACGATGAAGGGGAGCCGGCTCCCTATATATATGGGCTAACCCCATTTGGAAAAGTTGCACCAAGTCTCTGATTCGAGTAGCTCCAAAAGGTTTTGAGCACGCTCGAATTAAGACTTAGAATTATTCCCTCCTCCTAAATTCTTTCGTTTCTTTGTTCGAGTCCAGGCTAGACGAGGAGGAGGTTTGGATCGGATCCAAATTCTTTGACGTGGATCGTGCTCAAGTGAAACTTTCTTCGGCGAGTGATTGACTCGGAGGCACTGTGTTGGCTTGCTTCGAGTGGTCTGGTCTTGGAGGTGCGGAGTCGGCTCACTTCGGGAGAGTAAAGAATGTTGCTGAAAACGATACTTCGTATTATACGGAAACGAAGTTCCAGGTATGTTTTCTTTTACGATGTGTTCATATATTGTTGCAGTAATTTAGATCTATCTTTGGGGTTGGTCAGACCCACCCCAAGATAGTAGATTTTCCTGGCTATGGTTAATGAAATCATAAGGGATATCATTAAATCGTTTAATGGTTTATTCAGCTGCCTGTTTTCTGCTTCTATCGTCCGTCTGACGTAGGACGGGCGTAGATTTTATTCCCTGAGAGTCCATCGATACCCTTCAGGTCACGCATTGACGTGTCCCATTTATTTTTTCCAGGTCTATGAGCAGGCAGACTAAGCTGGACTTGGCCAGGAGTTGACTCTGCAATGCCCATATGTGTGTAATACTTGGATGAATACGTATATGTATTTATGTATGTATATTTGGATGAATACATATATGTATGCATGACTAATTGTTTTGTATTGGGTAATTGAATTGGATGTTGGTAATAAATATTTGTATGTGAGTATATAAATCTTGGTTGATATGGTGTTGGTGATGTATGAATAATACCTGGCTAGGTGAATGTATAATCCTATGGAGTTATGTATGAATATTGGTATAAGAATATTGGTGAATGATTATTGGCTCATATGGTGATGCATGGAGTATTAGTACTAAGTGCTACTAGTGAAGTATTTGTTATAGTTGCTAGTGCTAAGTACTATTTGGGATGGCCTTATGTATTGGTAGTGATGTATTATTAATGATAGTAGCATGTATTATTATTAGTAGGTTGTCATTAGTATTATTGTTGTGGGGGTTAGTAGTGGTATTAGTAGTATTGTTGTTGTTGGTATTATTATGGTTGTAATTATTGGTGTTGTTTAGTTAGTATTATTATTAGATTGGAGTGGTTGGTATTATTATTATTCTTTGGGCCTTAGCTAATTTTATTAGTTAGTGGGTTGTTTGTTGGGCCTTGTTCTTGGGCTTGAGACATTAGAATGAGAGATGAGATGTTTACTATTAAGGATGGCATTTTTGTAATTAGGTTTTAGGAGTGGGTGTGTAGTAGCATGCCATGTGTAGGGATGGCATACTTGTAATTAAGGTTGGGTTGTGTGTAGAGTAAAAGAGAAGAGTGTAGAGAATGGTAATATTGTAAATAAAGGAAAACCTTAGAAGAAATATCTCTTTCTTTTAATTATTTCTCATTATTCTAGACCATTCTCTTTCTTTCCTTTTCTTTTTCTTTTCATTTCCTTTTTCTTCATTTATTTCCTTATGGAGGGGGGCCGAAATTTACGCTTACACAAAAAAAAGGAAAGGAGAGAAAAGAAGGAAGGAGGAGTGATGGAAGGAGAGAATTAAGGAGAAGGTTTTAAAGGAAATAGAAGAAAAGGAAATGATGAATAAATGGAGTTTAAAGATGAAGTTTTGGAGGAGTAATCAAGCTTCATATGAGGTAGGAAAGCCAACCCTTTCTAGTATGTTATTTGCATGGCATCTTAAATTAAAGATCTCATCCTATTATATTATTGCATCCCTTAATTAAAGATAGCCTTTTTATGATTATGTGATGTTAAATTTAGCTATTTGATAACTTGTTGTGTAATACTCATGCAAGATGCTATCTTTATTTGGGAATAATGCAAAAGATGATGCATTTTGTTATTAGCCCACCTCATTTTGTTAATTCAATAGAAAAGTTGTCATCTTTATTATGTTGTTGCAAGTAGTCACCCTTTTTCCATGCAAGATGTCATCTTTCCTAAGAATTCATGAGAAAAATGATACCTTTGGGTTGTTAGACTACTTCATTTAGTAATTCATTTGGAAAGTTGTGATCTTTCTAGCATTGTATGCAAATTGTCCTCTTTTTCATGTAAGTTATGATCTTTATCAAAGTTTGTTGCACTTGTTGTTATTTAAATGTTGTAACCATGTTATGGGTGGCCAATTATTCAAGAATCATGTTCAAAGTTTTAACTTCATGGCAAAATTGTGCTAATCAAAGTAAGGTTGTGTACTCCTCATTTTGTGAGGAAGATCGGTTGTTAATTAATCTTGGCCATGAGTTTGTTTAGAAAATTGAGAGGCTTAATGAGAAAGAGAGAAGAAATGAAAAGGAGACGAGAACACTAAAATGTTGACTAGTGTTTTTGACTTGTTGTAACATGAATGTGAGACCTTAGTTGTTATACATGGTGGGAGGAATGAGGTGGACATGGCATGCATTCATGTTGGTGGTAATGTGGTATGAGTTGTGGTGGTATGGTGGGCATGGCACGATGTGCATGACACCTTGTTATGATGTTTCTTATGTTATGCTGGAAAAGTGAATTAAATATTTTTACATGTAGACATGCCATGATGACCCATGAACCATGAATGTATAAGGCTATTGTCCCATAGCCATGAGAGCCCCTCTTGTATCCATAAGTCTCTTTTTATATATTGAGTTGATGTTCTAGCTTATTTCATTTTATAGCTTTTATAACTTGCTTTATGTTTCAATTTAAAGTTTGATGTTTACTTGTTGTTGCATTATGCCATGTCATAGATGTGAAGTAGTTGCCATCGTATTTCTTTAAATGCCATGCTTATATGTTGTAGTATGATTCCCTTATCTTGTTCCATTTCATATACACATTGATATGGTGGCATGTTAAGTAGTTGCATTTTCATAAATAACATACTAGTGGGAGTTGGCTATTCCTACTGGGTCACACTGTGACGTGTCCCCGTTGATATTTTTCAGGTAGCAGGTTGTTGGTGATTCTCGGTGTTGGAGTTGGAGGCTTTGGGTAGTTGGAGGGTTGTATATATAAGAGAGTTGTCTTGGTGTTGTATTTGAGAGTGGGTGTATATGTTGTATATGGGGATGTTGTATGTAAAGTTGTAAAAGAACTTTGTTTATAATTAATATGAAAGATGATTTATTTGTCTATTGTACCCTTGTGTTGTTCTATCTGTGGAGCATTACGTGTACTGTCCAGCACGTGCACAGTGGGCCTGCTAGTGTATTCGTATTGTAATTCTCTTTTCATTTCGTAACACCTGCTTCTTGGGGTATCCTGGGGAGCGGGTCGTTACAGACTCTGAGCTGGAGCCCCCAGAGGGCAGTCTTGTACAGTTGGTTCTCAGGGGCAGTATAGGGAGTGAGTTGTACTGAGAGTGGACATATTTGTCCTTTGTGGGTTTCCTTGTTCTCCACTTTTGTACTTGGGTGCTGGGATGATGTAGTAAAGAAGTACTTTTTGTATTAATAATAAAGGAATGTTGGATCTTGTATCTTTTGTATCTTTCTCTTTCTTCGTAACACTCGCTGGTCTGGGAATACTTGGGACGGATTCGTACTTCTCGGGTATTCTGGGAGTGGGGCGTTACAAGAGAGCTCCAGTGGAGGAGTGGTTAAGACTCATATGGACGTCGTGATAGGGATGCGAGGTCGGGTAGAGGATGGGATAGATGCGATGTGCAGCAAGGGATCGTTAGGTGACGTAATTCAAGTTACAATCCATTGTAGGATAACTTCGTTTACAGCTCATATTGTCTACATGGAAGCATGTGGCTTCAGGGTAGAGTTGCAGTCCTTGGGAGGACCTATTGCTAAGCGCAAGGGGGAGTTGGTAATTCAGGTAGAGCAGGTACAGGACATTGATGAGCACCCATGTAGATGGCGTGGGGGGGCATGACTCAAGGTGGATGAAAGGCAGTTCGTCCAAGGGATCAGCTGGAGTACGGAGAACCAGTGGTTCGAAGATGATTAGGAGCAGATGATCTCACAGAGTTCATGAGGGTGAAGTGGAGAAGTCTTTGATGAGTGGATATTTGATCTGCTTTTAGTGGGGGTTATCCATACATAATGTCATACAAACCCTCACTTTCATTGCCACTTCATCACATTTTCGTTCACTTTCACTCGTTGGGTGTTTATGCGCGTTTCAGGTTGAATTGCAGCTTAAAAGAGCTTAATGAAGTCAATAAGCGAAAAGGCGAAGCAAGGCGAAGCAACGGAGTCAAATTATTAAGGAGTTGATGGATTTCTGCCTCCACACGACCGTGTGTGTCACCCCACACGATCGTGTGGGATGACACAACAAGAGCATCAAATGGATACCATACATGACCATGTGGCAGCCCCATATGGTCACATGGGCAGCCAAGGAAGGAGCCTTGAAGAACACAGCGATGCGTTTGCGTGGTTACCCCCACACGACCGCGTCACAATGAGGCTAGAAGAGGGCTGATATGCGTAAATTGATAGAATCAACACGATTGTGTCAATCCCTCCACACGGTCTTGTAAGCTGTAGCCACTGGAGGCTAAAGCCAGAACGACAGGGCCATGTAGCTATCCACATGACCATGTTGTCCCAAGGAAGAAGCAAAGAGAAGTTACACACATCATCGACGCGGTCATGTGGCCTTCCACACGACCGCATCGATTCAAATTTTCCTAGAGATCTGAAGCCATGTTCTTGAGCTCCAAACGACGCGACCACATGGAAACATCATGTGGTTAGGTTGGGTTTCTACCCGATCTGAAAGGGTTTTTGGACTTCTATTTAAGCATTGGAGCGCCGTTAGAGAAGATGATGCGACTTGGGGTCGCGATTTTACCCCAGTTTTACCACCTTTCATGTTTTCTAGGAGTAGGATTAGATTTAGATTAGTTTAGATCGCTTTTCTTATTGATGTAGCCATGGAATTAATGACTCCTTGTATGCAATGATTTAGATAAGTGTTTATTGCTTTTTTAATTGCGTTTTCTATTTGTTTTGATTATCATTCTTGTTCTTCCTATTAATTCCCGTAATACTTTGATGTTTAATAATTAGATCATCGATTCCACGTAGCTAACAATAACATAGGATTGAACTGGTACTCGGTCTCCCAACCTCCCTGTGGACGACCTATTAGCAATACGACGACAGCCGTGCACTTACGGTTATAAATATTAAAACTAATATCAAGTTTTTGGTGTCATTGCCGGGGAGGTTGCGCTTGATTGATATTAGTTCGGTCGATTGGTTCGTTAGACTACGTGCTTATATAGAAAATATAAATAAATAAACAAATTTTTCTCCCACCACCTGATTATTATTTGTGATATTCTCTTGCACCACTAACACGCTTCTTTTGGTCGTATCCTTTGTTTGTCCGGAGAATTTTGGAGAATGTGGATGCCTGATGAAACGTATATCGAAAATTTTGATGCTTCAACATTGTATGGTGCTCAGATGGGTGTTAACAATGATTTTCTGCAGGCTGTACCATTTTGCGAAGCATGTGGGATGCAGGGGTACGAAGTAAAGAAATGCCCATATTATGTCCACCCCTATAACCCACCATCATATGACTACAACTTATACCATGAACCGTCACATCCATACCCCGAAATTTACACACCCCAACCTCCACCAAAGTCTTGACTTGAAATGTTATTGGAGAACTCCCTTGCAAACCAAGGCCATTTGACTTCACCACCTCCGTTTCCACCTCAAAAGTCTAGCCTTTAGCTTCTCTTGGAAAATACCATTTCTAACCAAGGCCAAACTTCACCTTCCCTTTCCAGTATGATCGATGCATACATTCACTGCCCAAAACTTAAGGCTCTGATAACTAAGGCTACACATTCAGTGGGAGAGATCTTGGCAGACCCGACTACCACAGTATCCACTTCTACCGGTCTTCCAAAGCTTGGTGGAGAGTCTACACTTGCATATCGGGATTAGGCGGCGTGGCATCCAACGCCAGTAGATCTTGTTCTTAGCTTCACCCACACTGACAGAGAGACTTTCTGGCAGGACTTTGCGAGGTTTCATACATTGGCGCTTGGACTACCGCAGTTTAAGAATAAGGCACACGGCATCATTCGTTTCTTCTTCGAAGGACTGTCAGTGACCTTGCGGAGGTTCATGGTGTAGCTGAATGAAGGCCAATTTTTCGACATGCCGCCTGAAGCAACTTGAAGATATCTGGAGGAAGCTGCTGCTGATTCTCGTGCAACACCAATTACCTACATCACAGGAGGTAATTCGTCTACACTTAATTTTGATCTTTCTGACATAATTCCCCCATCATGTAGGTACCATTCATGAGATACAGCTTGTCGAAGGTCACATCCTTCACCACTCCCACATCCCTTAGCATTCTAACGATGAGATTGATGATGAGCCATGCATTGGCCAATGGGTGGAAACAATCTTTCTCAGAGAGGTTGTTAGCTAGCAAGGACCACACGACAAATGACGATGAGATGGATCATGGTGTGTTTGTTAGACTCATGGGAAACGTTGCCACATGAGAGCACCAATAAAACCGCAGGGCATGCACATATTGGCAAGGAGGATCCACATGCGGGCATGGACACGATGGTTCATACCAACAAGCCTGATTTGCCCCCACCAGTGGCAGAGCATTCACCAGAGGCATTACATCCACTTGAGCCTATCGCTCCCACTCAAGGAGATATTTTGAACTCCATGCCTGAATCTCATATTTCATTAAATAATCTTTTAGATTCAGACACTTCTGACATGACACACCTTCCACAGGACACATATTCATATTCCACGGAGGTTTGCTAGTTCATGTCAACACCTGCCGAGCACGTTTCCAAACATGGCGAGGAGATAATAGCGTCATCATCAGGAGATAGCATCCTATTCTCACAGAGTTTTCGTCACCCTAATCCATGTTTTTCATTTCATTTTGATGATCCTCTCTGGCATACTTATATTGCGGGGAAAAGTTTTTTCCATCGATCTGATACTTCTCGCCTTGTGCAGGATATAGGTGGATACCCTCGGGAGGTGCTAGGGGGAGTATCACTAGGACTCGATTAAGTTCGTGGAACCAAGCTACTCGTCGAGCCACGAAAGGAGCAGATAGAGCAGCTACCTGCTCCAGTACATATCCTGGACCCACCGTTTGAAAACTTGTGTACTTATTCCAGTAGTGTAAATAATTTTTATGCTTTCTAGGTAGATTGAATAAACTCGACTCCTCTCGATAGCAAGGGGAGCATATAAGGATTGGTAGTTTTTCTTTGAATAAAGTCTCACCCCTCATGTGGTGCACTATTATTATCATAAAACCAAACCCCATTTTGTGCATTAATGCCTATTCTTCACCTTGCCTTCACATTTATATGACTATAACACCCATACCCTCCCCCACACATACACCATTCACTTCATTCTATTTTTCATATTAAGGTATGATTTCATATTAGCTTGGGGGAGGAATTGCATGCATCACTTACGCCCCCATTTTCCTATCTTTAGCATTGAGGACAATGATTGATTCTAGCTTGGGGGAAGTGCACTTCGTGCATCATTTGTGCATTCATCAGATTGAGAATTCTACCATGCTTAGTTTTAATATGCATAGATATTTTGTGAAATTTTTTCAGATTTACAGTTTATGTGTTTAATTTTCTATCATTCATCATGATATATGCTTAGGGGATGTCTTTGGTGTTAGATATCATCGTAATATGCTTATTATGCTCATAATCTTTAGAATAAAAGTAATTGAAACATGCGTATGTTATATTTTTTTATTAAGAATCCATCTTATGCATGCATCTTGGAGCTTTTAGTTGAGTATGATGGTTAGTGGCCTGATATGATTTGGATTAACGACATTCCTATCTAGTACTGAGGAGTGATGTTGCCTAGCTTGTTCATGTTCAAAGAAGAAGAAAAAAGAGAGAAAAATGAAATAAAAGGAAAAAAATGTATTGTTCTTCCAGCTACATCGAGTAGCTGGGCCCTTGTGCCTAATGAAGCATTGGGGGTTCGCACCGAAAGGTTTAGATTGGAGGAGTGCTTAAGAATTTGATTTTTAGATTGATTTGAGCTAGTATGTCTGAGGGGTCCTTCTTGGCCCAATGCCCTGAGGTCATCTGATCTATGAGTCGTTGACCCAACGCTCCTTACACAAACCAACTAAGAATCCAAAAAAATGTTGATGAAAATAAGAACATGAACAAAGCTAGCAGTTCCACGAATCATGGAAAGATAGCATGCCGTGATTGCCATTTACTTGACAGATTCACGACCCATTATACGATACCAACTCTTCCTCGATCATCACATAATTTCGATTCCTATTTTAATAACCTATGCGGGGTAGATGATATGTTTTGGGATTTGAGCATAACAATGATAATGTATCTTGCATGTTGATTTAGTACCGACCCCCTGTGTTTTCTCCAAAATTAGTACCACCCCCTATGGTTTCAATAATTAGTAAGACCCCCCTGCCATAGGGGGGTGATACTAATTGTGGCAAAAAACTTGAGGTGCCAGAGGGGGGTCTTACTAATTATTGAAACCATAGGGGTGTGGTACTAATCTTGGAGAAAACACGGGGGGGGGTCGGTACTAAATAACCCTTATATTTAAGATGTTGATCTAGACTATGTCTTGATAGAATGATAGAGATTGACATGCTTTTTAATTCCATAATCTGGAAGTTTTCATTCTCAATGTATGAATGCATATCATTGTGAAATTCTTGATATCATTTATCTCGTGCATGCATATCCCACTCTCTACTATTCCTTTGTCTTCTCGAGGAAGAGGAAGAGTTTAGCTTGGGAGATTTTGATGAGTGGATATTTCATCTACTTTTATTGGGGTTTATCCATACATAATGTCATACAAATCCTCACGTTCATTGCCACTTCATCACATTTTCGTTCCCTTTCACTCTTGGGTGTTTATGCGTGTTTCATGTTGAATTACAGCCAAAAAGAGCGTAATGAAGTCGTTAAGGAAGAAGGAGAAGCGAGGCAAAGCAACTGTGTTAAAATATAGAGGATTTGATGGATTTCGGCCTCCACACTACCGTGTGTGTCACCCCCACACGGTTGTGTGGGATGACACAGCGAGAGCATCAAAGGGATGCCACATGCTACCGTGTGGCAGCCCCACACGGTTGCGTGGGCAGCCAAGGAAGGAGTCCTGAAGAACACAACGATGTGGTTGCATGGCTACCCCACACGACCGCGTCACAACGATGCTATAAGCGGGTTGATATGTGGAAGTTGATCAGATCGACGCGACCGCGTCGATCCCTCCACATGGTTGTGTCAGTTGTAGCCGCTAGAGGCCAAAGCTAGAATGACACAGTCGTGTAGATATCCACAGACCATGTCACCCCAAGGAAGAAGCAAAGAGAAGTTACGCACATCATCGACACGGTCACATGGCCTTCCACACGATTACGTCTATTTGAGTTTTCCTAGAGATATGAAGCCATGTTCTTGAGCTCCAAGCGACGCGACCGCGTGGAAATATCACATGGTTGGGTCAGGTTTCTGCCCGATCTGCTAGGGTTTTTGGACTTCTATTTAAGCATTTGGAGTGCTGCCAGAGACGGGGAGGCAACTCGAGTCTGTGTTTTTACCCCAGTTTTACACCCTTTCATGTTTTCTAAGAGTATGATTAGATTTAGATTGGTTTAGATCGCTTTTCTCATAGATGTAGCCATGGAATTGACGACTTGTAGCATGCAACGATTGTAATAAGTGATTATTGCTTTGTTTAGTTACGTTTTCTATTTGTTTTGATTATCATTGTTGGTCTTCCTGTTATTCCCCGTAATTCTTTGAATTTTAATAATTAGACAATTGATTCCACGTAGCTATCAATAACCTAGGATTGAATCGGTACTCAATTACATAACCTCCCTGCAGACGACCCGTTAGCGATACGATGAAAGTCGTGTGCTTGCGGTTGTAAATATTTTATTTGCTTTACTGGTAGAGTGAATAAACTCGTCTCCTCTCAATAGCGAGGGGAGCATACTAGGAATGCTTGATTTTCTTTTTAGATCTCTTTTGAATAAATCTCACCTCCATGCGGCACACCCTATCATTTTAATCCAAAACCCCATCTTGCGCTATATTGCACATGTCTTTGACTTGGTTTCGCATTTATATGACTCCAACACCCAACAGACGCAGCCCCACACATACACCCTAATTTCCATTTGTGATTTTCATATTGGGGTATGCTTTTATGCTAGCTTGGGGGAGCCAACTCTATGCATGCATCATTTATATTCCCCCATTTTCTACTCTTTAGAATTGAGGACAATGCTTGATTTAAGCTTGGGGGAGGTGCACGACGTGCATCTTTTGTACATATTTCTTATTGAGAGTTCCACCACGCCAAGTCTTTATATGTAGGGACGATTTTTTGTGAAAATTTTTCTGATTTTCACCTCTCTTTGCTCGATGCCTCGTCATTTACCATGATATATGCTTAGTGGATATATTTAGTGTTAAGTCTCATTGTAATATGCATATCATGCTTATGCTTATGATCAATAGAATAAAAGTACTCGAAACAGTCACATGTTATATATTTTATTGAGAATCCATCTTATGCATGCATCTTGGAGTTTTTAATTGAGTATGATGGTTAGTGACCTGATAAGATTTGAACAACTGTATGCCTATCTAGTACCGAGGAGAGGAGTCGCCTAGCTTGTTCATGTTCTGAAAAAAAGAAAGGAAAGGATAGGAAGGAAAAGAAAAAATAAAAATAAAAATAAAAATAAAAATAAAAAGAATACATATGCATCGTTCTCCCAACTTAATTGAGTAGTCGGCTCCTCGTGCCTTAGGAAGCATTGGAGACTCTCGCTGAAAGGTTTAGCTTGGGGGAGTGCATAAGAATAAAGGTGTCACGCCTCAGTCCCCAGGATACACAGGAAGTACAAATCTGTCCCAAGTATTCCTGAAGAGGCAAATGTGATGAAGAAAGACAATGGAAGAGAGAGGAAGAAGATATAGGCAGGCCACTGCGCACATGCTGGGATAGTACTTGTAATGCTCCATTCAGAGAAAATAATAACACGACATCATAACAGATAGAGCACAAAAGTCAAAAGGTACAACTGATCCATATTATTAATACAAAGTCCAATACAACATCTAATATACGAAGTATACAACAGACCTCAACTCAAGCTACACCTCCCATGTACAATACCAAACTCCACGACCCCAAATTACAACTCAACTCCCTAAACTACCCAACACTTCCAAGCTCCAATGCTCACAAATCTCCAAGGACCTCCAACCCTCTGCCACCTGATGCCAACCTGAAGGAAAAAGGGGGACACATCAAGCACGTCTATTAGGAAACCCAACTTGAAAGGAAAAATTCCTTTTCATTTTCATTTTCTTTTATTGTTTTCACTACAGAAATTTTTAATGTTCTAACAGAACTATTAAACAATAGTGCGACTGCAGTAAAATAAGAGAAATGAGACAAGACAACATTTTCATGTTTTTATTAATTTGGAAACCTGAGCACTATGCAGTGTATCGATGAATGTACGTTACCTCAGGTGGGTGGCTCTCAAACTACACCGTCAGGGGTACACGAGCACTGAATGACTTTAGTGGGGCCTCTCAAACTCTGCCCACCCCCTTCTCACAGGAGTGCGAGTGAGATAAAATCAACACACATTATATCACAGTACATTGCCATATAGGCGTCACATAGCACATCAAATCCTCGCATGTCTAGTCCTGATACCTATGTACTATTCAGGTCACCCCCATCACTTCCTAGGATACTTACCAATATTAGAGTGGAACAAGTTATCTCAGAACATTTCAATAACAATTTCATTGGCAATGTGGACTACACGGCTACACATGCATCCAGCTAGCAAAAAAATGCGCAGACAGTCATAATAGAGGTAGTTATCAGCCATTTTCTTTGCGAATTTGCTAAAACTAATTAAATGAAAGTTGTAGATATTGAAGACCTTGACTCGTGTACCAAAAATCATAAATTTAGAGCTAGTAAGCGAATTGATATGGGTTAAACCCCACAAGATACAAAATCTATTTTTAAACAAAATTGTTGAGCCCTAAAAAGCTGTTGTTTTCATCAACTTACAATCAGAATATTAGTGAGGACAATCCACAAAAGTTGTATATATTGAAGTAAGCTTTCCAAATTGACTAAAATCATAGCTGTTGGATCACTAGTTCTACCAGTTTTGGTGATAGTGTGCAGATTCTGGTAGAATCTAATACGTCAACATATATCAGTGTATTAGTCAAGATCTATACAGATTATGCCATGGTTAATAAATGAAAGTTGTAGAGACTGGATAAGATTTCAGATTTATATTTGTTCACTATTTTTAGCATCATAGAATAAGAGGTATGCATGAGTAAAGTTTTAGCAGAATCTGATTTTAAAAACAACACCATCATGGTAAGAATTTCATTTAACTAGCATGTAGATGGCTGCATATGAATTAATTACAGGAACTAATAATGAAATAGAATCCTAAAAGAGCTCATTTCTGCCTCTGTTATAACTGTCTGTGCAGTGGCATGTCTCTGTCTTCTTCCTCTTTCTTCCCTTCTATTTCTTCTTCACATCTGCCTCTTCAGGAATACTTGGGACGGATTCGTACTTCCTGGGTATCCCAGGGACTGGGGCGTGATAATTTTTGTTGGCCCATGCAGGTCACTGCACTGCGATGCACGTAAGGATAGTACATGTGATGCCTCAGTATATGATTAGCGTAGATTTGTCCTAAGGTGGGTAGATGGCCCCTAATGTCTAGTATAATTCGTCCTCACTCTAGGCCCTCTAGGTATGTGTACTGTTGTGCAGATGAATAGGAACATATAGGTGTGTGAATCTGTTTGGATATATGGCCGTGTGAGTATGAATACATATATGTGTGTATATAAACTGGGGGCTTTCTTATGCCGTTTTGTGTGCATCCCTAATATATTTTTTCTTTTTCTAGGTTCGTGCGTGGTAGTTCTGGTGTAAGGTGATTGATTCACAGCCTTTCCCTTATCAGCTCTACTTGTTGGTGATTGCCCTGATGTAGTTCCTTGTTTATATTAATATACACGCTCACTTACCTTTCATGTATCTCTCTCTCTCTCTCTCCCCCCCTCTCTCCCCCCCCCCCTCTCTCTCTCTCTCTGTGTGTGTGTGTGTGTGTGTGTGTGTAGGGAATCATGTAGATCAGTGGCACCTAATCTAATAGATCAGGTACAAGACACAAAAAGTCGGGCTACATGCAAAGTACAAGAACATGTGGGGCTTGTACTTTCCAACTTTATGTGTCTTGACACCTGATCAATTAGATCAGGTGGCACCTTTTCTACATTATTCTCATATGTGTGTGTGTGTGTATGTATGTACGTATACGTACATGCATATGTATGTATGTATATGTGTGTATATATATAGAATTTAATGTAGAAAAGGTGGCACATGATCTGATAGATCAGGTGCCAAGACACAAAAAGGTGGAAAGTACAAGCCCCACATGGGCTTGTACTCGTTGGGGCCCACCTTTTTGTGTCTTGCACCTGATCTGTTAGATCAGGTGCCACCTGATCTACATGAATCACACACACACACACATATACATATATATATGTATATGTATATGTATATGTATATGTATATATATGTGTGTATATATATATATATATATATATATATATATATATGTACATTTACATATGTATATATATGTGTGTATATATATGTATATATATATATGTAAATCTTCATGTGAGAACATTTCGCACCATGCGAAAATGTTTTTAGCTTTTTTTGAAATTTTTTTTCAAAAATTCCTTTTCCACCCTCATTATATGTTGTTATACACCCCTCAAAAAATAATCGTTGAGAAATAATGTCATTTGGCCTTCGATCAAGGCATTTCATTAAATTCGCACGTTTTGAGACCGTTAAATTTGTAACGGGTGGATGTGTGCTCTAATCCCCAACGGGTTCACCCATTATTTTCCCTGGGGTATATAAATGTATGGATTAAACATCAAAAAAAATTTGGAAATTTTTTTCAAAAAAATAAAAAAAAGTTTTCGCACGGCTTTCGAACGGGTTTTTTCGCACACGAAGATTGCCACGTAGACACACACACACACACACACACACAAAAGTAAGTGTGAATCTTTTTTGTCAAAACAATACAAAACTCAGCCAATAGGAAAGCCAAGAGTATCAGAGAGATGGGGGATAGGGCACAAGCGCAGTCACCCCCTACAATCACCATACTATCTAGCTAAACCTATGGAAAGAGAAATACTGAAAAAAACCAGAAAGTCCGGAAAAAAAGAAAAACATATACAATTATGCTTCACATACAAGATGTCATGTATCCAAGAACCCCCAATTTCCAAAAGTGGTAGATGAGGATGGGTGTTCCCGGTCTAAATCCCGAAGAGCAACTAAGACATCAGCTGCAATAGCTTCAAATAGTTGTGTTTTCTCCATCACCGTACCCTCAAAGATCCTGCTGTTTCGTTGTTTCCAAATATGCCACGCCAAGGATGCCAAGGCCATTTTTACTAGTGTACTCATACTATCCTTTCGGCTGAAGTGAGTGAGGTATAGGTTGCCTACCTCCGTAAGGGTAGAGGGGGCCGATGTGGTAATACCTAGCTTTAAGAAGCACCTGCAGAGAAGATAACGAGTATAGCTGCATTCAATGTAAATGTGCTCGACACTCTCAATAATATCATCTTTACATAACGTACAATATTGGTTAGTGGCCACCCCCCATTTGTGAAGAATATCACTCGTCAGAAGTTTTCCACTGAACGCACGAAGAAGGGTGATTGCCATCTTGGGGATGTGGTTACTGAACCAGACCAATTTATAGAAGGGAAAAGGAGTGCCCATAGTGCGTGTACCTTCCCAAGCGCCTCTAAAAGTGAAATTAGTACCGCCTAGCCACTCCCAAGAGTCGCTCCCATAGGTGAGCCTGATTGGTTGAAGAACAACACTAAGCGCAAGGATATCAGGATCGTTCTTCCACCCATCATCAGTCCAGTAGTCACTAACGAGCTTCATATCTGCTCTAAATGGGACCTCGTGAAGGAGAGAGATATGACCACAAGGCAGCCAATTATCATGCCAGAAAGATGTTGAGGAGCCATCCCTAACGACACACTTGATCAGCTTCTGGGAAGTGCCTCGAGTGCGAAGGAGAAATTTCCAGGTGCCAGAAGTAGGGTTAGCCTTAGCATTATAGAACCCTACTCCTGAAGAATAATGTTGTCTCATATAACTAGCCCAGGGGCCATCCAAGGAGAGCAACCTCCAAGTCAATCGCACACCTGAAGACACATTCAGATCTGATAATAACCTCAACTCCACCACTCCCTCCTCATTGGGGATACATAAATCATTCCAGGCCCAAATGCACTGATTCCCCCAAATAAATTTCCTACAAGCAACATTAATGGTACGAATAATAGAAGCTGTAATGTGGTAGGCATACATCCAAAAAGCAATCATACCATATATTACCATGTGGACCAATTCAATTCTGCCAGTGATGGAGAGGAGAGATGAAGACAAACCCACAAGTCTCTTCTTACGTTTGTTAACCAGACGCGAAAACATGGAAGCCTTGGGGTACTAGCCCATGTGGATTCATGTGTGTGTGTGTGTGTGCGTGTGCGTGTGCGTGTGGATTCATGTAGATCAGGTGGCACCTGATCTAATAGATCAGGTGCCAAGACATAAAAAGGTGGGCCCCACAACGAGTACTAGCCCATGTGGGGCTTGTACTTTCCACCTTTTTGTGTCTTGGCACATGATCTATTAGATCACGTGCCACCTTTTCTACATTAAATCCATGTGTATATATGTATATGCATATATATATATATGTATAGATGTGTGTGTGTAGATGTATGTATGTGTGTATGTGTGTGTATATATATGTATGTATGCATGTATGTATGCATGAATGCATGAATGCATGGTAGTGACATGTCTATTTACCAAGTATACCTATATGGATATGGATGGCTATTGGGATGAATATATTTGGGTGTATAAACGGAAGAACATGTGTATGAGTGTTAGGTGTGCATGAATACCTGTGTGTATATGTGTATTTAGAGTATATAGTTGTGTGTTTATGCATATATGGGTGCATGTGTAGAGCATATATGCGATGATAGTGTATGTACCTAAGATAGTACATGTGTAGTGTGTATCCATTGGTATAGCAATGTGTATGTTTGTGTACAGTCATATGTTTCCTACGTGTAGATTAGGTCGCTATATATTGGTATGTACTTCTGTGCATAGTATACTCCTATGCTTGTGCCTATGTTGTATATATGTTGTGATTGTACATAGACCTATGTGTATGAGTGGATGTCACTATATGTATAGTGTAAGTACCTAATAGTATAAGTATATATGTCTAGGTATATGTGTGTGTCTATATGTGTGTTAATATGTGTGTATATGTGTAGTTGTTGTGTATTTGATTGGATATACGTAGTAGGCACACATGTATTTAGTCTGTATACTTGCATTTGAACGGCTTGCTAGTTTCATGTATCCTCGATGGTTATAGTGATATATGACTATGTGTGGGTGTATGCCCTAGGCGGGTGAATACGTGAGTATATTTATATTATGTCTTGTATATATATTGTAACGACCCGCTTTCGGGGACCCGTTACTTTTTTTGATATTTGCGCAGGTCCTGCAGGTTACCAGTGAAAACAAAATAGCCACGATGCATAGATGTACAAAAATACTCAAATAGTGTCCGATTATTACAATCCATACTGTACAAGATGTCCTAACAGATATACATGAAAGAAGAAAAGTACATATGTGAAAATAACTCTGGAAGCTGCGGTCGAACTCTGGATCTATTAGCTCAGGAGCATCTACCTCCATATGTACGTCGTCTGCGGTGCCACGGAGATGGAACCGTAGGTAAGTCATAACAATTCTAAATATAGAAAAGAAGCAGTGCACAAGTATGACAAACGTAACTATGTACAAGCAGATCAGAGTGAAAAGTAAAGTACTGAGTAACAACTGTACACAACTGAAACGTAAAGGCAAACTGAACTGAAAGGAGAGAACAACTGTACTGTGATAGTGCAAGTGTAAAGCCGACTAGGCAAGTGAAAACATTTACTGCTGTAGCTAAAAGTATGACAAGTAAAGTATTGGTGACTGTACAAGTGTAGTAAGTAACGTGCATGGAACATGTAAAGTAAAGGTGACTGACTGTAGTGCGTAAAGTAAAAGTGACTGTGCAAAAGTAACTACACTACGTGACTCAAGTTGGAGAGTACAATATGTGACCATCGAGTTCATCTCTTGCCTGGGCGCGACCCAGACGAATGCCGAAACACAGGCACGGTACATGTATTTTACCGAAACACAGGCAGCGGGACGGTATGCCGAAACATAGGCAGCGGGACGGGAAGATTGAACTCCAGTCACTCCCGCACTCTCTCAAACTATGAGTTATCCCAAAAACCCCCGTGAAGTGACAAGTGTTCTATGTACAATTCCTTTGCATGATGTTCCACGAGATGTTCCACAAGATATTCCACAAGATGTTCCACATGTTACGAGTCAAACCAAGACTACTGGTTGACTTTTTATTGAAAACCAGGGAGTAGTAACTCATTCCAAAGCAGACTGTGCCAAAGCGAACTGAGGATAAAGACAAGTCCAACAACGGGGATACCAATTCCATGCTTCGAGCATGTAGAAGTATTGTTTAGCACACAATTTACCCAAGTTGATGGTTTGTGTGCTACAACCACCAAAGTTGAAAGTTAGCAAGGTAATCTTTAGTTGATTACTTTCCTATTAGCTTAGGTTTCTAGTTCGGATCAAGTCAAGTAGCTGTTCGGAGGCTATAGTGGCGTTCTAAGTTCATACGAGGGCACTTATCTAATTTTCTAATTTTAGAATTAGTCGTGACTTACTGATTTTGTGATCGACGTAGCAAGCCGAAACTGGTTCTAGGGCTTCTACGGACGTTGGTGCACAAGAATTGGTACCTGCAATCACAAGAACACTTGGTTAAAGAACGCGACATTTCTATTTTAATAACTTGGTCGTTTTGATTTTTAAACGGATTGCTGCAAGACGAAATATTTTTCTGAAGCTTGTTGTAATTTTTATAATTTTTAAAAGCTCAAAAATAATTTAAAAACTATTTTTCAATTAGTAACGTATTTATTTAAACATTTATTCTGAATGCAATCTGCATCGAAATGGTTCAAGTGAGCTGTCAAAATGACCGTATCGAAGAGTACTATAGCATATATTTTTCTCATATATTAATATACGTGAAAATATCAAGTTACAGATTTTTGAACGAAAATAACATATTTATCTTTTGGGGTTAAAAATTAAATTTGGAAAAACTAAGGGTCAGATTGAGATGAAACTAGTGCCATTGGGTCCAGAACGTCATTTCTGATTTTCTGGAGCTGGTTTCATATTTTTACGATACCTATATTATTTATTATTAATTATTAATCAAAAATACATATTATTTAATTTTTCGAAATACGGGAATACGCAAGGAATACGTATTCGTATGGATATAACGTTCGAAATTAATCACCTTCGTTCTCTTCGTTTCGATTTAAACCCTCACCCCGTCGTTCTTTTGCATGGGAAGTGATACGTCGACGGTGACAGCGATGGTGACTCGTGGCGGCGAGGTGATGGCGACGGCGAGGTGAGGTGGCGACAACGGTGGCGTCGCATGCGACAGTGAAGAGATAGGCGGAGCTGGAGGCCTTCGGAGCGGGTGTTATCGGCGGCGAGCGGCGGTGCTTCGTCGGGGAGATGGGTGGAGCAGGCGGCACTCAGGGGTGGTGTTTTAACAGAGGGGCGGAGCGCTCTCCGGCGGCGACCTGAGGGACGAGGGAGAACACGGGAGAGGGAGTTCACGGCGAGCTGAGGCAAGGGGAGCAGCGTGGCGTCGAGCGAGGAGGCGGAGGGGCGGGTCGCAAGCTGTGGGGGCTCGAGTTTGGGTTGCCGGAGCTCGGTGGCCCGGGGTCGAGGGCGATGGAGGAGGGTGCGGGCTCAGGCGAAGGCGTGCTGCAGCGTGCGGAGTCGAACCTCAGGCGAAGCTCTCCGATGAGGGGGGCGGCTTTGAACGAGCTGTTCGGGTGGTGGCGGCGTCGTACGGCGGATGCGGGCGGCCACTTCGACGGTGGGTGCTCGGAGGAGAGCGACGAGGGGCGGGTCCTTCGGCTGTGAGCTCGGAGGCGAGGACGTCGGGGCGGGTTTCGCTGCAGTGAGCGGCGGACGGCGAGATCGCCGGCGGGCGCTAGCGGGAGGGCGTGGGTCGAGCGGCGTAGGTGGGCCGCTGGGTTTGAGGATAGACTGAGGAGAGAGTAAGAGAGTGACAGAGAGAGTGGGCGAGGGAAAGAGTGTTACGGGCGGAGGGGGTTGAGCTGCGGATGATGGGTTGTGGGTTGCGCCGCTGAGCGGGGGTTGGGTTTATGAGCTGAGAGGGGAGATATAATTTATAGGGTTTAAATAGGGTTAATAATATTAATTAAGTATTAAACAAAACTTCACTTAGTCAAATGCTATTAATAGGTTAGGTAGAAACTTTAGACTAAGTGTAGAAATTAGGATGTGGCATGAAACTCATGGTGGCATACGTGTTGGGGTTAGGTAGGGAAAAGTTGCGTAAGTGATTAGAATAGGTAATTAGGGGTGGTAATTAGAATAGTTAAAAAGGTAAAACGTAATTAGTAAAATACAATTAAATAAAAATTACGATTTTGCCCCTAGTAGTAAACATGTCCGAAAAATTACGAAAACATACCTACGGGTTCGTATCGTCGCGAGGATCGCTAATACACGATCCATTTCAGGGTTTGAGCTACGGGGATACGAGTTTTAGGCCAAAACGTTTAGAAAACGGGTTTGCGGGTTCTCTATCGATTTGACTTCAGAAAATTACGAAATTAATGTGTGAATCCCTAAATGATCATAGAATGTTACCGTAGAGGTTTGAAAACGTTTTGATGATGTTTGTATAGAAAATAAATTCATTAAGCCAAAACGGTAATAATTGGAAATGAATTTTTATCAGATTGTTTAGAGGTAATTGTTGAAACTCGAACTTACTAAAATACTTCATAACTAGTCTGATACTTCAAAATATTTTTATAAGAAATTTTTGAAATCATAAAACTCCTGACCAACCATTATAGAATAGTTTAAAAATTGAAATTACGTGAATAGTTGTATTGAAAAAATACGGACCGTTACATACACACACACACACATTAATATGGAAATGTGAATATGTATGTGTTACACTTGTGTGATTTAAGATGGAGTTGAATGAATATGTGTATTCCTATGGTATGGCTATATGTATACTGCATGTAACTGTGTAGGTATCAAATTATATGTCTCGATTTATATTAGGGCTTAGGTATGTGCAGTGTACTACTATAGTTGATATGTACTACATGTGTGTATGTCAGTTAATGGAGGGATGCATATTGATGAGTACACATATCTGGTATATGTGTGAGTGTTGATGCAAATGTACATGAAATGAGTGTATGTATAGGTTAGTGTATGTCTTCGTCTATTTATTTTAGTATGGTTGTGTATCCATGTGGGGTATATACATAGGCAGTGTGTATAGTATGTGATATTGTAGGCATGTATGAATGACGCATGTGCTAAGGTAGGTGTATAGATATGTAGCTAGTGGGTAAAGTGTAATCTATATATGTGGTGGATTATATATGGGTAGGTGCTTGTATTGTATGTGTATGTATATTTGTATACATGGATGATATGTATGCAATACACCGTATTCACGTATACGGGTATTGTGTCAAGTATTTCTGGACGTATTCGTACGTTTATAATTTTGTGTACTTTCAAGATTTTTCCCTAATTTTATATTATGACAAAATTATTTTTAACTGATTTTAAAACATCATTTGAATTATGATGTATCATGTATTAGATGAAATACATAGTACGTAATGGGTAGTTGGTATTAATTAGTGTATTTTTAATTTCCTAAAAAAATTAATTGTTGGAAGCATTCCACGGTGACACATTAGCATGCCTATGTGTCGTGCTCTCCTTAAACCCCACCTAATTCATGCATATGTGTAATGCTCCCCTCAAACTCCAGTTAATTCATGACATATAATGAAGCACTTGTCTCATGCTTAGCGTAGTTAGATGGTGATGATGATTAAAGGAGGGAGAATAGAAAAAGGAAAAAGAAACAAAAAAGAAACAAAAAATTCCCAAAAATTTCATCCTCCTCCCTTTGCTCCACCACCCCACAACCCAACACTACTAATTCCTCCTCCCATTCCACAACCAATTCAACCTCCATCAAAATTCTACTAAAACAATCTTTTTTATGGTATAAAAAAGTTCGGGTGGTTTAGGCAGCAGTCCCCACCACGGGCCGGGGCAAGCCTCCAGGCTCTTAGAGCGCTTACAGAGGACTTACAGGTTACCCACCAAACGCCACTCAATTCATTGGCAGCGGGCCTCGAACCCACGACCTGGGTAGTCGGGGCTGAGGTCTTACCAATATGCCAAAGACGCTGGCTACCAAAACAATCTTCAATCTACTACAAAATCACCATATTCACCAAGGCCAAGGAATCACCATCCTCAAATATTTGAAGAAGTAATAGCTTGAATAGAAGGAGCTTGAAGAGAAGAAAGTAGGGGGTCTTCAAGGAATAAGAAGGGCAAAAGAATAGAAAGAAGGACAATTTGAGGTAGGGTTCTAGCATCTCTAATTAGGGTCTTAGTTTTAGGATTTGTTTTCCTTAAATCCATGTTTAAAAGATTAGCAAGTTTCATGATGATATGCAATATGAATTTATGAGTATGTGTTGTAATTTTTCCATCACTGTAGTAATTTTAAAAATTCGTAGTAAATCACAGAAGTTTTAGAATATAGTGATCCAGGATGTTTTTGAAAATGGCATGAAATCCTCTACAACTTTAGAATATACTGAACAACGATTTTTAGCGTAATTAGGCTCAAACAGATGATCTTTCTGCAGTAGCAATTTTAGATAGATTGTTGTACTTTTTCATGTGCTGAAATTTTTTATATCCAGTACAACAACTTTGAAAATTCATAACAAATCGTAGAAAATTCCAAATGTAGTGATTCAGTATGTTTCTGAAAAGGGCACGAAATTTCCTACAACTTTCATGAGAAACTGAATCTTAATTCTGACTGTAATTAGGCTTAAACAGGATGTCTTTCAGCAGTAACAGGTTTAGACAGTTTAACATATTTATGTTCTTAAACTTGTTAAGGGTTAAGTTGTGGCCATGTTCATGATATGCTAGTGTAGATGTCATATTTATATTCTTAAACTTGTTGTGGGAAAAAGTTGTAATGCTAAGCCATATAAGTGTAATATCAAGCCCATGTACGCCATGTTTATATTTATAAACCAAGTTAAACCCATGCTAATGCCTTTGTGCCATGCTTAAAGACAATAATCATGTGTCTCATGATATGAAATTTTTCTATGATTATGATTTGTTAATGAAGCCTACTCAGGGCTTGGAGTATTCATGCGATACTCTTTATGATGAATAGATGCGATGATCGTTAGCACAACATCGGCAGAATAAAGATAGAAAAGAAATGTTGTAGCGGTAATAGAGACCGCTAAATAATAATCAGATGGAAACTATGAAACTGAGAGTGAGGAAGAGTGATAATTATCTGGAACTCTCGATCCATCCTAAGATGGGTGATGCTCCAGATACGGGTTCGGGGAAACACGTGTAAATTATAGGAGTTAAGGAGCGGACACAGATGTGACTCCCACTAGCACTCCCGAGCGAGGGAGTTGGCTAAGTGTGGACACATCTTGTTTCTCATTCGCGCTCCTGAGAGAGGGAGTTGGCTAGAGTTAGATAGGCCGGTAGTGTACCCATGATGCACCATTACGTAATTGTTGGTTTTCTCCGTTTATCCTAATAAAAACTGAGAATTGTCTCACTCCCGTACAGGGGAGTTACGAGAGGCCTCTTTAGTGCTCGTGTCGCTGGTTGAGGTATCACTATTCACCCATAGTGGGTGAAGTCTAGCTCATTAGTGTCCTACGATTTACTCGGGTTTCCAAATAATAACTAAATGTCAAATACTGAGATTAACTTAATCTGTAATGTGATTCAGTGCTTTCAGTTCTTCAGTTTTACTTTCAGCACTTGTGTGATTGTTTACTTTTATATTTTCATTCTGTGGACATTGTATCACCAGTAGATAGATTATCAGTTAGTGGACCGGTTCTAAAATTGGATCCTATTAGCGATGTTAGAACTTCCTACTGGGTTACGCTGTGACGTGTCCTACCTTGTGGTTTCATGTTTAGTTTGGTAGCAGGAGCTGTGTCAGGAGGCTGGAGCAGCAGAACTCTGTGTCACTTGATTTGTTGTTTCAATACTTTTGTTACTTTTATTTAGCTATGTTGGTTGGATTTTGCTATTGTGGATTATCTTTGTAAAATCGTGGCATATCGATCGTTGGGTAGATATTCGCTGGGAGTTCTCGCTGCGCGACGGGTGGCATCGAACCCATCATCATCATCCTACTCTTCAGTCCTCACCTCATTTCCTATTCTTCCGCTACGCGCTGATCGATCATCCGATGCCACCATTAATGCGTCAACCGTTAATGATGCTTCCGCCTTAGAAACATTTGCAACGCATCACATTGACATCACCAACTGGGATAAGAGTAGAGGTGATGATGAAGGAAGAGAGGGAAGGGGTGGATGAAGGGGAGAGGGGAGGAGGTAGATAACGGTGGGGTGTTGGGGTTCGGCACTGAGGGGATGGGAGGTGAGCAGATGGATGAGTTGAGGAGAGGGGACGGGTAAGGGAATTGCTATGTGCAACTACCATTTTACTCTACCGATGATCGCTAATTTACAAGGTTGCCATTACTCCCGCGTACAACCCACTTATTTACAAATTTGTCACTGAAATTACTCATCGCGCACAAACATGAGCAAATTTTCAAAATTGTCTCTAGGTGTGCTAACGGACTAACGGCGGTGGGCGGCGACGCCCCTTTATACGACCTCCCAGCCCCAACTCCCCCTCATCCGACATCCCCAGTCCCCCTCTTCAAAATACTAGTAAGTCATCGGCTGAGTCCTCGTCGTCGTCGTCGCCGGAGGAGGGGGCAGGCGATGGTAAAAGATGAGTAATGTCAAACTCGTAAATACATGGGTTGTCCGCGGGAGTAACGACAAACATGTAAACAAGCGGTCGTACGTAGAGTAATACGGTAAGTGCGTGTAGCAATTCCCGAGGGGTAAAAATGTAAAATCTTTGATGGCAAACTTGTAAATAAATGATATGCATGGGAAGCAATTCTGTGTATCAACGCCTATTTTTTAAGTGAAAAAATACGAAGACGAGTGGATATAGCAAGAAACAAGGGTGCGAATATCAACGGCATTGTAAGGAGGAGAGTGACGCGCAGGTAGCGGTTTGTAACCAAAAAAAACTCGCGGCAACGAGAGGTGATCTCCTCCTGCTCTTTCCAATTCTTTTTTCCCATGTCTTTTTTTCGTAAAAATTTCCCCTTTTGTTGGTTCGAAGAAAAGGGAAAGGATTAGGGTTAGGATTAGGGTTAGGGTTTAGAGATATAGAGAAGAGGGAGAGAATGGGAACATGGCGAAAGGCCTATGGAGCTATCAAGGACTCCACAAAGGTCGGCCTCGCCAAGGTCAATAGCGAATTCAAGGTTCGTTTTCTACCTCAATCCCTCAATTTTTGTGGCAATTTTGAACCGTTTTGATTTCAGATTTTGAATTCGTTTTGGTTTTCGCCGCAGGATTTGGACATTGCGATCGTCAAGGCGACGAACCACGTCGAATGCCCTCCCAAGGAGCGGCACGTTAGAAGTAAGTATATTTTGGTGCAGCCATCGGTAGAATTTTGACGAGGATTTTCTATTTTATTCGCTAATTTTGGGAAAGTTCTCTGCGTTTCTTGTGAATTTCGACAATCTGGTGCAACTTTTGCACCGTTTTGGTAAATGTGTTCTTTTTTGGTGGGATTTGCATTGATGCAATGTTTTTTTGGGACTTTTGAATTTTGCGCTGTTGTTATATAATCTATCGTTTGTTATGTGTTTCTAGGAATCTTTTCTGCTGTGGCTTCATCTCGGCCACGTGCTGATGTGGCTTATTGCATATATGCGCTAGCAAGAAGATTAGCCAAGACTCGTAATTGGACGGTAAATTCATTCTTTCATTTTATGTATCTTTTTTATTTCTGTATCCTTGTTTTATTAAAAATATGTTTTCAATGAAATGCGTGGATGAATAGCCTAATTGTTTTCACCGAAAAAGATGACTTTCTGCCTCCTATGGTGAAGAGGAGTTTATGATTGTTACACACACACATGGAAACTTAGTGTGTATCTTTACTAAACGAACAAAATGTACAGAAACAATGTGGAAGCTAAAGGAGGTTGGAAATGATAGAGAGAGGATGTGGCACAAGCGCCGTCACTCGCTACTAACAATCGTCGTCACATATACATATATATATCCTCTATACGTACGAGGGGGACCTGCCACGGGCTGGTCATATGTTGAAGTGTCCCCTCAGCCCGTGGGGGGAAGCTCCCCTACTCACAAATAAAAAAAAATTGCCCCCAACATCCCACTTAATTGCAAAAAAACCCCCAACACCCCACTTAATTGCATGTTTTAGGCCTTTTACCCGTCTTATTTGTGTGCTTGCTCCACTTTTACCCCCGACACTGCCGACACACACACAGTTCTAGCTCCTTCTCAGTTACACGCGTGCATCGTACCCTATTCGTGGGGTGTTATTTTTATTCCGTGCACTTTGTGCACGTGTAATTTCTAGTGTATATATATATTGAAAAGTTATAAATTTTACTCATTTAATTCAAGCAATTACAATAATGGACTAGAAGAAAAATTTACGTTCATACAAGTAAACTCGCATGACACTAAGGTCTCAATACAAAAACAATTAACAACAAAACCATGACCAGTTTTCATCTAAATCTCTTTTTAGGATGTCTTGTTCTTGACCTCCTTCTACGAGTTATGGTCCTATTAATGGGAGTTTTGTGAAAGATATCCTCTAGCTATTCCGCATTATCTATAGTTGGTTCCTCATCCACTACCACTCGGTCTCATATTCTTCATTTTCCTCTTCATTCACTTCATTGTTGGGTTCATCAATGTCAACATTCTTAGAGGTTCCACCATTATCAACACCATCATTCAAAGGAGTGTTTAGATCATTAACAGAAGCATTGATACCTCTATCCATATAAAGTGAATCATTATCCAAAATAATGGCCTCCTCACAGACTACATGTTTTGGAGCTGAATGCATTGGTTCAGGAATGGAGGAAGGAATTTGTTTGGGAACCCACACCTTCATGAACGGACACCGAGTATTTGAGTGGCCAAAACACTTACATGTAAAGCAAACATGGAGGAAGATTCTCATACTCGACATGAATGGTGGAGGTCCCATCGTCCTCAACCATAACTTCAAGGGTAGAAGGTAACACCGTACTAGCATCAATCTCAATAAAGCATCTAGCATATGAAAATCTATCGCCTGAAGCTGTAGCTTTATCTAAATACAAGGGCTTGCCAACAAGACTGGGAATCCTGTTAATACAATCTATCGACTAGAATTTTAATGATAATGCAGGAAAAGGCATCTAAACCGGGATGGAAGACATTAGATCTCTGTCCATAATCAGATTTGGTGTCCAACGCCGTAAAACAATGACCCGCTTATCAAACAACCATGTGCCTTCCTGAAGAACTCTGCAACAATCTTCTTCTAAATTAAATGTAAAAAAGAAGAATCCATTTTCACGAGAGTGGATTTGGAAATTATCCTTAGGCCGCCATAGACGCTGAACACAGGACCGAAGATGAGCATACAATGTGTTATCATCCACAACATATCCAACTAGAGTCTTATCCCATTTAGCAACATTGGCAGTAATAGACTCCTTAAGGATCCAAACTATTGATTTGCCTTTCGATCCTTGCCGTGGAGCAAAATACGAACACTTACTAGTGTCCTCAATCGGACATCCCATCATGAAAAGAGAGCTCCAAGTATCGTTCCCCGATTTTGCAACTCGTAGAAAATGGGTTTGGGGGGCATTCTCATTACGGACAGTAGCACGATCCTTCACTTGATCATTGGGTGCAGAAACACCATTACCAAAGTAACAATCAACACGATGGGATGCCGAAGAATGGTTATCACAATAATGATGTAGAACATCACGAGGACGACGATGCTTCTCAATAGTTGTCCATCCATCCTCTACCTCAGGAACTGAAGGATTAGAAGGACGCATTGTAGCTTTAGAGACCATACGATTGGGGATGAATCATTATTTAACTGAGGGAAGTCATCAACGAGATTGGGATTGTTTTCGGTGACACACGGGTAGAAGTTGGAGTCGTTCTAGGCGCTACATGATCTGAAGGAACCCCAGGTGCACGTGGATTAATATATCTGTAGCAGTACACAGTGCAATTATGATAGAGATTGGAGGAGTTGATACACATTGTATTAGATTTTCCCATCACAGTCGAGATCCTAGATCCCAGGTCGGCATTTCACCCTTCTGCAGATGCGAACTCACCCTTCTGCAGACACGAATATGTACCCTTCTGTATGTGCAAACGGATATGAGGATACGTGAAAATCACCAGGATCCTTTTTGCAGAACAGGATCTAGCTCCACCCTTCTGCAGGATCCGTCGGATCTGAGAAGAGAAAGCCGAACGAATCAGAGGTGTCACCAGATCTGAGGTGCCGTACGGGGGCTAGATCCGTTTGGTTCCGAATCGGACACCAATAAAATCTGAGGTGTTGCCGAATGGATCTGAGGTCAGGGATCCTTTCGTGGCCACCGGATCTGGTGCCCCTGGATGAGGATCACCCTGAAACTGCCGTCGGATCAAAGGATCGCCAGATTATTTTGCGTCTGTCGGATCTGAGAATAACCCAAATGTAAAGAGGGGCATCGGACTAGCCGACGACAGGATGCCCTGTCGGCGGCTAGAGGGACGCACGTGGGAGTCCGAAAACGACTGATCTCATAGCTTAATTCTGGAAAGATTCGTTTCTAAGGCTAAGCCTCTATTGTTATATGATACCAATTATACATATATATATATACATATATATATATATATATAAGTTTATGATTAAAGTTATAGAGCTCGTTCTTTTGATTTAGCTAGTACATTTTGTATGAACTTGTTTTCTCCATGTATATTTTATGTCCACTTGTATTTAAGTATTTGTGTTAAGGCGTTGATTTTAATTATATGATGCCAAAAAAACTTGTGTAGTCTGTGGCTAATATAAGAGAAGCTAGTTGAAGATCATTTCTTGCTTTTGTTTGAAGTGCTTTTTTCTTATTCGTAATGACTGTTTACATACTGGAAATAATACCCAATTATTGTCCTTAGCAGTATCGAGAACCTATATTCTACAACTCATATTCTTCTCCAACAAAACTCTAGCCAACTCAATTAAGAAAATATTACAGGAATTTATTTATTTATTTTGTTATGTATTTCTATAATTATCTTGTTAGTTTCATATTTAGGTGTTGTAAATATTTGATTAGCTAGTTGAGATTTGAAAAACAATCCAATCTCATCTGGGGGAGATTTGAAAACAACCCAATCTCATATGTAGGTATTAGTTGAGATTTGGAAAATAATCCAATCTTATCTTGTTGAGATTTGAAAAACAACTCAATCTCATCTTGTATGTGTATATATACATAACCTTTATTTAATGAAATGAAAGGTTCAACATGATATCAAGAGCCTAATCTTCTTAGGCGTATTTTCTTCTTTTTTCCAGCTAGTCTCCTCAATGTCTTCCGATATGATTGGCTCCTCTACCAGCAATCCTGTACACATCCAAAACTCTCAGGATCCTCAATGTCCCATAGCCTCTCGGAATCGTCCAAATTGGCGCCCATCAGCCACTAATCCTCAACAACTAGGCCTACCACCATGCTTTTTTATCATGATCAATGCCAACCGAAACCTTATTTGGATCGTTATCAAGCATGCAACATTGAAGGACACTGTCAAACGATGCCCGATGTTTCTGCTTGTCACTAATCAACAATCCCCGACATCTCATTCTCAAGGTCCTCAGGTATATCCCCACTTCACACCCTGACAAGTACTAGCCAATCATGATGTTCTGTGCAACCACACTACTCGTTGGCTGTTGGATAGTGGAGCATCGTATCATGTTATGTCCGACTTTAGCAATCCTTCTCTTCATAGCTCGTATTAAGGATACGATGATGTCATGATCGGTGATGGATCGGCCCTTCACATCATCCATACTGGTTCTACCACCATACCTACTCTATCTCACACCTTTTCTTTTCAAAATGTCTTTTGTGTCCTTTCCATGCAAAAGAATTTAATTTTAATTTATCAATTTTGTACTAATAGTCATGTTTCTGTTGAATTCTCACCCTCTGCTTGTCAGATGAAGGATATAAGCACGGGGACACTCCTTTTGATGGGTGAACCTAAGGATGGCGTTTGGCCGACTTCATCCCCTTCTGTTACCTCTTCACAAATGCTTGTTTTTTTCCAGTGTCAAGACCACTTCATCTGAGTGGCACTCTATAGGTCATTCATCATTTCCCATTATGAAAAGTATTTTTTCAAGTTTTCTGTACTATTGTCTACTTCACTATCATCTTTTATGCATTGCAATGCATGTTCATGTAATAAAAGCCATAAAATTTCATTTTCTTCTTCTTCCTTAACCTCATCCCATCCGCTTGCACTAATCTTTTCTGATGTATGGACCTCTCATGTTTATTCTGTTGATGGCTTATACTATGTTATTTTTGCTGATTTTTATACACAGTATATTTGGTATTATCCCCTTAAACGGAAATCCCATGTGTTTGATGTTTTATGCACTTCAAGGCCTTATTCGAAAACCAATTTAACCATCGAATTATTATTCTTTATTCAAATAATGATGGTGAATATCACGCCATTGAAATTTTTCTCTCCACCAATGGTATATCCCATCTTAGTACACTGCCCCATACACCAGAACACTGAACGATGTCATCGTCATATTATTGAAATCAGTCCATCCCTTCTCACTTATGCGTCGATTCATCTAACTTATATGACTTACGCCTTTGCCATTGTTGTATACCTCATCAACCGTTTGCCCACCCCATACTTTGTCTTTCATCTCCTTGCCATTGTTGTATACTGTTAGGAACCAAGATAAAAAGACAATTTTTATAGATAAAAGTATCCAAGAACTAGATAATTGAATACAAAAAGGTGTATTCTCCTTCCAAGATGCCTAAGAGGACGTCCGCACTCGTTTAATCTAAGAACTACTCCTAGGACGCTCAATAGAGAATATCTCAAATATCAAGCATAAAAATCCTAATGACGGCTAGCCCTTATTTATAAAAGAAACTATGGGTTTCTTAGGCTAATGGGCGCGCGCATAGACACAAGGGGGTGGGGGGCCGCCGGCCCACATGGGCCGGCCCATGCTTGGACGGAAAAGACCGCCAGGTCTATCAATACTCACCCCCAAAGAACCACCTTGTCATCAAGGTGGTGTAAGTCCCGGCGGTACTACTCCGAGTGGGAGTCGTCCTCCCCTCAGATCCGTTCGTCCTCCACTTCATCTTCCTCGTCGGCTTCCGCTATCAACACTTGCAGCTTCTGATCCACACAGCGGTGTCCTGGAGTGAAGCGCTCGTCACATCTGAAACAGAGCCCCTTTTGCCGCTTCTCCCTCATCTCTGCATCGGTCATCCGTCGGAATGAGCCCCCGACCGGTAGTGGGTTCTGCTCACCTGTCTTCTCAAGCCCTGCCGGAACTGTCTCAGTAGTGACCCCTGCTCCGCCTGCCCCAGTCGTGGTGTCCCGCTGTATCTGCCCATTGTAGCCGCTCCCGTATCGCCTATCCTCAGCTCGGGAGTCCTCCACCATCTGCACCATCTCGATGACCTTCGAAAGCCCATGGGGCTTGTAAGGCCTCACCGCAGCTCGGAGACTAGGACACAGCCCCTTCAAGAAGGTGTCCTCCAGCGACTCGTCCGAAACCCCATGAACTCACCCAGCCAGTGTCTCAAATCTCTCGATGTACTCTCGCACCGGCCCCTCCTGCCTGAGGGTAAATAGCTGCTCGTGTAGGTTCCCTAGGCGGGGGTCTCTAAACTTCTCAAGCACCAAGTCTTTCAGCTCCTCCCAGCTCTGGATCTGCTGCGTCCTCTCTTTCCACTGGAACCACCCTAAAACTCTCCCCTCCATGCAGATGGCCGCCGCCTCCAGCTTCTGCGCCTCGGTCATGTGATGCGCCGCGAAATACCTCTCCGCTGTGAACAACCAGGCGTGTGGATCCTCCCCCGAAAAGATCGGCATCTTCAGCTTCCGGACTCTGCAATCTCCTCCAAAATGTCCCTGCTCGGGCCTCCCTTCTGCTCGGCAAGGCTGGTGATAGTGCTGCTACCTCTCATCCTGTGTCTCGTACTGCCTCCCACGAGGGCCTCCGCGCCATCCCTCCAAGTCATCCCATCCGGCGTCATCTCCAAACTCAACTCCATAGCCTCCTCCGTCATCGTAGTACCCATGTCCTTCCCCGGGGTCAAATCCACCTCCAAAGTCACGCGTCGGGTCCTCTAAATGGGGCTGAAAACCCCTCTCGAGCTGCTGTCGTCGGTCGCGCTGCTCGCCGGTCACGTCGGGGGCCCGCCATGGCTCGGACAAAGGGGCTCGGAAAGCCTGATGGATCGTGGGAACTGGGCGCTGCTGCCCAGGGGCCCCACGGCTCTGTACGATGCCCACGGGGGCGTGACGGTGGCTTCCCAGGCCCGCGGGGGCCTGGGGGTACTCGCCTAGGCCTGCGGGGGGCTGGCGGTGGCCGCCCGGCCCCGCAGGGACCTGGGGGTACTCGCCCAGACCCGCGGGGGCCTGGCGGTGGCCGCCCGGCCCTGCAGTGACCTGGGGGTACTCGCCCAGGCCCGCTGAGGCTGGGGGATGCTCGCCCAGGCCCGCGCGGGCCTGGCGCCTCTCCTCCGGCCCCCCGTGGCCTGGGGGGGCCGCCGTGGCCCGTCGGGGGCCGGCGAGGGTTCGCCGGCCCCTGGCGACAATGAGGGGGGTCGGCTCCCCCCTTTCCGCTATTCAAGGGCTCCGTGGGAATCCCCTCCGCCTTGCGCCAATCTTGGAGGCGACGGCTAGGTTGGCCGCCACCCTTTCTTGTCTCTTCCGCTCTTTGTCGTATCTCATCACGATAATCAACCTTCCATGGCCCTTCGTCTTCTTCATCGATCAGATCCTCCACAAAAAAACCGGTTTCCGGATCAAAGCTCCCTACTTTCTCCTTCTCTTTATTCAAAGTTGCCGCCTTTTCCCCTGATTTAGGGTTTCCTTCCCCTTTGTTGTTCGCCGCCAATTGATTTAGGGTTGCCATCATTTGCGCGAATTGGTCGTCGTGCTTCGCTTGGTTCGCCGTCAATTGGTTGATGGAAGCCGTCAATTTTGCCATGGATTCGTCGTTGGCCGCCAATGATTTCTTGATCCCGTCGATTTCGCTCGTGAATTTGGCCTCCAAAGCTTCAATTTTGTCGTGGGATCTTGTCGTAGCCGCCATGGATCGTCACGTGCTCCGATACCAAAATGTTAGGATCCAAGATAAAAAGATGATTTTTATAGATAAAAGTAGCCAAAAACTAGATAATTGAATACAAAAAGGTGTATTCTCCTCCCAAGACACCTAAGAGGACGTCCACACTCGTTTAATTTAAGAACTACTCCTAGGACGCTCAATAGAGAATATCTCAAATATCAAGCATAAAAATCCTAATGACGGCGAGCCCTTATTTATAAAAGAAATTAGGGTTTTCTTAGGTTAATGGGCGCGCGCATAGACACAAGGGAGTGGGGGGCCGCCGGCCCACATGGGCCAGCCCATGCTTAGGCGGAAAAGACCGCCAGGTCTATCATATACCCCATCAACCGTTTGCGCACCCCATACTTTGTCTCAACCCAAATACGCTAAACTTCGGGTTATTCATGGCTTCGTCCTTATTCTCAACATAAAATTGACGCTCGTTCCACTCCTTGTGTTTTTCTTGGTTACTCTTCAACACAGAGAGTGCCTATATCTGTCTTGATATGTCCACTTTCTAAAACATATATATTTCTTGTCATGTTAAATTTTTTGAAAACTCTTTTTCCTTTTCCACTGACCAATCCCATCTATTTTGTCCCACTCCAAAAATCATTTCTAAATGGCTTCATTTGGTCCAAATTCTACCCATTTCAAGTGGCTCAGTCCATACGCATCCACAAATGGATTCCTCGTGTCGATATCCATCACAAACTGCCCAAACGGTCAACTGCCCCTCATTGGTCGACCATTGACTTCAGTCCACAGACTTCTTTTTACTCCGACGTAGTTTGGTTGACCGCCAAGTAATCACAGTTGATCATTTACCACCAGAACCACCTAATTCTAAGACATCTTTTTCTTCAACCACAGCTCAACCCAACCATCAAAATACCCATCTCATGACCACTAGAGCAAAAAAAAAACATCCAAAAACCCAACTAAGATGAATCTCACTGCTGTTCTTTCTCAACCATCAGACATTGAGTCTTATACTGTTAACCAAGCCCAGATAGATTCTAAATGGAGACAAGCTATGCATGATGAATTTGATGTTCTTGTTCGGAATGGAACCCGAGAGCTTTTTACATCCACTTCTCTACAGAATATTGTTGGATGCAAGTGGTTTCTTTATTAAATGGCTTCCTGATGGTTCTGTTGACATGTACAAAGTTAGATTAGTTGTCAAAGGTTTTCATCAACGACCTGGAGTGGATTATCTTGACACCTTTAGTCCAGTTGTCAAGCCGACAATAATATGTCTTGTTCTAAACCTGACAATCTAGTAGAGGTTGACAGTTGTGATAATTAGATGTTTCTAATACTTTTCTTTAAGGTCATCGTTCTGAAGATGTCTACATGGCCCAGCCTAGGAATTATTGATATTGACAATTCAACACATGTCTGGAAATTGAAAAAAGGCTATTTATGGACTCAAGAAGGTCCCACAGGCTTGGTACCTTGAACTTAATCAGTTCCTTATTGAGTTTGGTTTCACAAACTCTTATGCAGACACTTCTTTATTCATTTCCACCCAGGTGCCATTACTCTATATCTACTTGTTTATGTGGATGAGATTATTATCATATATACCAGCACTAAGGTTATTTAGTGCTTCACTGACCTCCTGGCATAAAGCTTTTCAATCAAGGATCTTGGTTCCTTGTCATATTTTCTAGGCATTGCTGCTTCCACCACTCCATTTGGTCTGTTGCTCACTCAAAGACGCTACATCATTGATCTTCTTGTCCAAACAAATATGTCGGGTGCAAAATCTGATGTTATCCCACTTGCTACAGATGAAAATCTCACACTTCATTAAGGTATAACTCTAACTTACTACACGCCTATAGAATACTCATTGGTAGTTTATAGTATCTTTGCCTCACTCGTCGAGACATAGCATATGATGTTAACAAACTTTTCTAATTCATGCTTCTACCGACGTCTACCCATTGGAATGCTGCAAAACGATTGCTTCGATACCTGTTGTACGTTTACTCATGGATTATTTCTTCATAAGGAAAATCCACTTTCTCTTCTTGCCTTCTCCAATGCTGATTGGGTTGGCAACAAAGACGATTATACTTCTGTAAGTGTCCATATTGTCTATCTTTGTTGCTATCATATTCCGTGGTCATCCAAGAAACAACGCACATTAGTTCAATCATCCACGGAAGCTAAGTAGTAATCAGTTCAATCTACTATTTCAGAGACCAGTTAGATTTGTTCCCTTCTCTCAGTGCTTGGCGTCCCTCTTTCTAGTTTCTACACTGCCTGTTATCTATTGTGACAATGTTGGTGCCACCTATCTCTGTTCTAATCCAGTCTTTTATTCGTATATGAACATGTGGCAAGCGACTATCACTTTACTCGGGAACAAGTTAAATCAGGTGTTATTTGTGTTACCTATGTTTTCTCAACAGATCAACTTACAGACATTCTTACCAAACAGCTTCTTCAAAGTCGATTCCAATAATTAATGGTCAAGATTGGTGTCTCCTTTGGAGCTCCATCTTGAGGGGGGGCATATTAGAGGAATTTATTTATTTCTATAGTTATCTTGTTAGTTTTATATTCAGGTATTGTAAATATTTGATTAGCTATCCAATCTCATCTTGTTGAGGTTTGGAAAATAACACAATCTCATATTTATGTGTTAGTTGAGATTTGGAAAACAATGCAATCTCATCTCGTTGAGTTTTGGAAAACAACACAATCTCATATTTATGTGTTAGTTGAGATTTGGAAAACAACCCAATCTCATCTTGTTGAGATTTGGAAAACAACAAAATCTCATCTTGTACGTGTATATATACCTTACCTTTATTCAATGAAATACAAGTCATTGTTTCTCAATATTAATCTCTCTATTTCAACAGAAAAAGACCCAATAATCTACAATGCAAAGTATGCAATTGGATCCTTTTAGTTGGACCTGATGGTTGCCGTTAATTGGGGATTGTTGATCTTGCAGTTTGCACTGTTCATGAAAACAGGGCCTCGGTGTCTAGCTATGTTGAACTAGTTTACTATCCAGACATAATATAAAATTGGTGGCCGTTCTATTCCAAAACAAAAGAATGCGAACCTTGTTCTTTTATAATTCTATTCATTCAGTTTGCGTTTGTTTCATTCTAACTCAATTGGCCTCGTGATTAACAAGAGTACAAATCCAGACGAATCAATGTTTAATTGGATGCTTGGTAAATTGCCCTATGGTTCTCGGAATATAGCCATCAGTTTTACCAGTTCATTGTAATTTTTAAGGTGTCAGGAGTAATCATTTACCAATGTCGAGTACATCCTCCATCCGGTGATTTTGTTTTCTTCTTCTTGTTGAGTGTCTGTCATACATGTGGCACATAAAAAAGTCTTGTCTGAAGCTGGATAAGACAAGTAGGATTACTCATTTTCTGATGTTTTGAAGTTGTTTGCTGGGAGCATCTTCTAATAGTTGCTTGTGAAGTCAATTGACTCAGAATCCTATTATTTGACTTTCATTTTTTAGCATTTAAGGTCATTATGTTTTCTTGTCGATCGGTAGAATAACCTGGTCCCTCATTATATTTTTAAAGAAGTGGGATGGTGGAGAACTGGGTTGAAAGGATTTAAATTTTAAATAACTATTGGGCATTAGCTGTTTAGAAATTTTAGGTACGTAAACTTTTGATGCATATAACTAAACGTTCTTTTATGTGCCTCTTTCAAATTATATTTTTATGATAGCTAAATATGGCAATGATCATATCAACAGAGTTGGGCATTGACATTGACTAATCTTGCTCTGTCAGAAACATATATGAGATTAATGGGCCGCATATGACATGTGAGATATCCCTTTTATATACAATGGCATGTCACATTCTCCTCCACATAATACACGGGGTCACATGTGGTGTACTATTTGTCTTTCATGCCCCTTGTACAAGAGAATGTTTTACATCATCATATGTGAGAGAGATCTCTCCATGTCATATGAGGCCTATTAATCTCAAATTTTAATTGCAAATTTATCATGTATAATAAAAAGTTGATCCTTGTAGGGGTGATTTATGCTCTTTACAAGCAGGAGTGCTGATGGGCTGATCACATGTGAGCGGCGACACAAGAAGGGAGGGCTGGCGGCAAGCAAGGGAGGGCCGGATTCATGCATATAACCCAGGGGCGTATTCGTGAACTTTTTGGGTCTTTTGTGAGATTTTATTATTTTAGGGGGCTATGTGTAATTATGCAAAATTTGGATTCTATATGTACGTCGTAGAAGAGAGGGATTTCTTATGCTAGTTTTTAGAGGTTATTCATAAGAGAGGAGAGATTATCCCTCGTTCTTTGGGAGAGTGAGGACGTCCTATTTAATCAATGGCTTGGGAGAGCGAGCACCTCTTATTTGTGATCAATTTATCGTTATTATTTTCAGTTTTATATCAATAAATTTCAGATCTTTCTAGTTCCTATCAATTTGGTATTAGAGCGTCAAGATCCATGGCGATGGCAATGAGGTCTAAGGACAAGATTGAAGCTTTGGAGGAAAAATACAACGGCAAGTTTGAAGGCATGAAGCAAACCCTAGAGAAGTAAGGAGAAACCCTTAATGTCCTAATGAAACAAAGTGAAACCCTTGCGAGGGCGGTGGAAAATCAAGGGAAATAAGGAGAAGCCATAGTGCAACTCCGGCAACAAGTCATGGCGACGGATGGTGCGTTCAAAAACCCTAATTTGGAGCGAAAGGCGATGGCTTTAGAGAAGTGAGAGGAAAAGGTGGAAGAATATGAAGAGGGGCTGCATTCCGACGCCGACAACTACTTCGTGAAGGATGAAGAGAAACCTTTGATTGAGGAGAGCCAACTCACGAACCCTAGAGGCGAGGAAAAGAGGCGAACAAACCCTAGAAGACATCCCCAGGGTGGGCTAAACCCATGGGGGGCCCCTACAGGGTCGACCGGCCCCTGCAGAACACCTGCAGGGTCGGTCGACACTGCAGAATTTTTCTGGGGCCCGCCAGCCCCCAGGAACAACTTTGGGGGCCAGCCAGCCCCCAAGATGGGGTGACAGCCTCTGTCGAGGGCAGGACAGGGGCTGTCACACCCCTATAACCCACATCAGGAGTTTCTGGTCAGAAACAGGGGCGTAGCGGCAGATTCCAGTGATTTCGGCACAATTTCATTAACTTTCGGCTCAGGACAGGGCTTCGGCGCAAATTCTGGAGATTGGCATGGACATCGGGGACCACAGGTGGTGCATTACGATGGCGACAATCCCCGGGTGTATGCGACGAGGCCAGGCGACGACAATGATGAATATCGAGGGCCCCACGAACCTCGTTATGCTGCAAAAAGGAGACCACACCCACCATCGACCTATGGGGATTATCCCGGGGATGCCGGTAGAGAGGACTGGGATATGGGCGAGCGGGGTCCATATGCTAGCGGTGATGTCTGGGGAGACTATGAAGATCGAGATGGAGGCCCACGGAGGGGATTGTAGCGGCACAGGGAGAGGTGACAACATTACTACCAGCATCACCAGCCTAGGCACGAAGGCAGGTGAATAGACCAGGAGACGTTTGGTGTGGATGTCAGGATTCAGAAGCTGAAGATGCCTATATTTGAGTGGGAGGATCCTTATAATTAGATATACAGGGCAGATAGGTTTTTTACAGTGTCCCGCATGATTGAGGAGCAGAAGCTAGAGGTGACGGCAGTGTGTCTAGAAGGGAAGACACTCGGGTGGTTCCAGTGGAGGGAGCAGCTGTGCCCGTTTCGTTCGTGGAGGAGATTAAGGATGGCTTGGTGGAGAGATTTTGCGGTACTCATGTTGGTAACTTACTGGAACAATTGATTTCTCTCAGGCAGGACTACAAGGGAGCGGTTCGAGGCACTGTCAGGGCGTGTAGGGGAATCTCTGATGAGACACTGGAGAGCACCTTCATGAAGGGGCCAAAGGCCACCATTCGCACAGGGCTTCGCATACAGAGGCCCCATAACCTGATGGAGGCCATGGAGTTGGCCCAGATGGTAGATGACCGTCTTATGGAGGAGAGGGGGTCTAGGAGTAGCTAGAGTGGACATGCTTCCCGCAGCCAGGCAGTGACATGGGACAGAAGACAGTGACTGGAGCAGACTAGGTGAGCAGGGATAAGAGCGGACACCACAGGCCAGAGGGCAGTTCAGGAGGATGACAGACGCTGGGATGAGGGAGAATAAGCAGAAGAGGCTATGCTTTACTGATCGACAGTGGGGCAACCCACAATTTTTTCTCCAGGAGAGTAGTGGAGCAGCAGTGTCTTTAGCTGGTGGACACAGATAGTTTTGGTGTTATGATGTGGGCATGCCAGATGGAGAGAAGCTGAGGAGTATGACACGGGCTTATTCTGACACTGCAGGGCATTCAAGTGGTGGAAGACTTTCTGCCGTTGGACTCAGGACGCACAGATGTGATACTGGGCATAAGATGGTTGTAGACACTGGGGGACATGAAGGTGAACTGGAAGTTGCTCAGGATGGAGTAGCAGGAGGGCAGGAGGACAATGATATTACAGCGGGATCCCAGCCTATGCAGGACCCTGGTGTCTCTGAAGACCATCGCTAGGACCATTCAGTCAGAGGGGGGTGACTTTCTGGTGGAGCTGCAGGGGGTAATGTGTGAGGGAGGTGTTGGGGCTGAGAGTGAGCAGCCCATTTCAGAGGAGGTACAACAGTTATTGGGGCAGTTTGAGGAGGTTTTTCAAGAGCCTCAGGGTCTCCCACCCCTAGGGACCATGGGCACACAATATTGTTGCGGAAGGGCGCATCTCCTATCAGAGTGAGACCTTTTCGTTACTCCCAGGCTTAAAAGGATGAGATAGAGAGGATAATGGCAGAGATGGTGCGGGCAGGGGTCATTCAGCCGAACGTTAGTCCCTTTTCTAGTCCTGTGCTGCTGGTGAAGGACGGGAGTTGGCGCTTTTGCTAGACTATAGGGCGCTGAATAAGGAGACAGTTCCTGATAAGTTTTCCATTTCCGTTATTGACGAGCTCATGGATGAGTTGCATGGGTCGGCCATTTTCACGAAGATTGATCTTAAGTCCAGCTACCATCAGATCAGGATGCGGGCGGAGGATGTGCCGAAGACCGTCTTCAGGACTCATGAAGGTCACTACGAGTTTCTGGTCTGCCTTTTGGCTTGACCAATGCCCCTACTATCTTTCCGGCCTTGATGAATAAGGTATTCCGCCACTATCTCAGACGATTTGTATTAATTTTCTTTGATGATATCATGGTTTACATCCAATCATTGGAGGAGCACTTGGACCACCTGTAGATAGTTTTCATGAGCTCCAGCACTATCAGCTATATGCAACAAGAAGAAGTGTCTATTTGACTAGCCACATGTGGAGTATTTGGGACATGTGGTATCTTCAAAAGGGGTGACAGCAGACAGATCGAAGATAGCAGCCATGCTAGACTGGCTGTGCCCGACTATACTATAGGGACCGAGGGGGTTCCTTGGTTTGACGGGATATTATCCGAAGTTCGTGAAGGGGTATGGTACTATCGCCTAGCCACTCACCGAGCTGCTGAAGAAGGACAAATTCCATTGGAGTAACGCGGCGACGCTCGTATTTGAGGCCTTGAAAAAGGCCATGACTACAGTACCAGTGCTGGCTCTACCGGACTTTACTAGACCTTTCACTATGGAGTCAGATGCTTCGGGGCATGGATTGGAGGCAGTACTGATGCATGACCAGAGGCCCATTGCATATTTCAGCCAGGTTCTGACGGCGAGGGCTAGGATGAAGTCCGGCTATAAGAGGGAACTGATGGCTATTGTCCTGGCTTTTCAGAAGTGGAGGCCCTACCTGTTGGGACGGGGTTTCGTGGTGTGCACAGACCAGCGGAACCTAAAGTACTTCTTGGAGTAGCGCATGGTGGCAGAGGAGCATCAAAACTGCTGAGGAAACTGATTGGATACAAATTTGAGATACAGTACCGCTCAAGGCTAGCAAACAAGGCTGTAGATGCATTATCGAGACGCGATGAGAACATACGCTTGGCAACATTGTCTGTTCATGTACTGCAGGACTGGAAGCCACTGCTACGGGAAGTTGAGGAGGACCAGGAGTTAGCAGAGATTCGGGCAGAACTCTTACATGGGTCGACGGATCACCCAGTACGGGAGGCTTTTATATAGGGGCGTATGGTGATATCGCGAACCTCTACCCACATCTCCGTTATTTTACAGGAATTCCATAGTAGTGTGGTGAGGGCCATTCTGGGGTCCTCAAGATCTATAGATGGCTGGCGACTGAGGTTTTCTGGAAGGGGAAGAAGGACGTCGCAGCGATGGTGACGGTGTGTGACGTTTGCCAACGTCACAAGTACATGGTGATGGTTCCAGGGGGTTTGCTACAGCTGCCTTCTTTGCCAGAGCGGGTCTGGGAGGAAGTGTCCATGGATTTTATTGAGGGATTGCCCAAGTCTGGAGGATTCACATTTATACTTGTTGTTGTGGACCGCCTTAGCAAGTACGCACATATTATATCACTTCAGCATCCTTATAATGCAGTGTCTGGGGCAGAGGTTTTCCTGAGAGAGATCATTCGTTTGCATGGGCCGCCAAAGTCTATTCTCTCTGATAGGGACAAGGTCTTCTTGAGCATATTCTGGCAGTAGCTCTTTGGGGTGCATGGAACAGTCTTGAAACGGAGTACGACGTAAAATCCACCGATGGACAGCCAGACCGAGGTCGTTAATAGGAGCATTGAGACCTGCCTGGGCTATTTTATTTCAGAGACTGAGATTGTGGGTATGATGGCTAGCTTGGGCAGAGTACTGGTATAATACTGTCTTTCTCACATCGGCTCAGACTTGTATGGACGAGACCCTCATCACTTGTTGCATTATGGGCATGATTCGACACTTGTTTCAGAGATAGAGCAATACTTAGCTGAGAGAGACATGGTTTTGGAGGAGTTGAAACACCATTTGGTCAGGGCACAACAGATCATGAAGGCTCGTGCAGACTCACATCGCATGGACGTACAGTTTGACGTGTCTGAAGTTGTGTTCGTATCGATAGAAGCCATTGGCCCACAGAAGAAATGAGAAGCTATCACCTCGATACTTTGGATCTATGAGGTAGAGGCCAAGGTTGCGCCGGTTGCTTATAGGCTGAGGCTACCCCCAGGATCGGTCATCCACCCTATTTTTCATGTGTCCCAGCTCCGACAGGTGATTGGCGATCATACACCCTCATCATTATTCGAGACATTGACAGAGGACATTGAGGTGGTCTTGGAGCCGGATGAATTGAAGGTGGTCCGTAGGAAAAGTGCTAGAGAGCGGGAGGTGCTGGTATGATGGAAGGGCTTACCAGATCCTGAGAGCACGTGGGAGTTCGTGGGCGTCATGTCACAGTAGTTTCATGACTTTCACCTTGAGAACAAAGTGACTCTTTTGGGGGGGGAGTAGTGATGGGCTCATCACATATCAACGGCGACGCAAGAAGGGAAGGCCGACAACAAGCAAAGGAGGGACAGAATCATGCATATAATTTAGTGACGTATTCGTGAACTTTTTGGACCTTTTGTGAGTTTTTATTATTTTAGGGGGGTTATGTGTAATTATGCAAAATCTGGATTCTATATATATGTCGTAGGAGAGATGGATTTCTTATGCTAATTTTGAGAGTTTATTCATAAGAGAGGTGAGATTATCCCTCGTTGTTCGGGAGAGTGAGGATGTCCTCTTTAATCGGCATCTTGGGAGAGCGATCACCTCTTATTTGTGATCAATTTATCATTATCATTTTCAATTTTATATCAATAAATTTCAGATCTTTCTAGTTCCTATCAAGAGCAAATGATGTTTTTTTCTTTGTGATAAGAGTACAAATAATGTTATTTTGACCTTAGTATTAACATATAAACTTTGTTAGAATTTATTAAGATCTATCTTTAACGAAATTTATCTTTAATTAGTCTTCTAATAGTGTTTAAGGTATCGTTACTGTTAATTATTTTATTAGCAGCACATCCATATTTATCCATATTTATGTAAACAGCTTCTGAAATAAGTTTTACGCCCAATTTAGTTTACTTTAGCTTTAGATAAACGAGATTTTAGTATAGTAATATGTGAATAAACTCCGGGTCACCTGTTGAACTCTGGTTCATTTGTTCTACTTAGCATTTCAAGATATCATTATCATTACTCCTTAAAGGGGTTTTGTTGCTATTCATTGGATTTTCTTTTAGCTTACTTTTTCCTCGATGAACCTATTTTAACTTTATATGCCTCTAACAAGAAAGTGCATGTGAGTGTGTGTATGCATGGCTGCACCTGAAGACACATGCGCATGCGTGAAAATACATGTGCGTGCGCGAATGGCCCGCGCATGCACACACCTGTGCATGCAAGTGCGCGAGCGTGCGCACACATTCTCATGGATAGAAAAAATGTATAATCTTGAATGATATTTCAGATGTGTGCATATTCTCTAAATGACAGCTGATTTATAGCCAATTGTTTGCATACTCCTGTAACGACGCTTTTACTACAACATTATGTTTTGTCTTATGGCTGTTAGTTTAGATGCTAAAATATCTGAAATAACACTTCGCACAGAACAGTGTTTTCAAATTAAACATGATAGGTTAATCCTGGATTTGGAGAGGAAATGTTGCAGAAAATTTTAATTTTATACAACATTTAAGATGCATCTCCTATCCTTCGGACCCATTGAAATATTTAAAAGTTATTTTTATCCATATGATGTTATGGATTGATCCCGTACAGATCCTCCCAGCTAAGTAATAAAGTTATATTAACTTCACAGGTCGCGTTGAAAATATTGATAGTTATTCACAGGACATTGAGAGAAGGTGATCCTACATTTAGGGAGGAGATGTTGAACTATTCTCATAGAGGACACATTTTGCAGATATCTAACTTTAAGGATGATTCAAGTCCTCTTGGTAAGCTGTTGGCCAAAAATCATGCGCTGTTTGTGCTGTGCAGTAGAAATATGATTTCGTATAGAAAGCAGATTTAGTATACCCGTGTTTCTCATAAGTTTTCTTTATTCTTCTAGCTTGGGATTGCTCTTCATGGGTTCGAACGTATGCAACGTTCCTAGAGGAGAGACTCGAATGCTTCAGGGTGTTGAGATATGATATTGAAGCAGAGCGTCTACTGAAAAATCCACAGGGACCCACCAAGGTGTCTTGATTACTGTCATGTTTATGCAATTTTAAACGGTATCTGATTGTAATTTTCTTCTCATTATTTATTTTTCCACTCATTAATTTTCTAGGGGCATAGTAGAACAAGAACGCTGTGTTGCCCAGATCTGCTGGAGCAGTTGCCCGCATTGCAGCAATTGTTATTCCGTCTTGTTAACTGCCAGGTAGTGATTCATTTGAAGCCACCGCTCCAGTGTTTAGGATCTTTGTGCAAAGAGAAACTTTAGAAAACATAAGTTAAATATTCTTCCAATATTCTTTTATTTTTATTCATTAATATATATGTTTTTTCCTTAATTGTAGCCTGAAGGAGGAGCATGTGGAAACTATCTTATACAGTATGCATTAGCTCTGGTATGCTTTAATTTTCTTGTTATAATATATATGACATTTCCTCCAACCAAATATTACCGTGTTTGACTCACATGGACATGGCACACGTGTCCATCGGTGTCCGACACTTACGGATATGTATATAGTTATTCACCTTAAAATTATGTACCACATGAATTATGTTATGGCCTCTTCTGATAAAACCTATTGTTTTATAGGTCAATTCACTAAAATCAAGTTCTTTTATATAAATATAAGAGTAAAAAGGGTATTAGCTACCCATGGAGGAAATTTCCTCGGGTAGCGTCAAACCCCCACCCCTCAATTTTTTCCTTCGATCCGAACAGTTCATTTTGATCTTCATATTTTAAACCCTTAAACTCTCAATTTTCAAGTGACCCTAAGTGGTTTACTCGTTCATCCACCTGTTGCAACTTGCAAGTTTAACGGTTTCATCGTAACAGAACTTTTAGCAATAGTTAGGTGAACAATGAAAACCATAGAATTCACCTGAAAATTGGTAGTTTTAGATTTTAGAATATGAAAAACAAACTGAACGGATCGGGTTGTTGAAAAAATAAGAGGGGGTTGTTGCGTGAGCTACCCAAGGAGGAAATTACCTTAAGTAGCTGATACCCATTTTGCTTTAAATATAAACCTGTTATATATATTTATATTAGTTAAATATACATATATTCAAAAGAAGTATATGTGTATAGCTATGCCATTGTTTCTAGAGTTTGGATAATTGCCTTGTCCAACACCCCATGTCCGCGTCGCAGTGCGACACCATGTATGTGTCTCCAAATCATAGTTTTCTAATATTTTCTTATGGAACATTTAAGTTTCCAATGCTATAATAGACATAGAAGAAGCTATATCTAAATTACATACAAATTTTTTTCTCATAAAATGACTTCTGATTATGATTAGTTTTATTTTAGCATATAGAATTTCTGGTGGGAACATTGAGTTCCTCCAAGCAATGGTAGGTTCCTTACATTATTGTCTGATTTGCATTACCATACAAATAGGGTTGAAGTTATTTATTTAGAAAATGCTAGATGGTATACTAATGGTCCTAGTTCCATGCTAACCTTACTACTGGATGTGAGTCCTCTTCATGTGCTTGCTTAAAGTTTGCTGGGCCACTGATATAGGAAATGATATATTTAAGGATTTTTGTGGTGGAATTGGAGAAGATTTGGGAGATTTACGAAAGAAATTAGATAACTAGGGTTTCTTGGCCTCTCACCAAGGAGAGGGAAACCTTTCACAGGTTTTGAGAAAATTTGTCTTTTGATTTCTTCATTGGTTGGTTGATTGAAAATAAAACAACTAGGGCCTTTATATAGGCCTACAACGCCACACATTTCCTACTCCATCCAACGTGGTACTAAACTCAACCAAAAGACAAACTTTTAAAATAAATAAAAAGACTTCAAATAACTCAAAATAAAATAAAATAAAAATAAAAAATAAAAAATAAAAAATAAAAAATAAAAAATAAAAAATAAAAAATAAAAAATAAAAAATAAAAATAATTTTTTATCTTCGGATCCATATCATTCTCACTGGTTTGAGAATTTCATATCCTAGTGGAGGACGATAAAAGTAACACAGCTCAGCAGCAATCAATAATTCATTGCAGTTAGAGAAGATGAGTCTACGAATTCTAAACTGTAACAATATGTAGATTGGTAGAAGCACGTCTTCTAAAAGTTTCTCACGGTTCACGAAATACAAAAAGTGTTCAACAGCACCTGTTTGTTGTTTAGAGGAGGATGATCTGAGATAACAAACTCAATATACTCAATAAAAATCAGCAATGCTTCTTTTGATAGTTTTGGTTCACGTTCTACGGATGGCTCTAAATAAGTCTCTGGCTCATGTTTGTAGTACTGGATCAAGTTGTGCCTCCGGCATAAAATGTGACACTGGATCAAACTCTGGTTTTAGACTTTGACTCTTGCTTGGGCTCTTGATTTGAATCTAATACTGACTAAGGCTCCAAGTCTGGCTCAGGCTCTAATTCAGGCTCATGTGTCAACTTTGTCTCAATTTCTTGGTCAGTATCTGGTTTTAGTTCATGTTCAAGCTCACACTTTACCCCAGGGATTGGATCAATCTCTATTGTGGGCTCGACTAGAGTTTACTCTGTTGTTCCTTCTTTAATTGTTCGAATAGATTATGGAGTTCACACATCTGTTCGATTGCATCATTCTCAATCTTCAGACTTAAGGATTGATGGGGTTCCTGTAGAATTCTTCAATGCTGGGAAAATATCGACGATGAAGAGCGGATCTGAATGGTGACCATTGATGATAAGGAACTCGAAGACTCAAACACTAAGATAGTGCTTCTCCACCTAGCTTGAGCATGCATACTTATATTTTGCTTCGTTAGATACATCAAAAAGGAATAATTTTTTCTCTAAATAGTATCCACAATCATCATATCCAAACTTATCCTTCAAGCCATAAAAATTGTTACATGTCTATACTTCTCAAGCTCAAAAGTTTGTTTGGGGAGTATAGTCATTGTAGTAATCATCATAGTACTCATTGTGGTATCTCATAATTTAGAACAGATTTTCTTAAATGGAGGGTACATATGCGTAGTTGATTGAGTCAGCTATCTATTGACGTGAACGACAATGAATTTGAGTTTCAAACAGAACCAAAATCTTCAAAATAGTTGTATTGCGCAAAAAATCTAGAAAAATCTACGGAAAATCCCCCGAAAATCCAACAACTCAATGTTGAGCCGCTGACCGGGTCATCTGGCTCGGCTGAGCCGTCTCGGGGTTCGGCTTGCCAGCTCAGTCAGCTCGAGCCGGCTCCAGGTCAGCTCAGCGAAGCTGATGAACAGTTTGACTGAGCTGGTAGTTTGACTCAGCCGTCGCTCAGTGTCGGCTCGACCGAGCTGCTACTGTAGCAGTGTCGGCTCGATCGACGTCGGCGCTTTTTTTATGAAATTTCACGGTGGTTCGTCGTGAGTTTTGTTATGGTTTCGTTGGGGAGTGGCGAAGCTCCTTAGGGGTTCGACATCGTTGGCGGGAGTCGATGGTAGCACCGGCGAGTCTTTGAAATTTTGACGGCTTCGGTGCGGTGGTTTTTAGAAGACAATGGAGGCGTTGTTGATTGCCATAGAGTTCGATGATGTTGGTGGATCTGCATGGGGTGATCACGAGGATCGTAGCTACTTGAAGAGGAGGCGGATGGACTTGCAGTAGCGATGAGTTTCCTTCTTGTTTTTTATTTTGCTAACTGGTCGGTGAGAGATCAAAGCAGAGGCGGCGCTGCAGTTTACAGAGGGTATAGAAGAGGCGTGTCTGAAGAGGAGCCGACGGCTGATGCTCATGTTAGGATTAGGGTTTCAGTTTCGATTTGATTTTTTTGGCAAACGAGGGTGGCGGCTGGGAAATATAGGGGTTTGAGAGTTTTTTGAATGGAATTTTTTTGAAAGAGAAACACGCATTGTTTGGCTCTGATACCAAATTGATGTAGGCCAGGATGGAATTTTGGGAAAGAACTAGATAATTAAGGGTTCTTGGCTTCTCACCAAGAATTACATGGCTTCTCACAAAGGAAGGAAAATGGAGAAGCTTTATCAGGTTTGTGTAAATTTTTCATTCAACTTTTCATTGATTCATTGATTTCAAGATATAAGTCTAAGGGCCTTTATATATGCTTACAAACTAACACTTCCCTTCTCCCATTTGATGTGGGACTAAATACCAAAACACTTAAAACTAAAATAAAGACTCAAAAATAACTAAAAGACTCAAATTTAAAATAAAATAAAAATAAAAATAAAAATCTTTTAATCGTATCCATATCAACCATATAATCACATTGGCATCTTTTTGTCATTTTGGTAGTGTAGTTTACATCCTTATTTTGTTGTATCCGATCTGTGTCAGAGACTACAAAATAAGTGAATTGTAGCCTCATCCGCAATAGACACTGAGAACCTGGGACTCTTTGGCCATGGAAGTGATTTGGTTGTTTTTATAATTTTTGTCTTTTTATAATTTTTTATTTGAGTCTTTTAAAGTTTTCTTTTTAACGAAATTTGAGTCTTTTTAAAGTTTCCTTTTTAAAGGAGTTAGAGTTTTTGTGGGTTTCATGATTTAAGAAACTCTTTTATTTTATTTAAGAATCTTTATTTGATTCTATTTAGAAGTTTGACCTATAAACATGATCTTGTTTTCAACTTTTTAGTTATAATTTATTGAATAAAAATTTTTAGAGTTGTGTTACCAATTGAAATCTTAATCGTGAAAGGCATGTGAGTAGGTTTAGTTGTATGAGTGCAAGTTCAAAGAATCTTCACATACGATATGTTGGAGTCAGTAATCATCAGATTTCTGTGATAAGAGGCCTAGAATACTATCAAATTATTAGTTACTTCTTCCCTAACTTTCCCATCATAATTTCTCTTTTGTCTTGCTTTAAATTTGGCATCAGAGCTAAATTCTTAATATTTTTTCTCCTCATGTCCATCACATCAAGGTAGGTTTTAGCTTAAAAATAAAAAAGAAAACAATGGAAACATCATAAAAATGGAAAAAATCAAAAAATGAAAAGGGGAAAAGATAGGAAAAAAGAGAAAAAATCAAAAAGAAAAAAGAAAGAAAAAAATAAAAATAGAGAGAAAGGAAATACATTAAAGAAAAATCACGGTTTCTTTTCTTCCCCGCAACTGCCCCTTCGCCAAACACTAACACTAACCCAAACCTTGCCGCCATTACATCCATCATCGTCCCATATCGCCGCCGCCATCCACCTTCTATTTCAACATCAATCATATCATAAGATCCCTCAAATCCCACCGCCATCGTTATCATCATCTCCGATCGTCCCTAGTACCTTCGTTGAGTACTCCACCGTTGCCTCCTTCTATTGTGACGATGCAACCATTGTCCATCAGCGATGCAACCTCGTCCACCCCATCTTCATCCAGATCCATTATTAACATTGTTGCTGACTTTGCCCAGAGTAACTGCCACCGTCGTTACTTTCTTTCGAGAGCTACATTGTAGCTACCTTCCATCGTTAAATGCAGCAGTCCTCATTATCGACCAACAACGGCATAGAAGCCTTGTTATAGGCTGATGATACTGATACTTCCAACTTCGGTGAAAACCAATGACAAAGCATGTTGGAATCATAATCAGCTCAAATCGAGTCGGAGTGCCACAGTTTCAGCTCGATCACGTCGAATCTAACTTTGAGCTAAGCCGTCGTACCGATTCAGAGACGAGCGAACTTGAGCCGACATACCTAACTAAGCCGATCCGAGCCGTAAAGTTGAACTGAGCTGAGTCGCCATCGTGTTTTAAGGTAAAACCAAGTCAGTGGCTTGGACCAAGGGACCGAAGCCGAGCCACCAGTAATATAATGTAGCCTCGTTATTTCCAATGTTTTTTTGGATTTTCCAGATTGTTACATTTTTCGAACGTAATTTGGGTGTATTTTGGCTATTTTCTACTATTTTTTGAGTTTTTCACCCCAACTTTTTTAACCTTGATCATCTAGATCAAATCTCTACAAGTTCTAAAAGCTTTACATTATGCATCTGAACCGATCTTCACCACATGTAACCCATAATCTGATCAAAATCTGTATTTGTTAAATTTTTTTAAAATCTATTAAATTTTATATAGTTGACATCTTTAAGTGCATAATTTCCTAAACACTATTTATGTTGCATCAGCATGTTTAGGATTGCATCATCTTCAACGTATAGATTTGAACCTTAAAATTTTTATTTTGTTTATTTACATAATTAGTGCACGTATATAATTTGCATTTATGACTTTACATTAACATCTGTGTGATTGCTTGATATATCATATTATACCATAGCAGCAAAGCCATAGGATTTGACATGACGGGGTTAGAAAGTCAACTTCAATGAATGTTACTAGAACTTAAATCTAATATAAAATGAACAACAGATGACCTAGAAGCCATATAAAACAAACTTGGAGAAGAACAGAACTTTAAGGACAAATCACAATGTACATTAAGAATGACCATGATAATATGATAATTAGAGATATGAACAATTAAAATCAGAATAATACGATACACAATGATAATTTTAAGGAAACTTTTGGCAAGATAATTCATACATTGGATTAGAATAGATGCATATACTTTTGATAGAACGTATAATCCTCAGACATTCTCAGATTGGTTAGCAGAGATACAACATTTCTTCGAATGGTATCATTTATCAAATAAACAATAAGTTTAATTTGTAAGTCTCTATAGGGTTATAATTCTTAGTTATGTTAGGAACACGGGAAGGGATAGAATTTAAATTTTCCAACCCAATTAAACAAGATCACGCCACAGACATTATTAATAAGTACATAAACAAAAGTCATACATCTGCGCGCCTTTCTCAATATTCATAATCCAAATCTGACAAAGCTTCGTAATATCCCCGCCAACCAACACGATAGTAGTTTCACTTTGATTATGAACCCATTACAATACATGATCCCAATTCTAGAACTTGAACTCTGTCATAAACGTTGCTAGCGCTTGATCGAAACGAATGAGAAATTTTTTTATTTATAGATATTTGAATAAAGCCTTGAAGCAACAGTTTTAGGTTATTCCATTCTCATGAATAAATTATTCTCATGAATAAATTATTTTGTCTCGCTAGATAGGAAAACTCTGGTCCTATTTATTGAGTTAAGCATCTTTTTGTTTCTTTGTCACATCAGATGTGGGACTTAAATAAAATTACTAATTCTAAGAATTTTTTAAAAACATCATCTAAAAGAAATTAAGTTAAAGATCAACTCTTAGCTTTGACTCTATCCAAACTAAGAGTCCAAATTAATACAAACTCCTATCATGCAAAGGGAAAACAAGCCCTATCATATGGGCCGCCTTTCTTAGGCTTAGCCATATTTACTGATAGCCTTGGGTACTGCTAGCTGGTCATTATCGGCCAACTGCCACACCAGCCATCGATCGTTGGCAATTGACCGGTAAAGTCCCAGGCCACCAGGAAGACCACTGGTGAGCCCTGATTGATCATTTCTCACTAATATTCATTTTATATGGTTTTATTCAATTTCCATTGAATAATTTGTTCATAACATTTTACAAACATTTTATTTCTTTATTACAACTCTTTGTGATTATTTTCTTATCCATTCAAATCGATCATAACTCCTTGTGATCATTTAACCAACTACATATCTCATATACTTTAATAGTTCTTCATTTATCGTAATAAGTTGATCATCTGTGTGAGACTCTAAAAGCATGTTCTTACTTTGACAGTGACAGATAATATGTTATGATCTCGTCACAGGTACAACAGTGACGCTGCTGCATGTGAAGATTACTCGTTTGTTAGTAATAGTTATAGTATAGTCCAATCTCTTCATTAAAATTGTATCGTCAAGATATCTAAGATATAGTAAACTAGCAAGCTATATTAACTCATTAATTCCTTTAGTTGATAACATGAAAACTATAATCCATAGGGATCAAATGTATCGCTATGTACAAGTTTAACTATTCTACATTAGCCAATGATTTACTATGATCGATTATCAACTACTTACGACACTAACTTCCTATATTGGAGAAGGCAAATCCCTTCTTGATTGCTACCTCCTTTCACATGCTTTAAACTTTACCCATCAAATACATAGTAATTATTAAATATCATTGATATGTCAAGGTTAAAATATATCTATCTTTGTACAAAGTTCTTTAGTGCATCTCATGTATAAAGATTAACATTTACCAGCCATCATCTTATAGCTTTTATTGATAGTTAAAGTAGGTTACAATTTAGAAGTGACTTGACAAGTTGTTCTATGAACTTTTTCTCTAATAAGCACATGCATACTATCACACGATGTATTCATATTGACTAATCATGAGATCAATCATTACTATCATAATGGTAAAGATAATCACACGCTGGTCTTACTAGAATATTAATATCTTGTCTTGATATTCTTATGATTAGAAATATTCTAAAATATGCTTAAATGATCGATTATGCATCATTATCATAATTGCATTATGATCTTAATAATCTTACACAACCCAATGATCGTATCAATGCAATCATTATATTTAATTTAATCACTCACATATTTATATACATTAATCACGTGATAAAAAGAATACTAACTAGTATACTATCATTTTAAACAAGATGTGTAAATTACAATAAGTATCTTAAGACCAACTATTACGGTATCATCTTGATCTTATTCCTAGCGCATTACCCTAATATCTTCCATATCATTCGAGTATTTTGCATCCCGAATCTTATGAAATTCTTGTAATTTACTATGATATTCACGAGTCTGTTGTAAAATCAAATAGAAATTTAAGAAATTTGAAGTTATAGATGTCGAGATTATTAGAGCTTATCCAGAAGGTTCGTCATTAAACCCATGAAGAGGCTTTGCATACATCTTTCTCGATAAGCTTTAACGAGGATTGATTCCAATGTGGTTGAACCAAATAACTCATGATAGCTTGATGACAGACACTGCAAGTAGCATTTAGTATTCTCTCCTCATCTGTAGCGTTATGGAACTAATTATATAGTTCTACCCAGTTATGCTATTTCTATTGTCATTCACGATGTGATGAAGTTTTCGAAACAGTGAGAAGATGTGGATCCTATTTCAATTTGGATTCAAATTACTATTTGAGTCTTTGAATTTTTTAATGGTTTTTTATGTTTTAGAATTTGTTATGTAGGTCTTTTTAAGTTTCTTTTTAAAGAATTTGAGTCTTTTAGAATTTCATTTTAAAGGAGTCTGCCTTTTGTTGAAGTTCTAAGGAACTCTTTTATTTTAGCTATGAATCTTTATTTTAATCTATTTAGGAATTTAAATAAAAGTCATATTAATATTTGTATTAACCTATAAATATAGTTTGTATTCATCTTTTTAGTTATGATTTATTGAATAAAAAATTTAGAGTTGTAAATTTTTATCTACCAATTGAAATCTTGAGTATGAGAGGCACGAGAGTAGGCATTGCGTGCATATTTTGCATGATTTTCGGTATCATTTTAATAGAAATTCTTCATACTTTACTTAGATTTGTCATACATCCTTATCTATTTTGTTGCATTTTACACTCGGTGTGTATTTCGTGTATTTCAGGGCCAAATCACGCTAAACGAAGCGAAGAAGCAATGGAAACAACGAGGGAGAAGAAATCTTGAAGGATGGATGAGAAAATACAAAGATTGGAGAAGAAAACAGGACAACACGACCGTGCAAGGAACCTGCACAGCCGTGCATGCGCATCAAATAGCCTAGATTTTGTGCTACAAAGTGGCATGACCGGGTAGGCTACTGCACGGCCGTGCAATATCAACAGTAAGTCTAGAGAATTCCCTACATGAATTAACACGGTCGTGTAGGAGCTAACACGACCGTTCAAATGAAACATCAACTTCAAAGATTTTCATGTAGGAGACAACACGGTCTTGCGGGATCTAACACGGTCGTGCTGGAGGCAACACGGCCGCGGAAAGATATACACGGCTGTGCGGGCATATCAGCTCTTCAGCCAAGTTTGAGTCAAAGTGGTACATCCGTGCATCTATTTGCACGGTCGTGCAAACCAAACAGTAACTTATAGATTTTTTTGCAGGAGCCAACACGACAGTGCATTCAGGCGACATGGCCGTGCAACACAGATAGTGTGCCAATTTCTGCACAGTGCCAGCACGGCCGTGTGCAAGGCCATGCGTCCAACAATTTCCCGTTCTTGACTCAAATTTGCTTAGGTTTTTGAAGCGGCTTTGAGCCCCATCTTGTAATTAAGTTAAGGACGTCTTTTCTTAGGTTTTTGTCTGTATTATTGGTGGCTACTCTTGAAGCTCTGAAGACTCTTTATTTTAGTTTCCTTTGTGCCAAAGTTGGGATTTTTATTCTTCAACTTTGTAACCTTCTCTTAACTATTTCTCTTTTATTTCTTATGCATTCATCTATGAATTGTTTGATTGCTATTTTCCATGTCTTGTGAGTAGGCTCTCTGCTTAGGGCGTAGTTGAACCCTATTGTAGATTATAGTATGGATTAATCCTCCCAAATATTGATTTGTTGAATTATTGATAGGATTTAGTCTTGAATGCCTATGATTGATTTAATCATCGAATTGCTATATAACCCTAAACATTGGATGTGCTTAGGGCGTAGTTTGACATGTAAGTTACAACTACACCGTGCGCTCGCGGTTATTATAACTTCACACAATAAGTTTTTGGCACCATTGCTGGAAGGCAATCAGTTTGATATTGATTTAGTTTTGCGATTTATGAGACTAGTTTTTTTCTTCTTTTTCTTTCACCGTTACTTTTCTACTAACAGCTCTCTCCCGGTTTCTTTTCTTCTTACATGCGCAGGCGAACTCGAAGCTTGGAGGATTTAGTACCATTCTGACCCAGAGATCGAGATTACCATGGAAGACTAAACACTGAGAGGAGAAAAAAGCTCGAACAAGAAAGAATGGCGGAAGATAGGGAAGCCACGAAGTCCCTCGTGGATTTTGTCATGCCGTACAACAGTCCTACTTCTAGCATTGCACGTCCGTCAGTTTAGGCAGCAAATTTTGAATGAAGACCGGACTAATTCTATTTATACAGCATGACCAGTTTAGTGGATTGCATTCAGAGAGCCATAATAAACCTGAATACATTCTTGGAGAAATGCGACACCATCAAGATAAATGGAATTACTGAAGACACCATCAGTCTGAGGGTTTTCCCGGTCTCTTCGAGGGATACAGCCAAGGAATGGGTAAAGAGTAACGATCCAAGCGCCTTTACCACATGGGTTGCTCTTTTGAACGCCTTCCTAACAAAGTTCTTCCCTCCTGGAAAGACCGTAAAATTAGGCAATGAGATCACATCTTTCTCACAGTTCGACTAGGAGTCCTTATATGAAGCTTGGAAGCGGTACAAGGAGCTCCAACGTCAATGCCCAATCATGGAGTTCCAGAATGGTTGTAATAGACCCGCCTGGGTCTAGACTTGGGCTGAGCCCATTAGTGGCCGCCGGCCCTCCTTTGGGTTGCTTGTGCGCGCACGCCCTCCCCCACAAAACCCTAATTTATTTTATAAATAGAGCCTAGCCGTCATGTGTAGTTTTTATGCTTGATATTGAGATTATTCTATTGAGCGTCCTTAGGAGTAGTTCTTAGATTAAACGAGTGCGTACGTCCTCTAGGCGTCTTGGGAGGAGAGCACACCTCTTTTGTGCTCAAATATCTTGTTCTAGCTTTGTTTTCTCAATAAAAATTGTCTTTATGGGGGTCGCGGAGGAGGCGTCAGCATTACCGGTCACATCACAGAGAGGAGGGGAGGCCCGAGCAGGGGCACTTTAGAGGAGATTGCAGAGTCCGGAAGCTGAAGATGCCGATCTTTTCTGGGGAGGATCCATTCGCCTGGTTATTCACAGCAGAGAGGTATTTCGTGGCGCATCACATGACCGAGGCGCAGAAGCTGGAGGCGGCGGCCATCTGCATGGAGGGGAGAGCTTTAGGGTGGTTCCAGTGGAAGGAGAGGAGACAGCAGATCCGGAGCTGGGAGGAGCTGAAGGACTTGGTTCTGGAGAAGTTTCGAGACCCCCGCTTGGGGAATCTACACGAGCAGCTATTTGCCCTGAGGCAGGAGAGGCCGATACGGGAGTACATTGAGAGATTTGAGACACTGGCAGGGCGAGTTCATGGGGTGTCGGACGAGTCGCTGGAGGGCATCTTCTTGAAGGGGCTGCGACCTAGTCTTCGAACTGCGATGAGGCCATACAAGCCTCGATGGCTTTCCGATGTCATCGAGATGGCGCAGATGGTAGAGGACTCCCGCGCTGAGGATAGGAGAGGTGGGAGCAGCTACAGTGGACAGATACAACAGGGCACGACGACTTGGGTAGGCGGAGCAGGGGGAGGAGAGGAGACAGTTCCGGCAGGGCTTGCGAAGACAGGTGAGCAGAACCCACTACCGGCCGGGGGTCCATTCCGACGGATGACCGATGCAGAGATGAGGGAGAAGCGGCAAAAGGGGCTCTGTTTCAGATGTGACGAACGCTTCACTCCCGGACACCGCTGTGTGGATCGAAAGCTGCAAGTGTTGATAGCGGAAGCCGACAAGGAAGATGACATGGAGGACGAACGGATCAACGGGGAGGACGACTCCCACTCGGAGTAGTACCACGGGGGCTTCCACCACCTTGAGGACAAGGTGGTTCTTTGGGGGGGAGTATTGATAGACCCGCCTGGGTCTAGACTTGGGCCGAGCCCATTAGTGGCCGTCGGCCCTCCTTTGGGTTGCTTGTGCACGCGCGCCCTCCCCCACAAAACCCTAATTTATTTTATAAATAGAGGCTAGCCGTCATGTGTAGTTTTTATGCTTGATATTGAGATTATTCTATTGAGCGTCCTTCGAAGTAGTTCTTAGATTAAACGAGTGCGGACGTCCTCTAGGCGTCTTGGGAGGAGAGCACACCTCTTTTGTGCTCAAATATCTTGTTCTTGCTTTGTTTTCTCAATAAAAATTGTCTTTTTATCTTGGATCCTAACAATGTTGATTATTCAGACATTCTATAATGGTCTGAAACATGATGTGAAGATCTCCATTGATGCCGCAGCTGGTGGCATCAGTATGACAGAGTCCAGAGGTAGCCGAGGCACCATTGGAAGAGATGGCTTCCAATAATTACCTTTGGGATAATGATAGAGAGATGGACAGGAAAGGAGACAAGCTGGATGTAGATACGATTACTCTCCTCTTGAGCAAGTTTGATTCTTTGGGTCAGTAAATCACACAGACAAGGAACGAAGTCAAGACATCTACTCCCCCACTTGTGGCTAGCTGTGAAGTATGCGGGGTGCAAGGACATCTGTCTGGTGATTGTTAGTACAACGCTCCGCAGACACTTGGTTTGACAATTAAGCAAGCCAATGCCTTATATAAGAACAATTAGAGGCCGTCCAACAATTCCTACACCAACACCTGCAATTCTGGATGGTAGAACCACCCGAATTTTTCATATTGCAACAACAATTTTCAGCAGCCACCACAAAGCTTCAATCAATCTCTAGGGTTTCAGCAGAGGCCTCCAACGAATACGCCTCAACATCCCCCTCAAAAATATAAGCCGGAGAGTCTTAGGGAGAATTTTATCGCAGCTCAGAACCAGAAAAATGATCACTTTTAGACGTCTATTTAGCTAATCAACTCCAGGCTGGACACGGTCACCTCCCATAACAAGGTGATTGAGACTTCGACAGCACAGATCGCCCAACATTTGTGCCAAATGACCAGTTCCCAGTAGAAACTACCATGTTATTCTGAACAAAACCTTAGAGCTCAAATCAACGCTGTCATGCTAAGAAGTGGGACGTAGCTGAAGGAGCCACCTAGGAGTGCATCTGCTTATGCAGATATCCATGCTGATAAAGAGCCCTCTGCCCCAAGGAAGGATGTTGGTGAAGATAGAAAAGTTGAAGAGAAAAATGAGGAAGCACCTGCGAAGCTACCAAGTGTCTACATTCAACGGTTCCCTTTCCTTAGAGATTAACCAAGCCGAAGCTTGAGGAAACATATCTGATGTTTGCAGAGATCCTTAAGCAGTTACAATTTAATATCCCAGTCCTTGATGCCCTCGCCGAGATTCCGCCGTTTGGGAAGTTTCTGAAGGATTTGATTTCGCATAAGAAAAAGGCCACTATTTTCCTATTTGAAGAATGTAATGCCATCCTCCAAAATAAGCTTCCCAATAAGCTTGAAGATCCGGGTAGCTTCTACATACCATGCATCATCAAGGATATTTCTATTCGGAGGGCATTATGCGATCTTGGCGCTAACGTGAGCCTCATGCATCTTATTCAATGGTTCCGTTTCCTTAGAGATTAGCCAAGGCGAAGCTTGAGGAACATATGTGATGTTTGCAGAGATCCTCAAGCAGTTACAACTTAATATCACATTCCTTGATGCCCTCGCTGAGATTCTGTCATTTGGGAAGTTTCTGAAGGATTTGATTTCGCATAAGAAAAAGGCCATATTTTCCTATTTGAAGAATGTAACGCCATCCTTCAAAATAAGCTTCCAAGAAGCTTGAAGACCAGGGTAGCTTCTCCATACCATCATGCATGATCAAGGATATTTCTATTTGGAGGGCATTATGCGATCTTGGCGCCATCGTGAGCCTCATGCATCTCTCCATTTGCAAAAGCTTCAGAGGGCACGCCTGAACCTACGATGATCATACTCCAACTAGTCGACCGATCGATAAAATATCCAATTGGAACCCTTAATGACGTCACCGTTTGAGTGGGTGAGTTGATCATCTCCTGTTATTTTGTAGTGTTGGAGATGGATGAGGATGTATCAAACCAAAAGAATTAACTATATGTATATATCCCCCCCCACACACACATACATATATACACACATACATACACATACATACACATGAGACTTAGGTGATTCATATAAATCGGATGATTTTAGGGCATTAGACTAAGATGGACCCCTCGGGCCTGCGCTCTCGAATCGCCAAAGATCATTTATTCATATCTCGTGCACTCCCACAAACTGATCTTTTGGCATGAATCCCCAATGCTTCTTAAGGCACGAGCACACAACTACTTGACGAGACTAGAGAAACGATGCACTTATTCAATCTTTTAAAAAAATATTTTCCTTATTTTTCTTTTTTTCAAACATATCAATCGATCCACGCCCTAGGGGCAAACTAAACATATGTTCAAGGCCAAATACTATCAAATTGAAACATAACCTAGACTCATACATCACAATGATCGAACAAAACCAGTCTAGACACTTTCAAAGACATGTTCACGAACATATGCACTCAATTCATGGACAACACGTTAAAAGCGTTTCTATGAGGAAAAATAAATACTAGAGTCATACCACAATATCAAGAGCATGCATATAGAATATAAATATAAAGCAGTGCATATATATTGAAATTTCATCATTGAGGGATCATTTCTTTATGTTTTTGAATGCATGTATGCATTACAAATATGCTAAAAGAGATGTGTAATGGATGGAATAATTGGAAAAGTGAGACTTGTAATGTAATGATGCATGGATGCAATGATGATGATGGAGCAATGCAATGCATGACGGACTCCTTCAAGCTATGAATGAAACATCTCCCCCAAACTAGAATGACGCATTGCCCTTAATGCAAAATGTAGTGAAGGCCAATGGCAATTAAAAATAAGGAGATGGATGCTCAATCCTCGCCATCATCAGGTGATTGCGGGGGAAATCATGGATCTATGAAGTCGCCCTGATTAATGTGCCACTGGTACATAAGAGTCATCATATGCTTCACGTTATCGAAACGTGTCACAAAGTCAGGGGGTACCAGTGGGCCCATGGGAACCGAAGGGTCCGGCCTCATCGTCGTGGGGAGTGGAATATGGAGGGGTATGTGGAGGCGGGGAATGCTCATGCTTGTCCTTGTGATCTCCCTGATCAGGATTAGAGGGGAACAACCATACTATGTTCTCATCGACACGGGTCCTCACGGGGTGTGGAAGAATCGTGTACTCTGTGTGGTGGACCCTGTGAAGCCAAGTAAATTGGTTGTTCCCCTAGAACGTATCATAGACATACGGAAGAGGGCACCGAGGTCTAGGGATGAAGGCCCATTGGCCTTGGCCATATTCTCTGATAATTCAATTTGAAAATAGGTGGCGATAATGGTGATGAGTCCCCCACAACAAATCTCTCCAGTCTTGGAGGTGCTAAGACTCATGAACTTGGAGACGAGCCAATGAGCGGTGTTGAGTGACACCATGTGATGGGTGGTGCCAAAGATGGACAGATCCTACAGGGTTGGGTCATGGCCCAAAGGATAAAGAGCTCAGGACGTGGGACAGTAATGACGTTTGACATACTGAATAATATGCATGTCATGATCCTATGGGCTTGGCATAGTCATGGATGGACAATGGAGGACACCTTGGTGCCCCGTGGATCGTATTCTCATGTGCCCGTGATAGTGCGCCAAAGGGCCCTCATTATATTCTGGCAGTTGGGAGTCATGCGGCCTTATCGTGCCATGTGTGGGCCACCCAAAAATCTCATTTATTTGGCAGAATGTGAGCTCCCTATCAATGTTCATTGGGCGAAAAGTGATGCTCATCTGTGATAGGTTGAGGAAGCTCAAGAACTCTGGTGTCATGCGACTATATGTTTTGGCACCATATGTAAAAATGTTCCCCACCAGACGTTGGCAAAGAGGGTCTCAACGCCCTTAAGCACCCATAGGCATTGTATGGCGTTGATATTCGTGAATTTAGTCGATGAAATGAAACGATGACTAAGGGATTCAAATGCTTGGCACTGGGCTACGTCTTTAAACGCTATCCCCATCATGTCTAAGGTGGGTGGGGTATGAGAGGAGAGGCAGTCTCAACTGTCCTTCGAGGACAAGTTTGCCTTTGCGGTGAAACAGAAGTTCTCTTAACCGTGCGTTTAAGTGCCATTGTGTGTATAAGGGATGATGCAATGGACAAACACACTGATGAAATGATTAGCAATGCAGTGGTAACAATTTCGACTTTTACCAACAATAATTTCAGAATTATGAGCAAAATTTAGAAAGAAGATCAAGGAGCGAGTTTACCCAATTAAGCGTATTTGATCTCCTTCTGTGGCGATGAAAGCGGCTTCTGACGTGTACACTACTCTCCCAAGCTAGCTTCTTTGCGAAATTTTGGCCAGAAAAGTGGCAGGGGTGTGATGGATGAATTAAGGTTACAACTTTATGAGAGAGTGGAAAAATGGAGATGTTGAGAGGGGTTGGGAAGAGGGAAGGAGAGAAATTTTAGGGGAAGAAGAGAGATTTGGGAAGAATTTATAGTGGATTAGAGTTAGAGTTTACGTTTTTGAAGAAGAAGAAGAGAGGAGAGAGAATGAGGGGTCGACCCTTTAAAACTGCAAGTTGGGAGTCACATGGCCGTGCACGACTTGGCACGGCCGTGCTGAATGTGTTACTTTGCGTAAGTCTTCATTTATGTTGCACGGTCGTACGATAGGCTGCACAGTTGTGTCACTTTTGTGTAAGTCTTCTTTTGAATTGGCATCGCCGTGCAGTGTGTTACACGGCCGTGTCGTCTTTGTTGCTTGAGACTCGCGAGCTATTATTTGATTTACACGGCCGTGCTATGTGTTGCACGGTCATGTCACTGTTGCGTATATCATCATTTGAATTGACGCGGCCATGCAATACGTTGCACGGCTATCCAGCGGTTTCCTGCATCAAAAATAATTCATCTTAGTTCAGTTTTTGAGTTTTGGTGGCTGTCTTCTCTTTTTTTCTTTTTCTCTTCTTTTTGATAAATATAAATAAAATGAGATAAATGAAAAATCTAAGTGATAACTTGGGTTGCCTCCCAAGAAGTTGATATTATTCGTTCATCGCGGAGGAGATCGTTTGCATCCCCTTGTTATGCCACATTCTTCTGACCGTGGGACATAGATGTTTCTTGGCTCTACAGATATTTCTTTGAACTTTTCACCATCACCGGAGTGGCGTGCCTTTTCAACGTTCAACTTCTTCTTAGGATTCTTACTTGATTTTTTCGTTAATGTGGGCATGTCAGCGGTACGATGGTTCGTTCCCTTGTCGATGAAATTTTCCTGCACACAAAATCAGAATGGATCAGCGATTGAGGCGGATGAAGTTTAAAGCATTCAATGAAGCGTGAATTTTTGAGTCTGGTTTTAAGATAGTGGAGTTTAGGTGGGTATCCCTATGATGGTTGTTGAATATCATCTTGATGCTTTTGCTAGGGAGTCCTTCCTCGAAAGTATTCGTACTCTCTTTCGGCCGTGCCTCCAACTTTGCTGCTTCCTTGATGGCTTCCTTGGGGCTTCAACCATGTCCGTGGTTATCATGTCCAGCACGTCAATTCGGAAACAAGTGTTCCTCGTGGAGGTAGCTCCATTGCTTTTCGAAACTCAAACTCCATTTTATTGCCCCCCACGTTGAAGGAGAGCTTGCCATTCTTCACGTCTATCATAACGCCATCAGTAGCTAGGAAAGGTCTTCCTATGATAATCTGTGTTCGCACATCCTCATCCATCTCCAGTACTACAAAATCACAGGGGGTGGTCAACTCACCCACTCGAATGGGGGACATCATTAAGGGTTCCAATCGGATATTTTATCGACTAGTCCGCTAGTTAGAGTGTGATCATTGTAGGTTCAGGCTCGTCCCATGCGAATCTTTTTGCAAATGGAGAGGCACGAGGCTCACGCTGGCCAAGATCGCATAATGCCCTCCGAATGAAAACATCATTGATCTTGCATTGTATGGAGAAGCTATCCGGCTCTTCAAGGTTCTTGTGAAGCTTATTCTGGAGGATGGCACTACATTCTTCAAATATGGAAACTGTGGCCTTTTTCTTGCGCGCCATCAAATCCTTCAGAAATTTCCCAAACGACAGAATCTCAGAGAGGGTATCAAGGAATGGGATATTGAGGTGTAATTGCTTGAGGATATATGCGAACTTCCCATATGTTTCCGCAAGCTTCGCCTGGGCTAATCTCCGAGGAAAGGGAACCGTTGAACGTAGACTCTTGGTGGATCTGCATGTGCTTCATCATTCTTCTCTTCAGCTTTGCCATCTTCACCAACATCCATCCCTAGGGCAGAGGGCTCTTTATCAGCATGGATATCTGCATCAATAGATGCGCTCATAGGTGGCTCCTTCAACTCATTCCCACTTAGCATGACAGCATTGATTTGAGCTCTAGGGTTTTGTTCAGGCTGCCCTAGTAGTTGCCCCTGGGAATTGGTCATTTGGCTCAACTGATGGGCGATCCGTGCTACCTGAGTCTCACTCACCTTGTTGTGGGATGCAACGGTGTCCAGCTTGGAGTTGACCAGCTAAATAGACGTCTGAAAGTAATCATTTTTCTGGTTCCGAGCTGCGATAAAATTCTCCATGAGACTCTCTAGCTTAGATTTTTGAGGGGGGCTGTTGAGGCATATTCACTGGAGGCCTCTGCTGAAACCCTGGAGGTTGATTGAAGCTTTGTGGTGGCTGCTGAAAATTGTTGTGCGATATGAAAAATTAGGGTGATTCTACCATCCAGGATTGCATATGTTTGTGTAGGGAATGTTGGATGGCATTTGATTGTCGTTATATAAGGCATTGGCCTGTTCAATTGTCAAACCATGTGTCTGCGGAGCACTGTACTGACAATCACCAGAAAGATGTTCATGCACCCTGCATACTGCATACTTTACAGTTAGTCACAACTGGGGGAGTAGATGTCTTGACTTTGGACCTTGTCTATGTGATCTGCTGCCCCAAAGAATCAAACTTGCTGGAGACAAGAGTAAGCATATCTACATCCAGCTTGCCTCCTTTCCTGGCCATCTCTCTATCATTACCACAGTAATAATTATTGGAAGCCATCTCTTCCAATAGTGCATTGGCTGCCTTTAGACTCTTTGTCATAGTGACACCGCTAGCTGCGGCGTCAATGGAGATCTTCACATCATGTTTCAGACCATTATAGAATGTCTGAATAATCAATCCCTCAGGGACTCCATGATGGGGGCATTGACGTTGGAGCTCTTTGTACCGCCCCCAAGCTTCATATAAGGACTCCTGGTCGAATTGCGAGAAAGATGTGATCTCATTACGTAATTTCACGGTCTTTCCCGGAGGGAATAAATTTGTAAGGAAGGTGTTCGAAAGAGCAACCCATGTGGTAAAGGCGTTTGGATCATTATTCTTTAGCCATTTCTTGGCTTTATCCCTCAGAGAGAACGAGAAAATCCTCATGATGGCGTCTTCAGTAACGCCATTTATCTTGATAGTGTCACATTTCTCCAAGATTGTATTCAGGTGATCATTATGCTCTCTGAATGAGACCCACTAAACAGGTCATGTTGTATGAAAAGAATCAGTCTGGTCTTCAATTCCAAATTTGCTGTCTAGACTGACGGAGCTAGAAGTAGGACTGTTGTACGGCATGCCGAAGTCCATAAGGGACTTCGTGGATTCCCTCTCTTCTGTCATTCTTTCTTGTTCAAGCTTCTTTCTCCTCTTAGCGTGTAGTCTTCTCACGGTAGCCTCGATCTCTAGGTCAAAGGGTACAAGATCCTCCAAGCTTCGAGTTCGCCTGCGCATGTAAGAGGAAATGAACCTTGGAGAGAGTTGTTAGTAGAACATGAGTAATAGTAAAAGAAAAAGAAGAAAAAGCGTAGTCTAATAAATCCCAAAACTAAATCAATATCAAACTAATTGCCTCCCGGCAATGACACAAAAAACTTGTTGTATGAAGTTATAATAAACAAACACACGATGTAGTTGTAGCTTACAGGACGAACTCAGAAAAGCAATGTTGAGTACCGATTAATTAAGGATTTTGGTTGGCTACGTGAATCTATTCGAACAAGAGAGTTAACTAAAAAGTATCAGAACGAGAGAATGCTAGGGCTAAGTATCCCTACTATTGCAAACTAATCGAATGATTGATCTAACTTCTCAATTTATCGAATTAACGTCTTGGGTGAGAATTAAGTTCCAATCCTTATTCTCGCCATTTTTCGTGAGAGAACTCGGATCAAAATTTGGATCTCTAAACTAGGATTCCGATTTTTCGTCGGTAACACTAATTGAGTTGCTCTAATTTATCTATGCCCGATGTCTCGTCATAAGCCTAATTAATAGAAAATCAATTCATCATTAAGATGCATCAAACCAAAACCCCGATTTCTCATCGCTGATTAGGGTTATATAGCAATTCAATGGTTAAATCAATGATATGCACATCCAAGACTAAATCCTATCAATAATTCAACAAATCAATATTTAAGGCAATCAATCCATACAATTAATCTACAATAGGGTTCAACTACGCCCTAATCAGAGACACTACTCACAAAACATGGAAATAGCAATCAAACAATTCATAGATGAATGCATGAGAAATAAAAGAGAAAGAGTTAAGAGAATGTGACTAAATTGAAAAATAAAAATCCCAACTTTAGCACAAAGGAAAGCAAAATAAAGAGTCTACAAAGCTCCAAGAGTATCCACCAATTACTGGTTGAAAAACCTAAAGAAAAGACGTCTCCAACTTAATTACAAGATGGGGCTTAAATACACATTCAAAAACCTAAGCGAATTCAGGTCCAGAACTGGAAATTGTCGGGCGCATGGCCGTGCAGGATTCTGCACGTGTTCTAGCACTGTGCAGGTATTAACATGCGGTACTTTTTGTGTTGCACGGCCATGCCGCTTGGGTGCACGGCTGTGTCGGCTCATGCATCAAAAATCTCCAAGTTATTATTTGGTTTGTACGGCCATGCCACTTTGGCTCAAACTTGGCGGAAGCTCTGATATGCTTGCACGGTCGTGCGTATCATTGCACAGTCGTGTTGTCCTGTTTTTAGCTACCACAGTCATGATTCTTCTCTCGTGCGTCATGATTTCTTCTCTCACTCCTCCCATCGCTTCCTTGCTTCGTTTTGCGCAATTTACCCATGAAAAATACAAAATGATCCCCAATAGTGAAATAAACAAAAATAAATGAAAAATACATAGAGAATGAAAATAAAACCTGAAAATCTATCGGTGAACCTATATGAAAATTGAGCAAAATATGTGCTTAACAATAGGATTAGTTGCTTGGATATTAGGTCTGAAGAATCTTCATTAAGTAGACGTTGGAGTTAGTAATCATCAGATTCATGTGGTGAGAGGCCTAAAACCCTATCAAATCTTTAGTTTTTTGTTCACTAATTTTCCAATTACAATTTTTTCTTCTATCATGTGTCAACATATCTACCTTAAATCTACCATGCGGACTTGACATCATCCCCACCTTCATCTAGTATCTTATAGGCAATCCCTCGTGAGTGCGGCACATACCTTTTTCTTTTTTTGTGGAGCGGGGATACTATTACTACTACGTACCACACCACCGGGTGGCTCGCCTGAATGTCGAGTCTACCTCTTCCGCCAACTCGATGTCGTTGTAAGTCTCAGTTCGGCTATAATCATTTGGTTATGAGCGTTGTGTACTAAAACGATTCAAAGCCCGGCCTTCAATCGAGAACCGAAATCGTAGAATGGAAATAGAAACATTCTTTTGGATTGTAAAGAGTTTGCTTTACTAACCTTCAGAATCAAATCTTAAAAAAAGCCTGAGAAAGAAAAATTGGACTACAACCACCGGAAAGCAAAATAGGCTATATAAAGATGGAGGTAAGACTCTTGCAGAGTTCCCAAACAGTATAGATCTTGGGAAGCTCGGACCCATTCAAGATCCGAACAACGACGGAGCACTCAACTACAGGTTTAATAAGTAGTTGTCTTTTTCTATTAGTTTAGTTGCTGCGAACAGGCGTTTACATGAGATTTGTTGAGTAGGTGTGCGTTGTAAGTTCTAATCCTAATTACCTCCATCTGTTGTTTATATCATTTGTCTATCATTTATCTTACTGTTTACCTGCATGGTCTTTCTGTTTCTCTGCCTTGTATTCCCTGATCTTTTTTACCAACTTGGTAAGGTATCCTTTGTGCTCTTTCTAGCAATAAAATGTGATGGCCTGGTTAGGTTGTGTATTTTCGTCAAAGAAGAATAAACGACAAAAATTAAAAAGATACAAGTTAATGCTTGAAGGTCAAGAAATGAACACTTACGACCACAAAGCTTGAAAAAGCATGTTTTTCTCATTCTCCATTAGCATCGGTGCCTACTGCTTGAGGACTATTCTCCTTTGCAGCTTATTAATTATCACTGTGTAAACTTTGATCTCAACTCTTAACTTGAATTGGTCCTTCTCGTATAATTTGGGCATATCATGCAGTTCTTTCATCTCTTTATTTATGTCCTGTCTATCACCACTTGACCAAATATATATTAAAAATGATCTTCTGAAGTAGTTAGTATTGAGTAGCGGATGAATTCTTTAGTTGAAACCTCTTTTTATTACATACATAGTTGAATTTAATGTGGTTTTTTTTGCCAATTATCTAGATTTTAAAGGAGAGTTTCAAAATTTATTGTGCGATCAATGATGGGATCATCAATCTTGTGGATATGGTAAGTTTCTTTTAAATCCACTCTTTGTTGTTTTACTTTCCCGTCACCACCAGCTTTGCTTCTAACATCTTTTAATCTAGTGCAGTTTTTTGAGATGTCAAAATTTGATGCCGTCAAAGCCCTCGAAATATATAAAAGAGCCGGGCAGCAGGTAGTTTTTCTTAAAAGGCTTGTGATTCTTGCAGTACACAAAGTTCCATTAGAGAAGAGAGTTAGGATTTTGCATCGAAACAATGTCATTTAACATAGGAGTTGATTGGTGAGTTTTTTTTAAACTTTCAACAGGCTGAAACTCTTGCTGAATTCTATGAGTTCTGTAAAGCATTGGAACTTGCTAGGAATTTTCAGTTTCCAACTCTAAGACAGGTTTTATTAGTTACTTTAAATCTCCATAATTTTCATCTGACTCTTTGTATGGTAATTGATGTCTTGTGGCGATTTCTTCTGTGCTCACAATTCGGTATATCTTTTCTGCAGCCACCTCCATCATTCCTGGCAACAATGGAAGAATACATCCGAGAAGCTCCTCGGGTTGGTTCTGGTTCAAGTAAGAATCTGGTGAGTTTCCCCTTGTCCCCTTCACCCTTCCTCGTCACCTTCACCCACACCCACACCCACCCACACCCACATACACCCACACACCCCCAGCCCGCACATGCACACACACAATATTTGAGCAATCTCTAGTTAGTTTTTCAGGTAATGTCATTCATATCAGTGTTATAGATATGATAGATTCCTTTAGCAAACTGCTCCAGCACTATGAATTACATTACCTTTGAAGAACATTTTTGTTCAATCTGCATCTTTAGGATGCTCCTGTTAGTCTAGTTCCATCAATCTTTGTTTAACTAGCGGTCACTTAGAACTAGTAGGGGGTGCATCCTACTAGTAGGTTGCCACCTTTTGTAGTTCAGCATGTTAACTGGAGGACAAAATGAAGCACCAATGTAACTACTTTTTCCCTTCACATTTCTTTCTCTCAACTTTTAATTCATTTACTTGTCATTTCTTTCACAATGACTGCTCCTTATTTAGAAAGACATTTTCACAAATGGTTTCAATCTGAAATGATCGAGGAATTCATCATCACACTGTCGAAGTGTGATCTGTATTATGGACTAAATTGAGTGAGCTTGATGGAAACTGACCAATTTTTACCACAAAATTAACCATTAATCCTCATGTCAAAATTACATATGAGGAACATGCAAAGATAGGGTCTTGATGTAGAACATAAAAGGTGGTGGGGTATCTTAGAAACAAGCCAACAACATCGTAGTGAAGCAGCTTTAAGCTCATATAAACAATTATTGTGTTCTTTTCTTAAACCTGTTGCTGCATTAAGTAATAAGAATGCCTATCATCGTGACCCAATATAGAGGGTCTTCTTCTTCTTCCTTGTTGAGAAATGCATGCACAACCACACTAGTCATGTCCTGCAGGACATGGAGCGCTATGTACATTGATAGACTACGCTACTAATATTATATCTTGATAGACATTCGATTGGGAAAAAAAATGAGAACAATGAAGGCATGCATGTGCACATGCTGGATGTATGCCTAAATGTAAAAATGTGAAAGGGCGAGGAGCGGGAAATGTTCTATGTGGATATCCATTCATCATAGGACATTATGCATATGCTCATTTATTCATACATAAGGGGCATGAATTGGGCGACTTTAGTCCTTGATATACTTAGATAACACCAACCTATGTTGACTAAACCATTTAAAAACAGGAATATGAGGAGAAAAACCTGCTAACTTACAAAGAAGAGGAAGAAGCTCCTCCAGAGACCCAAGAACCTCCTGCAGAAGAAGAGGAAGAACCACCTCCGCAGGCTGAAGAACCACAACTACCTGATCTCATCACCGAGCCTGAGCCTCAGCCTGAACCTTCGACTGCTGGAGATCTATTGGTACTTCTATCTCGTTTTGCAACATTTGTTCTCAGTTGGCCTGTACTTTTTATGATTGTGTTCAACTTCTGCATCATCATGTAGGGCCTCCTGGACGAGGTAAACCCTGTCGCTGCGGAGATTGAACAGAGCAATGCATTGGCTTTAGCCATCTTGCAACCTGGTAGTCTCATGTACCCTGTTTATCTGACATATGTTAATTTGGACAAATGTTCTTATGATCTCATCAATGAACTGATCTTGGAGTGTCTGGACCAATGAGTTGATATTGTATAACTTTATATTGAAGCCGATGAATCTTTCTCTGATTCTTTTAGGCCATATGTCTTTTGTAAAAGTTATCATTCCTTTTAAAATACTACCGTCTTTTAAAGAACAAAGCAAAAATTGTGACGGTGGAATTATCATATTTATTGAGAGCAAGGATGAAGGTTTTGACTGAAACAATTAGGTTTCGGTCGTTTCGTACGGTTTCGAAGGGAACCGATACGAAACTGAGATTCTTTCTTGATATCGGACAGTTTCAGATGAAACTATCATTGGAGGAGGAAAAAAAGAGAAAGTAAAAAACACGTGATGATAAAAAAGCAAAGCTAAAAAACTCAGCGATCATTTGCAAGTATTCCAAGCAAAGCTAAATCCAACCAAAAATTAAATTTTCTAACTAATCGACTCTCAAATTTTATTTCAACTAAGAAATAAATGGTGAACGCCGAACCTTGGGTGAAGCCGGAAAAGTCGGTGAAGTTGGCGGCAAACGCAACAACGACAGTCGACAGATGCCTCCAAACTTAGTATCAACGGCGAGCAGGTATTGAACAACAAAAAACGAGCGGATGATTTTTTTTAAGAAAGGAAGTGAGTTACTGTGATATGTGGGAGTGCTGCCAGCCACATTTAACATTTTGCTGAAGATATTACATTTATTTACATGTTAGCCATTTCCTTTTTGAACTTCACAAAATGGAATGGCAAACTTGTAAATAAATGTAATATCTTCAGCAAAATGTTTAATGCGATTGGCAACACTCGTGGGTTGGAGTGCAGCTAGTCACATTACATATTTAGCTAAAGATATTACATTTAATTACGAGTTTGCCATTTCCTTTTGTGAACTTCACCACAAGGAATGTCAAACTCGTAATTAAATGGAATTTGTTTAGCCGAATGTGTAATGTGACTAGCAACACTCGGTGGGTTTTGGGTTGGTGGAATTTTTTGATCTGGAAGTTTATTAACCAATATTACATGTAATATCTTCAACAAAATGGAATGACAAACTAATATTACAAGTTAATTTACAAAATGAAATGGCAAACTAACATTCCATTTAACTAATATTAACTAATATTACAAAAATTATTTTACAAGCATAATATTAACTAAAACGAAACAAAACTCTGAAACGACCGAAACCTGACCGAAACCTAAAACTTCCCGAAGACCGAAACCGAGACCTCTAACCTTGATTGAGAGGATGTTGATAGTTGTAATTTTATTTTATTTTATCTTTTCTTTTATTAAGTTATTACGATCTAGAGTGTTTTCACCTAATGTTGAATTAAGTGGAAAGTGGTGATTAGCCTCAAAGAATGGCTATCACTTCTATTTATATTAACCCTCTCCTTTCTTTACACACATACCCAATAACACACACTACACAATACTCCCCCTCAAGATGAGCAAAAGATATTTATCATGCCCATCTTGTTACAAGCATCCTCTACTCCTTTAGAGTTCAACCCCTTTGTAAGGCAATCAGCTAGTTGCTGTCCAGAATTAATGTAGGAGATCTCCAACTGTTTCTTGTCCAATCTTTCTTTAATGAAGAACATGTCAATCTCTATGTGCTTCGTTCTATCATGTTGTACTGGGTTGTTGGCAATATTAATTGCAGACTTGTTATCACACAACAACCGCAATGGTCCTTCTCTCAGCAGGCGTAGCTCATGTAGAAGTGATCTCAACCAGATCATCTCACAAGTACCAAGCACCATAGCACGATACTCTGCCTCTGCAGTGGAACGAGCCACCAAATCCTGCTTCTTGCTGCGCCAAGAGACCAAGTTGCCCCCAACAAACACACAGTAGCCCGATGTCGATCTCCTATCATCTAGGCAACTGGCCCAATCCGCATCACAGTAGCCTGTCACATTCATGTGACCATGACTACCAAATAATATGCCTTTTCCTGGACTATTCTTCAGATACCTCAGTATCCTGAAGACTGCCTCCATATGTCCAGTCCTAGGATCATGCATGTATCTACTTACCACACTGATAGCATGGGCAATGTCAGGTCTGGTATGGCATAAGTAGATAAGGCGTCCAACAAGCCTCTGGTACCTTTCTTTGTCTACTGGCTCCCCTGATTGTGAATGCAACCTATGATTCTGATCAATAGGAGTAACTGCTGGACGACACCCCAACATACCAGTCTCAGCCAGTAAATCCAGGGCATACTTCCTCTGTGAGAGAACTATACCCTTCCTGGACCTGACAATCTCCAGTCCAAGGAAATACCCCAACTGTCCAAGGTCCTTGACCTCAAATTCTCTCGCCAACCTTACCTTCAAGTGAGAGATTCCCTCTTCATCATCTCCAGTGATAATAATATCATCAACATACACGGCCAGAAGAGTAATCCGCTGTCCTGAATGTCTATAGAATACAGTATGATCACCATTACTCTGCTTGTAGCCCATAGTGATGACTGCACGCCTGAATCTATCGAACCATGCCCTTGGAGATTGCTTCAGCCCATACAAAGACTTGTCCAGTCTACACACCTTTCCCATCGTCTGTTGTGTGCTAAAGCCAGGTGGAACCTCCATGTATACCTCCTCCTGTAAGTCTCCATGCAAGAAGGCATTTTTTACATCCAACTGATGCAATTTCCATCCAAAATTCGCTGCACAGGATACTAGTACTCTCACAGTACTCATCTTTGCCACTGGGGCAAATGTCTCATCATAATTAATCCCATAAGTCTGACTGTAGCCCTTGGCAACCAACCTCGCTTTGTACCTGTCCACCTTCCCTTCTAGAGTTTGCTTTATTGTGAATACCCACTTGCAGCCCACAGCTTTCTTCCCTGCTGGAAGTGAGACAAGTCTTCATGTCTTGTTCTTCTCCAGTGCCTCAAGTTCTTCGAGCATTGCTTTCTTCCACTGGGGATGTTGCTTTGCCACTCGCCAATCACTTGGTATAGAGATAGACTGTAAGGATGCAATGATAGCCTTATATGCAGGTGTAAGAGAAGTATAAGAGACATGATTAGCAATATCAGTCTCATATCCATACCGTACAGGAGGCCTGCCGGCATTGATACGAGGCTCCCTACGGGATGCAAGTGGAAGATCTAAACTAGAGGAAGGCAAAGAAAGGTTACCATCCGTGTTAGGAGAGGAAGGCAGTAAGGAAGTCGGGACTCGAGCAGGCGTGATAGACTGATCAATCTCGACATGTGGCTGTGGAGCTAGTGGTTCTTCAGTGGGGGAGATGTCTTCTTGTTGTTCTCCATCGCCATGACTACCCTTCTGTCTCCTGCTATATTTCCTGCCGTACAACCTGTCTTCCTCCTCTTCCACCAAGGTCCTTTCCTCCTCCCTGCTATCAGGACCAGTACCAGTAGGCCCGACAGGACACGGTATAAGTCCAACCACTACCCTCCTGTCATCAGTCTCCCCCTCTCGACCAACTCCTCCTGTGTTTGGAGAGGCACCAGTATCAAATACTGATGTAGAATCTGTCAGTTCTCCATAAAAAGGCTCAGTCTCCCTGAACGTCACATCCATACTCACAAACAGCCTTCTTTCAGAGGGACTTCAACACCTATAGCCTTTCTGATTTGGAGGATACCCAACAAATATGCATTTAATTGCCTGAGCATCCAGCTTCCCCACAGAAGGTCTATGATCCTTCACAAAGCATGTGCATCCAAACACTTTTGGTGGAACTACAAAAGTGTTCTTTCCCATAAGAATCTCACATGGAGATTTCATACCAAGGATCCGCGAAGGCATCCTGTTGATGAGATAGGTAGCTGTCATCACTGCTTCACTCCACAATATCTTAGGTACATTCATGGTGAGCATGAGTGACCTAGTTACCTCCAACAAGTGTCTATTTTTCCTTTCAGCAACTCCGTTCTGTTGAGGGGTGTTGGGACAAGTGGTTTGATGAGTTATCCCACTCTCAGATAGATAAGATGCAAACTCATTGTTTACATACTCTGTCCCATTATCCGTCCTCAAGACACGAATCTTGGCCTCATACACATTTCTGACACTTCTATGGAAGTCCTGAAAACACTTCAACGCTTCGCCTTTGTTTTTCATCATGTAAAGCCATGTCATCCGAGAATGACAATCTATGAAAGTGATAAACCACCTGAACACACTTACTGAAGTCACTGGGCAGGGCCCCCAAACATCTGAGTGAATAAGATGAAATCTCTCTACACTCCTCATCCCCACACTAGGATATGATGTCCTAGTGTGTTTCCCAAATTCACATGCATCACATTTCAAATTCATTTCATTCACTCTATTCAAAATATCGGGATACATTTTACTCAAAATATCAAAAGACAAGTGTCCCAACTGACAATGTAATAAAAGTACATCCCTTTCCTTCTCTCCACCAACGACAGCCAGTGCAGCATCCCCAATAGCTCTGTCAAGATACCACAGTCCATCACGCCTGACGCCAGTCCCAAGCCTCCTCCCAGTCTTCCTTTCCTGCAACACACAATGAGTAGAGTCAAAAGTAATGCTACAGTCGAGATCATCAACAATAGAGCCAACAGATAAGAGGTTGACTGGAAATGATGGGACGTGAAGGACTGAAGAGAGGCGTATGGAGGGAGTGCGCTGAATAGTGCCAATCCCTCTAATGGGTTGGGATGTGCCATCAGCTGTCTGAACGGTTTCATGAATGGTATGTGGTTTATATGTGGAAAACTGTCTATATGCTCCTGACACATGACTAGATGCACCTGAGTCAATAATCCACTCTATATGATCTCTACATGAAAGGGCTAATCGGTTACCTGATCCTGTGTGAGCGAAGTGGGCAAAGTTACCGAATGGCGAAGCAACATCCCTAGTCTGGTCTGCATGACTCTCCGAGCTCTCAGTAGTAGACCTGGACTGTCTCCGCTGCTCTAGATCTGAAGCCTCAGCTGGCGTGGCCTCAATCATCACTGTCTCCTGTCGTCCATCAGCGGTAGCAAAGTTGGCCCGTGGGCCGCCGCGACCTCGTCCACGGCCTCCACGGCCCCAACGACCTCCTCCTCTGCCTCCTGTGCCACGTCCTCGTCCACTGCCCTTCTGTGGGCAGTTAAAGCTCAGGTGCCCCTTCACCCCACATGTGTAGCACTCTCGATCCTCGCTCACTGCTGCCACTGCCGGTACAGCCAGTGCAGCCCGAGTGACCTGAGTACCCTCATCCTTCATAACTCTCAGTCTGGTCTCCTCCTGTGCCATTGCAGCTATGTCCTCCTCCAGAGATGGGATGGAGGATAAGTGACACATACTCGCCCTCCTGACCTCAAAATCTCCATTCAGGTTTCTCAGAAAATGTGTCACACGCCTACGCTCCACCCACTTCCTGTGTATAGCAGCACTCCTAGGATCAGGCAGATCAATATGGTCATAGTGGTCTAACTCTGACCACAGCCTTTTCAATTCCGCAGAGTAGGCTAGAATAGACATCTCCCCCTGCTTCAAGGTGTCGACCTTGCCCTGAACCTCCATCATAAGCATCACATTCCCTGCTCCAGAATACATTTTCTCCACCATACTCCATATCCCCGCAGCACTCTCTATGGCCTCCACCATCCCAGCAATGGGTGGAACCATCGATGTCATCAACCAAGCAGCCACCAGTGAGTTAGTTGGTGGTGCTCCAGGCTTTCCAATCATCCCCATCCTTATCCACCGGTTCCTTACATGAACCCAGAACGACGCCTTCTAACCCCTTCGACTTCAGGATGAGAAGCACCCTCCTGGACCAACTGAGGTAATTCTTCGTCCCTTCCAATTTCACATCATTGGGCATCAACTCCAGCTTCTGCACGGGTCGTGAAGGCGTCGATCCACTCGAGGATCCCAACTCCTTCGAAGCAAGCAGCTTCGTTATCTCTCCAATGAAGGCCTTCATGTCAGCTGAGGTAAGATTGTCCCCCATCTCTTCAGATCCGCAGATCTCTCCACTCTCCCTCTTTAGATCCGCAGATCTACTTCTCTTCTTCCTCTTTTAGGGCATACCCTAACCGTAAATCTATGGAGTCCTTTTCATGACTCTACCATAGATCTAGGGTTAGGGTTTTTGGGGTTTTTGGGGTTTTTGGGGTTTTTGGGGCTAGTTAGGGTTTTGTGGTGGCTAGAAGAGGCATTGGAAGAGAGGGGATCACACGGCGTGGAGCGGCGGCAGCGGAAGGCGGCGCGCGCAGGCGGCGAGCGCGGTCACAGGCGGTGGCGGCGAGCGCGCGCAGGCGGCGGCGGCGAGGATGGGCGGCGGCGGCGCGAATGAGTGGCTGCGGGTTAGGGTTTAGGCGCAGGGGTTAGGGTTTTGGTTTTAGGGCTCTGATACCATGTTGAATTGAGTGGAAAGTGGTGATTAGCCTCAAAGAATGGCTATCACTTCTATTTATATTAACCCTCTCCTTTCTTTACACACACACCCAATAACACACACTACACAATACCTAACATGAAATTAAGGTAAGATCACTTGTCCAAATTTATATTTTGGATATCATATGCTAAAATGTTTATTTGCATAATATAGTATGCATGGATGTATTAGGATTCCTAGTTCTGTGAGCCATATATGTACCAATATCTAGTTCAGCTTCTGGATTTAGGTCAACATCGTTTAGGATGCCTTTCTAGAGGGTATGCTGCATTAAAAACATGTTGCCTTTCTGAATTTCCCCCATAACTTGCTATGGTACAGCCCTAATTAAGCTAATGAAGTAGTTGGCATGTGTGGGTTTAGATGGTTGGTTAGCTAGCATGTGCTGGTTAGCTAGCTAGGTAGTTGGCATGTGCAAGGTAGCTGAAAGTGTACAGTTGGTTCGTATAAATACACACCTATGTTCATCCAATCATATCATTCCAAGCTCCATCCAAATCTTCAAGCAAAAGGGAGTGAAGTGAAGAGGGAAGAGAATGAAAGAAGAGGTCAGAATTGATGGTGCTCTCAAGTTGCTCTTCTCTAGCAAATCCCATCACTAGGTTGGTCTTGTAGAAGGCAACAAGCTTTGGTTCTCTAACAAGATTAGAGATTGTTTGTGTGATGGAGGTAAAAATTGTATTTCTCTCTATTTCATATAGTTCTAGAGTTCTCTAGATAAGATTCAGAATGTTGTACTATTTTATTGAAATGGTGAAAATTGCTTGAAGTTGTCTTGTGGTGTTTCCCAAAAGGGTTTTATGTAAAAATTTATCTTATTCACAACTTTTTTATTTCTTGTTCACGCATAAACTACGAAAACACATTGGTTTTCCCAACAAGCGGTATCAAAACCAAGGTAATTAGTTGTCGTATGTGAACAATGGAAACAATCACAAGTCATGTGATTACCTTTACTAGATCAAATTGGATGATCTGGAAGCTAAAGATGGAAGAATTGTTACATTGTAAAGATCTTTATGTGCCTCCAAAAGATGAAAAGTAAGCTACAAGACATGCGTGTTGATTATGGAAAATGCTTGATAGAAAAGCAATTAGTTTTATCCAAGAATGGTTGGGTATCATGTTTCATTATGTCTCCATAAAGAGTACATCATGCTCTCTTTGGAAGAAGTTAGAAAGCATCTACAAAAGAAAAATGTCCAGTAATTAGAAAGTTAATTAACTTTAATTATAAAGGTGGGTCTTCCATCGCCAAACATTTAAATGATACTAAGAGTATAATTAACTAGCTTTCTTATATGAAAATGATGTCTAATGATGAGTTGCAGACTATGTTATTGCTTAGTTCATATTGATGGTTTTGCTAAGTAATTTTGTTCCAGAAAGCAAAGACACCATGAGTTTAGTTATGAATAGCTTGATGAATAAAGAATTCAAGCGGAAGAACTGAAGCACACCATAATCATAGACATTTGTCCCAAAGAACTATCATGAAGAACCGATGAAGATCCAAGTCAAGATATAGCCGTAATTGTTTTTGATCAAAGAGTCAATCAAGGACAAAGATAAAATTTCTTGCCATCATTGTGTCAAGGAAGGGCACTTGATAAGGGATTGCTAGATATGAAAGATGGGAGAGGAAGCAAAACATGGTTTGGTTATGTCTAAACGCAACGAATCATGTTTCTGTATCCCTTTTTAAGATATGGATTGGGTGAGTGACATGTGTTTCTCTTACCATGCAACTCTACGGAGAGAATACTTCATAACTTCTTAAAGTGAAGATTTTGGTGTTGATAAGATGGGTAACAAATGCACGTCTTAGATATATATTTTGATAGCATTCTAGGTCGTAAATTTGTATTCAAAGATGTAAGGTGCATTTTAGATCTTCATTTGAACTTGATATATGTAGGAAAATTAGATGAATGTGATTGTATCATTATTATTTTTTGAAACAGCTTGTGGAAATGTACCAAAGGCCCTCTTGTGATGGTAAGAGAAAAGAAGTGTTGCACTTTTTACAGTATGACAATATATTTATGCAAATGTGAGATGAACATAACTAAAGAATCCTTACTAGAATTATGGCACATGAGGCTTGGTACATGAGGGAGAAAGAGTCACAACTTATTGCCAAATGAAAATACCTATCATACTTTTAAGGTACACATCTCGATACATGTATACATTATTTAGCCGGTAAGCAACATTATGCTTCATTCATCAAAAAATGCATCAAATAAGAAATCTCACATATCAGGTTTTATTCATTTCGATGCTTATGGTCCTATAAAGGTCAAAATCTTTGGAGGTGTTTTTTTTGTTACTTTCATATATAATTGCTCCACAAAAGTTTGGGTTACCTTTTAAAAAGCAAAGATCAGGACACAAATGTCTTTCAGCAATTTCATGACAGGTGGAGAGGAAAACATTAAGGTCTTTCAAATGTCTCCGATCAGACAACGGTGGCAAGTACATTGTGCTATTAGGCTGTTAATGAGTATAACAAAAGCAAGAAAGTCCAACATGAGATGATAGTTCCAAAGACCCCCGAACAAAACGACACGACGAAAAGAATGACTCATACAATTATTGAGAGGATTAAATGTATGTTATCACATTACAAATTGTCAAAACCTTTGTGAGAAAAGGTGTTGATGATTGCGATAGATCTAATCAATCTATTACACTTAACCCCTTCAAATGGTAATGTATCTGAGAAAGCATGGATGGGAAAGATATCTCCCAGAAGCACATAGTGAGTATTCGGATGTTATGCATTTGTCTATGTTCCCAAAGATGAATGGTCTAAGATTGATGGTAAGATAAAAGAATGCATAATGCTAGAATATGTAGATGAGAAGTTCGGCTACAGACATATGATTGAAACAATAAAATGGTAATAACAATAGAGATGTGAACTTCCTTGAAGATCGGATACTGGAAGATTTTAAAAAGAAAGAAACAACATAAGCTTCCGCAAGTAAAGTTGTTGATTTGGATCCAAATCATTCTCTAGTTCCATACAATGATGGGGAAGAATGGCAAGACGTTCAAGAAGATACTAATGATCTTGTTCAAGGAGAATATGGGGATCAACCGGCTACACAATCACTAGTAACACCTCAATTGAGAATATTGACCAGAGAGCATAAGCCTTCTTGCAGGTATTATAATAATGAGTATGTAATGATTGTCGATGTATGTAAACCAGAGCACTACCATAATACGCTAAAACATGTTCCCAAGACTACGCTGATAAAGGCTATGGAAGATGAAATGGATGCCCTGCATAAGAATTATACTTGCAATTTTGTATGTTTACCACAAGGTATAAGAAGGTGTTAGAGAATAAATAAGTATTCAAGAAAAAAACTGAAGAGAAAAGCTCACTACCAAGATACAAGATAAGATTGGTTGTGAAAGATTTTGATCACAAGCTCCTCGATAATGGTATAAGAAATTTGATTCTTTCATTCTAGATTATGGATACACCAGATCAATTTCAGATCATTATGTGAACATCAATGATGATTTCATTATGATATTACTTTTATGTTATTGCTATGTTAATTGTAGGAAAAGACATGTCTAATATTAAGGAATTGAACAAGTCATTCGTTTTGAAGGCCTTGGGACTGATACAACAAATTTGGGCATAAGTATCTTTTTTGTGACAAGAAAGCCAAATGGCTATGGTTGTTGCAAGAAAAATACATCAGTAAAGTTCTTGAGAAATCTGGTTGGTACTCCACATGTAGGATATCTCAAGCTTAGTTCCAAATAAAACCCCTCCAAGTGATAAAGAGAAAGAAGAAATGAGAAATGTTTCTTATCCTTCAACTATCAGCAATTTGATGTATGCATCGGTATGCATAAGATTAGACATAGCACATGTAGTTGGTGTTGTCAGTAGTTTCCTTATGAATGTAAGTAAAAATTATTAGGTGGCAGTGAAGTGAATTTTAATGTATTTCAAGATTACTTCTGAGATGAATATATGTTTCTCAGGTTGTAAGCTAGTGCCAACAAGTTGCACTAATTCAGATATAATGGGAGATATAGACTCAAGAAAGTCTATATCTGGTTACTTAGTTGTAAGTAGGTTATGTCATGGCAATCCAAATTAAGAAATATATTGCCTTGTCTACTTACATAAGCTAAGTACATTGCTATTACATATGCTTGCAAAAAGAGGTTGCAGATGAAGCGTTTCCTGAAAGAACTGGGAGAAAGCAGGACATATACATTGTCTATTACGATAACTAGAGTTCCATCCATCTCAATAAGAATCACAGTTTATATTCTCAGTCTAACCATACCAACATATGTATCATTGGTTTATATATATACTGGATGAAAAGTTATTACAACGTGAGAAAATTCACACTAATAAGAATAATATAAATATGATGACTGAAGGGCTTCCTAAGGAAAATCAAGAATTTTGTCGAAGGTCGTTGGCATGGTCTCTAAATAGAACCATGGTTGTTCTCCTATTAAGCTGGACTGGATGTGTAGATTGTTATGTTCTAGCCTTAATTAACCTAATCAAGTAGTTGTCATGTGTCGGTTTAGATGGTTGGGTAGCTAGCATGTGCAAGGTAGCTGACATTACGCATTGGTTCTTATAAATACCCAGCTATATTCATACATTCGTATCATGCCAAGCTCCATCCAAATCTCTAAACAAAAGAGAGTGAATTGAAGAAGGAAGAGAAGAAAAGAAGAGGCCAGAATTCATGGTGCCCTCAAGTTGCTAGCCTCCAGCAAATCTCATCATGAGGTTGGTTTTGTAGAAGGCAACAAGCTTTGGTTCTCTAGCAAGATTAGATATTGTTTTCATGGTGGATTACTCTCTGTTTTGTAGACTTTTTGAGTTTTCTGGACAATACTAGCAAGATTGTACTGTTTTACTGCAATAATGAAAATTGCTCGGAGCTATCTCGTGGTTTTTTGGAAATGATTTTTCATGTAAAAATTTGTATCTCATCTGCGACTTGTGTGTCTGTTGTTCACGCATGGACCATGGAAACACGTTAGTTTTCCAAACATATCTTTCATATACTAACCCAACCCATGAATATTCCTCTGTGCACAGTCTCTTCAATCATGATTGATACCTATGGTATGCACTTTTGTCCTTGAGATTGCTAACTGTTTATATTTACCGATCTATTTGCAGGAGACGGTTCAAATCCCTCGACATCTATGGACTTGCTTGGCAGTGGCTCTTCGGGATGGGAATTGGCACTTGTCACTGCTCCAAGCAGCAACACTAACCATGTTGTTGACAGCAAGCTGGTTTGTACTTACCTGCTTTATTTGACGTATTCATTAGTAATCTGCCATAGTTTTCTTATACTAGGTGAAGTCTAACATTCAAGCTATTTTTGTGATTTTCAAAACATATTTTACTTATGTTTCATAAAATCTTTTTATTCTTCCTGTGTCTTTCTCAGAAGCAGATGATGACACTAAGTATTAAAAACTTTAAGATTCAAATTAACACATCTGTCAGGGGGAAACCTTTTAATTATAAATATTGCAAACGTTGTGTTCCGAGTCATTCTCCATGCTGGCAAGATTTTAGTCACGAAGAATCCACTGAATGTTAGCCATATGTTAGTACTGGCTGTATCCTGACATCAGCTGTATGCGAGTTAATATTGCGTTCCTGGTAAGTGGTAATTAAAGACGAGTGAAGGGCTTTTCCTTGACCTGGAAGAAAATGGTCATTATATACTGAGCACATCAAAAATGTTTTACCATAACATCATGTGTTAGTATGGCTGAACTTTTGAGGGCAATCTTTATGCAGGGTTTTTTCGATTTCTTGTCTGTTGAGTCCGCTACCATTCCATAAATTGCAGAAACATAATTCTAGGGCTACAATCCTAGCGTTGATTACCATGTAGACACGTGCGTTATTGATTATTTTTTTTATTGAAAGTTTGTGTGTGTAGAACAGTAATTTAATGGTGCTTCTCTAGGAGAATCTGTAAACTACTCCAAGCAAGCTATCAACTCTTTCTCTCCCTTGACCCTTATCCAATATTCTCGATTTGGTCCAACAGGGTGGCGGTTTCGACAAGCTCTTGCTCGACAGCCTGTACGAAGACACGGCCAGGAGACAACAAATTGCTTCGGTGGGATACTATGGCGGTGTGGAGAGTGCGGCCAACCCGTTTGACACCAGAGACCCCTTCACAATGTCCAACAGCGTAGCGCCCCCGCCGAATGTTCAGATGGCTCAGATGGCGCAACAGCAGCAGTACTACTATCAGCAGCAACTGCTGCAGCAGCAGTATTACCAGCAGCAGTACTACCAGCCTCAGTACATGCAGCAGCAGCAGCAAATGATGATGATGGTGCCATACGCCCAGCAGCCTCAAAATCCTTCTCCCCAGCAATTGGGAATGGCGGCCGCCAATCCCTTTGGCGACCCTTTTGCAGGACTGACTGGATTTACTCATAGTGCTCCTCCACCTCCTCAAGGCAATCCGTCGGGGTTGCTTTGAACATGTCTTCTCATTCTTTGTGGCTTGCGAGAGCGCTGCATTCTTTTTCCTTTTTACATTGTGCAACTTCCACATCTTGGGGGGAATGAAGGAAGAGAAGGCGAGGGATGATGAGAGGTCAACTGAGTTTGGGTTCTTGTATAGTCTTTTTTTTATAGCAGGAATCGAACCCCCCTCGACCTCTCACAAGGGAGGGAGGGTGAAGACCGCTAAGCCAATTGGCTCAGGTCTTGTATAGTCTTTTGAGCCTTCTTTTGAGTCTATTTTGATGATTCTTTTGTACTCGGAAAATGATGTAATCGGTTGCATATTAAAATTTATTCTTTATTCATTAAGGCTATGTTTGGTTTGTGAGGAATTGAGAGAAGGAAAAGTGAAATGAAAATGAAATAGAAATGGAAAGAAAAGGTAAAAGAGAGAATTCTTTTTCATGTTTGGTTATTGAGGAATATGGTAAAGAAAATAAGAAGGAAAACGGTAAATAAAATCAAAGTCGACCATTTTATCTTATTGCCATTTTATTTTTGAGGACTCTCGCGTCTATAAATTGCATCTAGTATCATTTACAAAAATATTATTGTAATGTAAACACGGAGAAAATGTCGTGAAAAAAAGTTTAGTAATAAATATGTAGCTGAAAAGGAGATGGAAAAGTTCTCTCCCTAGTTTCCTCTGATTTGTAGAGAGAAAAGGAGAAGGAAAAGTTCTATTTCTTTTTTTCTTTCAGTATCTCCCTCATATTTTTTCTTTTTTACTTTTCTTTCCAATCAAACCAAGGAAAGCTATTCCCCCCAGCCAAACAGGGCCTAAGGAAAAAGAAAAGAAAAGAAAGGTCACTTGTGTTGCAAATTGCATGGTCTAAGCTGAGCTCAAGCTTGATATCTCGTAGAAATTTTATGAATGTTCATGTTGGATGTCATGAACTAACATGATATGAATCTCTACTGCAACACAGATGAAATTTTATGTAATAGTCATTATTATATTACAAATATGACAATCGAACTGTTGGGCATAAACAATAGCTGTACTATGCAATCCACTAGTTGCATGTCTCAAGCAATTGCCCACTCAAGCATTAATTTTTCATTTAGCAATACTCCACACACACAATAAAGGACTGGAGATGCTCTTATATTTTACAAAACTAAAGTCTTGGAACCCGGGTGAGAACCCGGGACCTTAGTGTGATGTCCCGGGTTCGAAACCCTTATCCCCCCTCTTCCTCTATGTAATATCTCCTCCTCCCCAGAGTAGGTAGTGTAGCGGCTTTCCCGGGCACTTGTGCCGGGCTGCCAGCCGGCCTTCAGGCTCGGTTTACTGCTTTCTGATGAACCAAAAAAAGTCTTGGAAATAGACATAATGGAATGATTATGCCTATGTCCTTTATTTATTGGAATCTGCCCATACTATAAGTAGCTAGTTTTACATCATCATTTAGAGCCTCCAAACATCTTTTAGCTATAACTTTTTCTACACTCATCAAAATTATGTGTTGTTTACATAACTGTAAATCTCTTGAAATATTCAATCAAACCATATGAATTTCAGGATTTATTTTCAAGTAATTAATTTTATAAAAATTATTTAAAGTTTGAGCTTTCTTCTAAAATTTTGGAAATATACACCATATGTGCGATTTCAAACTTTTAATATTTGTTTTGTGGTATCAACAACAGATGACTAAATTTCATAGAAAATAAGTGTAGATAATGAAACCATAACCACACGCAAACACAATCTTTTTTAATTCTAAATTTTTATATTAGACTTCCAAACTCCTTCTACACACATCAAAATTATGTGTTGTTTATATCCCTTGAAATATTCTATCAAATTATCCGATACTTTATATTTTTGCCATCGGTCCCCTTGTCATCTCATCATGGTTCCAGACCTGCATGAACTAACGTCGTACTATCTTACTAATCTCCAAACTAATTATTGCATTATTCATTAGGATTTTAGCTATACTAGTTTTCATGTAATTCAATTATTCATATATTAATAGGGATTCATGTAGATCACGTGCAAGACACAAAAAGGAGGGCCTCATGGAAAGTACAAGCCCATGTAGAGCTTGTATTTTCCAACTTTATGTGTCTTGGCACCTAATCTATTAGATCAGGTGCCACCGTTTCTACATTATTCTCTATATATGGAATTCATGTAGATCGGGTGGCACCTGATCTAATAGATCAGGTGCAAGACACAAAAAGGAGGGCCCCATGGAAAGTATAAGCCCTTGTAGGGCTTGTACTTTCCAACTTTATGTGTCTTGGCACCTGATCTATTTGATCAGGTGCCATCTTTTTTACATTATTCTCTATATACAGGATTCATGCAGATCAGGTGGCACCTGATCTAATAGATCATGTGCAAGACATAAAAAAGAAGAGCCACATGGAAAGTACAAGCCCATGTGGGCTTGTACTTTCCAACTTTATGTGTCTTGACACCTTCACAGGTCCACTATATATATATATATACTTTATGTGACAACTTCAGGTGTCAACACTAATTTAAAGTGGTGATTTCGATATGCAACTTCTGGTCTCAATAAAAAAAATTGAAAAATGGAAAAGGAAGTAGAAAAAAATAATTTCAACAATAGAATTTGAACTCATAAGAAAATCAAAACTTACTACATTGTACTACCAGATGAGAAGATTAAACTTAAAATTTGTAGATCCTTTGTACTGATAACATCTTGTGGGACAACGAAGAACGAAAAACAATTTGTAATAAGAAAACTAACCAGAATAAGAATAAATGGAAGTTGAGTGGATAAAATATTATTGATGTAGATAACAATCTTGAGATGAGATGTTTAGGGCTTGTTCTTTTGTTGGAAAGTATAATTGGGAAAGTTGAGGAAGTGTGGAATCTGATGAGAGAGAAATTGGTGTGTAGTGTGTTCTTTTGGTTGAAGAAAGTTGGATGAAGAAAGTTGCGTGGGATCCACTCAAATTTTTTGTATGCTATTTGTATCTAAACTTATAATAATAAATTAATTAATATACTAATTAAACAACTCTTAAAATAGTAAAAGGCTGTGAAATTTGCAATCAAAGGTGTGCCTAACGGGGGGGCCACCACATTATCACTCCCAGCACCAAGCAAATCGGGGGAAAAAACAGAGCGCGCGCAAAATTGGACAGCGAGCGGGGCCCACCAAAACAAGGGAATCCTCTGTAATAGGAGGTAAAAGCTTCGGTTTGTTTTGAGCCGGTGGAATCCCATTCCAAGCTCCACGTCAGCGAGAAATCCGAGCATCCAAAAGCTCAAAAAGAACAGAACGAGAGATTGTGGGCTCGGAATCTGTGTGTGAGGGCATGAACAGTGACGAAAGAGCTTTCTTTCCCCAGGAATCGGAGAAAAGAACAGGCCCTTACAAGTGAGGTAGAGAACGTTTATTTGTGCTACAACCTCGCATGTGCGGGTAGATAAAAATTCATCTCATTGTAACATATTCATTAAACAATGGTCTCTTATCTCATTGTAACATTTCCATTAAACAGTGGTTTAATGACTATATTGCATTTACAAATTCATCTCCATATCATCAAATGCATAAATGTAGACATGGTGTGCAAATCCATTGATTTGTAACATGGAATGTCTCGGCACATTAATCTTTACATAACCAGCATCAAATGATCCACATGTCCATTATTCCATAATATTGTCCGGCATTTAAAATTATTTCTTATTTTTGTCGCATTTAAAAATGGCAGGACTATACACATCCTTTGGTAGGGTGTGTATAAGCATTTTTGGCGACGATAGCCTGAATCCCATTAAGCCTGCCTGATAAATACCCTCCCATCTCATTTCTCGTCTCTTTCTTTCCCTTGAATCGACCGAAACACACGGATTAATATGTCACGAATCTTCTCTCAAACCCTAATTCGCGAATCACAGGCCCTAATCCACGACCCGCCTCCGTCCCTCCGATCCCCCTTCGTCGCATCGCGATTCATCAACCTCCGCGCCCAATCGAAGCGCCCGGAGAAGGCGCAGCTGTACGAGCTGGATCTCGGGGCCGATGGATCCGAGTCCGGTTCCGGAGTGGAGGCGCTCGGGATGAAGCGGCTCCAGGAGGCGATCCACGCGATCGTGATTCGTCGGGCGGCCCCCGGTTGGATCCCGTTCTCTCCTGGATCGTCCTTCTGGCTCCCCCCGGCGGTGAAGGCGAGTCCGATGACGGAGGAGGAAGAGCTCGCGCTTTCGTCGCCTCGGGGTTGGCCGTCGTTTTCGTATTTCGTTGAAGGTAAAAAGTTTGCATCTTTGGGGGTAATTTTGGGTCTCAATTCGTTATTTTTGTTTTTGTTTTTCGGCGATTTGTGATTTCTACACATTTCTGCTGAAATGGGTATTTTTCTTATGTGATTTTGTTAAAAAGAGAAGATGAAATATCCCCCTTTTCACGCATTCAATCTTAATGACAACAATTTCCCGATCAGCAAAGGGGAAAGCCTTGTTTTGGGAACATTCGTGCCTACTTTCTATTACATATTCATGCATAGCTCACAAAAATCAAGGTCTAAATATTGGTATGAACGGTTTGGTTATCCGGTATGTATCTATAATCATTTATTGAATACAAATAAGCTTTGGGGAGGGAACCGGCTATGCATATCTGGTGGATTCTGATTGAAAATGGTATGATGCGGAGAACAATCATATTCTCTGCTAATGGGTACATATACAAATTGGTGTAGGCATTGACCATGTGTATTCTATTATGATTGAACAAAATCTACATCAATGTGCTTGTGAAAATCATCAGTTAAAATATTTAGTGTGGTTTAATTCTTAGCTTATTATTCGTTCCCCTCCTTTTGCTGCATCCTGGACTTTAATATATTCATAGCAACTCTCACACTGTTGTATTCTCATTAGTGTCTTTTTCTTCAAAATTTTAACCAACTCTTCATTTAGGCATCGTATCATAGGTCAAGTTTTTCTTCTTAAGCCTAGTATTATTTCTTAAAGCTAGAGGACAACTTAAACTGCTTAACAACTTGTATTGAACTTTTAATATCATTTTTAGATTTTAGATTTGTTTTTAGTATATCTAAAGGATTAGTATGTTCTTAAATCTTAATGAATGAAAACATGTCTAGAGCTCGTCTTTCGCTGACTTGCCGTCTTTGTCACCGCACGTTGCTACCGTTGTAGTCTTCTGGGAGAAAGGGAAGAGAGATAAATTAGGCCCAAGTAATTAAAAGTGAATCGTACTTGACCTACTCCCTCCTATCGATTAGAAGCAGTTCGCTTCTAATTAGTTAGACCCATTCTCTCTCTATTAGTTAGACCAATTCTCTCTCCCCCTTTTCTCTTGCATAAGAGGGTGACGATGAGAGATGGATGCAGAGGCAACGATGGTCATCAATAACAGCAACTATTTGACAAGGCATGTCTCTCTTATCTATATATCCAACTCTATCCAATTAGGGGTAAGCCATGCTTACCCCTAATCAGAGTGGTTTGGGGCCGCCTCTGTATATATGGTTGCCAAGCCACTTTTAAAATAATGCATCAAATTGTATGTTTTAAGAAGTATAAGATTATATAGGTATGTCATAAATATAATTTTTACAGAATGCAATTGTTTTCCTTTTTATTCTTAGTTTGCATTACTCAATTTCTATTAATTTCATATGATAACAATGATATTTCAAAAAAATTCTTGTGGTTAGTAGACCCGATATATTGTTTTTAGCAGAGCTTCAACTACCTTTGGGGTGAGGTACCATGAAAGAAAGTTGATAAGTGATTATTAATAAACTCATGCATCATCACCCTTAAGGATGTGCTTGTAGAGCTTGATGATAATGTCTTCTAGTCAAATAACCCATAGTATGATTACTAATAGTCCGACGATGAAAATTAAAAGATGATACACACCGAAGATTTAATTAAAAAGTTATTACGTTGGTTGATTGTGAGTTCAAGGGGAACACAAGTGTTATGTGGAAGAAGATGCCGCATTGCATTAAAATGATAGCCACTGAAAAATTTGATATATCAAAAGGTATTGCATCGCTATGAAAGGAGACATTTTGGTGGAACAAGGAAGCGAATGTGTTAGGAACTAACAAAGATGGAATTTTTATTAGAAAACAAATAGCAAAATAGAAAGATAATTGAGCACAAAAGAGGTGTGCTCTCCTCCCAAGACGCCTAAAGGATGTCCGCACTCGTCTACCTATGGAATCACCGAATAACAATCATCCAATTAGCATAGGCATACAAGAGAGACTCCCCCCTATTTATAATAGAAACTAGGGCAATCCTAGGACTATGGGGATTAGGCAATCCTAGGACTAGGGGGATTGGGTAATCCTAGGACTAGGGGGACTCGAAGCCAAGGGGGGTTGCGGCTTGGGCCTGCGGGTGTAAATCCGCAGGGGCTGCGGCTGGGTCAGAGGCCCATCAATACTCCCCCCAAAGAGCCACATTGTCCTCAAGGTGGAAGTCTGGAAAGCGCGCCACCATATCATCCATGTCTTCCCACGTGCTGTCGTGCTCTGGTAAGCCCCTCCATTGCAGCAATACCTGCCTCTTGCCTGTGTCACTCTGTCGAACCCCTTTTAGCAACTCGGGTTCCATCCTCACCTCCATATCCGCAGTAAGGGTCTCTGGTAATGTAGGGGGGAGGTGTGGTTGCCAATGGCCTGGCACAACTGTGAGACATGGAAGACTGGGTGAATGGTAGATCCTGGGGGTAGGCGCAATCTGTAGGCCACCGACCCTACTCTTGCTGCGACCTCGAAAGGTCCAAAATACCTCGGCGCCAACTTTTCATTCCTCCTATGAGCCACCGACCTCTGCCTGTAGGGCCTTAGCTTTAGATAGACCATATCACCGACCTCAAAGTGCACGTCTCGACGGTGTAAGTCTTCCCGAGCCTTCATCACCTGCTGAGCCCTTGCCAAGTGGAGCTTCAGCTCCTCTAGAATCAAGTCCCTCTCTGCTAGGTACTGCTCGACATCAGATACCGGAGTAGTCTCATGACCATAATAAAGTAAGTGCGGAGGATCCCTACCATACAAAATCCTTAAAGGTGTAGTCTGCGCCGCTGTGTGATATGAAGTATTGTACCAGTATTCCGCCCAAGGCAGCCAACGTGCCCACTCCTTCGGATTCTCCGAGATGAAGCATCGTAGGTAAGTCTCCACACTCCTATTGACTACCTCCGTTTGACCGTTAGTCTGGGGATGATAAGCTGTGCTCCGCTTCAAGGCCGTCCCCTGTAGTCTAAAAAGCTCCTGCCAAAACTTGCTTTGGAATACATTGTCTCTATCCGAGACTATGGACTTCGGCTGGCCATGCAAACGAATGAAATCTCTCACAAAAATCTCTGCCACTGAAACAGCGCTGTAAAGATGCTTAAGCGGGATAAAATGTGCATATTTGCTGAGGCGGTCTACCACAACAAAAATGACGCTGTAACCGCCCGACTTAGGCAATCCATCGATGAAGTCCATAGAGAGGTCCTCCCAAACTTTGTCTGGTAAAGATAGCGGCTGCAGTAGTCCTCCTGGGGACATGGCCTGATATTTGTGACGCTGGCACACGTCACACTCTGCCACCATCCTTGCCACATCCTTCTTCTGTCCCTTCCAATAGACCTCCCGTGATAGCCGCTGGTAGGTCTTGAGGACTCCAGAATGTCCTCCTTTAGCATTGCCGTGGAACTCCCGGAAGATGGTCGGTATAAAAGTAGAAGTCCTCGGTATTACCAGCCGCCCCCAGTAAAGTAGCCGCCCATCCTGCAAAGAATATCCCGGGTACTCAGTCGACCCCTGTAAAAGGGCCTCTCGTATAACCTCCAACTCTGGGTCCTGCTCTACCTCCTGCTGCAGTGGGCCCCAATCCTCTAGGATCGACACCGTAAGGGCTGCTAACTCCGTCTCCTCCTCCCGCCGAGATAACGCATCTGCTGCCTTGTTCTCCAATCCCGGGCGGTACTCAATCTCGAACCTGTAGCCCATCAGCTTTCGCAGCCACTTCTGATGTTACTCTGCTACCATCCGCTGCTCTAACAAGTATTTTAAGCTCCGCTGATCCGTGCGCACTTTGAAGCTCCGTCCCAATAAATATGGTCTCCACTTCTGTATGGACAACAGTATCGCCATCAGCTCTCTCTCATAGACCGATCGCAATCGGGCCCTCGTGATCAGCACCTGGTTGTAGTAAGCTATGGGACGCTGCTCCTGCATCAGTACTACTCCCAGCCCATGTCCTGATGCGTCCGCCTCTACTACGAATGGTCTGGTGAAGTCGGGCAACGCCAATACTGGCACAGTGGTCATTGCTCTTTTCAGGGCCTCAAAAGCTGTCGTCGCCTCCCCCCAGTGGAACTGATCCTTCTTCAATAACTCCGTCAATGGCCAGGCGATCGTCCCATAACCCTCTACGAATCTGCGGTAGTAACCTGTAAGGCCCAAGAAGCCACGTAGCCCTCTGAGAGTAGTAGGGCGCGGCCAGTCCAGCATGGCCGCTATCTTCGCTCTATCGGCGGCTACACCTCCTGCTGAGACCACGTGTCCCAGATACTCCACCTGCGGCTGCCCGAATAGACACTTCTTTCTGTTCAAATATAGCTGGTGGTACTGCAGCTCCTGAAAAACCACCTGCAGGTGGTCCAAATACTACTCCAGAGTACGACTGTACACCAAAATATCGTCGAAAAAGACTAGTACGAATCGTCTGAGAAAGGGACGGAATACCTTATTCATGAGAGCCTGAAAGGTGGCCGGGGCGTTGGTCAACCCATAGGGCATGACCAGGAACTCGTAGTGGCCCTCATGCGTCCTGAACGCCGTCTTGGACACATCCTCTCGTCGCATCCGTATCTGGTGATAGCCTGACTTAAGATCTAGCTTGCTGAACCAGGCTGCTCCGTGTAGCTCGTCCAGGAGCTCATCAATCACAGGTATCGGGAATTTATCAGGGACCGTCTCCTTGTTCAGCGCCCTGTAGTCCACGCAAAACCGCCAACTACCATCCTTCTTCTTCACTAGCAACACTGGGCTGGAGAACGGGCTTACGCTCGGCTGGATCACCCCTGCCTGCACCATCTCGGAAACCATCCTCTCTATCTCGTCCTTCTGATGTTGAGGGTATCGGTAGGGCCGCACGCTAATTGGGGAGACACCCTCTCGTAGAACTATGACGTGCTCGTGGTCCCGTGGTGGTGGAAGGCCCCGAGGCTCCTGGAAGATCTCCTCAAACTGGTCCATCAGCTGCTGAACCTCTCCTGGGATGGGCTGCTCTGTACTGGCCTTTGCGCCTCCCTCACCTGTCAAAGAGTACAGCTCTACTAGGTATCCGCCTCCCTCTGTCTGGATGGTCCTGAATATGGTCTTCAAAGAGACCAAAGTTCTGCAGAGGCTAGGGTCTCCCTGGAGTATCACTGCTCGTCCCGCCTCCTGAAACTCCATCCGTAGCAGCTTCCAATTTATGGTCATCTCACCTAAGGTCTGTAGCCATGTCATGCCGAGGATGACGTCTGTGCTCCCCAGGTCTAGGGGTAAAAAGTCTGCAATGATCTGTATCCCTTGTATGGTCAGCACCACCCCCCTGCAAACTCCGCGGCTGCTCTCCTTCTTCCCCGTCCCCATCATCACACTAAAGCTGCCGCAGTCTGTCAGCTGAAGTCCAAGATGTGTCACCACCCTCCTGGAAATGAAATTGTGGGTAGCCCCACTATCAATCAGCACAGTCACCTCCTGGTCGCCGACCTCTCCCCTCAGCTGCATGGTATGGTTTGGTGTGAACCCTACCACGGAGTTGAGGGACAGCTCCATCACGTCCAACTGCTGGCCCTCCAGCTCATCCTCTCCCTCAGCGGCCTCCTCCTCGACATCAGACCCGCCGTCGTCGTTCTCCAACAGGATCACCTAGAGCTTGCGCCCCGCGCATCGGTGGCCCGGTGAAAACCGCTCATTGCACCGGAAACATAAACCCTTTTGTCGCTTTTCCCTCATCTCTGCGTCCGTCATGCGTCTGAACTGCCCCCCAGTCACTGGCGTGCTGCTCTTCTCCCCAGTCTTCTCCCAGCTTGTCTGGGCCACCCATGCGGTGGTACCGGATCCTCCAGCCCCAGATGGGGTGCCTCTCGAAGTCTGGCTGCTGTAGCTGCCTCGGACCCGCCTATCCTCAGTCTGTGCGTCCTCCACCATCTGGACCATCTCTATGACCTCTGAAAGCCCCCTGGGCTTGTAGGGTCTCACTGCTGCTCTCAGACTGGGGCGCAGTCCCTTCAGAAAAGTACCCTCTAGTGACTCGTCAGACACCCCATGGACTCGCCCGGCCAGTGTCTCAAATCTCTCAATGTAATCCCGCACCGGCCCCTCCTGCCTGAGGGCATACAGCTGCTCGTGTAGGTTCCCCAGACGAGGGTCTCTAAACTTCTCCAGCACCTTGTCTTTCAGCTCCTCCTAGCTCCTGATCTGCTGCCGCCTCTCCGTCCACTGGTACCATCCCAAGGCACGCCCCTCCATGCAGATCGCCGCCGCCTCCAGCTTCTGGGCCTCGGTCATGTGATGCGCAGTGAAGTATCTCTCTGCGGTAAATAACCAGGCGTGTGGGTCCTCCCCAGAAAATAGCGGCATCTTCAGCTTCCGGACGCGACAATCTCCTCCAAAAGGCCTCTGCTCGGGCCTCCCCTCCTCTCTGTGCTGCGGACGGTAATGCCGACGTCTCTCGTCCAGTGTCTCGTAGCGCCTAGGTGGTACCCCTCTGTGGCCCCCGTAGTCTCCATGACGATCTCCACGCCGCCCCTCAAAATCGTCCCAACCTGCGTCGTCGCCGAATTCTGCCTCGTAGCCACCCCTACAGTCAGAATAATAATCTCTCCCGCGTCCGTCGCCGTAGTAAGGGTCCCCCGCTGCTGGTCGACGCTTTGGAGGGTCAAAATAGTCTCCCGAAAACTGCCCGTAACCCTCCTTGTTCGCTGTCCGCTGTCCGGGAGGCTCAAAAAAGTCATCTGGGGGCTGTCCATGCGTTCCCCGCCCTTCGGGAGGCTGTCAGGGGGGGTTCCCGCCCCTGGCGGCCCCAGTTGGAGGTGCCGCCGCCCCCTGGCGGCTGCCAGGGGGCCTCTGGTCCTTCGCTGCACACAGGCGGGCCCCTCCGGGGTCCCCGGAGGGGCGGCAGGCCCTGCCGAGCCTCTGGTAGGGCCGGCAGGCCCTGCAGGAGGCCCGGCGGGGTCGCCGGGCCCTGCCGAGCCACGGCAGGGTTTGGCCGCCCCTGCCGTGGCCTGGCGGAGGCGGGGGAGGGTCCCCCGCCTGTTTCTCTTACCGACCGACCCCCTGGATGCATGGGGGGGTTCGGCCGGCCTTCATCTTGGCCGTGGCTATCTCCGAGGGGGCGGCTAGGCCCCCCGCCCCTCCTTTGGCTCTCTTGCGCCTTCCGCCGTATATCCTCGCGGTAGTCCTCCCTCCATGGCTCCCGTCATCTTCCTCGTCCATCTCCTCCACGTAATAGGGTTGCTTTTGGGGGAAAGTCTACTCCTTCTTCTCCTTCTTCAAAGGTGCCGTCTTTTGCATCGGATTAGGGCTCCCATCGCCTTTGGAGTTAGTCGCCAATTGATTTAGGGCTCCCATCAATTGTGCGAATTGATCGTCGTGCTTTGCTTGATTTGACACCAATTGGGAGATGGATGTAGTTAATTTCGCCATGGATTCGTCGTTTTCCGCCAAGGACTTTTTGATTGCATCAATTTCGCCCGTGAATTTCGCCTCCAACGCCTCAAATTTGTCTTGCGATCTTGTTGAAGCCGCCATGGATCGTCACGTGCTCCGATACCAAATTGTTAGGAACTAATAAAGATGGAATTTTTATTAGAAAACAAATAGCAAAATAGAAAGATAATTGAGCACAAAAGAGGTGTGCTCTCCTCCCAAGACGCCTAGAGGACGTCCGCACTTGTCTACCTTTGGAATCACCGAATAACAATCATTCAATTAGCATAGACATACAAGAGAGACTCCCCCTATTTATAATAGAAACTAGGGCAATCCTAGGACTAGGGGGATTAGGCAATCCTAGGACTAGGGGGATTGGGCAATCCTAGGACTAGGGGGACTCAAAGCCAGGGGGTTGCGGCTTGGGCGTGCGGGTGTAAACCCGCAGGGGCTGCGGCTGGAAACCCGCAGGGGCTGCGGCTGGGCTAGAGGCCCATCACAATGTTGCTGTTAGAGCTAAACATGACAACTATGAATATATTAGGATATGTTAGAATGATGATATTTTAAAGAGATATAAATTAGCCAGAAGAAATCTAAAAGAGTTATCCAAGATGCTGTATTTAGGGTATATACCGATGCTTAAACCAAATTAGATACAATTGATGGAGATAACAACATCTATCGATTATCATGAATAAGGAAGAAAAAGTAAAGAACCGTGTACGTAGTTAAATGCATTAAAGATGAAAATTAAAAAAATTGGTCAAAGTTGACGAGTTTAGAGGCAGGTGGAGTCTTTTGAGAAACTTTTTAATGTAAGTTATACTCAAGATATATGAGATACTAAGATTCCATCAGAAGAGCAGAATCATTATTTTATGTGTAGAATCTAAGTATGAGAGGTGAGAGAAGCTTTAAAGAGAATGAAATCAAGAAAAGCATATGGACCGGGTGAGATTTCTATTGGGATGTGAAAATGCACAGAAGATGTAGCTGTTATATGGCTGGTGAAGCTGTTTAACAAAATTTAGAAATAAAATAGAATACCAAACGAGTGGTAGAGTAGTACTTTGATACATTTGTATAAAAATATAGGTGATATATAAAGTTGCTTTAACTAGCGTGAAATCAAGTTAATGTGTTATATCATGAAACCATGTAAGAGGATGATCGAGTCTAGGTTGAAAGAATATCACTATATCACACGATCAATTTGGCATTATATACCAAGGCATTCGACAACAGATGCAATCTATCTCAAGAGGCAAATTATGGAGCAATATAGAGGAAAGAAGAGAGATTTGCATATGATTTTTATTGATTTGAAAAAAGCTCACGATAAAATCTTACTAAATAAGGATCTTTCTAAAATATGTTACTCTAAATTAAGACATATATCAAAGAGCAATCACTAATGTGAAGATAAATGGAAGATTAACAAATAACTTTTTGATCATTATTGCATTATTTTAAGGCTCAACCCTGAGCCCTCTTCTCTTTTTGGTAGTGATGGATCAACTCACTAGACATATTCAAGATAAGTTGTCTTGTCGTGTATTATTTGCAAATGATATTATTTTGATACTTGAAATCAAAGTAATGGAAATACAAAATTAGATTTATGAAGGCAGATATTGAGGACGTGAGGTTTCAAACTTAACAAGAACAAGATTGAATATATGAATTGTAAATTTAGTTGTGTGAGACATGAAAATCATAGCGTGATGAAGTTAGATGGAAAAGTATTTTGGTAAATAAGTGCTTTAAGTATCTTGAGTCTTTTATCCAAGAGGATGCATGAATTAAGAAAGATGTTGATAACAGAATAAAGGTTAAGATGGTTGAAGTGCAGAGTCGTACTAGGAGTGTTGTGTGATCGAAATGTACCATTATGATTAAATAGTAAATTTTATAATATATCGAGTAGATTAGCTTTGTTATATGATATAGAGTGGCGAGTTATCACCAAAAAAAATATGAATAGAGTCTTTGGTATGATAGAGATGTGATGTTGTGGTGAATATACGAAAACATTAAAAAAAGTAAGAATCGAGGATATCGGAGTAAAGGTAGGTGTGGTATTTATAGAGGATAAGATGGGAGAACCTCGCTTGAGATAGTTTGGTCATATATGTCAAAAATCTGTTGATGGACACATTAGAGATAGAATATATGAATGTTGAGATCAAGAGAGAGGTAAACTGAAGAGCATACAGATGGAAGTGATAAGTAGGAATATAAAAGATCTGATTTGATAGAAGAGAGGTTTATATCGTAATGAGTGGAAAAAGAATATCCGACATTACGATCCAATATTCTTTCTATTGAGCCCATGAAACCGATTTCAATTTTTTGGAATGAAAGTTTTGATGATGATGATGATGATAGAAGTCAAGTACTTTTATTCTTTTCGCAACAAGATAGCATGAAATAATATTAAAGTGAAGTGTTCACCCATTTTCTCATGTTTCTGAGCAGAAGGAAAAAAATCAAAAAACCCCACACTTGCCTGTTAGAATTGAAAACCTTTTCGGTCATTCTTTTCATCAAATCGAACAAGTTTTAAGCTTGATTTTGAGTTTTCCACGTTGCTACAGATCTCCTATACGCAACCGAACATGCTTGTAGAGTAGGAAGTTCATAGAACTTTCTACAATACAACCTTAGAATTTTATGTGATTAGGCTATGCAGGAAATTATAGTTGAGATATCAATTTTTCTTGAACCAAGATGTCCATTGCATGAAATATTCTCTTTTATTTGCAATGAGCTTTCTAAAGTGTGTGTAACTTAAAAGAAGCATGGCGACCTGACCTACTTCTATCAAAAAGGGCTTGGGGTTCAAACCCTTATCCCATTCCCTACCTACCTCCCTACCTCCCTACCCCCTCCCTCTTTTCAAGCAAGAAGATGCAGCGGGTGACATCAGGTCTCCCCTCCAACCAAGTTCTCGCTCTACACGCATGCATTTATGTATGCATGTATATTTGTATACATACATAATATATACATGCGTTCATACACACACATACACATACACATACATACATATTTATTTCTCCACATACGAGCCTTCTAGGCGGCTAGGTGATGGCCCCGCCCCGCCCCGCCCCACCTCGCCTAGTGCTATCTAAAACATTAGTTTCATGAATTGCTAGCGAGCCCCACGTCATGATCATACTAATATAAAGTAGCAATACATTAGTTGTTCAATGACTTTACTCGAAAAATAGTTTTTATTTAATTTGTTGTAAATATTATTATTAATGAATCTCTCCAATCACTAAGGGATCATATGAATTAACTGACGGTATTAGTTAATAGTAGCTAATATCACTTAAGTGGGCTAAAACTTGTCTTTTAAGCTTTTCCTCATAGCAAAAATTTATTAAATTTCACTAGCAATATTCAAGGCATATCCGTGTTATGTTCTTAGATGGAGGTTTGTCTGACAATCATGTCAGAATCTCTTTTTATTGGATGCATCATAAATCCTATTTAGGACCATGACAAAGCAACTTTATAGGGCAGAATATGTGTCGTGCAAAGCAAAGTGGTTGATACTTGTTGCAAAACTGATTTCTGATGGCTAATCTTGCCTTTTGGTTGAATCCTCTCGGTCGACTCATTTCTATAATGTATGCTTTAATTCTACAGCAAACTATAGAAGTTAATATTATAAAACTTCAATCAAGAATTTTGTTACGTAAAAACCACTCTAGTTTTATTTTATGGACATTATTTAGGTGCCCAATAAATCAATTCACCGAGCATTTTCTTTTGAAAGAAACATTCCATTTTCAAATTTTTAAGACACTTTCCATTTCAGATTGTAATGTGTTGTGATTTTTGACTATATGTTGTTATTATTCTATTATCTCCATTATACTGCATGTCGTACTTTAATATGTTCCAAAGCAACTCTCAACCATTTGTCTACTCATTATTGTCGCATTCAATCTCTTCAATTTCTTAAATAGATATTTGGCCTTTCCATTTAGGCATTTTGGGTCAAATTTTTCTTCTTAAATCACGCATTATTTGTTAAAGCTAAAAGATTCGTAGTTGAGCTGCCCAACAACTAGTACTGAACTTCTAATATCTTTCCTGTAGTTCAGATATGCTTTTTGTGTTGTAATTAAATTATCATTGGAGGACTAATATGTCATTAATGAATCCAACCATGACCAACCCTCATTTCTTTTGATTCAGAAGAGACCTCCTAAGGATTCATAATTGTTTGGCATTTATCTTATTTACCCCTGGGATGTTACTGGCTGAAGCATTCTTGTGGTCAAGTCTCTTGGAGTCATGTCTCTAATTACCAAAATACACCTATAAGGAGAGGAGCCATGTTTCCGACTATATGTTTCCAAGAGGTGTAATAAAATTATAGATATCTTGGCTAAATCTAGAGGCTAAATAAATTCTTAGCTCTTTAAAGATGGTAATAATTTTCCTGTCTTTCTTTATTTATCTTTCTCTCAGGTTGTCATCAACAAAACATTTAGATAATGCAATTGTTTCCCCTTCTGTTCTATATGTGCATTATACTTGTTGAATCTCTATTGGTTGCACTTGATAACAATATTTTGAATTATCCTTTTGCCCACCAGACTCCACAAAAGGATCAACATAATTCTGTATTGTCATGAACATCCATTCTCCAGCAACTCCTGATCACTCATTTTCCATCAACTCCTATCCAATATTGCTAGAGAACAAGGATGTGCGCGTGAACCTTGATAGGAAGCAAAGCAGCAGTGTAATTAACAATAAAAGATCACAGTAAAAACTGTCTAAATTGGTTAATGTAATATACTATAGTACCACTCAGTCTGCACCAACCATAAATTGTGTAAATATCCTACTTAATTCCAACTAATATAGGAATATTATCTAGTATCCAAGAACACCATAAATCAGAAATCACTTAATAATCTCAAACATTACCCAAATTATACTTAACCAGCTAACAATACCAAAACAATAATAACATTCATAAATCCCTGCATACACTAAAAAAAATAAAAAGAAGACAAACTTGTGCTAACCCATCTTCTCTTAATCTATATTCTTTGAAAGATTTATAGCGTTCCTATGAAGACTGTCAAAGAAAATCCACTAACATGTTTATATATAAGCTTTAGAAATATTGTTCCAACCCGAACTCAAATTCAAAGACCTACAAGTATATAAAAAATTAATGATACGCTAAAGTCATATAATTGAAAGAAAAAGGAATAAAGGAGAAAAACACAGGAACACGGCCTCATTGTAAAAATTATACGCGTTATCAAGGTTTTAAAAATCAGATATCGGGATCGTATCGAATGGCTAATTTTCATATCAAATAGTGGATATCGGGGTATATATCGGGGATACACCTCAATATTGGGTTGCTCACATTCAACGTTATAAGTATACAAATCTTAATATCTAAATAGTAGTTATAACATCTTTATATATCCATATTTAAGTATATCATGAAAATATCATCAGTCTAACGGCATAATAACATATTAAAATTAATTATGAACATATTATGTAAAGTAATATAATTAAAAATATAGCAAGAGTTTAATAACAATAATGACTTATCTAATAGCTGTATCTAATCAATTAATCTTTTACCTACATGTTATTAAACGGAAGAAATATTTTTTAACATGGTTTACTTTAAAAAACACAAAATATCAAGAAATGCCAGTATAAAATTAAAAAAATTCAAACATTAACATAAACAGAGCTTTAGTTAAATATTCTTTAAAGTAACTGTATTAATATAATTGAAAATTCTTATAAATTAAACATTCTTTTGAATTACAATACTATGTTAGTAGTGTATCTATTAAAATATTGTAACAGCTATAAGTTTGTAAAAATAAAATTATAACTTAATTTAAAAAAAATACATATTGGCCCGATATATCAGCTAATATCATCCCAATATTGGCATTGATATATCGATCGATACATACGATATCAGCTGATATCAGGTTAGTTTTTAAAACCGATAAATGAAAACATGTTTTATCGTTTGGGACCCGATACCGATATATTTGCCAATATATCAGCTGTATCAGCCGATATTTATATCAATGCACATAATACGATACGTAAAGAAAACTCGCTGCTTCTGTATACCACAAATATCTTTGATTGAGCCACTTGTTGGTTATTGACATAAAAGCAGGTTGTGCCTTTAAATGTAGCTTTTAACTTGGGTTCTACTGCATTGGTAATGATGTTAAATGTTCAATGAAACTTGTCCTTGATCTTCTCACTGAATTTTGCTTTGAAATTGGTCTTCTTTTGTAAGGACTACATGATCGGATGTTTAAAATGTTCCCGTCACTTTTCAAACCGAAAAAACTAAAAAGAAACTTTAGCGATTGTGTTGTCTTTTATCTCGATCACTTTTTTAAGAATATAAATTGGCTAATTTTCAAAAACAAACTACCTTCATGTTTTATTATTTTCCCAACATAATATCCTAAACTTTGAAAATAATGTACAATTACTTTGAGTTCAAATTAGTCCTCTAAATCGTTAAAAGACGAATGTAGTTATATGAAACAAGGAATGAGGTTTCGACTGATTTGTTTCGATTTTCGAAGGGGGACGAGATGACACTGCCATTGGAACTCAGTTTCAACTGGTTTTCCTCGGCTTCAGTCGAAATCAGGAGGTTTTCATCAAAACCTCACTCTTTACAATAATGTGTTTGAGTTTAAATACACAAACCTATTTGAACCGAATACATAAAAATATTTATTAAATTATAAAAATTATGAAAACTCTAAAATTTATATTATAAGAATTCTTTAATTTCATTAAAATTCTAAAAAATTATTATAAACGTATTGTTATAGAAATGTATACGTATAAATACATATTAATCCATGACACAACTTAAAAATTAAATCTATGAAACGAGCAAAACTGTTCGAAGACCAATATTCCAATTAATTCCAATTACTGAAACTGAAATCGAAACCGAGCACCCAAACCTTGATCTAAAATGCTACTCAAAGATTGATGTATTTTTTGAGACTTATAAAATGTTAGAGAAAGTAAGTTGAGCATATGTAGAAAAATAAGGAAGTTCTGCTAATGAAGTTCAAGACATTACTTTTTTAAAAAAATTTAAGCTAATTTTTTGTTTTTTCAAAGTTTAGGGTAGTATTTTGGGAAAATGAGGATATCATTTTGGGAAAATGATGAAATATAAAGGTAGCTTTTTTGAAAATTAGCCATAAAAATAAATGAACTTGGTCATATTTTTGACCTAAAACCTCATACACACCATATTTAAAGGACTAATTTAAGCATTTTTTTTCTCTAGGCAATAATTCAATATTCACACAGTTAGAGTACAACATAAACTAAGCTCATCTATTTTAACCCAAAAAATAAAAATGAGATAAAAACAACATGATCTAATGTTGTTTTTATTCTTTTTTCCTTCTAGTTTGAAATGTAACGAGGAAGCTCTTAAAAATCCAACCTTGTGGCCTTCACATAAAAGAACCAACTTCATAGCAAAATTCAGGAAAAACATCAAAATGGGTTTCAGTATAGGGAACCTTTTATGCCACTAATAAAAGTAGTAAACCCCAAGTTAAAAACTGCATTTTGAAAGCATGACTTTACAATCAAGTTAAGCTCATGTCAAAAAACTGTTAAGTGGCGCCCGATCAATTGATATGTGGTATCTCCAACCAACGGGCTTCATCCTACTGTCTACAAACATGCCAAACCATGATGCATACAACCCTCGGAATGAGGTAATATTCATGTGTTTTTCACCTTTTTCATTTTTCTTTGTGTTTTCTAACTTGTACGCGAGCATTAGGTCTTTATTGACCCCTTTGTAAGAGTCATTTAATCTGAGTTAGGTTTGAAACATCATCTCAAAAATATATGTCTAAACAGCTAGTGGATCACATTCTGACAACTCTGTAGTTTCCAATTATAAAACTTAAAACCTTCAAAAATGTATAGATAAAGAGAAGATGATTAGCCCAAGGTTGCCTCCTTTTCGTCATTTTATTTTTTAGGTGCACGTGCCAGGATATATGTAAATGCCATTATTATTTAATTGTATCATCTGTTTTAAGTATAGTTCGGTATCCTTGATGCTTTTTAAAAGATTTTTGATTTACTGTGTACATGGAGAATATACAATATTCATTTATAATTCAAAATGTAATGGGATCTTTACACAATTATCGGTATAGCATTTGGATAATAATATATACGGTCTAGATAGCTTTATCATTGTCTTATATTACTCACAGCAAACCTGTTGCTGGCCAATCATATAGTTTCACAAAACCTGGGATCTTGAGCTATGGGATTTGTGTGGAGTTTGGTTCACAAAATTACATGATGTATATCAATCAGGTTTTCATACATTTTGGTCTAAATCCAAATGAAACTTGACATGATTGAAAGATGAACCAGATTTCTTATTTCCACCACCACAACCCAAACACATGTTGAGACAGGTCGCCAGCTCAATGTAAAGAATCTAAAGATAAACATGTTGAGCAGTTTTTTTTGGTGGGTGTGCTTCTTTTGTTTTTGTTTTTGTACTCCCCCACCCCCTTGGGTGGGGGTGTGTTGGGGGTGGAATGAGAACTTCTAAAATCAATCTATTCATGCATTTTTGGCCCTTATGCTGCCTTGTCATAGGCTTTGTTTGAAATTTGTAGCCGTTTGTTTCTCCTACATATACATTGATGATACAATGGAAACAGTTCATATATGTATGGTGTTCATAACCTGTATTTTTTCTATTTTTTAAATTTATGCTGTGCTGTATCTCCTGACTAGTCCTTTTCTGTATGGTTCTCATTGTGTCTTGTACATATGTTCATGTCTTGTCACCATAGTTGTGTTCATGCCTATGTTGCAGACACGTTGACATGGGGACGAGACGACCGATGAAGATTAAGCAAATTCTAAAATGCACGTGGCATCTTGTTCCATTCTGATATTTGACACACACGTCTGACATGACACGGCTATATTATGGTTAAAGTATCCACGATACCTATGTTCATGGATGATTGATTATTATGATTTTGCCAGATCGTAATACTATTTTAGCTTGAAAAGATAAAAACTTGACCCTCCCCACACGCCTCCCTCTGTTGTGGTTTTCTACTTCTGCTTCATGGTTCATGCTTATGGACTTCTTATCTTAACTCAGGCGTACTTCCAACTAAGGTGGATACTAGCCCTAAGAAGGCCAGTCGTGGCCCAGAAATAGACAGTCCAAAGTCCGATGAAGAATAAAGTGAACTTCAATGGACTGACAAAAATAGCGGTGAGTAAAATTGAATGCTCCATTTTCAGGGGCGTTTCTACAAACTTACCTGGATGTCTATTTTCGGATTTGGAACTGGTTTCATCTTGTTTATTTTTAGTAGGATAAATTACTACTTAATGTCCTTACATGAGATGGTAATAGATGTTCACATGTGAAACCATCAATAATTTACTATTGTAATTTATGATGTTTGTGTATCAACTCAATGTCTGTAATTAAATATTTGTATGTTTAGTGGATATTTTGTTGGACACCCTTTTATTGACATAATTATGATGTATATGGCATATCCTAAAGGAAGATGTTAAAAATTTAATGTAGGAATGATGGAATTCTTTTGTGTGTGTGTGTGTGTCCGTTCAATAGAGGATAAGTATTTTAATATATTAATGTTTTTAAAACTTGAAATTTTATTTATCCAGAGCAGTTTAAAGTTCTTGTTTCCATAATGGCCAATGACATGGATGCATCTGTATATGTGGGATGGGGGGTTTTCCTTTTTTGGTTGTGGGGAGGCGGTAAAGGTCATTGTCGTTATCGCCTTCAGCCCAAAAATTGAGGTTGGCTTTATAGACCCTATAAAAAGAATGTTGGATCGTGATATCAGACCTTACATAATTATCGATGCGTTTGGGCTCCTGTACAGCATGCTGCTTAGGAAAAGACGCCACAACAAAATTTCTGTATAAATCCATGATTATAAGGTGACAAAACATTGTGCTAGTTGTCAGAGGCCGAGCGGTGGAGGGGGTAAAGGTGTAATGGTGAAATCAAAATGTCTAGAAAGCAACATAGGAGCATGAGGATGAAATGCGTGAGAACTATTCACATATATTCTCAGGAATGTAAATATTTGGGGCAAAATTTTTAATAAGGATGATAGGTTGTAGAGACCGTAAATTATTTAAAATAAGTGATGGATATAAATTTATATATATAAAGTATCGTATTAAACCTTGATGGCAAAATGAAACGATTTTCAGACAGCTTGGGCAGTGTAATAAATTTTAAATCTGATATCAATCTATGGTACTTTCTTTTGATTAAAATAATCATTATATGAAGGGGGGGGGGGGGAGAGAGAGAGAGAGATAGAGAGAGTGTGTGTGTGTTAAGTGAGAGGAAGCTTCCTCTCATGTTCTTGCTTTGACTAAAGTCTTGCTATAAATATAGGATGATAGCTTAAGGGTTAAGAGTTTGATCATTCATCACTTCATCCTTCAAACCTTTTCCTCACACTTCCTCTCCTCTCTGTCCGGTCACCCAACCCCTTTTTTGCCAACCATCACCATAGTTTCCTTTCCGTCCACACACTCCTTGATCTGGCCATCAACCTGAGACCAAGAGCAAGGCCAGCCTCCATTGCTCTTGAATTTTCGGTCAAGTGATCTAGAGCTTGAGGGTTTCACCCTCCACCTTCTCCAAGTATTGAATCAAGAGATTTCATCTCTCTTTTGCAAGGTAAAATCTTAAACTAAATGATCTAGATTTTAAGAGTAATAAATGATGGGACTGAGATTTTTGATAAAGTAATCTAGTGCTAGAATGACTTACATGCTATGTTAAGAGTACTGAATGAATGGATTCATTAAATTGCCTTACTAATTTGCTTGCATATTGTGTTAATGCTGTTGAAAATATGATTCATTTAAATGTCTTACTTATTATGTTACTAATTATGATGCTTGTTATATTATTGATGTGGAAAGTTTGCTGCTAAAGTTTAGTAGGTTAAATACGTAAGAATGAGAGTTTAAATGAAATACATAAGGTTGCATGGTGTAGGAAAATCGATTAAGTATAAACTTAAGGTTATGGGGATGATTGATCATTATTTAATGAAGGTAAAATATATGCTAATGATACAATTAAGAGTTTAGATATGTTGAATTAGAAGTAGATATACTAATATAACCTTAAGAATCAACGTTCTAAGATGATGGGAGAGTTAGTGATCGGGTTATGTAACGAATCACCGATCTTGGTGTAAACTATTAAGTAACTGTATTATTGGAATGTATTCTTATTCATTGTGTTTTGTCTAATTTAGGTAAGGGCAAAGGAAAACAACTAGTTGTAGGCTCACAACGATTATCTATGGTATAGCATTAAGTAAATTCTTAAAACCTTACTTAATATGAATGTGCATGTTTTTGAATATTATTATTCTTAAATGTATGTTGTTTTCGTGTTGCTGGTAGTTTTATTATTAGATTTATATTGATTCCTTCTTTCCATTGATAAGTATTATGCTTTAATTTATGTTGATATTTGCCTTGATGGGGTGGTAGCACTTTAAAACCAGAGTAAATTTTCAAAAAAATTGATGGTACTTCTCTTGAAATGTTATTGTAATAACATTTGTTAATGATCAACCCAAACACACAAGGCATATGGTTTATAACCGTTCAATAACAGAGGAGGTCAAAGCCTCCTAACTAACATCCATGCAGTCTATATGCATATAAACGATGCAATAATCAAAGGTCATGCTACAACTTAACTTTAGTAGGGATAATCGAAAATGCCATGATATATAAATTGTATGGGTACAACTATACAAATAAAAAGGTTACAACTACATCCCATCCATTAACCCTGACATATATAGCAAAATGTAAGAAAAATAAGATTCTGTTAGGATCTAACAAAAGATGCAATTTTATAGGGAAATAATAGCAAAAACTAGATAAATGAATACACAAGAGGTGTATTCTCCTCCCAAGATGCCAAGGAGGACGTCCGCACTCGTTTAATCTAGATCTACCTAAGGATGCTCAAGAGAAATATCAATCATTAAGCATAAGAGACCAAACGACGACTAGCCTCCATATAAATAATAGAAACTAGGATTTCAAGGCAAGTGGGTGCGCGTGCGAGGGCTTGGTGGGCCGTCGCCCTGGGCCTTGACTCGTGGATCTAACATTACGTCGCCCCTGAAAATCCACCTTATCTTCAAGGTGCTGCATGAAAGTACCGACGGTGCTACTCTGAGTGGGAGTCGTCTTACCTTCCGATCCCTTCATCCTCCACGTCATCATCATCGTCTGCCTCCGTTATCAACACTTGCAGCTTACGACCCGCACATCGGTGTCCTGGAGTGAAGCGCTCGTCGCATCTGAAACAGATCCCTTTTTCCTCTTCTTCCCCATCTCTGCATCGGTCATCCTTCGGAATTGGCCCCCAGCCGATGGTGGGTTGTTCTGTTCCCCGTCTTCTCAAGCCCCATCTAATCTGCCTCAGTAGTGACCCTGGCCCCGCCGGCTCCTGCGGGGGTGCCCCGATGTACCTGGCCACTGTAGCCACTCCTGGCTCTCCTGTCCTCCTCTCTTGAGTTCTCTACCAGCTGTGCCATCTCAATGACCTCGAAAAGCCCCCTGGGCTTGTAGGGTCTCACTGCAGCTCGAATACTGGGCCTCAGACCCTTTAGGAAAATGCACTCTAGAGACTAATCTGACACGCGTGTACTCTCTCGGATAAGGTCTCAAATCTCTCAATGTACTCCCTCATCGGTCCTCCTGCCTGAGAGCGTATAACTGCTCGTGCAAGTTTTTCAGGTGGGGATCCTTGAACTTCTCCAGTATAAGGTCCTTCAGCTCCTCCCAGCATCGAATCTATTGCCTCCTCTCCGTCTACTGATACCACCCTAAGGATCTCCCCTCCATGCAAATAGCTGCCGCCTCCAGCTTCTGTGCATCTGTCATGTGGTGCGCTGCGAAATATCTCTCCGCGGTGAACAACCAAGCATGTGGATCCTCCCCCGTAAATAGCGGCATCTTCAGCTTCTGCACCCTGTAGTCTCCCTCAGAGTGCCCCTGATCGGGCATTCCCTCCATACGGTGATGCGGATGATAGTGCTGCCGCCTCTCATCCTGTGTCTCGTACTGTCTAGGTGGCCATCCTTCGAGGTCCCCATAGTCCCCTTGGTGGCCTCCACGCCTGCCACCGAAGTCATCCCAACCAGCATCATCGTCAAACTCAGCCTCGTAGCCTCCCCCTCCGTCCCCCTCCGTCGTAATAATAGTCTCTGCCCCTTCCGTCGCCGTAATACTGGTCCTCCACCGCTGGCCGCTGCCACACAGGCCCGAAATCACCCCCGGGGCCCTGTCTGCGTACGTCCCCCCCTGGCGGCTGCCAAGGGGCCTTCGGGCCAAATCGGCCCTCTGGCGGAACCCTCCGGGGCTGTCGGAGGGCCGGCAGGTCCTGCCGGAGGTTCGGCAGGGTCAGCAGGCCCTGTCGACCTTTTGGCAGGGCTCGGCCATCCCTGCCGGTGCTCCGGCAGGGCTCAGCCTGCCCTGTCAAGCATCTGTGGATGCGGGGGCAGTTCCCCCGCCCCATTGCCCTGGCGGCCGGCTCCCAGAATTGATTTGGGGGTTCGGTCGCCCCTCTGCGCTAGGGTTTGTCGTCTGAAAGGGGCCGCTGCCCCCCTCTGGAATTTCGCCGCACCTCCTTGCGATAATCGACCCCTTCCGGCTCCCCGCCTTCATCTTCAATTTCCTCTTCTTCAAAGGGACGATCCGGGTCAAAAATCTCGTCTTTCTTCTTCCCCTTCTCCAAAAGTGTCGCCTTTGACGTCGATTTGGAGTTTCCTTTGCCTTGTGGAATAGCCGTCAAGTGGGAGAGAATCTTCGCAAATTGCTTGTCGTTCTTTGCTTGACTTGCCTTCATTTGCTCGATGGATTCCGCCACCGATTCCAACGATTTCTTTACCCCTTCAATTTTCCCCATGAACTTTTCCTCCAACGCCTCGAATTTATCCTTCGATCTCGTCGCAGCCGCCATGGATCGTCACGCTTTGATACCAAATTGTTAGGAACTAACAAAAAGTTGCAATTTTTATAGGGAAATAATAGCAAAAGCTAGATAAATGAATACAAAAGAGGTGTATTCCACTCCCAAGACGCCAAGGAGAACGTCCGCATTCGTTTAATCTAGATCTACCTAAGGATGCTTAAGAGAAATATCAATCATTAAGCATAAGAGACCAAACGACGGCTAGCCCCCATATAAATAATAGAAACTAGGGTTTCAAGGCAAGTGGGTGCGTGCGCGTGGGCTTGGTGGGCCGCCGGCCTGGGCCTTGACCCGTGGATCTAACAGATTCTTTAATAACATATGTGAAAATGAAAACACAAAATATAGGGACTTACAAATGAAATCTCTCATTGTTATGGGTTGCCATCAATGCTCGATCATGTCGTTACAAGACTGTCATTAAAAATGATGATACGCTTGACAGCTCAGCAAGTCAAAGGAAACGAAAAGTAAGAAACATAATTATGCAATAAAAAGGTATATGTAATGAATGATGTCATGTTATGACTAATGTCTAATACACATATTATCACATCCCAAAATATTTTCCTTATTTCATATCCAATAAACATCAATGCTATCAAGTTGCTAATGACTATATCTTTAATACTTATGAAGTTTTCCCATCTATGGTATCACCATAAATGGGAGTTAATTGTATCCACCAGGCCCATCTCCCATCATACAAATAAGGACTAATGCATCACAATTTCAAGGCCTTACGAGGTCTCGCCATCTTGATGTACCATTTCCGCTAGGCATAGCAGCCATATAAGAAAGGCGACAAGATACAGTCATCTCAAGACATGATGATATATCATCTCCTCAAGGCGTAAGGCGTATCATTTTTACCAGACCTTTCAACTGTACAGGAAGAGTGCAAAGATGCCGTCATCTAGGACATGTCATTTCTAATAGGTCCTTCAAGCTAGACATGACGAGTGCTAAAAATATCATCATCATAGTGCTTATCTAATAGCTTATGCATGTCACTTCGCTTTAAGAGAAACCTTGCTAACTTCTTATGGTTATTTTCAGGTTCTTTTACAGTTATTAAGTCACGTGTACATTCATCTCATTTCATTTAATTATCTTTAGTGTTATCTTACTCATGCGTATAGACTGTAGGAATATCATATAGAATATGTTGAGAATGATATGCATTGAGAAGGAGTGATATGCATATCAAGTCATAATATATATCCCTTGATGTCGCACTTTACCAAAATTGCCACAAGAGCATCACATCATGAAATCTAAGTCTATTATATATTACCATCAAGACGGAAATCAACGGAAATTGATGAATATTTGTAAATTGAAGAATAATATTCATCGTAGGTAAGGTAGAATCAACATAAAATCTAAGAATAATATTCAAAAGCACATGCATTCATATCAAGTTGGGTTTTAAGAATTTACTTGGTGAGCCAGCATGGCTAGTTATTCCGATAGCCTTCAACCAAATGTTGTCCTTTATCCTCACCTAAAACAAACTATACACAATGACGTTTCAGTAACATAATTACGTGCATGACTAGTTATACTCAATTGCTAACTATTGCTGTTATTTAGGGCGTCGATTCTTAGGGCTATATTTGTAAACACACTTCTAATCTAACATGCTCAAACTCTTAGAGTGTCAGTAGCTTATATTTTACGTCCATTAGCTAATGAACAAAATGATCATACCCAAATCTTTACGTTTATATTCAGTTATTTTTTCTACAACATGCACCCTTTATATTTTTAAAATACCTCATTTTAAGCTTTTAGCCTACTTAACTTCAGCAACAAACTTTTAAAATTAGTATGACATGCATCATAATTAGTAAGCTAATTAGCAGAGTAATTATATGAATCATTCTTTTTAAAATCATTAACACAATATGTAAGTTAGTAAGCTATGTAACCCCTAGATCATTTAGTTTAGGATTTTACCTTGCAAGAGAGACGTGTAATCTCTTGATTCAATGCTTGGAGAGGGTGGATGATAAAACCCTTAAGCTTCTAGGCCACTTGGCCGAATATCCAAGAGAGGGGGCCGGCTTGGCTTCTTATTCCTGGGTTAATGGCCGGATCAAGGAGGAGGGATGGCGGCTGTGTGTGAGTGGCGCCTAAGGTGATGGCCGGCTAAAAAGGGGTTGGGGTAGCCGGCCAAGGGGATGAGAGAAAGTTGAAGGATGAAGTGTTCGATCATATTGCCATGTCTTCTTGTATTGTGTTCGATCATATTGCCAATTGTGTTGCTGAACTGATGAGCACTTGATTTTGACGTGGTAAAATTCACATATGCGCATGAAGCATTGTTTTGCAAGCAGTCATATGGTAGTTATGATCCTGCTCGATTGATGGCACAAACAACCAAATTCGACATGCTAGTTGACATAGGATCTCTCAGGGTTTTATTAGGTTTTATTTTATAACGTCTATTGTACTTTCCTATGTGTATGTGTGTTTTGGATATGAGCTGACCTCGTATTAAATTTCTTGCGTTGTCAACTATAGGTTTTTTGAAAAAAAAATTAAATTTGAGGTTGTACACATTCTAAATCCCCAAAACCCCAAATATGGGTGAACCATGTGTGTATCTGACCCTTGATTTACCTGTTACAAAAAGTTCTTTTCTTCTGGAACTGAATTAGCAGCGTGATAGATCGATGGTTAAATAGCTTGAATTGACTTGATTTTTGGTATGGTGATCATCCATGATAACTTTTTGGGGTTTTGTTTTATACTTCATGCATGTATGGTCATCACAGCAAAAATGAAGTGAATTCAATGCTATTTGACTCTTGATTTATCCGTTACGAATTCAACGGTTTCAGAAGAATATAACTTTTTGCAACGGTTGGATCGACAAACACCCGCAGAGTTCACCCATATTTGGTGTTTTAGAATGTGTACAACCCCGAAAAAAGTTTCAATTTTTAAAACCGAGCTTACAATGCAGGAAATTTCTTACGTTGTCAGCTCACAACATACATATACGAGAATAATGGGTATCATATGACAAATGAGGTAAAACTTCGTATACGCCTCCAAACGCATCCCTTCGCTATTTTTTAGAAGAACATGACCGTTCATATTGATCTACATATTCTAAAACCCCAAATCACTGAATATCGGGTCCGTTGATCCACCCGTTGTAAATTTAATCGGTTTGCACTAATAGAACTTTTGCGACCGGTTGATGATGGGGCAAAAACCCGTTGCTTCACTCAATATATGAAGATCAAAAGGAACGGTTTCGAACCTTTTTAAAAAAATTTCCCGGGCACCGGATCGTTTGTTTTTTTTGTTTTTTTTGTTTTTTTTTTGTTTTTTTTTTTTTTTTTTTGGGGGGGGGGGGGGGGGGGGGGGGTTGAAGGCCGCATACGAGTCTTCGTCTCATATGTCATATGATACACATTATTATATATATACGACCAGTTTCAAAATTGGTCCATTTCATTTCACCGATAATTTATTTATGAAAATGGCAATCATTATTTCCCATTGTGTCAATAATTCGTATCCTTTGTATGCAGGGTCTGGTTCACATGTAAATATTAAAGTGGTGTACATAAGGAGGAGCAGTTTGGATGCAGCCAACTAATAAAGCCATGGATGCCCTTTTGGATCCATACTTTCGATGCTATGAATTATGTTTGTAAACTATCCTGAAGTTCATACATGGAACCTCGTAAAGAAGTAATAGTTTCTTATTTATCATGCCCTTCTCTAACGTGTTAGTAAAATGAGCTAACTACTTGTATAGAAATGCAGCACAATAAATAAATAAATTAATAAATGATGTGTATAGTCTTTACTATGAACCCCTTTGTTAATGTGCTGGGATTTGATGATCAATATGAGTTGTGACAATATGTGATTTTCTCCATGCTAAATGTTCATGTTGTGGATTCAGTCCCAGAACTGCACTTTTGCTTGGTTGTGTTAAATAAATATCATGGTATTGGATGTTTGTATATATTTTTTACTTTTTTCACATGGAAGAAATCATTTGTGCAATGACTCCCCTTGTATAAGTAGTAGACATCTTGTGGTTATGACACAGGGATTACGATAATATTCTATTGGTAATAATGCTGTCTCATCTACAGAGATAATTAAATCACATTTTAGTTAGAATATGATGAGTTATTGTATGTCTATGACATGCATGTACGATACAATATATGCTATAGATATATGCAGTGTTACATTAGAATTGACTCATCTACGACACAATATCCTAATATATGCTAGATATATGCAGTGTACGATACAGTATATACTATAAACTTCAAAAGTTGAAGCAATGACCAAGTATCTTAAGTACACCATGTCCTAATAATTGTATCTAACCAAGCATCTTTCATTTTTCTTAGTAATCTGCATAGCTCCCAATCAAGATCTTTACTTGATTGCTTGGGCTAGCATGGATAATGACTGCATACGTTTGTCCCAAGATGCCACGGAGTTGCATGTTGTGGTTTATTAACATTAGATATGCTAGCGATCTTCCTTCTATGCACATATTCTACAATCACCATATCCAAATCGAGGAACAACCCATCCATGATTCGCATATGCTTCATCATGTCGTGAGTTGTGTCCTACTTGATCTTCTCAAGGTTTAGTTGGAGATAGTGAAGTTGTGTTATTAAGGTCATACTGATCATTGCCTGAAGAGAGTCCTCTATTAACTAGGAACGACTACAGGGCCGTATCGACTTTCTCTCTTTGTTTGCAGTCAGTGGCATGAGCACCATGGTAGGAAGGGGTGCACACTCCCTCCTGTTGAGATATGTATGCCCTCATGGCCAATTATCTGTAATGAAACATCTTGTTCAAAATAATAATATGCTATTTGGTATCGTTTATCTGAGTATATTTTATAAATGTCTGTCTGCATTAATACTTAGATAAAGTCCTGAGCCTTAATGCCAGGTCAAACATATATCAAGATGAGGATCACGGTCATGGAGAAATGTTTCGACTGTTTATAGCATAAGTCTAAAACTGTTCGTAGTCGCAGATCCATCAAGAAATGGCATCGACGCATTAGATAGACTATTGTGTTCTCTGTCTTCACCAAGTGTTGGTGACGATGATCTTATGATCGTTCGATTTGGTAAATCGGAGACGAGACACATGTGCTCATTAGAGAATGAGTTTACTGAACGATCCAATGAGAGCTGCTACATGGAAACACAAACCGACCTGTCATTGGAAGCTCTCAGTGATGATGTCATTGGAAGCTCTCAGTGATAATAGGCAAACTGGTCCTTTGACTTGAGGTCATTGTACGAGCCTGTGCGTGAATGGTGTCGCTTTGGTCTCTGACCTAGCTTCACGGCAAGCCCTGTCAAAAGGTCATAGGTTGGGTGGCACTTGAACTGGACGAGGAGAGTAGTGGCCAAGATAGAATTCGTCTCTCCCGTTATGGAGAGTTAGTGTCGCAGAGTCAGTATAGTTCATAGGGGAAATCCTTAGTCGAGTTATGTTAGATATGATCCAACAAAGACAAGCTAAGACCAAGTTGTTGAGTATTGGTGTTTCATACCAATCTTATTTTGATGATGATCAAAACATTATGTTGTTGCTAATGACTCTCTTGTTTTAGTCTCATAGTTTCATTTCAAGAATATCTTTCTTGGAGACTAAACACTTGGTGCAAGGATGGACATCAAGTGGAGAAGGGCCAAAGCTTGGACTCAAGCGGTGCCAAAGCTTGGAGATGATGGAGAAGACATAAACTCTAAGGAAAGCAATGTAATTCATGTAATATTTCCTTTATTGCTTTCTCTCTCATTTGAGGCTAGGTTAATGTAATGCCTTGATTAGATGGTCTACTCATACATGCATATGTATCTAACCATCTTAGTGAACCTTAGGATTATCATAGAATCTAACCCAATATGCTCATCTTGACCAAAGACTCATTTGGAGTCTTTGGTTCTCCATCAGTCGCCTGCTGAAGGATTCACAGTCGACTGGGTGATTTCCATTCGCCTGTTGATCCTTCTACAGTCGACTGTGATGCACAGCTCAAGTCTTCATTTTGATTGACTCTACTTGAGCTTTTCGCATCAGTCGACTGATGATGTATTTACAGTCGCATGTATATTTACAGTCGCATGTAAAATGTTCAACAGTCGTCTGAAAGGCATAAGTGCGAATATTGCATCTTTCTGTTTTTCTCCATCTCCTGCAGCAGACGACTGGTGAAGGGTTTACAGTCGCCTGACTATTTTACAGTCGACTGTATTAATAACATCAGTCGTCTGTATGCTTATCTGGAGAAAGAGTGCATCTCTCTGTTTTATTCCATCCCCTGTAGCAGTCGCCTGCTGAATGTTTTACAGGCGCCTGTCCTGTTCACAGTCGACTGTATCGACTTCATCAGTCGACTGTCGTGGCTCAGATTATAGCCGTTGGATATTTTCTAGCCGTTGTACAGTCGACTGTCACTTGTTCTTCAGTCGACTGTCAGTGTCGTTTTCGCCCAGTTTCTAGCCGTTGCAGCCTTGTGCTTTTGGCTGTTTTCTTGGGTTTTGAGGGTTGATATAGGGTTCCTATATATATGAGTGTGCTGAGTTCATTGGAACTTCTTGATGCTATTGAAAATCATAAGAGTTTAATAAGCCACTCTCAAACTCTCTCATTTCCCTCTTTGAGCTCTCATTCCTCTTCATGCATTGAAGTCCAGCTCAAGGGAAATCATCCAAGTGCTTTCAAGCAAATCTCAACACTTGGATATCCTCTTCCATGCCTTGCAGTCATCTATGAGTAAGCATCTCAAGGCATAGGTAAGAGTATTTATTTTACTTGGTGATTCTTGTAACGCTAATTCTCTGTGTGAATTAGTCTCTCTTTGTGGGAGTTTATCTCTTTGTGGGATTAGGATATTCTCTTAGTGGGAATAACTCTCTTTGTGGGAGTAACTCTCTTTGTGGGAGTTTGGTGTCCTAGTGTAGGGCTAACCCTAATTCTCTGAGTGGGAGTTAGTAATTCTCTAGGTGGGAGTTTGACCCCCTGTGTACGGTTGGTTGGGTCCTTGTGTAGGGCAACATCCTCTTGGTGAGGTATCCCCTTTGTGGGATTTGTATTCACTTCTCTTTGTGGGAATATAGTGAATATTGGTGTGGCTGGACGTACCCAAGTTTTGGGGAACCATGGTAAAATCTTGTGTTTGCGTTTGGATTGATTGTGTCAATTATTTCCTCATGCATTTATTATTCCGCATTTGCAAGTTTAATTTTAATTGGACAATTTATTGCCATTACACTATTCACCACCCTCTAGTGTGTTGTTAGTATTGCAAGGGTAAGGTGATCCTTACACAAATGATGTTGATCTGATCGCAAAGCTATTAGGGATTGACAATCAACCATACCCTAGGCTTCGTAGTGGCATAATGATGACAAATGGATTAAAACTGCAGAATTCATCACTGACGTAGCCATGGTGGTTTCGACAATACTCATGTCAAGGGACATACCATGTAATGATGATCAGAGACGGCACCTACTGCTCGTGGTCACTGTCGTCAGAGGCTATGAGTCCCACATGTAGTAGGGTCAGACTGTAGGGTCTCACATAGGCTGAGATCCTTGTCCAGGTAATAAAAGATAAAAGGTACATGCATTTGATGCAAATGAACTAAGATGGTTACAATTGGTTACGAAGGGGATTTCAGTCACATAGGATGTGACGCGAATGACGAGCCACTTTAAAGAGTATGGAAAACTCAAACCTGGGTCTGGGAATGTCATGGACCCAATTGCTATAGCCCGAGCACGGACTCAGACTTGCCCGAGCATTGCTTGGGCTAAGCCTGAGATTTAGGCTCGGGCGTAGCAGCCCAAGCCCCCCAAGTGGCTCAGGCATGCCCCCGAGCTTCTGCTCGGGCAACAGCGCGTGCTACTGCTGGAAAAGCACAGCTCGGGCTATAGCCCAGCCAGAGCTCAGACTGCACCGGAGCACGAGCTCGAGTGCAACTCGAGCAATGCTCGGGTGCAAACCCAAAGAGGGGATTAGCCCCCCTTGGTGCATGGTTTTGGGATGACTTTGACGTCAGATTTTGAGGGTCAAATGATCTCGGAAATGTGTGACGTTAGTTTTTATACATTCAACGTATGTTGCTCTTCGAAATGATATATCATTTGGGGTTTAAGGCTTACCAAACATTGCTCAAAGTTAAGCACTAAAAGGGAAAACTTGAGTAAAAGTGGCCTCTCTTTTTAGTATTACATCGGATGTGTTACTGATCAGTAGGCTCTGTTGACCCTATAAATAGGGTCCATCCTGTCACGCCCCGCTCCCCATGATACCTAGAAAGTTTGAAACTTTTCCAGGTAAGCTGGAGGGCGAGGTTGATAAAGAAAAAAGAGAGAGATGATGAACAGAAAAGAGAGCACATGCCACTGTGCACATGCTGGGACAGTACAGAAGTGCTCCAACACACAGAAGAACACAAAAGAACAGAAGTTCACATACACAATCCATCTCATATATTCAACTGAACAAAATAACATACATAAAGCTCAGTACAACACAACCCCACAACTTAGCCCAAGAGTCCAACTTACACTCTAGTCTACCCAGGGCCTTAGTCTCCAACTCCAATTCCTGCTGAAGGGTCCACATGCTACTATTTGTGGGAAAATGGGGGAGGGCATGTCAAAGCATGTATAGCATGAGTGCATAACTCTAATAGAGGAATATCTATGCTTGACATTGTGATGCCAAAGGAAGGTGCAACAAATAACTAAATAAAAGTAAAGGTAAAAGTAACAACTACAAATGAACAACGAAGTTATTCATTTAAGGTAACAAGAGGAAAATAAACAACCTAATATAAGAACAGAACAGGTAAGCATAAGGCACAAACAAGTAGCACAACACAATTAGACACAAAGCACATCACGCATCATAACAATATCTAGAGGGATCCCTTATTCTAAGCTATAATGGGATCAAGAGGTGGCTCCCATTGGGATCAAGAGGTGGCCCCGGTGAATTCTCCCAACTCCCACTGTGCCACTTTGGCCCAATGTAGCACTTTGGACCATGAAGCTGCTCCTTTCCATCATATCTCATATACTCATAAGTCATTTGGCACATGGCCATATCACAACTTCATAAGTCACATGCACAAGCACATTCATTCACATTCCATCTTACATTGCATCCACATTGCACATACGCAACATATTGCTTGAGCACTACACATTAGCCACCATAGCTTCCAACATGGAAAACTTACCCTCTTGCAAGTAACTATGGAAGAAACATAACCAACAATTCAAAGACATAAAATGGATAGCTTTAAGCACCACGTATGGAAGACATTACTTTTTAAATGAACCTTGAATGAAATGGCAACACCAAAACCAACAAGGAGCAACACCCAACAACAACAAGAGCAGCAACAACAACAAGAGCATCAACAAGCAGGAACGCAACAACAGCAATGAAACATCATTTGTAGTTAGAATTAGACGGTTTTAAATGAAAAATGTAGAGGATCCACACATCTTTCCAAATATGAAAAATCATAATTTTCAGATAATTGAGATAATTGTTATAGCCTGCAAAGTATATGGTACAAAATTTGTCCAAAAACTAGTTAGCAGGGTCAGATTCTTGTTGCGGTTTCTACATAAAAAGTGTAGCTATTTCAGTTAGGGTTCCAGATTGTCTTAAATCATATCAGTTGGATGTCTAGAGTGAAAATTATGCTTTGTTTAGTAACATGATGCAAAATCTGCCAAAATCTGACACTACGACAGAGATCAGCAATTCAGTCTAAATACATGCAGAATTTGACTCTAAGCTTTAAATAAAAGTTGTAGGTAGCTTTAAAGGTTTTTCAGATCATATTAGAACATAATTTTTGGAGACCTAGAACGAAAGTTATACTCATCACAAAACATGACAGTGCAACAACAGCAAAACAGCCATAACAATAAAAAGCAACAACTACAACAATATCAGGCAACTCAATCCCAAACATAGAATTCTCAAACTAAAGTTATGAACTCGTACCTCTAAAAGATGCATTCTTTGGTGGCTATTCCTCCTCCAAATCCTCCAAGCTCCCATCTTCCTCAAGTGCCACCCTTCTACTAGCTTCATCATCCAAAAATGCATTAACTTGGTAAGAAATCACCCCCCCTAAAGCTCCACAATCATCCCACAAGCTACGCACTTGTACCATGACATCAAAAGGAACAAGGGGAGGTCTTTTGGGTTGTGAAAATAAGGGAGATAGGGCCTACATGAGTTGGCCAACACATGGAATCATGGGGGTTATGATCGGCCATAAGAGAAATTCAGAAGGAGAGAGAAAAAGAAGGAGAAATGACGGAGAAACGAGAAGGAAAAAAATGAAAGGGAAATATTCTAGAATTTTCTCATTGATTCTCCCCTCTTCTAATCTTCATCTTAATCTCATCTCATGCCTTAAAGCTAAAGGGTCAAAAGTCAATTAACCTAGAAGATGCCATGGAGTCAAAATGACTCAAATGCCCCTCCTACAAAAAGCCCTCCAACTTGTGTAAATAATTACACACTATGTCGTCCAACAACATCCTATATAAATACCCTCCATCTTGGAGTGTTAATTACAAAGGGATGCCCCACACACATCTATATATATACATAATAGGTATACATACATGTATAGGTATACATACACTAGGCATACATACACATATACTACACATATATGCATAACACTATTGCATACAATTATCCAATACAAAGAGGCATACCATTATCACAACATATGCACGCTAATATCCAAATAATTCATACACATCTAAATATATACACTACCATATATATACACACACACCAACACATGAGGAAATACATTCACTACAAGATGCTCTACACACATTCAAACTATAATCCAATACATTTTATACATACATCCTAGTATTTCACATTTAGGGGCAATACCCATCCCCTTCAGCCAAACTTGTACTAAGCCTTGATCAAGGGAGCTCATCCTAATTAAGTAAATAAACCTAGATCTAAAAGGCGACCAAAATTTTAGTTCCTCCTCTTCCTCTTTATTCCCTTCTTAGGTTCTAGCAAAACTTGAAGGGTGTTCGGATCTAATCCGAAGCCTGGGGCAGGGGTTCCAACTAAGGTGAAATCTTTTAGAGCAAGTGGTCGCTCCAAGGCGAGACTTTGCATCACTTTGGGACATCGTTCTAAGGAAGTGTTTTTGCGAAGGCAAACATAAGGTTTGTCTTTTATTTTATACCAGTAAATTTTAGATCTATCTTTGCGAGATTGGTTCGCCCATCTCCTAGATAGTATAAATCCTGCAAAGGATTTCTTTTTTCCGTAGGGTTTTCATAAAAATTTGATTTTTATGGTTTTGTTTTCTTTCGTTAATTTCCACGTTTGTTAAGCCTTGGGCTAGACGATGGAAAAATCCATATGAAAGCCTCCTCAAAACCCTTCACCTCCCACTTCATAAGCCCCCTTCCCTTATGGCAAACGCCCCCTTAGTGGCTACCTCTCGGAGCTTATCAACAAGCACTGCTTATTAAACATTTTCCTCTTTTACCTTTCTCCTCAACAGCCACCCGTCGATCATCATCGTCGGAGAAAAACTTGACTGAACCTAACACATCGTCTATGATGAAGATGATGGGAGCGAAGATGATGATGTCGACGTGAAACCTATCACGATGATGATGACAATGAACATTGAAACCCATTGTCTAAACCTAACCCATCGTCAACGATGACGATGATGATGGGAACGACGATGATGATAGCGATGATGTGGAGGAAGTCGAGGAGATGGTGGTGTTGGGACATGTGGCTACACAACTTACAATAAACGAGGCGTACATAGTGTATTGGCAAACAAATATGCATAATTAAAAAGTTACTAATAATTCAACGCACAATGCATCGGAAATAAAAACATGACTCTTAACACCAATAACCACAAATAGAAATAACGCCAATGCAAACACAAACACAAGGCGTATCCTGGTTCGGATCCCTACGTCGGTGATCCTACTACAGTCCCATGTTGCAATCGCACTCCGTGTATTTCACTATACTAAAACCGGGCACAATCAACCAAAACCACAAACTGGTGCTTGGTTGACAATTCTCCCACTACATGAGTACAAGGGAGTAAACTCTCCCAAAGGAGTAAATCCTCCTATACTGAAGTAAACCCTCCAAATGTACTCACAACCCGAGTACTAGGTTTTGCAATGAAACAAAATGAAATACAATCTTACCTAAGTTTTGGATAGATCTTACCAATGTGTATGTGAAGGTAGGAAAGATTGGAAACTTAAGTGCTTGATGCACTGGGAAGCTTCTCCTTAAGCTAGGGTTACACACTAGATCACTGCATTTAGTATAGGAGAAGACATGGAGAGGAGAATGCTTTCTCTAAGCAATTTGTCTCCCTAAAATGATTTTTATATGTGTGGAGAGATGCCAAAAATTCCCTCTTAAGCTGGCTTAAATAGCACCTCAAAACAACCCACTAAAAGCCAAAAATAACGGCTATAAACGGCTAGTCCAAAAACCCAATGGCTAGTTTTGGACATGACCAGACATCTGTTGAAGACTTATAAGTTGTCTGATGAAGACTGGTCAGACGTCTGATCCAGCGTCTGAAAGACTCTAATTAGAAAACCAACAGATCACCAAACAGTCATAACAGACACAAATGAACTCCGATTGAGGTGATTCAATATGCGTTGGAAAGCTAGTGAAGAATGCAATCTAATGAGCTAGGAATAGATACTGACAAAGGTTAGAAGATAGAATCAGATTGCAGAAAATCCAACACAAGACAACCAGACGTCTAAAGTTCACCACTCAGGCGTCTGGGACACTGTTCAGGCGTCTGAGAATCCTACATTACGCTTAATAAATGTGCGTGAAAAAACAAAGAGTAAACGAAAACTAACTCACCATGTTCAATCGTTTGGAGTTCATCGTCCAGACGTCTGAGCAACTGTTCAGACGTCTGAGCAACTGTTCAGACGTCTGGCCTTTTGAACATCAAAAGGCTGAATAACGGCTATGTCAAGCTATCTAAAAGCTTTCATGCCAGACATCTGGTACTCCTACACCAGACGTATGCCATACTCTAAATACATTATAAAGAGTGTTTTGAGCATAGGATCAAATGAGATGGGTTCTACATGATTTCTAAGATACCCTATGATGGAAATGATGCATATGAGAGTTTGTGCATTTATTCAAGGCTACAAATATTCTATGTAAGAAAATCAAATTTTTTGGATCATGTGGATGGCAAACAACACTAGAATGAGGGGTTGAATAGGGTTATTAACAATTATAATCTTTTTCGATAAACAACGATCTTTCTATTTGTTTCCTAAGTTACAAATTGAGTTGCATCAAATTTGAACTTAATCAACAATTATATGCTTGTAAAAGATTGAGAGTTAATAACAATGTAAATGAAAGCGTACAAGCAATAATAATAAAAGAATATATGAGTCAAATTCACAACGCAAGCACACGATGATTTACCCTGGTTCGGATACGCAAGTCACACTTGCCCATTGTATCCTACTCCAGTAACCAATCCACTAGCTCTCAACGAGAGCAAACCTTGCCTCAAACGAAGAGGACTCCATACAGCCACATAGCTTCCCTTACTAGGAATTTCAGCAACTGGTAACAACAAAACTAGGATTTCCACTATTCCCTTATAACACGGGAATTTACAACTCAAAGTCTTATTCAAAGACTTACAACAAATATAAAATGAAAGTAGACAATTTTCATATAGCCAATAGTATACATGAGTGAAACGTGGCGCCTGTGATTTATTGCGTAGGAGCGGCGATTGGATTGGATGTCGTAATTGTCGGGATTCGTATCTTTTGGAGATCCTAGCCAATGATGACACCTAATGTAACCTAAGGTTAGATATAGGGGGTTTTAGGTTAGGCTTTGATGTGGACGCCATTGTAATCTTTGAAAGAGCCGCCATTGTGAGCCAACTTAGAGATATTGTATTGTGAACTTTTGGAAAGATCTTGTGTGCTTCTTCTTCGTTGGATGAACAGAAGATTTGTATTGTTTTTTCCTTTCGTAATAAAGCTCATCGGTGTTTCCCCTTGGCCGGTCCACGGCCTAAAAGCAATTAATTCTCTTTGTGCTCTGTTTGTTTATCTGCCCATCTTTGTTTTAGGGTTCTTCGGTGATACCATGTATTCCGCTGTGTTAGGTGTGCTGCTTCGTGGTAGTGCACAACATTATCGACCTTCAAATTCCATGAAACCCACAACAAATATATATGTGCCTCCTTTGAAGGGCTCGCATGATTAATGTTGACTTGTGGAATCCCTTTACAAGACCTCGAATTAGGGTTTCTTGGCCCATTTAGATCTCCTTTTTGTTTTAGGGAGAATATATCTCACTATAATAAGCAACTTGACTTTAGGATAAGAATATAAGAAATGTGACTCAAATTATTAATGTGACATTAAGACGTTGATTATGACAAAATGATGTATTTAGTTAAATCTCCAAGATGGTTGGAATAACTACATGGGTAGTTGTTGTAACTCCATGATGGTTGGAGTAACTCCATGAGTAGTTGTCATAACTCTGTGATCAGGGGCGTAACTAGAGTAGTATTGCCCTGGGCAGCTGCCCAGGGCAAGAACAAATAAAATCTTTGTAGACTTTACATTGGGATGGCTTACTTGCTCAGTTGGTTTTAGTGTTGTTCCTTCTTTCGGTTCGGAAGTCGTTGGTTCAAGTCCTGCCATGGGCCATCATTTAATTTCCTTTTTAATTTAATTGTTTTTTAAATTTCTCTTTCAGTCACAAAATTCTAATTTAAGTTTCGCTTAAAGAATCTTTTGTATAAAGTTCTTTACAAAACATTTCAAGTTGGTTAAGTAATTTTCCGAGCAGGGAGTGATATTACCATGGGTTAATAGTATAAATCTATAAAAAATTTCATTTTCATTTCTTAATATGGCCATGAGTTAATATTATCATTTTCAGTGTGGCTTCATGAGTTTACTAATTATCTCTCAAAAAATTTCAAATCAATATCCAAAATAAGTATGATATTTTAATTGATTTTTTAAATTTTTTCTTCAGTCATAAAATTCTAAATTAAGTTTTGCTTAAAGAACCACTTGTATAAACTCCTTTACAAAACATTCCAAGTTGGTTAAGCAATTTTTCGAGCAGGGGCGTAATATTACCATTATTTAATAGTATAAAGTTGCACACTTTTTAATTTTCATTTCTTAATATTGCCATTGGTTAATATTGTCTTTTTTTTAGTGTGGCTCACGAGTATGCTAATTATTTCCCTAGAAAATTTTCAAAGAATCTCCAAAATAAGTATGATTATTAGTTTTGATTAGTTACATAATTATCTGAAACACACATTTTTAGATGTCATAAACTTCCATCATTATTTAAATTGCAACATGATGATCTTTGTTTGAGATGAAGCATGTAAAGTCAGTAGTATTTTTAAATATATTTTTCGTGTCATCTTTAGTTTCGCCCAGGACAAAAAAAATTCCTGGTTACGCCACTGGTACAGGTCATTGGCACAGATGGCCATGGCTAACAGTATTAGCAGCAAGATTGCAAAGGTTCTGATGCCTTTAATGACTTCGCACCCAGGGCCAAGGTTGATATCCCGGGAGGAGCAAAAACTGAGGCAGTGATTGTGGTTCGGGATCAAAATGGACCAATCTGCAAGTTATGGTGGAGCATGATTGAAAAGTTTTAGGTTGCAGTCCCAGATGGCTGCTTCTTCATGAAAGGCTTTTCCCCTAGTTCATATGTTGTTGGTGTCATTGATTAGCCATACAGCTGTTCTATCGGCAAACCCAATTTCACTATGATTGACCATGCTATCTATTTCTTTCCCAAGTTAGATTAATTTTGACCTCTACTTTAAACGGAATGCTTAATCTCATGCTCAGATTGTTTCAAAAATTATTCATCTCCTAATCTTTCATTATCACCTATTAGCTCCATCATTGGTTCTACTGAATATGCATGCTTTCTCCATATGGAATAACGTTCAGTCTAGGAAATTGTGTCCAATATTTACTTAAAAGTTTTGATATGCTTCTTGATATTCACTAGCTGATATGGTCTGATATCTGAACCTTGTTTTCTCCATGGATGTGGAAATGACAGATTGATGCCACACGCATATAATGGTAAGAGTGTGAGTGTGAGTTAACAAAGGTCTCTATGGTTTTAGAGGGAGGGAGACGTAAGTTTTAAATCGAAGAATCGTGATTGAGTCCAGACTCACTCTTCATTAAATTAAGAATCCTGATCAAGTCCATATTACTATTTGCTAAATTACTTAGATCGAATAACTTGTGATGGAATCTGGTTCAATGATCAATTCTGATTCATCTGATTCCCAACTTATAAAGATCTTAATTGGTAATCATCCTAAATCGAGCCCTATTCAATCTGGATTGGACATGATGCGCCGCACTCAGCAAGATGAGATCTTAACATATAAATCAGGCTGGACAGCAAATCCGAAGGATTTGCCTAGCCATAAAGAAAGTAAGAGAAGACGTCCTAACTCAGTCAGGACAATGAATTTCTGAATGTTTGATATTTGGCAAATATGCAGCATATGGTAATCTAAAACAAGGTCATTAACTGCTAAGTATGAATACACTTCTTTCCTTTTTTTGAGGAAAATGCCGAAGAAGGTCTGAGTGGATGGTATACCTGGGTGTCAAGTATCCCAGATTCCGTCTTTTGCGTTCTGTTTTTCGGGTCTCTTATAGGAGTCCCGCATGTCAAAGCCTTCATGGCGTTTATCATTCCTCCCTCCGTGCCCACCCGCATTGATGGTCTTTTGAATGGCGATCAAGGCGGGCGCGATCTGGGGAGCGGTTTCCCCTTCAAGCGGGGCCAACCGTCTGTCCAATGACGGTCTTGGGCCGCCGCACCCCGACCCACTGCTGGGCCCCCTTTGGGCCAGAGCCCGGTGCAGGTCTGGGCCTAGTGGTCGGTTCGCTTCTCTCTAGCCCACTCGTAGGGTTGTATCAATAAGAAAGGTAGAAGACTCTTATTTTCCATTTTAAGGTAGGTGTTACGCCTATTTGACCGAGACCCATAAAGCACGAGCCCAAGAGCCCGACTACTAGTCAAAAGCCCATCGGCGTCCTCAAAGCCCATTCGACAAAGGCCCTACAAGGGACCTTCTCGAACGTCGATCCGACCCGGCCCCAATAACCCGTTGGTCGCTCGCCCACTCCTGCGAAAACCACTCCCCCGGACGCGCGACCACTAAATAGCGATAATGGGGAGGTGCTGGCATGGCGGAGAGAGCGGCGGCGAGGGGGGACTGATGGGGCACGATCAATGGCGGGCGTGGGACGTGGGCCGGAGGCAATCAAGCGGGAGCTCTATAAAAGGGCCAGGAAGACGACGAAGAACGTGACGGCATCTGAGGTAACAAAACCTAAGGTACTCCATCAACGACATCGTTCCCCCAATTTATCTCCTTCCTCCTCCGCTCGCGCTGAGAGACGCCGTTACGATCTCCTCACGAGTCGGACCGTCTCCGCCGGGCCTCCCTTCTCAGATCTCTATCTGACTTAGGCATCGGAGGGGATTTGGCCGGAACCAAGGTCCGGCCCCCTGACGAGCGTTCTCGTCTGCGCAGGTGGACAGCAGATCAACGGGCCGAGGCTACCCCTCGCCCCTCTCCGACCACTCGATCAACCGGACAGTGAGGCTTCCCCTCACCGTCAGCCTGCCGTGGCCGAGCACGACCTGCCGAGGCCGAGCGTCCTAATCGGGTCCGAGACTCTCCCTCGCCACCCGTCGGCCGCGCATCTACCCAGGCGACTGAGGCTACCCCTCGTCCCCCTACCAGCCGAGGCCGAGCACACCCGACCGAGGCCGAGCGTCTCAACCAGGGCCGAGGCTACCCCTCGCCCCTTCTGCACCGATTCGAAGCCCCCGAGGGACCCAAAGCGGGCCCCTTGACCACGTTGACCGGGCTCTCCACGGTCAACGCTTTGTAGTGAGAAAACACTCTGAAACATCTGGCGCCGTCTGTGGGAACCGAAGATCATCCCACGAAGCAGAAAACCACACCAACAATGGCACGAGCCAGCAATGGAAGGAAGCGCATGACCCCCATCCCGGAGGAGGAGAATGGCGCATCCAATGGCAACCCCGAGGACACACACGTCGACGGCCACCCCGCCCACTCAATCGAAGAGACCGGCGGCTCAGAACTAGCCACACAGGGACAGCTCCGTGCCCTGGCTCAGGAGACCAACGCGAGCCTCCAGACGTTGGTCACGACAGTACAGCAGCTTGTCGGCCCCGCGTCGTCCGACGGGGGCGCGTTGAACGAGAGCCACCGATGGGCGGGGGTCCCCCGCACTTACGGTCCGCGGTGGTCGACGACCACGTGACCCGGAAACCGAACGCAGAGCGTCGGTTCACGCGGTCCGGCTCCCGTCAGGCGAGGTCACGTGCCTCCTCGCCCTATCGTGAAAGGAGCCGGAGAGAGACTGAAGGGACGAACGGCGAATCGATGACGGCATCGTCTCGTCGATCACGGTCGTCCCACCGCAGGAGAAGCGAACGACACCACTCAAGAGACCGATCACGGCGGAGCAGGAGCTCCCGCAGGAGGAGTCGGGAGCGTCGGGTCAGCCCGACCCCCAGCGTGGCAAAGGCTGCGGAGCCGGCCCCACCGGCGCCGGTGCTACCTCCGCCCCCGCTCGAGCCGGAAACAGGCGAATACAGCATCCCTGGAGGCATCCACGGGGACCGGTGTCCCTTATCGCGGACAATAACCGACGCCCGGGTCCCCTCTCGATTCAGGATCCCGGTGCTGGGAAAGTACGACGGAATAGGAGACCCGGCACACCACGTGATGGATTACGAGGGGGACATGGCCTTCCAGGGAGCTGACGATGACCTGCTCTTCCGGGGCTTCTATTCAACTCTCAGGGGAGCGGCGAGGATCTGGTACCACAGCTTGCCCGGCCGCTCCATCGACAGTTTCGAGCAACTCGCCCAGTTGTTCTGCAAGCAGTTCATGGCGGGGAGGCTGATCAAACCTGGTCCTGAACATCTGTTCAACATAGTGCAAGGCCCGGCCGAGCCACTCCGACAGTTCATGCGCCGCTTCAATGCGGAAAGGCTGAACGTGAACAACCCGCCCGACCTGGTGGTCCAGACGGCTCTTAAGAAAGGGCTTCGCCACAGGGGCCTCAAGAAGTCCCTACACACCGACCCCCCAAAGGACCTCCCCGGGATCATGGCGAGGGCCGAACGCTTCATGCTGACCGAGGAGGCCTTGGCCGAGGATGCGGGAAAAACCGCTCGAGGGACCAAGCGTGGCGACGGCGGACGAGCTAGCCCCGAAGGATACCGGACCGAGAAGAGGCAGAGGAACAGGCAGCGGGGAGAAAGCGCGAGGGACACCACCCCAGACGCCATTCTCGCCCAAGTACAGAAGGAAGAGCGAGCTGATCGCCCCCCACCGAAGGCTAAAAGAGGCGGGAAGAATCGGGAGAAGTACTGCAAGTACCATAAAGACGATGGCCATGACACGGAGGACTGCTGGCATCTAAAGAAAGACATTGAGAAGCTGATGAGCCGAGGGCACGCCAGGAATCAGGCCGACGAGCCGGCCTACGGAGAAGGGACCTCCACGCAGCCAGACAAGGGGAAGAAGATCAACACCCTCCAAGGCCCCCTCCGCATCATAGAGTAAGCAGGCAACGTCTCTCCCCCCGGTGGCAGCCTAATATGAGGAAGTTATCTAGTTTTACATCCCTCTGCTTAAGCTTCATTTCCCTTTTTCCGTTTCCTCCAAATGTACCGGTCCGACAGGACTCATGAGAGTACAAACGCATTCTTTTTATTGTCTTTACTTAAAATCCCTACGGAGTCGACATGTCGCCAATAACGCAAAAGGCCGGGGACCACCGCCTCACTGGAGGAGTAAGAGGAGCTTTGCCCTCGCCGACCGTCTCCGGCACTCATAAGTCTGGGGCAATTCCCCCAGCAGACGCGGATGCTGACCGGTCCTAAGCCGAGGAGCTTTGCCCTCGCCGACCGACTCCAGTGCTCATAAGTCTGGGGGCAATTCCCCCAGCAGACGCGGATGCCAACTGGTCCTAAGCCGGGGAGCTTTGCCCTCGCCGACCGACTCCAGTGCTCCTAAGTCTGGGGGCAATTCCCCCAGCAGGCACGGACGCCGACCGGTCCTAAGCCGAGGAGCTTTGCCCTCGCCGACCGACTCCAGTGCTCATAAGTCTGGGGGCAATTCCCCCAGCAGGCACGGACGCCGACCGGTCCTAAGCCGAGGAGCTTTGCCCTCGCCGACCGACTCCAGAGCTCATAAGTCTGGGGGCGATTCCCCCAACAGGCACGAACGCCAACCGGTCCTAAGCCGAGGAGCTTTGCCTTCGCCGACCGAATCTAGTGCTCATAAGTCTGGGGGCAATTCCCCCAGCAGGCACGGACGCCGACCGGTCCTAAGCCGAGGAGCTCTGCCCTCGCTGACCGACCCCTGCGCTCATAAGTCGGGGGAGAATCCCCAACGCCAGTTTCGTCCACTCCCAAGCCAAGAACAAGGCGACAACGCAAAGCACACAAGAAATCCAAGTAAGTCGATTTCGTTTATAATAGTTAACCCGAGTACAAAAATGCGTCTTATTTACAGGGGATCAAGGCGAAGGGAACACCCTACGAACAATCTACTCACGACAAATGACAGAGTTCATCAAAAGCTAGATCGACACCGACAAAGCAGAATTGGTTGACAAAAGACCCAGAGTAGGTGACCCAAGCTAACGGCCGTGCAACCAGCAATTGTTGGCCGCGGGGCTGAGGGAGATGGCCAGGGATCCATTTCAAGTAGACTGGCCCAAAGCGAAGCGGATGCTTAAAAATTTCGGGGATAAGGCCAGGAGGGACGGCTCAGGGGGCCCGGGCTCGAGAGGACACATCCTCGGGCACTTCGCCCTGCTCGGAGCGAGGGGACTCGGCTGGCGGAGGGGCTTCCCGAACGCGCTCCGCACAGTCCCGGAAGGAAGACTGGATGACTTCGACGATCCGGGGGGCGATGATGTCTACATACTTACCGAAGGCCTCCCGGAGAACCTCGAAGATCTTCTTCCCCAGGGTCTCGACGACGCCTTTCTACACCTCCTCCGCGAGCCGCGCCACCTGGCGTCGATCAGACAACTCCCTCTGAAGTTCCTCCCTCTCCAGGCGGAACGACTCCGCCGCTTCCTCAGCCGACTGACGAGCATCCCCCAGCTTTCCCTCGAGGTCACCCACTTGTCCCTCCAACGCAGCCACACAGAGGGTGAGGCGCCGAGACTCCATCTGGGCCTCCATCATGGCCACCTCGGCCGCCCCGGCCCGCTCCTGAGCCCTCATGGAGGACTCCTCCAGCTCCCTCAAGCGGACGGCTCGGCACTGCAACTCCACAGCGAGCGCTGAACCCTGAAAAGACGAGACATGGGCTAAGAAGAGGATAAAGAGAAAGAGAGGATAGCAAGATAACCGAACCTGTTGAAGGATCCAGACCAAGGAATCCGACATCTTGTCGGCCGGGATCTTCTTGAGGAGGCTGCGGTCCCGGGGAGGGACGGAGACCTCGGCAACCTGCTGGGCCACGGCTCGGTCAGCAAACATCGAACTCCCAGGGACGACGATCGAAGCCAAGTCGCTCGCCAACAAGGCCCTGACCCCTAGTGATACGGGCGAAGACGCTGCGAGGGGGGTAGCTGGCAAAGCTATCGAAGGATCCTCGGCGGCCGCTACGGGAAGCGCCGAACCTGCCGGACCGGAGGGATCTACGTCCTCCTTCCTCTTCTTTCCACCGTGGGGCTCCGAAGGCGCCGGAGGGGAACGCTTCCACCTCGCACCGTCCTCGCCCCCCGGAAGGGGATCGCCAGAAGAAGAGGCGGGAGGCACGGCCACCACCTTACCCACGGAATGCTCGGCTCGGCGCACTTCCTCCTCGACGGTCCTCCGAGGCGCCCTTCCCGAGGTACTACCTCGGCTCCGAGCGGCTCCACGACGGATCAGCTCGTCGACGTCACGGACGAATTTGCGGCCGGCCATCCCTGCAAAGGAGACCGAAATCAGGATGAGTCACAGGGCGATCCGGGGATGAAAAAGCGACCTACCCGGAGACCACAAGACGGCCTTCAGGAGTAGATCGTCCAGCAAAGACCAGATGGACTTCATTTCCAAAGGAAGAGCCAACAGAAGCGCAGCGGCTGCCCGGTCAGCATCTGAGAGAACTAACGACGGGCGAGGATGGACAGAACTGCCCCAGCTTGTTAGAATCTGGGCCTCACCCAAGAAGACCACAAAAACGTAATCCAAGTTCCAGTCCCCTGACCAGCGGGGTAACCCGATCAGGCATTCCCTCCTTGAGCGAGCTCGGAGTAGCAGCCATGACCCTGGACCGACCGTCTGGACCTGGTAAAAGTGGAAGAGAAGGGGAAGAGTCGGCTCCAGACCACGGGTACAGCAGAGCGTTACGAAGCCCGTCAGTACCGCGCTCGAACACGGGGCGAACTGACACAGTGACACTGTGAAATGTTCCATGACCTGGATGAAGAAGGGATGGAGCGGGAAGCGAAGACCCAGGCGGAACATCTCGACGTAGACGTCGACCTCATTGCCCCTCGGAAGGCAAACCCGCTCGTCGACAAATGGAACCCGAACCTCGTATGGGAAGCAGAGATATCTCTTCCGGATCTCCGCGGCCACCGAAGGAGGGGTCCTCGACGGCGTACGGAGGACAACCGGGGGCACATTAAGCCGTACGGCAGCCGACACCACGTCATCACGGGCGAAGTCTGGAAAAAGTTTCTCCTTTCCCTTATCATGAAGAGAACGACTCCCGGCGGGGGAACCTGATCCCCCTAGCCAGAGCTCACCCCGCCCGGACTCCGAAGGATCCCTTGCCCTTTGACCAGAACCGCCTATCCTAAGGGCAGCCATAAGATGAAAGCGAGAGAGGAATTACCTTTTTTCGACTGGTCTGGAGAAGGCAAGGAAGCGAAGGCGACAGGAAACTCCGAGTTGTGGAAAGATTTGAATACCGGGAGAAGCAAGAGAGAAGTGGAGATCAACGCGGCTGAGGATTTTATATACCGGGCGCAAGGGTGAATTCGAAGTGGCTGACAAGAACGCGTGGCGGGCTTCGAATAACTGGCGGCGTTTCGAAACCAGCGCCAGTCGAAATCCAATCGATCCGCCTCATCATGACCCGCATTTATGGCCTCGCCTCGATTGAAGCGCCGCTCGGAATCCCAGGAGACACAACGGGCGATCTGAGCGAGCCGGGGCTGATCGACCCCACCAATGGCGGCTCACGAACCCTTCGGCTTCTCGAACTTAAGGCGACTCCGCGAACGGCGGATAGGCTTGCCGCTACACGTGGCAGCATCCGAAGGCCGACGGCGCTTCGGGACCCGCGCCTTAAAAGTGTCGAACGGGCCAACTCGTGATGACGACTAATAAATGAGTCAGCATCGACTGGCGAGCTCGTCAAAAACGGCAGAGGTCACATCGGTCGAGCCGAACCGGCCGAGGCCGATCAACCCGACCGATGGGGGCAATTGTTACGCCTATTTGACCGAGACCCATAAAGCACGAGCCCAAGAGCCCGACTACTGGTCAAAAGCCCATCGGCGTCCTCAAAGCCCATTCGACAAAGGCCCTACAAGGGACCTTCTCGAACGTCGATCCGACCCGGCCCCAATAACCTGTTGGTCGCTCGCCCACTCCTGCGAAAACCACTCCCCCGGACGCGCGACCACTAAATAGCGATAATGGGGAGGTGCTGGCATGGCGGAGAGAGCGGCGGCGAGGGGGGACTGATGGGGCACGATCAATGGCGGGCGTGGGACGTGGGCCGGAGGCAATCAAGCGGGAGCTCTATAAAAGGGCCAGGAAGACGACGAAGAACGTGACGGCATCTGAGGTAACAAAACCTAAGGTACTCCATCAACGACATCGTTCCCCCAATTTATCTCCTTCCTCCTCCGCTCGCGCTGAGAGACGCCGTTACGATCTCCTCACGAGTCGGACCGTCTCCGCCGGGCCTCCCTTCTCAGATCTCTATCTGACTTAGGCATCGGAGGGGATTTGGCCGGAACCAAGGTCCGGCCCCCTGACGAGCGTTCTCGTCTGCGCAGGTGGACAGCAGATCAACGGGCCGAGGCTACCCCTCGCCCCTCTCCGACCACTCGATCAACCGGACAGTGAGGCTTCCCCTCACCGTCAGCCTGCCGTGGCCGAGCACGACCTGCCGAGGCCGAGCGTCCTAATCGGGTCCGAGACTCTCCCTCGCCACCCGTCGGCCGCGCATCTACCCAGGCGACTGAGGCTACCCCTCGTCCCCCTACCAGCCGAGGCCGAGCACACCCGACCGAGGCCGAGCGTCTCAACCAGGGCCGAGGCTACCCCTCGCCCCTTCTGCACCGATTCGAAGCCCCCGAGGGACCCAAAGCGGGCCCCTTGACCACGTTGACCGGGCTCTCCACGGTCAACGCTTTGTAGTGAGAAAACACTCTGAAACAGTAGGTATATAAAGGATTAAAGATGCGCTTTCGGGTGTAAGGGTGTGTATGTCAGTTTTGTTGCTTATTGGAACTTGATATGTTGGTAAGAATACTGGGGATGTAATTAAGTGAATGGGAACATTGAATGTGTCATATTGGATATGCTCATATGCATATGGAGATCCATGGTGCTGATGTTATAACTTTCTTTAAGTTCTTTGATGCGAGCATAAGATAATTTTTCTAAGTGATTATTCTCTTCTTAATTATGTAACAGACATGATTTGCCTAAGCTAACATTTTCTTCTTACTTAGATATGATTTATTTAAGATTACTTGGTAAATCTAATGTTCAAAGAAAGAAAGAAAGAACAGAAACCATACAGACAGATTGCCATGTTTAAATAAGTTCAGTCTTTTCCTTTTAATTCTTAATACTAGAAGGTGTTATAATTTGAGAGGGATTATTGGATAATCCTGAAATTAGAATCCAAATCTTTATATGAGCTAGTCATGAAAGAACAGCGAGTGCATGTTTATGTATGTATGTGTGTATATATCTACGGTACATTGTTACATGTTAACCGAGGTTTATTTTGAATCAAATTATTATATGCATTATGCTAATCTACTGATACATACATTCTGATTTAGTTTGACCATCTAGTCATTGTCGTTGGAGAGGTTGCATATTGGTGTGCCATTAGCTGATACAAGGAGATAGAGCAAGATCTCCTTGTGAGATTTGATTGCATGCACACGGGATCAGAGCAAGTCAACCGATGCATGCATCGTATCTCCTAGAGATTTGATGCATTCACAAGATTGGAGAAAGTCAACCAACGCATACATCGTATCTCCTAATTGAAGGCCGCCACGTCAGCGCATCTCACTCAAATTAGTCAGGTGCCAATTGATACCATTAATCCCATGTTAGAAATCTTCCAAACGTTTGATTGTTTTAATTTAGAGAAAAACAACATCTATTTGTACAATTTTCATGAAGTGTGGGTAGCACTTTTTTAGCCCATGATATGTGTGAAACCAGCAGATGGTGGTTTAGAATAGCCATCAAAGGACTCATGTGGTATTTAAAAAAACCTTTTTTTATTCATTCTTGTCCATTCTCTCTCACAAAGCGCGGGCCATGCTTTCTTGGGAATTGCTACACAAACTAGCCTTTTTGCTCACAGATAGCTTAACTTTTTGATCTTAGTGTACATACCAATTTTTTTGAAAAATTGCATGTTTTGCTTAGTTCGCATGTTGGTATTACCAATTATATTGAATATAGCTGAGCACATACCAATTATACCTGTAGATTCACACCATAGTCCCACATGGCACTTAATTTTTGCTAGGAAGTTCATTTGCGCACCCACCCTTTTACTGTCGCGAATATACCACTTATTTACAAGTTTGCCACTGAAACTACTCCTATGCACAAACCTGTGCGCGGTGAGCAATTGAGGGGATCGCTGGAAGCGACAGTTACCGAAGATCTTTGCTTGCTCTGACTAAAGCCATCCTGACCTCCTCCGACCTCCTTCGCCAACTTCAGTCGCCCTAGCTCCCTCCTCCGACCTCCCCATGCCGGAGATCTTTGCTTGCTCCAACCGAAGCCGTCGTAAACCTCCTCCGACCTCCCTTGCCGACTTCAGTCTCCCAAGCCCATCATCCAACCTCCACATGCCAGAGAACTTTGCATACTCCCACTGGATGCATGAATTTGCTGCGCGATGAGACCTTTTTGCTCAGTTGACAGTTAGCCTAACTTTTTTACTCTCGTGTATAAACGTAAATTTTTGAAAAAAAATGCATTTTTGCTTAGTTCACATACCAGACATACCAATTATACCCTTAGCTAAGCACATACCTATTTCAGGGTGTTTTCTCACCACTGAAGTTGTTGAGAGATAGCAGCTGACGTACGATGTCATAGGCCGTTGAATGGACTCCGATTTGAGCTATGTGGGTCGGGTCCGAGCTATCTCCTTGTTATCTGTAACACAAAAAGCTTGTTATGGGGTCGGATCTAGGGTCTGACCTAATCCCTCAGCTACTTTAGTCAGTACGTAACTCAACTGAGGCTCAAGTTAATCTACATCTGATATGTTAAAGAGACACACTGATAGCTTACGCGTCAAGCTATAAAAGGAATGTTAAAAAGATATGTAAGGTAGCATGAAGCCAGATCATGCTTAAAGAGTACTTGACCATTGTTGGAGATCATTGTAGCTGTCAGCTTGTGGAGTTGGAGTTGTAGTCGTTTGGATTGTGCTTGGAATTCCGACTGTCTCCCTTCCTCTCTCATCGCCTCAAAAACTTCTTATAGGCAAGTCGTTGCATGGTAACATACGGCTAGTAAAGTTACTTTATTGTCGGCCTTGATGAGGAGGCATTGATTAGAGTAACTGTCAGTCCGGGCATTGATGAAGAAAGCGGTCGTCAGGAATGCAAGCAGTAAATGTTTTATCAATGTCATAAATGCCATGAATGCAGGCTATAATTATTGTATCAATACCAATTATACCCTTAGATTCCACCCCACAGTTCACATAACACATAATCTTTGACAAGAGTGCACAGACCTTAATTATGGGCTAAATAGTCATAACACGTGCCCTCGGGCACGGTTCATTTAAGATATCCTCTCAAAATTTTTTGTTCTCCCCAAAAATTATTTTCCCCTCCAAAATCTAAACGAACAAAAATCTAGTTTCGGCCCATAACCCGTGCCCTCGAGCACGGTTCATTTAATTTATCCCCCTCAAAATCTTTGTTCTCTCCAAAAATTATTCCCCCCTCCAAAATCTAAACGAACAAAAATCTAGATACGATGCGGGCGCCTTTGGCGCATAACCCGTGCTCCGGTACCCTCGGACACGGTTCATTTAAGATATTCTCTCAAAATCTTTGTTCTCCCCAAAAATTATTTCCCCTCCAAAATCTAAACGAACAAAAATTGAGCTTCGGCGCGAGCGCCTTCGGGTGTTGGGAAAAAAAATTTAATCCAGGCCAAAACGTGGGGGAAATGAAATGGTAGGGGTTTTTAAGCAAAAAGGGAAAGGGTCGGTATTCTGCGCAAATGTAGTCATTGTGGGGGGACACGAAAATGAAGGGGGAAGTGCAAAAGTATGGGTGTGCGTGTGTGTATGGTGTGTGGGTAAAAAGTGAAATGAGAGGGTTTTTTTAGCAAAAAGTGGAAATGAGTGGTATTCTGTGCAAATGTAGTGATTGTGGGGTGTTTGAAAGTCAAAGGAAAAAAGTGGTGGTTTTTCCAAACACTCATCTCAACCCTTATTTTACTAATATCAAATCCTAGACATTCTTCTATCAACCTCTTTATACATCAGCATGACATCAGTTTGTCCTAGTCGGCCCTAGAATTCAAAAATCGTTGTCAAATGTAATATAGATTATCTTTTAAAGATTGATCTTCTTTAAAAACACCAATTGTTTAATTACACACTGATTATCTTTAAAAAAACACAGACCCAAGTGCTTATTACAACTAAGGAGAGGTAGGGGACTGGGGAGTGGACGGAGGGAGCTGGGGAGGGGGTGGAGGGGCGGCGGCCGAGGGGAGCTGGGGCTAATGGAGAGAGAAGAAGAAGAAGAAGAAGAATGGAAAAATTAAATGGTCTGTCAACTCAGCAAAAATTCACTCTCTAAGAAAGTGTATGTGCACTTGACAAGAAGAAGACAGAAAGA